>OZ023251.1:18200183-18855762 GCA_964006365.1 Trididemnum miniatum
AAGTCTTGTAGTTGATTTACAAGTACCTTGTAGTTTCTTGTGCTATTTTCAACTACCTTGTAGTTGGTTTAAAAGCACCTTGTAGTTCCTTGTGCTGTTTTTCACTACCTTGTAGTTGGCTTAAAAGTGCCTTGTAGTTCCTTGTAGTGTATTCAGCTACTTTGTACTTGGTTTACTTTGTACTTGGTTTTGTAGTTTCTTGTAATGTTTTCAACTACCTTGTAGTTGGTTTAAAAGTACCTCGTAGTTCCTTGTAGTGTTTTCAGCTACTTTGCACTTAGTTTAAAAGTACCATGTAGTTCCTTGTGCTGTTTTCAACTACCTTGTAGTAGCTATAAAAGTACCTTGTAGTTCCTTGTAGTGTTTTCAAGAATTTTGAAGGTTTAAAAGTACCTTGTAGTTCCTTGCGGTGTTTAGTAGGACCCTAAACCAAACTATGATAGACACATTTCAACACTGATTGGGAAACAAGAGGTTTCAATTTGCTCAAGATTCTTTTAGCCCTGTAGGAGATAGACACATTTCAACACTGATTGGGAAACAAGAGGTTTCAATTTGCTCAAGATTCTTTTAGCCCTGTAGGAGATAGACACATTTCAACACTGATTGGGAAACAAGAGGTTCATTTGCTCAAGATTCTTTTAGCCCTGTAGGAGATAGACACATTTCAACACTGATTGGGAAACAAGAGGTTTCAATTTGCTCAAGATTCTTTTAGCCCTGTAGAATTTTTCAACAACAAGGTGTGTGTGATTCTCCCAGGTCAGCTTATGATCAATCATGGCACCCAAATATCTGATATCAAGTTAAAGTTTTCAAGCATTCATTTTCGATCTTCTGCGACTACTTCTGCGGATTTCAAGGCGGGACCAAACAATACCGTTAAGGTAATTATATCAACGAGTTCAAGGACGGCGACTCAGCCTTCGACCAATCGGTGTTGAATTATCGGCAGCGTGGCCGAGTGGTTCGGAGTGTCGTTTTTACAACGGCCATGATCCCAAGATTAATGGTTTGACTTCCACCCAAGCCTCGTTGTTGCGTCTTTGGATAAGATGCTTTACAATAGTTATCTCTGCTTGGTGGAATCTAACAACTCGTCCGATGCATAGCGCCTCCGTCGCTTTTTCGTGACTGGAGGATAAACATGAAGAAACCGAAAAACACAACAGTTTTTTGGCTGTTCTTTCCTGGGACATTCGTGTCACTGTCACATGTCCATACCAACGCAGTTGCGATCTTTCTGGTCGGAGAAGCAGCGGTTCGATGTTTAGATATTCGCAAATATCTGCACTTTTGATCTTGTCCAACAAGGTCAAACCGCTAATTCTTCGCAAGAACCCCTGCTTGGACTCGGTATCTCGCTTTTTCATTCATGACCCAACACTTTTCATATGTTTTTACAATGGCAACCAGTTTTGCTGTAGTACAGTCCCACACCTAGTCAGAAAAACTTTTGCTTTTATGCCGTTTTCATCGAACACAGACCTCAGAATGTATGTGTGTACTGTAGTTACTTTAACAGCTATTATTATCAGGCCATCTATGCCATACTGCTACAGCACAGCCCAAAGCTTGTCTCTTGGAAATGCGGTCATTATGCTTTTTCAAGATCAACAGAACGCGGATGACCTCATTTTCACAATTCGGCGACTTTTCAAAAACTTGTTGCGAGGCGAAAATCTGGTCCATTGTGCTTCGTCTAGAACGAAAGCCACACTGCGCATCCGTTAACTTTAACTCACCTATTTCACGACATTTCCTTTCAAGTCAGTTGGCATAGACCTTGCATGAGACACTGATGAGAAAAATTCCCTTGTAATTGATGCGTTTTCTCCTGTCTCCTTTTTTTGCGGATAGGTATTACCCCGCTGATTTGCCATTTAGCCGACGCACGCCATATCCGTTCATTGCTTTCAACATTTCAAGTGTGATATCATCCTCATCAAGTGCTTTTCCAGCTTTCAATAGTTTGATCACTGCATGCGCATCTGCTTCGGTTATTTGAATATTTTTTCCATCTGTTTTTCGTAAATTTCGGTCAGTGCAGCTTCAACTGGGTTTACTGTAAAAGATCACTAAAGTATTCTCCACCGATTCAAAATAGCTCCTTGATCTTACGGATTTTCACACACATCTGTACTAGTTTCGCCCAAAATATTGACTAAGGTCGTATTGAATTTGTAATCGGTTGAAAAAAGGGTCATAAAAATAGATTCAACAAATCTTTCATTGTATTCGCCGTAGTACGCCATTATATTCGCGGCATTACGCCAAGGTGTGTAACGAGAGGCGGGGTCCTATTCGCGGCTTATATAGCGCCTAGGCAACACAGCGCCGAAGAAACGTCGCAGCGGTAACGACAGAGCTGGATAAAGGCTTTCGTGGCCTCCAGGCATATTTCAAGTATGGCCTGATCTCAGTGACCTATTTCAAAAGGGAAACATGTCCCCTCAATACCTGGACCAAGTTTGAGGCAAAAATAAACAAACTACTATGTGTAATACCTTTTTTTGGCTCTTTGTACGAAGTGCACCGAAAATTAGGTTACGAACGTTTTAATTTGCTCTTCTGTCCAAAATCGATCAAAAAATAGCTTTCTTTTGTTTTAACAACCAAATATTAATTACCCCCGCAAAATTTTTCTAGCGAACTTGGTCCTAGCCTAAACTAATCATAAGAGTAAATACAAAAACAAAACAGCGTTAAGAGTAAGCAATATTTCTTAGCAAAACTTGATAATTTAAAATACATGCTGAAAATGTTACTAGGTGTCAGGGGCAGATCCACAGGGGGTGGGGGAATGTGGAAGATGCATCCTTTCACCAGCATTACAGTTTTTGTGGTGTATCCTTTTATGTGTATTTCAACCACTCCATCAGCATATATTCGGTAGCTTATTATTTGAAATTTCATCCCTCCCCACTAAGATTTTCTAGATCCGCTACTGCTCGGTGTACAATACCGCATAATTAAATAGTGCATAATAAATTAAATGCTAACTTTTTTTGATTTTATCGTGCCGAATTCATCGATAACTGAGCTAAAATCAGTGTCATGTAGCAGCTCTCTTTCAATACACAAAAGTGCCAGTACACCAAAGTAGGCCTACAGTTTTCGAACGTTAAAGCATAAAATGGCAGAGTACTATTTTAATAAAGTATTTTACATGTGTGTGTTCTTAATTCGGAAAATGGAAACTTTAATTTTCTGATTGTTAAAAAATAGTTTTTTGAATCGTTCATTTGATGAAAAACAAGAAATTGTCAAAAAACGAAAGTGCTATGAAAAACCTTGCTAATGTTTGCACATTGGGAAACAAAAGCAGTTACAGTCAAACCTCGGTTTTCGAACATAATCCGTTTGAAGGCTGTTCGAAAAGCCATTTGTTTGAAAACAGAAACAATTTTTTCCATTAGAATTATTGTAAATAATTTTACTCCGTTCCAAGTCTAGAAAACAACTTTTGTAAAGTACTTTTTTAGTGTTTTACACCATAAACTGTACTCTATAATGTATACCATAAATAAAAATGGGTAGAAATAGATTGCGCTTTATTGTAATAAAGGATTTTCTAGCTATAAGATGATAAAAAAAATCCTTTTTTCTTCACCAGCTTTACTATTTCCTCTAGCTTTCTTTGGAGCCATGATTAAGGGTTAGTACATTTGCTTTAAAGTTGCAAAACTATTGTAATGAATCATCTGTGTGATGTCATAGTCGTCGTGTGAGGTCTTTACCTCGTGTTAAAGCGATGGGAGCAGGCGGTTAGTCTGTTTGCATTAGCTTGGTTTGGTCGTGATCCGAATTTATGTTCGAAGTCTGAAAGGTAAAAATCCCGAATTTATTGTTCGAAAACCGATTTGGTCGAGAACCCAAGCGTTCGAAAACCAAGGTTTGACTGTACACACAAATTTTCTTGCTCTTAAGTTTGATGAGATACTTTGGCCCACAGATTTTGTTCTATGCGATTTGAAATAAAGGTTTCGTGGATCATACTCATTTGATTGATGGTATGCAATGGCAGAAGAAGTCTAAGAAGCATATATATATTGATGCATTTGATACTTTGGATGTGTTCTGTGAGAGTGAATGCAGCTCTAGATAGTCAAAGGTTGGAAAGAGATTTGTAGTTGCAATGAGAAAATATAGCAGTTTTTACAGCTTTAATCCATGCAAGTTGTTTTTTAGTAGCACAAGAGTTGCCTTTTAAAAGACATGATAAATCACCGTCATCCTTCAATCGAATTAATTATATTAAGTTCTTGAATACCGGTACACAAAAAAATATGATACAGTTTTAAATGCTCATCTTCAAGCAGCTACAACATTCATAGAAACTTCCATCAGCTTAAATAATTTCATTAAAGCGTTGCAGATCTTATGCTGAATGCAGTTGCAAAAAAAATTCAAGAATTTGAACTTGTGGCTATTATTTAAGATGAGACTCAATTGCAGTTGCATAGAAGATATAAGATGAGACACTAAACATTACTACAAAATCGATCTTCCATCAATCCGGTCATTGTTTTTCTGACCAATCGAATGATTGATTCGAACACACCACCTTGGTGACTGGCTAACGGAGGAGAATGACGCCAAACAATTCCACGGGTAGCCAAGTCATCAATTACCTTACGACGACCGAGCTCCCGCAACCCACGCATTAACTCAGCTTCAGCACCCACAAAATTAGTAGCATTATCAGAAAAAATCACACGAGTCGCGTTGCCACGAGCGGCCAAAAAGCGTCGCAGTGCTGATATAAAGGAACTAGTACTCAAATCAAATGCAACCTCTAAATGAGTAGCACGCGTGGCCAAACACGTAAAAACGCAGATATAACGTTTGAATGAAGTACGTTTGCCCATACGAACCAAAACCGGGCCCATAAAATCTACGCCTACACTATGAAACACTTGATGCTTAGGTGTGACTCGCTCCAAAGGCAATGGAGCCATCTGCTGCTGCCCCGGACGTGCCCTACGATTCCTGGAGCTCATGCATAAAGTCCTGATATAATATTTAATAGTGCGGCCGCCTCCCACGACGTAGAACCTTTCGCGTAGAAGATTTCCCACATACTGAGCGCCAAAATGTCCACTGCGTCGATGGAAATCCTCCACCACCAGACCAGTCAAATGGTGACGACGCGGCAAGACAATAGGGTGGCGAAAGTCAACTGGGGCATCTGCCCGTTGCAACCTTCCCCCAATGCGTACTACACCATCTGCAACAAACGGACAATAAGCCGCAATGGGAGGAGGAGAACAATGAGGCAACATAACTCCTTTTCGGGAAAACACTTCATGAGCGGAATAAGTTTCTAAAGCTTCGACTAAGCCTGGATAAGCCTCTTCCTGTGCAAGTCGCAAAATTGCCATGAAGGCGTTTTCATACTTTTCACCACCGATAGCCTCCTGACTCAAAGGAGTCATCACCTAAAGGCAGTTGCGGGCTCGGGCCTTTGCTTTCTCCCGCAACCACGACTTGACTCTGAGCAGCCACGCTGTCGCTTTTACAGTATGGTATAGAGAACTGTAACGAGTCGTAAGTCGCTTAAGCGGATTGTCACGTTCCCAGATCTCTTGGCCGGCCCGTGAATTATTAACTACCTCGTTGGTGACTGCATTTACATGGCCAGATTCAAAGTAAGACTCTGCGCTTCCTGCTACAGGCTGTTTAGGCCAAGCCCTTTCCTCTTCCAGTAAAAATTCCGGTCCAACCAACCACTGAGTAGATCCTTGCACACGAGATGGGTGCACGCCCCTTGAAAACGAATCAGCAGGGTTTCTAGCTGTGTCGACCCACCGCCACTGATTAGGATCCGAGAGATTTCGGATCAGTTTTATGCGGTTGGTCTCAAAAACGGGACGCCGCTTGGACGTAGAGCGAACATAACTCAACACTGTGGTTGAGTCTGTCCAGAATATGATTTTGTCAACATTGAAACTGTGCTCCTGCTTTATGAGTTTGAGGAGCTTAACAGCGGCTACTGCGCCACAAAGTTCTAATCTTGGAATAGACTGACGAGGAATAGGTGCAACTCTACTCTTTCCCATCATGAATGTTACGGCGTAGCCAGCCCCATCAAAGGTGCGCATGTAGCAGACTGCCCCGAATCCGAGCTTGCTAGCGTCAGCAAAAACATGAAGCTCAGTTCTTGCGGAGCACGTCAGTCCCCGATATAGCCTGGGCATGGCTAACTCGTTTAGACATGGCAGAGCGTCTAAAAATTTCTTCCACTGGAATCGATGTTCTTCGCTGATGTCGGCATCCCAATCTACCGTTTGCTGAGTTAGCTGTTGCATCATAACCTTAGCTGGTAGCAAGAAGGGAGCTGCCATCCCCAAGGGATCGTAGACGCTCATTAAGGTAGACAGAAGTGAGCGTCTGGTCCACTTAATGGAATTAGGCAAGCGAACCTTTACGCAGAACGAATCTCGGTTAGGATCCCACGCCAACCCCAGAACTTTGTGAGAAGGCAAAGCATCTGATTCAATATCTACCTCTTGAAGGGCAGCTGTCAAGCACTCCTTCGGAAGGTCTTGCAATACTCCCGAGTCGTTGCTGCTAAACTTCGCGATTTCAAATCCTCCACAGCGCAACAAAAGGGACATCTCACGTGCCAATTTCCCACAGTCGCTGGTGGTGGGGACCGACACCAAAAGATCGTCGACATAAAAATTCCGATGAACGGCCGAGATCGTTTGCGCTGACGCGTTAGAACGGTTTTCCTCAGCAGTACGCCTCAGAGCAAACCCGCTGACGCTGGGAGAAGAAGTAAGGCCAAAACAGTGAACTGTGAGTTGATAAGTCAAAATAGGGGAGTCTAAATCTCCATTCTTCCACCAATAGAACCGCAACACC
This sequence comes from Trididemnum miniatum, assembly GCA_964006365.1. Taxonomy (NCBI): domain Eukaryota; kingdom Metazoa; phylum Chordata; class Ascidiacea; order Aplousobranchia; family Didemnidae; genus Trididemnum; species Trididemnum miniatum. The sequence continues at coordinate 18,207,054 of OZ023251.1, forward strand.
GATTGATCAGCCGGCGGGACCTTCACCTGATGGAACATATTGCGTATGTCTCCTACTAACGCTACTTCGTGAAAGCGAAAACGAAACAAAACGCCCAGCAGTGAGTTAGTGTTGTCAGGTCCCTGTAAAATCTGATTATTTAGTGATACCCCACCTACTGAGGCCGCACAGTCAAATACCATTCTGAACTTGGGGTTGGCCACGTAATGGTGAGGGATATACCAAGTTCTTTTTTTCCTCTTCCAAAGGGATAGTGTCTTCTACCTCCCTGGCGTGACCTAATTTTATCATCTCATCAATCTTTGCTCTGTACAGAGAATGCGCTTCAGGGTTTCGAATGAAACGGCGTTTTAAGCTCACAAGACGAGATTTAGCCATGTCCTTGCTCTTAGGAAGTTTGGGACAACCACGTTTAAATGGTAACCCGATTTGCTGGTGGCCATCAACCAACTTGCACGTGCGCTTCATTATCTCAGTCGCTCTCTCGTCATCCAAAGAGGGTAGAAGAGCGTCCGGATCAGAGTGAAGATCTGCCCACTCTGGACCGCAGGAGCAAATTGATTTCATAGCCGTCTCTAGCTCATCGGTCACCAAGAGCTGAATATGAATCTCATCATCCAGCTCTGCATGTGACTGTGAATCTGCATTGCAGCTACGACCCAATAGAGTCCACCCCAGAATAGTCTTAACAGCCCACAGAGACGAAAGACCTCCTTCCCTAACTTCGTATTGTTTATGAAATCGGGGGTCTACTCCTCCAATGATAAGCTCTACTTCTGCTGAATTTTCGATAAGAGGAATCTCCACTCCCCACAAATGTTCACTTTCATCAATGTCGCTGGGCTGGGGCGAGCGGCTCTTTAGGTCTGCAATAGTATCGACCACCAGTACGTCATCAAGTAGGTAGCTGCTGGCTTCCATAACACCACGTACTTGACACGAGACCCTTTCGGTTACCTTTTCTCCTGAACTTGAGCCGTCTGCATATTGCGTCCTGGAGGTAATAGGTTCGCCTTCTAAACCAAGTTTCTTGGCAAAGTTTCGTGTTATGACGTGAGTGTCTGAGCCCACGTCCAAAAGGCAAAGAGTTTGCCGAGACCTAGTGCGATCGTGGTCACTTACACAAACAGGCAAAACCTGCAAAAGCTTGCGCACCTTTACCGGCCCTGTGTCAATACCAGCAGAGAGTGTCTTATCACAGTGAAGTGAAGCTGTAATCGATGACTCAGAGTTTGTTTGAGCAACTTCTGCAGGGGATGCCGGATTAGTAGCTGCTTTATGCAAAAGCGAGTGATGCGTTTCTTGGCAATGTGAGCAACGCCCTTTACTAGGACACTGCCTTGCCCGATGATTTGCGCCCAAGCAATTAAAACACAATTGCTTTTCTCGAACGAATGCTCGGCGCCGAGGCAGATCCTTCTTCTTGAACGCATCACACTGGTGCAACAAATGGCTCTCAGCATTACAACATAAACAACTCTTGGGCCTGGGCAAACTGCTAACGTTCACTCCGCTCTTAGCATCATTTTTTCTAGCTGGTTCGATATTGGAGGCCTGAAAGGTATTCAACCTCACAGAGCGCGTTTTCGGCAGAAAACGTGCCTGATTGAGCGTGCCTAAGAGCCGGCCCCAACGAGAGTTTGCCGCCTCAGCCCTTTCTAAGACAAAATCCATTATAAAGTCAAAGGGTACTCTATCCTTTAAATTATTTCTAACAGCTCGGGAATGCAGATCCTTACATAGATCCCACGGAAAGCGCTGAAACAGAGCGTCAATTGTCGAGTTGGCATTCAGTTCCTCAAGGGCATCTGAGTTTTCGGCTGCAACTCTGCAACCCTGCAGACCAATATAGAATTTCAAGAGAGCTTTGTGCTCATTCTTTATCAATGGTCCATCACAGATTTGCCTCAAGAGCTCTCTGAACTCGACGTCTTCAGAGCCAAAAGCCTTTTCCAGCAGGTCTAAGGCCTGGCGCAAAGCAACAGTTTTGTTCCGAGTCATAGTGCAATTCTTTATCAATTCAAGAGCATCGCCTTCAGTGGAATCCAAGAGAAACTGAAGCGCCCTACTGGGGTTAAGAGCCAAATGACTATCTTCAAGGTGTGTCTGCGCCTTGAAGCGGTAATAGTCTCCACTGGCACCATTAAATTTAATCGCAAGCTTCGGTACAACTCCAAGCCCAGCTCGTGCAAACGCTTTAGCCAAACTGTCGACTGAGTCTCCAGTACCTCCAGGCAATTTCCCACAGCTTTGCCGTGCCCGATCCAGCATATCAGCGCTGTCTAGCTTGTTAGCGTAGCTTGTTAGCCTAGCTTGTCTAGCATAGAATGGGGCCGATTAACTTGGTCAGGTAAGTAATTTATCGCTGAAACGGGTCGAGGTAAAGAAATACCACAAGGCAAAGCCCTTGCGGTGCCATCTTCCGGTATGCTCGAATACCCCAAGGGACCTACCTCCCTTTGCCTATTCAAGGTAGAAGGTTCAGCCACTGCATTACGCTTCAGTCTGCTCGCAGAATGCGAAAAGCCTGATTTCACAAAAATTTCCCGTCTATCACTACTCAAAGGATCGACCACCATACAACCATCGTCTCGCCCCCCCGAAGCCAGCAGTGGCATCTCTCTGAAGGAGCGAGTGAACTCAACTTGATCGTCCACTGCTTCCCCAGCAAAGCGTGCAACGCCAGCCCCGGGAGCGGCAAAACGCCCATCCGAAACACGATCGTCACAAGAAATCGAATCAATAAATTTACTGACCTTTTCCGCGGTAGACATGGCTGGCGCCACCTCCTCAGTCACAGACGGCATCGGTGAAGTGTCCGCCTCTGCGGCTACAGCGGCACAAGCTCTCTGGACTGCTGCCTCAGCTTGGATCATCTCTAAGCCAGCTTCTACGTAGGCCTACCGCAGTTAGAAATCTAAGCTAGATCGCTTGAAGTGCTAACAATGCTTTATGCCTATCTATACCTTGTTTCTTTGTGTTCCAAATAAGATTGTGTTGCTTTTATGATGTCGCAATAAATCTTTGACGGTAAGACAAAAAATAAGGCAAGACGAATAACACAAAGTTTGGTCGATGAAGTCCAAATAAGACAAAATATAGACGCGAGCCAAAAATAAGAACATTTCTTAAAAATAAGGGCTATAAGATTTTCCAAGATTTAGAGTGTAGACTCTCAAAATAAGAACAATTCTTTGAAATACGAACGGTATGAAATCAGTGGCGTAGCAAGAAATTTTAAAAGGGAGATGGGGCATAATTTCTACATTTTTTCTAGCGAAGTTTTTTTCAGCAAAACTGGTTTGAAGCTGATTGATAAACAAGAAAGGCTTTAGGGGGGTTCAGGGGCATGCTTCCCCGGGAAATTTTTGAAAATTTACATGCTGTGAAGGCTATTTTAGTGCTTTTTAAATATTTCAGGCAAATTTTGTTTAAATGTTTCGACCCTAATTCTGAGTAGGCCTACTTCGCCAAATATGATGCAATGTTGCTCGCAGATTTTTAATTATGCGAATGTGCGCGCTGAAGACGTAAGGCTATTTGCTAACGAATCAAATCAAAAATCAAATCTTCATTATACTAGCGGTATTACGCCGAGGCGGGTAACGAGTGGCGGGATCCATCTCCGCGGCTTAGCGCCTGGGCTACACAGCTCCGAAGAAACGTCGCAGCGGTGGCGAGCCGTTGGCGACACTGTGCCGATTTGACCGGTCCGGGAATCAAACCCCAGACCTCCTGCACCGTAAGCGTGCGCTTAGCAACTGAGCTAACGGCCGGTCATTGCTAACGAAGAGATTCGAAATTATGGAAAAATTGTATACATCAAAACATTACTGAAAATGGCAGGTGGGAGGATGCACACTCCTCATCCTAATCCTCTGGGTCCGCTCCTGGCCATAATCTACAGAAACCATCAAAAAAGTCGGGCATATTTTAGTCACTTGGCACCATTAATTTTGTTCTCTTACTAAACGGCAGAGTCAAGGGGGGGGGGGGGGGGGTTAGGCACAATGCCCCCCACCTCCCTAAACACGCTCCTGTATGGAATCCCTGCGTATAACTGGTTCGTGAAAAATGCTCATTTTTATTAAATTTTAATTCTTAAGAAGACGATCTCTGGTGCCACAGAGCAAGCGTTCACCGAACTACCGACAAATGTTTTACCTAAAATCGTTTTCGCACTTGAACTACTGGCTGTTTTTTGTGCGCTATTAAGCGTCATAATAATGAATTAAAATTAATGACAAACTCGCCCAGCACAGTGTGACATCACATGGGAAAAAGCAGGAGAAAAGTAGCCTATCCAAGAAAATCATCAATCCATTTGGCAGTAACCGGTGCATAGAAAAACAGTTGAAGTTAAAGTAGGTCTTACTTAAAGTTATAATATGTCATAAATTTGAACTTTTAACGATCCGTTTGACGAACCAATTTTGATCCTCTTTGCTTGCGGAGTCGCACACCCATAAAGCTTTAGTGTAAAAACCATGGTAAACCTGTAAAACCTTCAAGCCTCTAAACACCTACCACGTGCGACTTCATTCGAAGCAAGGCGCATAAAATTGGAAGTTAATATTGTTGCTATAACTTACATTTCATAAAAGGTGTATTTTGATAGAAGAAAATTATGCTTTTGTTCATTCAGCAGATCAAAAAATTGTTCACACACAAGCGATTATGCCTACATTTCAAACAAGAGCGGCAAAATTAGAGTCCAACATTGTTCAACCCTTTCTCTCCCCTCCCCCCCCTGTCAGCACCTTTCCACACACACGCACACAACCAAATTAATGTTTCATCGTAACACGTATTTAAATCATTTCCTAGTAAAAAAAACGCCGCGGTGTTCAGGGCGGGGCCCCAGGCCTGGCCCCCCCGGCCGGGGGGCGGTTCCGCCGGCCCTGTTTTAACCCCCTTTTTTTGACCGTATGATATATCATATGCTGGGCACTAAAGAGTGTCAACGCGGATGGCTTATTGAATGAGTTGCTGTAGATCTTCACACAAGCACAACATACAGAAAAGTGGTTTGCCAAGTTTTACTGGAAAGAAAAATTCACTCACATTGTACAGTCCACTAAATGAAAATTATATACAATAAAAAAAATTCAAAGTCAAACATTTTGCGTGAATATTAGTTGAAATGCGAACAACGAAAAGTGCAGTTTTGAAGAGTGGTAAGCCTATATGTAATTATTGTAACCAATAGTGATTACTTCACAAGAAAAGTCACAATCCATGAACTAAACACACTGTCCTAACATGCTCAAAATGTATTAGGGTGGCTGCAAGCAAAAGCGGTGAAATTTACTGGTGGTATTTCACAAAGCATGTATTTGGATGTAATCCAATGTTGCACTTGACACACACAAATTTGGTGCATTTACCACAGACAGCACATCTTCTTTGCGTATCGCTATCGTTTTTATTCTCCAAATGATCTTTTCCATCATATCTGACAGCATCAAGAACTTGATTTTTTGTTTTTGGCCGAGTACCTTTCTTGATCGCAATGTCAGGAGCCGCAAGCAAAGCAATTACAATTTCCCTGGTGAAATTTAAAAGGGATGCACCATTGTGTGCAGATCTATACAGTAACCATAGGTTCATAATACTTCCATTCAGACAAAATCGAAAAAGTGGCCAATACCACTTTCTTGATCTGATGCGGATCCGATAGAGTCCTCTCAGTTTATCGAACAAGTCGACTCCACCCATCTTTTTGTTATAGAGCTTGATGAGGTTTGGCTGTGGAACATCAGCTTTTTTTTCTTTCTTTTCCATCTTTTGCAGCTTCCGATCTCAAAAAGCTTGCTGTCCCTTAAAGTAGTGATCAGAGTGACCTGGTTGTTGTCATTCCATCTGACTAACCTGATGTTGTTTTTTTCGTCTTGGACTGAACAGCAAGCACCCCTCTGAGTTTTTTTGAGGTCTTCAAGTGGAGCCTTTTCAGTTCTGTCACTTCGAATAGTTTCGACGCAATATAACCCTTGATTAGATAAGGTATCTAACAGTGAAAGTGACGTAAAATAACTATCCATGAAGATGCAAGATCCCTCTGGAACAAAGTCGACACAAAGATTTTCAGGTTTTCCTGCAGTCCTGTCACAACCAGTGTAAGGATGGAATTTGATCAAATAACCTTCTGGGCTTGTTAGACACCAAAATTTGAAACCATATCTGATTGGCTTTCCTCTAATGAATTGTTTCATTGAATGATGACCATAATAAGGCTCCATTGCCTCATGTAATGAGTAGCTGTCACCCAAAGGCAAATAAAATTGTTGAAAGCAATTATTGAAATGGTTAAAAATAGGTCGAATTTTGTAAACTTTGTCGTTAGAATCAATTTTCATATTGTCATTGAAATGCAAATATTGATGGATTTTTTCAAACCTGTTTCTGCTCATGGACTTACTCACTAACGAACAGTGTGAATCGGGTTTTGTTTTCCAATACATTCTCCGAAAAGGCATTTTTATATACCCTGAAAGCAGCAGAATTCCAAAGTACTTGTAAAGTTCATCAACTGACAAATCAAATTGTGGTTCACCTTTTTGAGCAGCATACGTTTTGGATTCAATGCAAATGTGTCCCATAATATTATCGTCGAAGCACAATCTAAACAAGTCAACGGGAGATAAGTTATTATTTCTAATATTGTGAATTATGTGTGGTTCACTTGCGGTAGTTGGACATTTGTAAGCTTGTGAAGAAGTTGACAACTTTTTTTTAATCCAATTTCTTACTTTTTTTTTTCTTCTAGGCTGTTTTGCAATTTTAGTGGCAGGTTCTGCATCACGTACTTCTGGCATTACATGTAGATCTCTTCTTCCATCAGCAGAGATTGCTCTAACCTCAGCTGGCTGTGATAAAACACCTCTTCCAATATCTTTTATATTGGCCGATCCTTGTTCTGCATCACTTGGAGCATCATCTTTGTCAGAATCTGCTCCATCATTCAGAGGGAAAAAGACCATTTCAAGCTTCTCAACATTTTCAAGTGTTGAAGGGTCTTGATCAGAATACAGGATGTTGAATATTTCTTCAGCATCTTTTTCCACTGTCAACAATTTTCTCTTTGCCATTTGCTTCGTAGCATGTTATCTAAATATATATATAAAAAATTGCCATTTTATCAAAAAAATAAAATAAATAACTAATGGTTCAATAAATAAATAGACCTGACAAGCTAACCACTAACCAGTTGGTTACAAGAGTACTTGTTTAGTGGTACAAGCACTGAGCATTTTGTATATATAGTTATTCTGTACATATCTTATCACTACAATCGTTGTTATCGGCATCTTGTAAGATTGGCCTGCAGACTGCACTTTTCAGTTTCAGGCTAAAAAAAATAAAACACACTGCAAAACCAACGTAACCTAGCCTTTCAGTTAGCCTATTTCAAAATAAGCAATCAGCAGACCAGTAAGTCAAAATCATTTTGCAATGCAAGCATGCTAAGCAGATACTAGGAAAAAGTTATGCTTGTACACCAGTTACTTCCCAGCGTATGATATATCATACGTGAAAATACTTTTGTGTAGACGAAACAAAATAAAAAAGCTTAAAACCAAACTGTAATTGGAAATATCCAACACTACACTACCTAAAAACTACCAAGAAACTTGGAATAACTGACTCAATATATGTAAAAAAAACGCATTTTTTGAAGCCTACTTCTAGAATTTTCAATTATGAAAATTTGCCAACATTAATTATAAAATTTACCCTACTTTCGCATACTTTGCATACCTATCTTTTCTGGTTAGTCTAATACAACTCTTTCCCAGAAATAATTCATTACAGGTGGTAACCTAGGTTATTATAATAAGGATTTATTTGATTTTTGAAAAGGGCGTTTTTACGTATGATTATTCATACGCAGGGCATTAATGGGTTAATGTGGTGGACAGACAGGCGGCTGCTTGACTCGAAGAACGAAAGGTCACTTCGAACGCTGTCTCCTGGTCAAGGCAACTTCGCTAATTAATAAACAAGCTAAATCGAATCCAGGCTACTGACAATTTGTTGTAGGCTACTAGCGTGTTACTGCGTGGATTTGTTAACAATACGGTTGCTAATCAAGCCTAGCAGTTGCTGGTGTAGGCAGTGGTGTAAAGTAGCGAAATACTTTTACTTGAGTAGATTACTTGAGTAGTTTTTTTCGGTAACGAGTACTTTTTTGAGTAGTTTTTTTTTGGGTACTTTTACGTTTACTTGAGTACTTTTAGTATAAAGTAACTCTACTTGGGTAGTTTTTATTTTAGAAAAGTAGAAGTAGTTGCTATTGTGGCATTTGAGTTACAGTCTCGCCTTGAAATCCCTCGTTGCGCCTAAAATCTGTATTTACTCTCCAATTCTCCATTGTTCAACTCCATAACACTCGGTCTCGTCATCGCCATGGAAACTTCACTCCATGCGATAAGAATTACGCTGTCGCCTTCGATACTAAACGTCATGCAGGGAAGCTCTAAATACCAATTCTTAAGTCATTGGCTCAACCCAACTCTGAATCGAACCCCGAGTCTACCGTTCCAGAAGCAGATGCTCTAACCAATCGGCCATTTAAGCGGAAATAATTTCTTTTGTTTCACCATTTTGCCACCTTCAAACAAGTCCATCATCGCCGCATCGGCAAGTGTGTAGTTGACACTTTAACGTTTGAAAACGTTACACGAGTACTTTTACTTGAGTAGTTTTTAAATGACTACTTTTTCACTTTTACTTAAGTGCTTTTTTTGGTCAATACTTTCTACTTTACTTCGAGTAGTTTTGCCGTCAGTAACAATACTCTTACTTAAGTACAGTTTCAAAATACTTTTTACACCACTGGGTGTAGGTCATGAGCTCAAGATTTTGTTGTTTTTATCAAGATTTAGCTGTTAAAACATCACGTTGCTGGTGTAGATCATGAGCTCAAGATTTTGTTGTTTTTATCTTTACTATGGTTCTTTTTGAGGCAATAAAGCTCTTCTGACATCAAACTATTTGTTTCTTGATTGAATGACCATCAGCAGCACTATCCGAAACTAGCTTTCATCAACGCCTTCTTTCTTGAAATGTTGTGTGGTTTTATGGCGCTTTATAACTACTGAGGTCCTTTAGCGCCAGGACTAAGTTTTGTCAAGAATTCACAGAAGTATTTCATTCTCTGTTCATTTCATCCTCCACGCTACACTTAATTGCTGTGCGTTTAGCAAGTGTAACAGCAAATACCATTTTTAAAGTCTTTGGTTTGACCCGACTGAGAATAGAACCCAGTCTACCAGCTTCCAAGGCGAACGATGCGACCTACTTATAGCTTCTGCCAACTTAAGCCGAATGCACACAACGCGTAATTTCGGGTCGATCTCCCGTACGTGACGTCATCAAGTCGCAACGTCACTTTGCCACTCTACTTTTTTGACCCTGGCGGCGCCACTGATGACGACATTCAACAAAAAGCTGGACTAATTCTTGACTAAAATAGCAGGGAGTCGAACCAAATCCGAACCGGTAAAAACCGCTTTTTTGCGGTGAACCCGAACCGAACCTGAACCATTTAAATTTGAGATCACTGAACCTGAACCGAACCTTTAATATTTCAAATCTGTGAACCTGAACCGAACCCGAACCTTTAAAATTTTATGCGAGTGAACCCAAACCGAACCCGAACCTATAATATTTTGTGGACATAAACCTGAACAGAAATCGTTTAGTAACAATGTTTGAACCTGAGCTGATTCTTAAAAAATATTAATAAAAATCTCTAGACATGTGATGCGATGCGTAACATTCTTTCTGCTTTTCAAAATTTAATGAGTCTGAAACAAGCAGGGAGTCGAACCGAACCCGAACCGCGAATCGGTAAAAACCGCTTTTTTTCGGTGAACCCGAACCGAACCTGAACCGTTTAAATTTGAGATCATTGAACCTGAACCGAACTCGAAACTTTAAATTTTGGCGCAACTGAACCCGAACCGATCCTGAACCCAAATTTTTGAAAAGTCTTGAACCTGAACCGGAACTGAACCGCTAAACATTAAATTTCTTGAACCCGAACCGGAGCGATATTTTAAACGGTTCGACTCCCTGTAAAATAGACATAAATTAATCATCAATGAACCACAATAATTTATGGAAAAGCACAGACAGCATTATCAAGACAGTTGAAGACAGTTTAAAATTATTCGCAGTTGAGTTTTCAAACTGACATTGACACCGGTGTCAAGTTTATGACGGCACATAACAAAACAGCCACATTGCTTTCATCTTTCTTCAATGTAAAGACCAGTCAAATGCAGACATCATTCGAAATTCTGTCTACGTAATCAAAAATTGAGGGCATCTTACATTCTCATGTTCTACGAAATATTTTTTTGGTTAACCTCGAACCTTAACTTTACAATAGAACGTAATGTATAACGATGAGAACTCAATGAAAGCCAAAAGCAGAATTGAATCTGAACTCAGTAAGCGATATGCTAGCATCTAGACCACACAGCTGGAGCCAGTGCCAACTGCAATTTTTCTATTCATCATTATTTAAAAAAAGTCCTTTTCTTTCATAACAATTTCCAAACATGCTGCCCCAAATCACTAAAAATATACTCAACGTGCGAATTTCAGTCGCTACATCCCCAAGCGAAATCACCTTAAACGTTGTGGAAAAAATGAGACGTTTGCATCATATACACAGAGTGTGAAGTTTTGGTGAAAACACAAAGCCTTTATGTAGAAAATTAAAAAGGTACCGTAAGGGGTTTATTACTTACATTCTGCGATAAATAACGCATCTTAACGAAGATTCAATTAATTCAAAGCAGCTAGCAAAAACCTTTTGCTTCTGGCATTTGTACACAAAAGCAGCATACGCGACATTACGAAGAATAATAAGAGAATTCAATTCCCGTGTTATACGGGCCATAAAGCGCACCGTCAATAAATAGTTTTTTTTTTTCATGAAAAGGTGCGCCGGACTATACAAGACGCAACGGTGTTTGAGAAGTATCAGGTTACCACATAAAAGCTTATTTAACAAAAAAAATCAATATTTTAATGGCAATAAAGCACTACCTGATCCATACATTAGGCGCACAATCAATTTTTGAGAAAAAAATGATGCAAAGTACACTTTATGGTCCGTAAAACATGATACTAGAAAATACGTACCGGTAGTACAGCGCAACACAGCAAAACTTTACAATCGCATAAAATTCAATAGCAATTAGGCCTCTATTACTTGAAGTTAGATTCAGTAATTCAAAATAATCACGGTTATTCTACACAGCATTACAGTATTTGTCAATATGAGTTGATTAGCACACAACAAAAAGCACCAGGTTTTACCGTGAAACCGCTCTTGTCCTGTTATGATTGCCCGAGAGAGTCGTAAACAGTTTTGCATAGACACAAAATTACAAACCTAAAAGCTCACTAAACTAAGCCAAGTATTTGTGCTATTTTTGTGTTTTTGTGCTATTTTTCGCCTAATTTTCCAACTTTTTCATCTTTTACTACTTCAATTGGAATATATTTACACCCTGCATGCTGCATCAAACTGATTACCGTATGTGTTAAATACAAAGCCCACAAAGTTCTACACATGGCAATAATGCATAAGCATCAGGACTGAACCTTTTCGAAACCTCGCTCAAAAAATAAACAAATAGGTATAATCAAAAGGCATCTTCTAAAAAACTAAACAAATCTTTGATGGGCACCTTCTTTTCGAAAAAAAAAAAGTCCCTCTATCAGGCGTGGGCCTCTCGGCATTTGCACCGGCATTCCCCTCCTCACTGGTTGAGGTTGCAGCAGTACGCAATTTTTCATGTTGAAGATACAGTTATTTGCTAAAGACAAAAACTTTTAAACCCAGGATTGTTAAACATACACTATGCGCGTGCATCATAATTCGAGCAATTGGTAAGATCATTTTATTGCTTTTTAGCATAAACCGTTGCTTTTTTTATCAAAGTCACATTTTTGCAAAAATAAAACCATAGTTTAAGTTTTTTAGGTCACAAAAATCGCCCTACTAATCAGACATGTAGGTACAGCGAAAAAATAAGAGACACATCAACTAAGAAGTGTAGGGAATAAATAACACCAGTCTACATCATTTTTGAAACAAAAAGGAAAAGGAGTAGGCTCTTTGCCAATGTTGAAGCGCTGATTTAGACTATTTTCAGCTACCGGTATTTTACACTAACTCCGTTTCATCGCGTTTTACGACGATGCAATAAGCGCCTAAGGTAGAAAGTGTACTTTTTGTTTTTGTTTCTGAAATTTCGTAGACTTGTGTAATTAATGATTGCAAAAAGTGGTTAAGATTGTATTTGCAGCTGATCACCATAAATCAAACTGCCGATGAGAAGCATTTAAGTTTAGAGCTTATTTTTATAATTTTTGGCGTCCAGCGAAGGGACCAAAGTTTTTAATTAAAAAATTGAATATTTCAATGCTTATTTTGAATATTTCAATATTTCAATTTTGTGGTCACAAGAAAAAAACTGAAGTTATAAAAAAAGATAACGAAACTGGGATATTAATTTAACTATCATCTAATGATCTAACCACTCTATCAGATCACCATGTTGCAAACACAACAGTACCAAGTACCAACCACTACAACAAGCAGCTTTCAAGGTTCTTGAATTCAACACTCAAGCCGAGTGAAACAACAAAATTTGACTGTGGAGCGAATTAGCTATTGCTGGTAGTGGTGGCAGCGCTCTGGTGCGACTAAATAGAACACAACGGTCAAAAAGTGCGCCATTAGTCTTGATTTTAAAACACAACGAAAAATGAAATGGAAGAATTATAAATTTTGGTAGAAAAAAAAAACTAAAAACAGAACGGGAAAATTAAATTATAACATGATTGAATATCGTCTATGAAGTCATTACGATGATACTGCAAATCAAGCAAAGTTACTTTGATCAAACTTTAATTCTAAAATGCATTTTACGATGCAAAATCTTAAATATATCAAAAAAATAGGGACCCCTTGCACAATGTTCATTAGGGTGTCCTCTTTTTGGGCAATTTTTTAATTTCTACTTGCCTGGGTGTTAGATTTTTGCCGTAGGGTGAAATATTGGGAAATACATTTTTTTGAAATTGAACTGCATTTAGACCCTGCCCCACCAGCTTTTCTAAGTCGCACCCCCTGAAATAGTTAATTACGCATAAAATTTGACTGGGAAGTGCTAGATATGCATTGCTGGCGGTAGTCATTTTTAATGTTTTTCAGAGAAGACAACTGTAACCTTTATTTTATGATTTAAGCAAGATTATTTTTTTCATGATTTACTTCGGTGTCAGAATTGGATGCGCTCTGAAATAAAACTATCGCGTGAACCACCAAATTATTTAATTTTTTGCAACCAATATCCACATAGGAGTCACCATGCACAAAACAGGATACAAATAATTCACAGGGGACACAAACACAAAACACGAAAAGCTATCATACTACGCAAACGCAGACACATGAAGAATGCCCAGTACACAAAGCACAAAACGTGGCACACTATCATTGTTCAAAAGATCTTCTTGCAACTCCCTTGGATTTTCCTAACCATCGCTTTTTTCTTGCTGCCAAAGTCCACAAGGCTTCACCCATTTGGCGCTTCTGTCTAGCTATTCGGCTAGTTGTCTTTGTTGTCAGTTTTACTCCACGTTCCACTGCTTGAGTAATTGCTTGATATTGGTGCAAGTCTTTGTCAATGATGGTTCATGCAAAATTAGGACTCCTTTATTGTTTGAAAGATAGGTAATAGCTGTTCGTCCTTTTTCATAAATGTCAACGATTTCAGTGTATCACTTTGCATTGAAATTGCATCTGGGATGATAAAACTCTCCAAGGGAAGTATGATTGTGGCCTTCTCTTTCATTACTGCGTCCGATTTTGGAGATCATATCCACAGTTTTTGCTCTGATTGCTTTGTTGTCATCACCTAACATAGTGAGAAGAACATTTTCTGGGTGGGCAAAATAGCAGTTTTGTTGAATACTTTGCTGTATGATTGGGAGGAGGCTATCATCACTGAACAGCTTTAGCATGGATTCGATTTCTTGAAACAGGATAAAAATTTTGAAGATTTTGAAGAAATCGAATTTTTAAGAATTCGAATCTACGCAAAAGCTGTTCAGTGATGATAGCCTCCTCCCTATCATACAGCAAAGTATTCAACTTTACTTTAACAGCAAAAAAGCGATGGTTAGGAAAATCCAAGAGAGTTGCAAGAAGATCTTTTGAACAATGATAGTGTACCACGTTTTGTGCTTTGTGTGCTGCACATCCTTTATGAGTCTGCTTTTGCGTAGTATGATACCTTTTCATGTTGTGCATTTGTGTCCCCTGTGAATTATTTGTATCCTGTTTCGTACATGGTGACTCCTATGTGGATATTGGTTGCAAAAAATTAAATAATTTGGTGGTTTACACGATTGTTTTATTTCAGAGCGCATCCAATTCTGACACCGAAGTAAATCATGAAAAAAATAATCTTGCTTAAATCATAAAATAAAGGTTACAGTTGTCTTCTTCTCTGAAAAACATTAAAAATGACTACCAGCAATGCATATCTAGCACTTCCCAGTCAAATTTTATGCGTAATTAACTATTTCAGGGGGTGCGACTTAGAAAAGCTGGTGGGGCAGGGTCTAAATGCAGTTCAATTTCAAAAAAATGTTGTATTTCCCAATATTTCACCCTACTGCAAACATCTAACACCCAGGCAAGTAGAAATTAAAAAATTGCCCAAAAAGGGGGCACCCTAATGTTCATGTGTGAGCTTTGAAAGTAACACTGTCCTATACATGATGTTTGCAAAGCACCACATAGCATTAGCTTCTGCCTTCGCCCATAAAAAGTTGTATTCATTTGAGTGCGAAGCAAAAAATTTTGCTTAAATAATCAACTTTTATTTTGGGCAAAAAAGTGTTAATTAAATTGTTTAAAAAATTAGTTTTACGCAAAAAGTTAGATTTTCGTTTGGGGGAAGGGAGTAAGTTGAAAAACAACACCTCATAACAGACAAGAAAGAACAATTAGACTAACATCTTTACGGCAAAAAATTACTGCAACTGCAGTGAATTTTGGCATCACAGTTCAAAAGTAGGAATTGAAATCTAAAATCTTTTGAGCAAAATCAAATATTTTTTCCCAATACTTTGATTTTATGTCATTTTTTAAAAAAATATGCCCATATGGCAAAAATTAAACTCCCTGCAAACAGCAGTGACCAAACACTGTCAGAAAATTTCGCCCATTCTTTTATCATTCCCCATCCACCACGGCTTAAAATCCACTTGGCATATTGTTTAATGATAAAATCAACAACCCAACGTAACATGTCTTTGACCCAAGTTGTGTCTTGAGTAGTCTGAGTAGTCTGTGAAAGTGATCGAATAATCAATCTACAACCAAAATATAAAACCATAACAATTCTGCCCCAGTTAACAATTCCATCTTCAAAAACTCTATGACAGACTTCAAAAAACAGTTCTTTACTAGCATAGACTGGGACTGATTCAACAAAACGCTCAATTGTTTGATTTTCTGATATTTCAGCTGCAATTCTTCGAAGTTCAAACAAAATTCGGCTGACACTATGATCAGTCAAACCACACTGGATTAATGTGAATTGGTCTACATGACAAAGCCTATGGATTATAGGCTCAACAGGAGTGTCTCTGGCCTGCTGCTGAATAAAATAATGCAACAACACTCGTGCTTGCTGACCAACTAGGTGTTGCTGTCCACCAACATCGCCATGTTCAGGATTGTCTATATCCCCAATAGGAGGAACAATTATCTCACTTTCTTCTCCAATTTCTTCTTGAGATTGCTGCACATAATGTTGTGTTGATGAGCAATGTACAGCACTAGTAGAAGGAACATTATCTGACAATATACTACTCGATTCATATTCAAATGTATTTATGTTAACAGTAGACCCATACGAACCAGCTTCATTTACACTTCCAACAATATCCTGTGAGTGTGCAGAAGCCGTTTTATTTGATGA
Organism: Trididemnum miniatum; assembly: GCA_964006365.1. Taxonomy (NCBI): domain Eukaryota; kingdom Metazoa; phylum Chordata; class Ascidiacea; order Aplousobranchia; family Didemnidae; genus Trididemnum; species Trididemnum miniatum. The sequence goes on from OZ023251.1 coordinate 18,223,076, forward strand.
TATCAAGTTTGTTTCATCATTGTCATCATCATCAACATCATCTCTATCATCTGCTCCCAAAAACGTATTAAAATCTCTTTCATAAGACATGACACAATCATTAGCCTAATAACAATGTTGGTAACAAAGTAACAATCTATGAGAAAAAGAAAATCGAAAAACACTGCAGAGCTAACCCTTAAGTCATAAAGTTATAAAATAATTCTATAAAAGTCAACAAGTCAAAAATGAGGTTGCCAGTACTTTTGTCACCTGGTATGTTCGTCAGATCTTTTGTCACACTGTACTTTTAAGAATTTCACTCACATAACCGAAAATTTTTTCATAAAAAATCTAACGCATTTGCCTTGAATCATAGACCCAAACTTCCAATTCCAAACCAAAGGTTCAAAATTACAAATAGAGGCTCTGAAACCAATCAAAAGCCACACACTTCTCATGCCAAGCTGAAGCCCGGAAGTTAAATAATTTGGAAAGAAAATTTACCGTATTTTACAAACCATAAGGCGCACTATCAATAAATTGCTTTGATTAGTGTTTTTTCATACTTAAGGCACACTGGGCTATAAGACGCAATGGTTTTTAAGGAGCGTCAGGTCACCATTTAAACCTCATTTAGCAATGGTAAGGGTATTGATACTAGTTTTGAGTGCAAGTAATAAAGCACTACCTGATCGATACATTGGGCACACCGACATAAATGGCGCACAATTAATTTTTGAGAAAAAAAAAAAGATTTTGAGTGTGCCTTATCGTCCGTAAAATACGGTAAGTCAAAGTTGGATCAACTTAAACTTTTTTATCCGTGAATTTTACACAAAAACTCAGATACATACCAACATGCTTTCAAATTTTTCCTGATCATTGCCAAGCACACTCTAACAGTCAGACCAAAGTTCTGGCAACAAAAAATGATACTAACAACACAGAAACATGTGATAAAATTTACTAATATTCAGACTACTGCTGGAACTAGATTAGTCTAGGTAGCAAAGTTGACTGTGCAATCTTAAAGTTAGTGCTTTGACAGAAGTCACTGCAAAACGGAACTTACAGTCATTACCAAAAGTTTAGAGCCACCCAGGCAAAAAACACATTTTTGCTTGTTTTTCTCAAATGCGTTCTTAATTCGCTTTTTGCTTTCATTAGCTTTTTTTCGTTTTTGCTCAATGTCGCATGACTCTTACTTTGGCCCCCCAAAAGGGGCTAACTGACCTAGTTCTTGTTTTAGGGTGATTTAAAGAAGAGGCTAGAGAGAATTATAGCTATCAGTCAGAGAGGTATTATGGGTAAAAAACATCCTTGAGGATTGTTCAGCAGTCAAAAATTGTTATGCCTCATTCTCACTTGCTGCAGCATCGCAGAAATCAGTCAGTCGCAGAAAACGAAAGCGGAATGGCTGATAACAACTTTTGACCGCTGAGCCAAGCTCAAGGTCGCTTTTTATCCATAATACCTCTTCGAATAATAGCTATAAGTCCCTCCAACCTCTCCTTCAAATCACCCTAAAACAAGAACTAGGTCAGTTAGCCCCTTTCGGGGGCCAAAGTTAAAGTCATGCAACAATCACCAAAAAAGAAAAAAAGCCAACGAAAGCAAAAAGTGAATTAAGAATGCATCAAAAAAATGCGAAAATGTTTTTCGGCTGGGTGGCTCTTAACTTTTGGTAATGACTGTACACTAAACTGGAGAAATACGAGGGTCAGTCAAAAAATAATGAGCCCAAGTCTCTCCTGGCCATATTTATTGCAATAAAATCAAAAGTCATACATCAAAAGAAAGCCCAGGGATAGGAGATCTCAGTTCTACTTTTCAATGTAATCTCCGCGCTTTTCAATTCCAACTGTCCATCGATGAACAAGGGACACTATGCCATCCTTGTAAAAGTCAGCAGGCTGCATTTTTAACCAGTTTCTTACAGCGTGCTTGACTTCTTGATCACTAGTAAAGTGCTGCCCCCTAACTCCTTCTTTCAATGGTCCAAAAAGATGATAGACGGATGGTGCCAGGTCGGGTGAGTATGGGGGATGGGTTACCGTCGTCCATCCAAAAGAAGCAATCACTTCACGAGTTTTGAGACTGGTATGGGGCTTGTCGTTATCGTGTTGCAGCAAAACCTTAGACATGTCCAGGTGAGGTCGTACTCTTCTCAGTCTCACTTTTAGTTTGCGTAAAGTGTCAATGTAAGCATCTGAGTTGATGGTAGTACCTTTAGGCATAAAATCTACCAATATCACTCCTTTAATGTCCCAAAACACAGTCGCCATAATTTTTCCAGCTGAACGTTGACTTTTGAATTTCTTGGCTCTTGGGGATGTGGGGTGACGCCATTCCATGGATGATCTTTTCGACTCAGGTTCATAGTGATGAACCCAGGTTTCATCTCCTGTCACTATACGGCTGAGAAAAGTTTTGTCACTTCTGTGACACTCAATAAGCTCCGAACAAGCTTCAAAACGGGTTTGCTTGTGAAAATCCAAAAGTTGCCTCGGAACCCATCTGGCGCAAACCTTTGCAAAGCCTAGCTCATTAACAATATTCACAGCACTTCCATGGCTAACTCCAACACGTTCAGCAATGTCATCAATAGTGATTCTACGATCATCTCTAATCAATTTCTCAACCTCATCACTGTTTCCAGGATTGACTGCTGAAGATGGTCTTCCACTTCTTGGTCTGTCCTGGAGGCTACTCAAACTTGGATCATCTTCTTCGTGTTTAATCCTGGATACCCACTTTTTCACAGTGCTGTAGGCTATTGAAACATCTCCATAAACATTTACCAATCTTTCGAAAATTTGTTTTGGTGGCTCCCCTTCCGAAACAAGAAATTCAATCACAGCTCTCTGCTTCTGACGGACATCCAGTGATGACGTCATTTCCAAAACACAAGACCAAAAGTGGACACGTTGAAACAATTTTTTTTTACAATTTATCTTTAAAGCAGTAAATTTACTAAACACCCTTAAAATTTCTAGAAAAAATATGAAGGTTAAAGCGGTTAAAGTTAACAGGGCTCATTACTTTTTGACTGACCCTCGTATATTGTAACAATGTAAGTGAAGTTATGATTCCATCTTAAGCCAAACCTTGACCTCTACAATATTTGTCTTCGTATTATTGTCACGTTAACTTTCAAAAATGTTTTCAAGCATTTAACAATATTCATAAAAGTAATTACAGTACAGATTCAGGATTACAATTAGGCAGTCTGGACTCTAAGCAGGGGTGGGCAACATACGACCTGCAGGCCAGGTCAGGCTCACGAGACTGTTTTATGCGGCCCCCTGGCAGTTACAGAAATATAAACTCCTGCTTGAATCAAGCCGAGGACCTTTTTTTGCTCTTCACCGACATTTTCAGTGGAAAGTAAAACAACTGCGGACGTGTAGACCTTTTTTTGCTCATCCAATCAGTACGACCCTAATATTGGCAGTCGTGTAAGATATTGAATAACGATTCATCTAACAATCAGTTCAGTTTGTTTATTTACCAAGCAACAGCATCCAAACATATATACAATTGCGCACAACAATTGTACAAATATTATACCTGGTGCAGTCACTTGACAAGGAGACAGCAAAAAGACCACAGGATCATCTAAGTCTGCTGCCACCTCATCAAACACAGCTACCTAATTTTGGTATTTATTTTTCAAAGAAAAAGATTAGGAAATTTGAAACACAGAACATATATACAAGTTACAAGTTTAGTTTTACAACCAACATAACAATATCAGTCACAACTGCAGAGTAAAAATGATGTATAGGGTATAAAATAAAAAAAATACAAAAAAAGGATTAAAAAAAAAAGTATATGAAGAAATAGATTAATGACAAAAAGGTAAGCATTATCATATCTACATAACAGACTTCGTGTTAGCATTTGTGCTTTAATATTTTAATACTTCTCAATCATACTACATTTTAAGGCCTTTTTAAATTTGTGGTATGGTAGTTGTTTCAGATCATTAGGTAATTTATTCCTAAATTATGAGACAAGAAATAAAATCGATTTTTGAGCAAACATAGTCCTCACTCTTTTAATAAAAATATCATTTTTTTGATTTGGCCTGGTGTTATAATTATGCACTTTCTCAAGTTTAACCGTTTTTTGAGAGTATTGTTGGACTTGGAGACATTCCATTATAATAGCATATAAATTTTAGGCATGGTATTAGCAGATTCTAATAAGTAAATATCAAGCAATTTAAGGTATTTTAGATTTTTAAACAGAATTTGCGTGTGTGCCCTATATTCACTGTTAGAGATTCTTCAAGCACAACGTTTCTGAAGTATTTTTAGAGGGTGAAGAGATGTAGTTGAGGCATTTCTCCAACTACTTATACAATAGTGTAGGTGAGGGTAAACTGTACTATAGTAAATAAGATGCAGTGTATGCCGATCCACATATTTTTTTTTAAGTGTTGTATTGCCCATGACCCTCGTGTTATTTTTCGCACTAGTCAAAATCCTAGAGGAACACTGCTAAAGGCCCTAACCCTAACCTGCCAACTGAATGCTACTGTCACAGTGTACTTATAGTTTTTAATAATAATATTGGATACACTGTGCCACCCAGGGTTGCCAGGTCCAGCTGAGCAAAAAATGCCAAACAGCGCATAAAAATATGCCAAACTGTGACATATATGCCAAACAAAATTTTCAGTGCCAAACCACTTCCAAAAATGCCAAATTTCTGAAATTTGGCATAAAAAATGCCAAGCTGGCAACCAGGACTCTCACTTTTTTTTTTCAATTTCCTTAGATCGAAGAAAAAATTTCCTCAGATTTCTTAAATTTCCTTAAAGCCCGGATTGCATTTACATGCTATTGATCGTTTTTTTAGGCATAAAATTGTGTTTTGAGTTTTTAGGTGCTGGTAGGCAATTATCTGAACTAATGCTCAGTGGCGTAGCGAGAATTTTCAAAAAGAGGAGGCCATATTTTCCACATTTTTTTCAGGCGTATTTTTTTCGGCAGAACAAATTTAAAGGTGATTGCAGTTTTAGGCAGGTCCAGGGGCATGCTCCCCCAGAAAATTTTTGAAAATTTATATGCTGCAATGGCTATTTTGGTGCTTTTTGAATAATTTTCACGAAAATTTTGTTTAAATTTTTTGACCTTAATTCTGAGTGCTTCGCCAAATATGATGCAATTTGTTTGCACATTTTCGATTATGCCTGCTATGCGTGAGACTTATTGCTATGAAAGTGATTCAAAATTATGGAAAAACTGCACAGGCTACCCGGTACATCAAAAACAGTTTCGAAAATGGCTGGTGGGAGGATGCATTCCTCAAGTTCCTCAACCTACCCTTCAGATCCACCCTGGCCATAAGCCAGAGGTGGGCATTTTTTTTAAATGGGTTGAAGCGCAGCGCAACAAAGCGCAAAATTTTTGTAAAGTCATGAAACGCAACACAACTAGCGCAACCTAGCTTTTAAATTGACTGAAGTGCAATGCAACTTCCGCAATGATGTTTATAGAAAAGTAAAAGCGCAACGCAACTTTCGCAATGATGTTTATACAAAAGAAAAAACGCAACGCAACTTTTGCAATGAAAAATTTAATAAAGCGCAACGAGCAAATGTATAGGGGCCTAAGCAATGCAATTTTTTCTTGAGTTAATTTTGTACGTGCTTTTAACAGCACGCAGTTGGCTACAACGCGACAACGATTTTAATGCAAGTGAATGTAACAGAGTTTTGCTTGGTCAATGAACAGGAAAATTAAATAAGGAGCAAAAAAAGATGCGTTGCTGCCTTGTCGCGTGCCGTTAAAAGCATCTCATCCTGGTAAATCTTAATTTGCATATGCGGCAAAGCTCAGCACAACAACAAACAAATACGATTTATTCAACACTCAATGATCTCTTCAAGCACTTGCAATTTTAAAAAGCGGAAGACCTTACTGAACCACATTTCTGATTGGCTGAAAATTTCCGGTCCTACTAAACACAGCAAGGAACTACAAGGTACTGAAAACAGTGCAAGAACTACAAGGTACTACAATGAACTACAAGACACTTTTAAACCAAGTACAAAGTAGCTGAAAACACTACAAGGTACTTTTGAACCAAATACAAGGTTGTTGAAAACACTACAAGGAATTACAAGGTACTTTCAATCTACAAAATGCTTGAAAACACTACAAGCAACTACAAGGTACTTTTAAACCAACCACAAGGTAATTGAAAACACCGCTAAAAGCTGCAAGGTGCTTTTAAACCAACTACTAAGTACTTGAAAACACTACAGGGTTGGAGTCGGGGGGTTGTAGTTGGTTTGAAATTACCTTAAAAGTCTTGTAGTTGATTTACAGGTATCTTGTTCCTTGTGCTGTTTTCAACTACCTTGTAGTTGGTTTAAAAGCACCTTGTAGTTGGTTTAAAGGTACCTTGTAGTTCCTTGTGCTGTTTTCAAGTACTTTGTAGTTGGTTTAAAAGTACCTTGTAGTTCCTTGTAGTGTTTTCAACTACCTTGTAGCAGCTATAAAAGTACCTTGTAGTTCCTTGTAAGGTTTTCAGCTACTTTGTACTTGGTTTAAAAGTACCTTGTAGTTCCTTGTGCTGTTTTCAACTACCTTGTAGTAGCTATGAAAGTACCTTGTAGTTCCTTGTAGTGTTTTCAACTACCTTGTAGTTAGTTTAAAAGTACCTTGTAGTTCCTTGTAGTGTTTTCAGCTACTTTGTACTTGGTTTAAAAGTGCCTTGTAGTTCCTTGTAGTGTTTTTAAGCATTTTGAAGGTTTAAAAGTACCTTGTAGTTCCTGGCGGTGTTTAGTAGGACCCGAAAATTTCTGCTACAACACTGTAGATTGACCTATATTGTACACTTCAAGAATAAAGTGCTACTCTATTAAAAACAGTTACAAAAAAATGCTTACTTCAGCACGTTGTGCTTTAATTAATCCGACAAAGCACAACGCAGTATTTCAACTTTCGACAGTGCGCAACGCAATAAAGCGCAAGCAACCAAATTCTTTTCCTTTTGCAGCGCAATAATGCGCACATTGTTATATATTTTTTCACTTTGCAATGCAATAAAGCGCAAGCAGGATTTGTTTTCCTTGAAGCACAAGTAGCGCAAAGGCTAAAAATAATTTGTCAAAGCGCTTCGCAACTTCCGCACGAGCTGAAGTTGCGCAACTTGCACTTCCAATTGCATAAGCCACAAAAACTATCAAAATAGTCTGGCATATTTCAGTCACTTGGCACTATTAATTTTGTTGTTTTTTACTAAAAGGCAGATCGAGTCAAAAGGGGAAGACATGGTCCAATGCCCCCCTCCCCCCTAGTTACGTTCCTTCTAATGCAACATAGCCTTTACATGCAATGCAAGTCATATCTAACACCATGTTACCGATACCTCTTAGTCTAATTACATAAAAATCTGAATAATCCACGGCAGTGAGGTGATAGTTTAAAACAACATGCCAATCTTTACAGTTGGCTTGTGTAACGGACCATCCTCTTGTCTTGACATCAAGGTTTTCAGCTTTCTGCATTGTGCAGTTGGAGGTTTTAACCACAATTCAAATGTCTCGTTTTGTAACCAAGCTTATCTGAAGGATTGTGAATAATGAGTTTTTTTTCTGGTAACAAATTCTATTTTTTTTTTAACTTCCATTGAAGAATCATAGCTAAACTCAGTTTCATTGTCGCTTAGTTACTGGTATGCTTAACAATAACTGTTTAGGCTAAGCACTTTTATGTTTCAGGTACGGTACTCTGCAACCACAAAAGTAAGATTAAAAATCTGGCAGCAAAAACTTCCTTAAACGTCCTTAAACCAAAGGCATTTCCTTAAACACCACCAAACTAGGGAAATTTCCTTAAAAGTGAGAGCCCTGCGGGCAACCCTGGTGCCACTGCATTTAAGAGTTGAGCATCAGAGGTGTACGAAGTCGCCTTTTTTGGACTCCTGCTCCTGTTTGGACCAACCAGACTCCTGATCCTGCTCCTGGTCAATGACTACTTTTTATACTCCTGCTCCTGTTTGACTCCTGTTTTTACGCAAAAGTGTCTGTTTAGGAAGGGAAATGGACAAATAATTCAGAACGCTATTTTACCGCAGCGCTGCAACTGCTCAGTGGTTTGTAACATTTCTAAGTACTTGGGAAGAAGCAGAAAAAGATCAATTGGTAATGCTCATGCCCTTCTGAAAGTCAGGCACTTCAGAGATACTCAAGTTGTATTTCCATATAAACACACTGCTGAATATCAAGACTTAAATTTTCATTTTGGACAAGTGAAACTGTTCAAATGAATTCAATTCAACTTTGATGCGTACCAATAGCTACATAAAAGTTGAAAAGCAATTTAAAATTGTAATGCACCGGTAGTTATTTTGAAAGAACCAAATACTGCAGTTCAAAACGAAACAGCCTTTGTACACTGATCCTAAGCTCTGTCTGTAGAAGTGCCCACTGCCTAATTGTAATATATAACTAACAAGCTCAACTTCTAGCACTGCAAAAGTGAGATTACAAACATTTTAAATTCAAACTTTAGTAATTAAATTAAATAAATTAACTAAGTGAGCATTTAGTAGTGCAAATATGAATGAGCCACTGATTTCAGGACCAATGCCTTATATATGTATAATGTGCTGTCTTCAATAGTCATGTTTCAATATTGCTTCTTTAATGACATGCTTGGCTTCGGGTTACTACCCTTAAATTAACCTTCAAACCTAACGAAACACTAAATTCAAAATTCTGCACTGAGCCAATCACTTCAAAATAGTGAGGTATATAATAAAAATATTACCGGTAATAACTAAGGAGTTAAAGCCTAACAAAAAACTCAAGTTGAAAGAACAGATCGACGAGAAAGACTAGGTTGAGCTTGCGCTATTCAAATTAACAGCCACACAATCATGTGTCAAATGTGTTCGGCCAAGTCGTGACTTAAACTGTTAACCCGTGATGTTTGGTTTCAAAGCCCAACGCCAATTCCGCTCAGCCATGTCACTTAATGATGGTTCAGTACATAACAATCAAAATAGCGGCAATTACTTTCCCAATCATTAGCAAAACATGGTCATTTCTAAAACTATTGGCTATACAAACAAAGCAATCTACCGTAACCCTAGCAGCAACAAAAAATATTATACAATTACCCAGTAACTTTCAAAATTTCTGGCAAACTTGTGGGTTGCACAAAACTTGAATTTAGAACTTTTGGCCTATGTGAAGTGAAGAAATGTTGGTTCAGTAGCTGCTGGACTATGTCAGCATATCTGCAATCCACAAAGGCTTACTGCAAGACTGCTTTGTCAGTTTGTAGTCTGCATTAAAACACTAAACTGCGGTACACAAATAATTCCACATTGCTTAGCTGACTGCCCCTAGTACCGGTACTAGTACCCTTACCTAAACCATGCGCAGTCATAATTAGTCGGTTAGATTAGGCCTGCTGCATGTGGTCTATTGTCTGGTACTACCTGCAACTAAATTTTTAATTCAGTTTATTTGCCAAGTGATTAAGTGCATTATTCTGCTAACATCAGAAGAACTTGTTTTACTAAACTTGTATTGTTTTTAGGTATACTATGGCTGCTCTGCAAGACGCAAAATATGCACTATAATTATCTATCGATACCGATATGTTGGTAGAATTAAACTGCACAAAACAAGCAAATTATCAGAACCAAATTATGGCAAATTTTGAACAAATATCACAAGAATGCGGTAATTTTTCACTCCGGATCCTGCTCCTGCAACAATTGGAAACTTATGACTCCAGACCCGGCTGAAACATTGACACTCCTGCCGGAGTCGACTCCGGTACTCCGGTTTGTGTACACCTCTGTTGAGCATGGCCATAGAGCCGGATTAGAGCCGGATTGTGCCGTTTTTTTGTTGGGGCCGGATTATCCGAACTGTAGCATGGTGTTGAATTGGATCGGACCCGGACTGACACTCCATAGATTAGGCTACTGGATATCTCCTTTTGAATAACACTAAGTCTTTCATTTCAGCTTAAATCTTTTCAAAAAATAATAATATTTACATTTTCGTTTTTCGAACGATTTTTTCAGGATTTTTAAGTCCATTCCGAAATCCAACCATTTTTAATTCTAATGCGTTAAAAGAGGTGTATTCGCGGGTTGACAGTTGACAACTCACACTGAGACGTAGAAACTAGAAATTTGGTTTGTTCGATTATGACAAAATTTAAAGGCCAACTTGTATTATAATTGTGGTTTATGATGTCAGAGATGACAAAAGTTGCAGCTTTTTTGCTATGGTAAAGTACCGTACCGGTTGTGTAGTAGTGGTGCCTGCTTTTAGCAGTTTAGTATTAAGCACCGGTATGCATAAGTGCAGTGCTGTAGCAGCTCAACTTTGGGCCCCCCCCAAAAACCCTTTCAAGTCCTCAATACTTAGCTTTCGACATGAATTGTTTTAGGTTTTTCCAGGGGTAACAACTCAGTTTCTCACCACAATGCGAATACTGTGGTAAAATTAAAACATATAACGCGTTATCACTGTGTAAAAATAAAAAGTGTAATTTTAAGACAAGTTTGTTACACCCAGTTCATTTCCCATTAAAATCGTTTAGCTCAGGGTTTTTCTACCTTTTTCTGCTCATGACCCACTAAAATGATAAAATATGATGGTGGCCCAATAACTTTTGCTAAAAGGTACAAGGTCAACGTGATGGCATGATTAGGGAATGCTGATGTCGCTCTCTAGTCAAGCTCTGTGGCCCACTGAAAACCATGATGTGGCCCACTGTTGGGTCATGACCAATAAGTTGAAAACCTCCGGTCTAGCTAGAGCGCACTTTTTCGTACACAGATGTTTTTTTGACAGCATCATAATCTGGAGATCGGGCGCATTAATTTTCGATTGACAACATGGCCAGCGAAGAACCAATCGGATGGCCGAGTGGATAGAGCGTGTGCTTCTGAGCCTAAAGGAGTGAATAGACTGAGGGTTTGATCTCTAGTCAAGTCAAACCAATGACTTAAAAATTGGTATTCACAGCTTCCCAACTAGACATTCAGCATTAAAGGGATAGTGTTAAGAAAGCCGTCAAGTTTGCTTGTGCCGTTGGGAAAAACACTTACCGAGATTCCCCCATCCAAGTGCGGTAAGTAAACAGATGGCCGGCAACTCCTAAGGGAGCTCGTGTAGCGCCCCATTGCTTTCTGTGGTAGGTTGATAAAAATGCCAACAAATGGAAAGAAAAAAGATAGTCAGCTGTTTGCCATATTAGATGTAATAAACGTTTTAACAAATTTCAGTTTTCTGAAGCTTTGTTCAGCACTAGTAACAGTAACAACGCATTTTGTAAACTCGAGAATCAAGGCAAGCGAGCACTTACAGGTATTACTATTGAATTAAAAGTTCAACGGTATTGAAGGGAGACTGCCAAACGAGCTTGTGTCGTTCTAATCAGCAACCATCTGATATAAATATCAAATGCAATAGACTCCAGCCGTGAATCGAACCCGTCGCAAAGAATCTGAACCTGCGTGCGGTACTGCCGGATCATATTGCTGACAATGGCTGTTCATGCACGAAGCTGCTGGGTGTAAACAGCAATGCAAAGACAGAAACGACATCACATGTCAGCTTAAAACTTTCTAGTATCGACATAATAGCCTGGTCCACCAGTTGTTTAAAAAAGTTTGCTTTGAATCTCTTCCTCAGAAGCTGTACGATATAGATTTGCATCGTAACTAAACATTCTCTTTTTTTATTTTCATTCTCTTTTTTTTTTGCTTTTTGATTGAAAAAGACCGGACCAATGTCCAATTCCTGCGCTATTTCAAAAGCACACGTTTTCAAACTAGCAAATCCTTTTTCAATGGACTTTTGTGTTCGATGTCAGATTATGGTTGCTGACACAGAAATAGGGTAGGATTGAATTTAATTTACCGATCGGATGGCCGAGTGGATAGAGCATCTGCTTCTAGATTGGTGGACTCCGGGATTCAATTCCGAGTCCGGTCAAACCAATGACTTGAAAATTGGTATTCACAGCTTTTTTGGTTGACGTTCAGCATAATGGATAGCGCGAAACAAGCGGCAAGTTCGCTTGTTGTGCTGTTGGGAAAGGCACTAAACGGGATTACCCCATCTAGGTGTGGTAGACCGTTGGTCGGCAACTCCTAAGCGAGCTCGTATAGCGCCCCGTCGTTTTTTCATGATAGGAGAATAAAATTGCGAATAAATAAAAAATAAATAGATAAAATTTTAAATCTGCTCACAAGGTGTTAATGAATTTGAATTTAATTTTTTCAAGAGGAATGAATTTGAATTTAAGCTTTGAAAAATGATTGCATCCAACTCTGCACCGGCCTCCTTTTTCAAGTCCTACGCGCACTCTTACACACAGTGTATTATTTATGACATCATTATGCAGTTTATGACGCTATTTGAAAGTAAACGATAGCGAAAAATTTTAAAACTGAAATATATAGAATCTGAGCGCAAAAAATCTCATTCAACGCGATTCGCCCAGCAAAACTTTGTTTTTGAATTGATGCAACTTCGGGTCCTTCAAGACAATTTGGGGCCCCTTTTGGCAGTGTGGGCCCCCCCAATTGGGGGGTTTGGGGGGCGGCTGCTACGGCTCTGCATAAGTGTTCACCAGTTCACTGCTGATTTTTTTGCGTACTCGTACTGCGTGTATGTCTGTAAAAACTTCTTTGCTCTTTTATTTCTTCTGCTTATTTGATTTTAGTGAAACTACAAGAATCCTAATATTAGTTTTTTTTTTACAGAATATATTGCAGTTTGACTGAAGCATTAGGTCTATCAGTGTCTATTGTTCTGTAGTTACAGTATGGGTTATTAATGTTTATGATATATGGTACTGGTACAGTTATTTACACAACTGATTGTTTTTCTGGAAGCAGTATGACAGATTATGCATGAACTTGGAAACGGAATTTTTGGAGTAAGTCTTAAAACTCTTTTGCAGCACATAGAATAATGAGTAGCTTCAGTAAGTTAAATTTAGATTGAAGGGGTTGCTCTGTGAAAATGTGATCATGAACAAGCAATTAGAAATTTTAGTCAAGTGTTTTTATATTTGGACTAAGATTGGACTGCGGACTCTCAATTTAGTAGAAGTAGTTTATTTTATTTAACGACCAGAAAAACACCAAACAAAAGCAAGGAACCAAAACAATGGCCGAAAAACAGGTTACAGCGACAAAAACGATATACGTTGAAACGTTCAGGAATTAAAAAATGAACACAACTTTTAAAAAAATGCTCGATCGCTGCACCTTAGGATTTAATTTGCTATACTTTAATAAAAAACAAACAAAACAATACGCCACGCAAAGAGTAATGACCTAACATAAAAAATGGAGAGAAGCAAAGCAAAATTTACTTGAACGAGAGTCTAGCTGTAAGCCAATTATGATTTCACGTTTAAATACGGTACCGGTAGTGGTTAAAAAATAATAACTATTAACTTTCATCAGTTAAATTCATTTAAATTGTTCTAGTCACAGTTAAATACGCAGCCAAACTGATACAGATTAAAGAAATGTTTCATACAGCAAAAGATTGTTGGGAATGGAAGCTGGAAAACCACGAAATTTGAAATGCTCATCGATTTGGAGATGGATGGAGAATTTAAAATCTACAAAAGAAAAAATAACAGCAGATGTCTGTTTTTGTCCTTTAAATCACTTAAATGTAGGTGCACAATACAATTACGGTATGAACTTTTCACAATGAATTTACAAGTTACTGGAGTGGCAGGCCAAGTGCACGTTTTTTATAATCGCTTTGTTAAAAGAATTGTGCGATTTGTTTTGCCGAATGGTTATTGGAATAAAATTCCAAGTCAGCGGACCTCGATATTTTAAAGATTGCTTAGTCAATTCAATTCTACAAAATCGTGGGAATAGATTAGATTGACTTCTAGTCTGACGGGAGATACCACAAGCTAACTGGTTGTCGTCAAGGAGATTCCGAAAAGTGATTGGCAAGTCATCGTGCAAATATTTATACATAAAGCTAGCAGTTTCTAATTCTTCTAATTGATGAATCGTCAAAAAACCATACTGTTGCATCAGGGTTTTTACACTCTCTCTATAATTGAGCTTAAATATTAATCTAATAAACTTGTTAACAGAACTTTGAAGTTTTTCAACCATGGTCTTATTTCCATTGTACCAAGTCATAATGCATTATCGAAGATGGCTTTTTATAATAGAGCGATACAGCAAAAGTAAGATGCGCTGGCTCAAATGATTGCGAATTTTGTGAACAATACTGCACGTAATCCTAATTTTACTCAATAGCATTTCATATGAGGTTTCCAAGACAAATGTTCATGTACTATAACGCCCAAAAATTTAACAGAAACGACTCTTTTAGTTTCTCTGTTCCTCAAATGGAGAGCATGTTGACCAGGAAGCTTGCTATTCAGAGTGCGGAACACAATGTAATTAGTTATATTTACGTTAAGAGAAAGTTTATTTGCTTTGAGCCAATTATCAATACTTTTTAACTCTTCATTTGCCACTTAGATTACTTTCTCATAACAACTTTCACTGAAAAATAAATTAGTATCATCAGCAAACATTATAGTCTTACCTTTTGTTATAGATCTGCAAAAGTCATTTACATATATTAAAAACAACAAAGGTCCAAGAATGGAACCTAGGGGAGCACCACACTTTATTTTCAAAATATCAGATAATTGGTTGTTGCATACTACTTGTTGAGCGCGGTCATTCAGATAACCAGAAAACCATTCTAAAGGTGGACCCCTTACCCCGTAATGCATTAATTTCCGTAACAATATTTTATGATCAATAGTGCCAAAAGCTTTGGATAAATCTAAAAATACTCCAATCATTGATTGCTTTTTTTCAAAGGCTGTCGTGATATTTTCAACTAATAGCGTAGTTGCATGGCTGGTAGAAAAATTTTTCCTAAAACCAAATCGATTTTTGTGAAAAAAACTTTGTCCATTCAAGAAACTAACGAGACGTTTATACACCCATTTTTCCAAAATTTTTGTTAACACAGGTAATAAGCTTATTGGCCGGTAATTATTTACTTCATAGGTCGAACCTTTCTTAAAAACAGGTACCACTTTAGCTATTTTAAAAGCATCATAAATTCACCATTACTTAGAGAGAGATTAAAAATGAGAGTAATAGCAAATAGTATGTTGTCTGGGGTACATTTTAAAGCTTTTGAAGGAATCCCATCCATTCCACTACTATTTTTTGATTTTAAATCAGTAATAATTCTTTTAATCTCAAGAAGAGAAGTGGGGTTAAAGTAAAGGGAATTTGAAGTTGGAAGAGGCAAGTACTCATCGAAATTATGAGAAGTAGGAGGAAGTTTGTTGACCAGCTTAGTGCCAACTTCAGCAAAGTGAAGATTAAAGTGATTAGCAATTGTTGCAGCATCACAGGTCAACTGGTAGTTAATTTTAAGAGTAGAGCAGGGATCTAATTTCTTTTTACCGAGAAGATTATTAACAATTTTCCATGTTTGTTTCAAGTCATATTTGTGTCTCTCAAAAACTGATGAATAATGAGCTTTCTTTTTTTCTTTTAAAGTACGAAAGTAGACGTTTCTTGCTTTATTATAATTAACTTTGGAAAGAAAGTTTTTCTTGGCGCAGTATTTTTTGAATATCTTCTTTGTTTGCAATAGTTTGTGCAAATCTTTATCAAACCAACTGCTCTTACTGTTATTATTTATTTGTATCAATGGAAACGATTTATCAAACACTTGGTGATACCTATCTGCCAAAAGCATATAAGACTGATTGGTTTTGGTTTCGTTTAAAACAGGGTTTACATCAATATTTTGCAAATCAAGATTAAATTTTCTCATATTAGCATCATTAAGGATTCTGGAGAGGATATTTGAAGAAATAGCTTTACTTTCATCAGCGCTCATAAAAACAGGCAAGTGGTCTGATACAGAATGCAAAATAATACCATATTTTATATGATCAGTCTAAGCATTTGTCCATATGTGATCTAACACTGTCGCACTAGTATCTGTAATTCTAGTAGGCTTATTTATTATAGAGCAGAAGTTATGATTTAACATTACCTCAGTGAAATCACTGACAAGAGTATTCTCATTTGATTTTGCTAGATCATGATTAAAATCATCAAATATATAACATTTTTTTTTGACATCCAGGTTTTCAAGACATTCTGTTAGTTGAAGTCTAAAATCTTGATGTGCTGTAACATGGTCGACAGGGGAACGGTAAATTGCACCACAAACAATGGTTTCTTTTCCTACTTGCACATTAATAAAAAGAGATTCAAAAATTGTCTCATCCATTACAAACAATTCATTAATGACATTAAACTGAAGACTCTTTTTCACGTAAAAGGCAACCTCACCCCCTGGACAAACTTTACGGCTATTCGATACAAATTTATACCCATCTAAGTTATTGTAAGGTCCAGAGTGCGTTGGTCTGATCCAAATTTCACAAATAGAAATCACATCAAGTTTGCATTGCATATTTACTGTAAAATCAAAGCTTCCAATTTGCTAAAGTTTAACGGATTTACTGTAGATCTAATATTAAAGGCTACAGCAGTAAAGGTATTTTTAAAGCTATTGTTAAAAGAAAGATTTTTGATTTCACAGGATTCCAAATATTGTTTATTTAGAGTAAGGGAAGAATCAATGTCTAATTCACTATCATTATTTAGCAAATGTTCAAATGTATTATCAAATGTAGAATTCAAATAATCTGCATCAAATGTATTGGCTTTGCTCAAGTAAAATTTACTTATCTTTTCATTGCTTGTTAATTGGCTGACAGTAATATTGTTAGAATAACTATTTTTGGAACGTATTTTTGAAGGTCGTGGCAATGGCATGAAATAAACAAAAAAAAAACACTATTTACAACAATACACAAAATGAGTACATCAAATCAAATCTTCATTATACTCGCCGTATTACGCCGAAGCGTGTAACGAGTTGCGGGGCCCATCTCCGCGGCTTAGCGCCTGGGCTACACAGCTCCGAAGAAGCGTCGCAACGGTGGCGAGTCGTTGGCGACACTGTGCCGATTTGACCGGCCCGGGAATCGAAACCCAGACCTACCGCACCGAAAGTGTGCGCTTTGCAACTGAGCTAATGAGTACATAAAAAAAGATAAATGGTTAAAAGAGAAAAAAGAATTGTTTATGGTCAAGATTTTCTGTACCGGTATAAGAAGATTAAGGATGGGATAAGCCAACATAAAAAGAGGTGTGTAGATGGCTGAACATTAGCTGTAGAATTGATATTTTAATCATGCTATTTTTATCACCCTTTGTTTGACCTTGAACTGAAAGGTCAAAAATAATAAAAATGATACATCCAGATCGTCTGTTATTGTATATTAGCAATGAGTTATTAATAGTTCCAATAGGAGAGCAAATTTTATTTGCCAAATTACTCTGAAACTCAAAAACTATTCTATATATACTTATGGTTTAAGAGTTTAAACTTTCCCATGTTTACGAAAGAAATTAGAAATTGAGAAAAAAACAAAACAAGAATTTGGTAAAAAAAAAAAAAAACAACTCAAAAGCTCATTTAGAGTGAATGATTAGTCATACCAGTAAGCTAGATTAGAGGCCAAATCGTTAATTTTTTAATTCCAGTTTTAAGTTTACTTGGAAGGACCTAACCTAATTCTGGAGATATCGCTAAAGTCATCGGTATAATGCCTTTGTCCCTAGAATCTACAATACACTAAACCCTTCATAGTCCAAACATTTTTGAACTCAAAAACACGTCGAGCTACATCAACGAGTTTGAGACGTCTTTTAGTTAGCGACTCAGTAACTGCAAGCCGCGAGTTCGAGTCCAAGGACTTCAGCTTTGACTTATTATTAAAAACTTCATTTCTAACTGTTCTTCGGACAAACTTAATGATAATAGGGTTCTTCCCTTTTTTAGAGGGGAGAAAATGGCAAATGTCAATGTCAAGGCTAGTTAAAGGGGTGGTCAATTGCAATTTAGAATTTAACACATCTATGACATGCTTCTCTACTACCTTATTTTCAGCATCCTTCGGAGGAAGATCTTTGCATCCATGGAGAATTAAGCAGTTGCTTCTGCCATATTGCTTCATCTCATCGAGCCTCCTTTCATTTTCCTGTACTTGGGCTGCAATTTGATCTACAGCACACCTTACTGATGTTATCATTTCAGCCAGCTCTTGTAGTTGCCTTCCTTGGAGGTCAACGTACTCTGAAACAATATCAGCACCAGCAGCAGTTTTGTCCTTTTCACCTATAAAATTATTTTGATACTCCTCCTGTCTGGAGGAGATCTAACCTTTGCATTAATTTTTCAGTTTGTCCAGAAGTCATCTTTGCAGTAGAGGGTTTGAAGGAATTAGTAGTAGGCAACCAAATCAAATCATAAAAATTAAATCAACCAATTAGACCTATTTTTATAATTAGCCTATAGACCTATGCTGGTGCATGAAAATCTGAAACTTATTCAAATAGAATAGAATTTAGCCTTTTTTTCGGAGTCGGATTAGATTGGATTTTCATTTTAAAATATTGGACTGGACTCGGTGTGGAAAAAACCTTAGTCCGCTCATCTCTACTGTATTTCTGGCTCAGGCAGAATAAACGAGAGCACTTAAATTCTAGCGGTTCAGATCGAGAGAGAAAAAGGAAAAGCGCTGCAGCTTTTATGTGAAATTTGAAATAACGTGCTCTAAAATAATGCGTTCAGACACAACGGAAAAATTACCGGACAAAAATAAGATTAATTGGTTTGTTTGTTGCATTATAAGCACTTGTTAATACTTTTTTGGATCAAAGGAAAGCTGCAAAACACGTTTATGCAAATTCTAGGTGAAACTGTGATTGTAAGATCTTGACAATAAAAAGAAACCAAAAATGAAATTAGTCTAATTCTGAAAAACTACGAAACTTGAGCAAAATTATAAATTTCTTTTGTCGAATTGATGCCCCAATAAATGAGGTGCAGAAGCGGGACGTGGGAAACATCAATCAAAATTTAAGGTACAATTCAAGCAAGGTTTCACTTTCAAAATTGTCGAAAAATCCTAAATTTCTTGAGCTTTACCACAAATTTCCATCAAGTTAATGTGGGAAAAACAAGGTGCAAACAAATGTGCGTGAAAAACCTAATCTTAAAAATATCGCAATCTTTTCTAAAACGTGTAAAACGAAGCTAATTAAATTTCAAAACGTTTTCACAAAATCAAGTATTGAGCACTTTTTTGCTGATTATATTGCAAGTTTGAAAATAAGTGAGTATTTGCGTTTCAATATTGGACTGGTTCAAATAAAAAAACAAAATGCAAAGCAATGTTAAACAGCGTAGACCTAAACCCGATGAGATTGAACACTAGTTTTTGCACAGTTGTTGATCAAACACGACCAAAAACTGGAAATTTGAGGGGCTCGTAAAAACGTCCGATCTCGTCAAAACGCATTGCACACTTTCAGCGATTTAACTGCTTTCCGATTCAACATTATCATGTTGCACACACGTTTTACACTCTACATGAAATTTCCTATTCGGTGGGTGTTGTCAAGTTGGTGGCATTTTACGCCTTTTACCAGCAGAATTGCGAGGAACTTGCGGTAAAACTGCGATTTTTCAGTTTTGGCGAAAAGTTGATTTTTGAAAACTATGGTGCGCAAACATTGTGCTATTTGAACGTTTTGCGTTTCGATTATACGATTTTGAAAACATGGGACATAAAGCTAATTAAATTCCAAAACGTTAGCACATGGTGAGATTGAGCACTTTTTTGTTGAACATTATTTGACGCGGGTTCGAAAATGAGTAAAATTTGAAAAATCGCTTGATGACGTCAAAACTTTGTTTTCGTAAAAAACGCTGTGCAAACCTTAGGCAAATGCACTGCTTTGCGTTTCGATATCGGACTGGTTCAAATATGATTATGAAACGTAATGAAACGCTAAATAGCATAAACCCAATTAGACTGAGCACTATTTTGATGTTTTTGCACAGTTGTTGATCAAACACGACCGAAAACTGGAAATTTGAGGGGCACGTAAAAACGTCTGATCTCGTCAAAACGCACTGCAAACTTTTAGCGATTGAACTGCTTTCCGACGCAACATTATCATATTGCAAACATGTTTTATACGCTACATTTTCTTAATGCTTGGAAAAATGTCATTGCAAGTGTCGGCAACGAGGCGCAGTGGTTTAGTGCGTCGTTTTTGCGACGACCATGATCGCAACGTTAATGGTTCAACTCCCAGCTTAGTCTCGTTGTTGCGTCCTTGGATTAGATGCTTCACGATCATTATCCCTCTTTGGTGGAATTTAGCAAGCAGCAAATTGAAGAAGTCAAAAGAAAATTCAACCGGAAAACTTAGAAACAAAGGCAGCTCCTATAAAGCGAGTCTGGATTCGTCTTACGCATAGCGCCTTCGCCGCTTTCACGTGATAGGAAGATGAAGAAATCAATCGATAACACATTATTGCCGAATGTTCTTTTGTGCAAGCGCTTGTTCCGAGCCAATCAAACTAGTACATTTCGGCTTCAACGTCGAAATGGCAATGCGCATTATTGCATTCAAGTGTCCCTCGCAGGGGCGTATTCTCCATGCATGCAAGGCATGCATTGCATGCCTTGCCAATTGTCATTCAATAAATAAAAATTAATGATAATATTTTTGAAAAAATATCAAAAAAATTTTCTCGATTTTAATCTGAGAACTTTCACTGTGTCAGAAAAGCATTAACTTTGGAGACCATTTTGAATATTAAGAAATGGCAACACTTAAAAGTAGCCGCGTATCACCGCGGACGACCGCATAGGCATGCAATTTTCGAAGTTGCTTTTCTGTTCTGCATCTAGTTGTATTGGCAGATTGGCGCTAAATACGCGACTGACTACGTAAGAAGGCATGCAATCGTCAAATTGCATGCCTATGCGGTCTACGCGGTAAGACGACGCAGTAACTGGTGAGCGCTGAGTAATCATATACGGTATTCAACACGGTAAAGTATGGTAGAGACTAGTCTACTACAGATCTGCTGTGTATGGTAGACTACTGGTAAATAAGCTAGACTAGTTTAAAAATGATAGGCTGTGAGATTGAGATCAAGCTGCAAAATATAAGTAGCCTAAGCAGGAGTTTAGTTGTAATAGGTCTAGTTTAGGGGTACTGGTATTGCATATATACCGTAGCTGGTTCAAAGGGGTTAGGTCTAGTATCAGCCCCCAGGTTCGGTTAAAGCTAGATTTGGTTAGGTTAAGGTTGGCAGACAGAAAAAGCGTGGGGGCTGTTAGTCTGCTGGACATGACCTGAGTGAAGTAGGTAGACTTACCAAACCAGGGGGTCTGAGATATCGGTAGTACCGGTACCGGTAATGCATATAAAAGAACATCATCTTAATGAAATTAAGATTCATTGTACAAATACTGGATAGAATACCGGTATTGGTGCCGGTGGGTGCAGTGTTACAGTTTATACCGGTACCGGTAGTAGGCTACTGTAGTAAAATTAATTTTCATCAATCTTTAAGGTACCAGTGCCTATTTTGCCGTTTACGGCAAAATAGCTTCTAGGTCTATTTTGTCGTAAGTGATGTCGTGGGTTTTTAAGCGCCGTTTTGTGCTGAATTGCCACAACTTCTCGATAGCTCAGTGGATAAAGCGCCGCGTTAGAAGGGAAGCGCTGCACTAGTTTTGGGTTCAATTCTCGTCGCGGCTTCGATTCATTTCGCTTCGGTGGCTTGGGTTCAGGTCGCTTCGAATTTGTGTAACCTGGGGTTAACAATCGAGTTCATGAAGACAGTAGAATAGAATATGATGTAATCCCACGGTTAACTTCGTCTGACCTGGGGTAAATAATCAAGTTCGGCTCGGCTTTGTGTGACCTGTGGTTAACTTACGGCAAAATAGACACTGCCAATCTTTAAACTGAGACAATGAGCCAAGCCCAAGTCACAGCTTCAAGTTTGTCGACCAGTAATATTGTTGAAAAGTTGAAACAAAAAAGTTTTACAGCTCTAACATTTCAAGCTTGATTCTGGCAGAACTACGGTACCTCACAGATGAACATAAGTGGGTTTCGTCTAGAGTAAGTCGTCCGTGTCTAGAATAACTCGTCCGTGTAAGGCAAGAAAAGACATGGACGGCTTACTCTAGATGAGACCCAACATAAGTATTGGTAAACAAACCAAAACTAGCTTAAGAAGTTTTAATTCAAGAATTTATTGTAGGGTTTATAAATATTGGGTCTGCGGAAGCTCAACATCAAACAAATTGTACTGCCGGCCTTGCTTAATATTTTTTAAAGACAACACTATATGGCTTGCCGTATTTTTATTCCTGTCTAACTTATTTGCTTTGTATGATGTTACAAATTAGGTTTTGACCCCTAAGTTGGTTGCTTACAATTTAAACATAAGTTTGCCCTGTGTATTTTCATTTGCTGGTCACGCTGTGCTTGTAACTGGTTAAAATTGTGATTTCTTCAGTTATGATAATTTGTTGCTACTGCTTTATGGAGCAGTATAGAAATACTGTGACATTATTTTGATTAGCAGCTTTGTTTTCATGCTTATTTCGTTAAGTTGGTTAAAAGATTTGATGTAATTGAAGTTGCAATTCAGATATTAAAACCATTATCTCATTTTTGAATGATCAGCTTCATTATGCTTCAGCAACTGTTACCCTTGGAATCAAAACACAGGTTTAACATCTTGGTTTATCGCCAAAACTGCTGAAATTAGATTGCTTATGTTAATAGTGCTTCTTTGTGGTTTTACACCAGTTAATAGAAAATTACCTTCTGCTTTTTAAACTTTAACCACTAATTCCCTACGATCATTGGTCAATTGGTGGTTAGTGGTAATTGTCAGCAGTGAATTGAATGATTGACTTGTCAAAATTTAACCCTGGATGAAGTACTGTAGGACGTCGTATTGTTTATCTATAACGTTTCATACATAGAGTGACTGTTCGGTGTACGAGTTTTCTGGAACTTCCTATGTAAGTTCATTTACAGGTGTTGTTGTAGTATGATTTGTTACCACTGCGTAAAAGCTTCAGAATATCATTTATCAAGTAGTTTTAAATTATATTGTAGCCTATCGCCACCTACGCTTAACTTCACAGAGTCTTGTTGATGTCCAGTGTTTCATTTTTCCAATATTCTATAAATATGTTTTTCAGTTACCAGCCTGGTTAGATTTTTTATTAAAGCCTAGTTAATGGAGTAGTGGAATAGATACCGGTACTACTGCTGTGAAAAACTTCCAAGTTGTGCTAATGACTCAGCAATACCAGACTTATATATCGGAAGAAAGAAAAACTATTTGTGCTACAAAATATGCTCACTTGGTTTAAAAAAATGTGGATTGTCACTAGAAAGGCATTTGGTTTGATTCACAACTGCTGGTAAACATTCGATGAATGGGATGAAAGTTTTTATATATTTGCAATTACATTGTTGCGAGAAATTCTCAACAACATTCTCAGATTGATCGGAATAACGTGCGCAGAATTCCTTTCTAACTCAATAGGGTGGCTTCTGACTCGAAGACCTCATGGTCCCTTCGAAATCACCCTGTCACTAATCCTTATGTTATTTATCTAATGCAAGTGTTTTTGTTTTATCCGTTGTGGTTGGTGACGAATAAACAAACTTGAACTTTCTGAAACCAGCCATTAACCTGAAAATTCAGGCCATCACGGGCATGAGAAATGCAAGCGCCATATCAATAACAAAAATTGTCTTAATACTACACTGTGGGACATTTGACGCACGTACTCTTGGATATTAAAGGATTAGGGTATAAACAGCGTCAGACACTAAAAAGTTATCTATTTAGCTCTGTATAAACATTATTATTATTGCATCATTTATGATCTTCGATTTGTGTGCCTTACAGCGCAGTTGTTTAGTTTCAACAATTGTATGACGTCATGGAGCCTCCTTGAAATGAGGCGATAAAGTAATGTAATAGATGGATTACCAAAGAATTGAAATCAATTTTTTGACATGCAGTGTATTTTATTACCTTGTGAAATAAAAACTGATGTTCTGTGCGGTAATTTTTCGCCTGCCTAATACGCTTTAACGAATTCTAATGAGTACATTTTTGAAGTTGAATTGAATAAAAAAACTAATGACGTCATCGTAATTGCATGCCTCATCTGTCAGGTCACGCTACGCCACTGGTCCCTCGTTTAGCTGAATGTGAATTTTAGTTTTGGCTTTATAACTAGAAAAGAAATCGTTAGTATTTCAATGTGGTAATGATAGAACACTAATTAATGAACGAATTAATATACCGTACTTTACTAACAAATTGTTTTTATCAGGGTGCCAAATCAATCCCTGGACAAAATGGGAAGGAAATCGTAAGTATTTCAATGTGGTAATGTTTGAATGCTAATGAACAAAATATTATGATTTTTCGACAATTTGTTTTTATTAGGGTAGCAAATCAATTACTAGACAGATAGGAAATCGTATGTATTTTAATGTAGTAATAACTGAATGCTAATAAACGAAATATTATGCTTTATTAACAATTTGTTTTTTACAGTGTACCGGTGCCAGATTAATCACTAGCCAAAACGGGAAGAAAATTATAAGTATTTCAATGTGGTAATAATTGAATTTTAATTAATGAACGAATTAATATGCTTTACTAACAATTTGTTTTTATCAGGGTGCCAAATCAATCGCTAGACAAAATGGAAAGGAAATCGCAAGTATTTTAATGTAGTAATAAGTAAATATTAATGAATGAATTATTCCATTTTATTGGTAAATTCTTTTCATCAGAGTATCAAATCAATCACTACACAGATTGGGAAGGAAATCGTAAGTACTTCAATGTAGTAATAATTGAATGCTGATGAACGAAATGTTATATTTTATAGAGAATTTGTTTTGACCAGGGCACCAAATCAATCACCGGACAAAATGAGAAGAAAATCGTAAGTATTTCAATGTAGTAATGATTGAATACTAATAAACGAATTATTGAAGTTCAGTAACAATTTGTTTTTATCAGGATGCCAAATCAACCAATAAACAAAATGGGAAGGAAATCGTGAGTATTTCAATTTATTAATCACTGAGTTTCAGTATTTTTTAACTTTTCGATGTTTTATTGGAAGAGCAACGAAAACAGTCTGAGAAGCTCAATCATCACCAAAAAGAACGAAACGGAGGTAGTAATGTGGATTGAGAGCAGCGTTGGTCCTACACACGTTTTTGCTCTTAATGCTGTTTATTCCGTCACCTCAGAGAGTGTTTTTTTCAAAGCTCCGATACTTTTTCGTCTTTCAAATTTACCGAACCTTTACGAGGAGGTGGTGTTGAAAATGATAAGAACCTTTCATCTTCATCATCACCAGCCTCACTATCGTGCTCAACCCCGAAATCATTGCCACTATGCCCCGTATCTGCACTGTCCGAGCCTTCACAATCGGTTCCCAAATTGCGCCTACTTCTTCGTGCATAAAAATCCAGCATAATCGTAAAAGTGCAAAAGATATCGTTAATGCAATACGGCGATTTATTTTGAAAAATCGTGTGACTCGGTTTAGTGGTGACCACGTTAAAATTTTTTGCGAGGATCTAATCTTTGGATTAATTTTTCTTACAAATTGAGGCGAATGCAATATAAAAAGTTTTGGGAAGATCATGAAAAGAAAATTGTACGAAATACAAGATTGTTAGAGACAAAAATGTTCAGTCCATTTTTGCAAACTTTCATGGTGGCCCAAGCGTTGATTCACAACAAAAGCACTTTTCCTTCTGAAAGTCAATTGCCGCGTTCATGTTTTGCTTATATTCGAAAATCGTTGCGCAAATCAAAAAAACTCTTAAACCGCTAGGTCAGGTCTGTAAAAAGAAAGTGGTCACATGCCAAAACTTTTCGCAAACAAGTCAAGTTGTATTACTCTGCTTTATCGAATGAAATTGATGCTGTAGGCCTAAGCGTCAAAGCTGATCTAAAACTGCGTTTTGACAAAACTGACTCTTCGCAATGCACATCTTCCGACATCACTGGGGGCGTTAACGCTAAACCACAAAAAAATACGCTAATAACAAGATGTCAAGTGAAGCAAAAAAATTTAAAACAGAAAAAAAATAAAACGAAGTTCTTTCGAAAAACTGCCAAATTTTACGAATTCTTCAACAGTTAATAATTGTGATGTTTCGAAATCAACTGACGAAACAATGAGTGAACCCTGTAGTGATTGCGAAAGCACAGCGTATATTTCCCACACTATATTCATGTTTTCTTGACAAAATCAACTTCCTATCTGACATAGTTCTCATCGTTGCTGACTGTTAAAGCTTTGCCAAATCGCCCGTCAGTCCTAAACTGAGAGCCGAGTTAATGAGGTAGCTATCGTTGTGAAGTACCCAAAGTTTAGCATGTGACTCTGTGATTATATCTGAGATATTGTAATTTCTGAAAATGACTATTCTATTTGAATAAGGTCATTGTACTTAAATAAGGTCATATATAATTGAATAATATTAAACTCAAGAAAGACTTGTGCTTATTTATTGGAGTCAGATCACAGCGCACCGTTACAACCCGTAGAGGTAAAAGCAAGAGCACACTCAAGTTGGGCAGATGCGATGGTAAAAGCTTTAATTGAAACCAACACTACGTTTCAAGCTGGAAAAATTGTACCAATAGTTTGTTTAAATTTCATGGTAAAGTGTCGACGGAGTTCGGTATCAAATCGTAAACGCTGGCTGGCAGCCATCAAACGAAAGTGGACTGACATTTATTTTCGAGAAGAAGTAAAGGAAAAATATTCTGCTTTTCAGCAAGCTAATTCCGTTTCAAAAAAAATATTGAATAATGATAGCAATAATGCTTCGGAAAACTACAATGATAAACAAATGAAATTATATTGCACTTTTCAAAAGCCTGATGATGGCAAAATGTACGTTTATTGTGAAACTTGTCTGGTTACACCCTCGATGCGTTTTTGACCAAAATGACCTGGCGATTACGTTGACAAGTGATCAGTGGGACAAGTACAGCTGCGCCTGCATAGGAAAAAAATAGATCATGGTTCCAAACAAGTTATGTATCACAATGTAATTCCTAAAGATGAAATCATTAATGATACTAATTTGTCAGAGCTTGGTATGGACGATTTAGATGAAACGATTCCCAGCATAGATAAGAGGTCAAATTTAGACGGTAAAATCGACAATGGCAAGAGTGAAATAAAAATTTGGGATGACCGAAACGATATTGGGTTATCTCCAAAACAACACGTGGCTTGTTGGGATAAGGCAACCAACACAGTCTTTTGCGCTTCAACTGCAATGTCGTATCAGTTCAAAACAGAGAAAACTTTTCAGACCGAAAAAACTAACAATTGCTCCTCAATAACTAATTTCAAAGTCTCTTCGGCCTCCATTGATAATAATGAACTTGGATTAACCTTTGAAACTATTCAAGGTCTTGGTGACTATAAGAAAAGTGTTGCAGCAAAGGAAAAACGTAGATTTTCAAATGTGAATTTAAAAGAATTAATTGTTCTTATATCTAACGACGAGTGGGTAAAAATGACGAAAAGTCGTTCTAAAAATCATTTTCTTACGTCCGCATACAGCGAAATTGTATTTTGTACAGCGGTTGTGTGCCATGTGTCCGAAACAATTATATGAGAAAGTCTTCGGAAGTTTTAAAATTACGCAAATCTGATGAAAAATATTATGAGGGATACATCAGTATTTACTGTCGCCATGCGCATTGCTGCCAATGTGATATATTTGGAAAAATAGAGTTTTAGTCGTTTGCGAACAAGGTTGAAGGCGTGGCTCGATTTTCCGGCAAAAGATCTCATTTTCGGCGCTGTGTCAAAAGTGGACCTTTAGTCGGAAAAAATCGAAGCAAAATTTTACAAAAAATGGAAAACGAAAGGCCATATTCAATTTGTCGAAACCTGCAAAATTCTCTAACTGAAGAAGGAAGAGTATATGGTGCCCATACGTACGCACCATCACAACCGGTGTTACGAAATTTGAAATCGCAAGGCAAAATTTCTAATCGGTATAGCGATAATCGGATAATTAACGTAGAAGCTATGACAAAACTTTCTGCAGAAAAAAATAAACCTTTTATTAGAAACTTTACCGCTTATCCTCCTGATATAATATTATATACTGACGCTCAAATTAAGACTTATAGCGAAATTTTTCGAAAATACATAATATATTCAGACGCAACAGACAGTGTAATGAAGAAAAATTCTGCGCAAAAAGATTTTCAAATTTACACTTTACTTGTTCGCCATCCCAACGTGGGTGGACCTTAATTGCCTGTAGCAGCGAATATCACTGTACAACATGATGCTGGCAGCATCCGCCGCTTTCTCGAAATTTTTTTTTCAGATAGTAAAACTGTGCGGCACTAAAACTAAACCGATTATGTCAACGATAGACGGATCTATGGCGGCGTGGAACGGGGTTCTTCGCGCTTTTTGAAACGAAACGAGATTGGATCATTATATTAAATTAGATGCTGGCGAAGCGTTAGAGGAAAAGCAACCGGTAAAGACTTAAAAGGGACAATAATGCACAACTGCTTAAGCCACGCCATGCGCGCTGCCAAAGTTTTAGTTATTAAACATTACGCGAAACGTTTCAGAAAAGAAGCTACGTATTGGATTTCTTTAGTTTTTTCCAGTTCAACTTTTGATGAATTGGAACAAGTTGTTCAAAGCGTAATAGTTATTTTAAATCGCGAAACAACTTCAAATTTGGTTAAAATGCATTTTGAACATCTACAAGAGAGAGCTTTGCTGCAAAATAATTTGCCACCGAGGAACAAATGCTTAAGTGAAGACCAAGACTTTGTAGCAAGCGACGATTTTTTAGCAACGTCTAGGGTTGTAGTTGTAGATGACAAACAAGAGTTAAATTCGCCGTTTTGTTGTCATGCTAAAGAGGAGTTAAACGCATTTATCTCATCCGAGACGTTCCAACTCATCAAAAGCAGGCATTGGATAAAACCGCCAACGAAAACGTATATTGCGATTAAGTTTTTTGTGAACTTTTGCGGGTAGCAGTCAGCAGAGTTTCCACCACCTCCAAAATCATGTTGGGAGATCTTTCTCGCCATTACGTAGACGATGAAGACAAAGAAAGAAAACAAGCTTACTGCAATTTTTCCGCTATGTGTCAAAGTATTGCTCGCAGTCAATTGCAGACAATATGCAGCAATAATATAACACAAGTAAGCATAAAGCAATATTTTTCCACTTTCAAGCACACTTTTTTGAAAGGAAATCGCCTTACTCGACCTGATGAATTGGCCGAAAAGTTGCAGAACGAGTTTCATATTTCGCAAAAGCTATTTGCCGATTGTGCTCTTCATAGTGGTAACAAGCAGAGTTTAACTTCGTTATTTAAAACGTTTCAAAATTGCTAATATAAGAATTCGATTGCGTTTAGTTCAAGTAAAGCACGTGTTGTTGAATCCAAATTTCGTAAGGGAAGAAAAAGACGGCTTAGCGGTTATTACGCGTCCATCCATGCGCAAAAACAAAAATTAATGAAATTTGTCGGTGTTCTTCCAGCGGATGGCAGAACTCCAGACGCTACCGGTATCTCTATTATTCAAAATGTTGGTGCTTGTACGTCTGAGAGCACACGTAATAATTCTGCTGTTGGTCCTGAGGCCTTAGAAGCAACGAAGCTAAGCCAAGTACTAGATGACGAATTCTATCGTCATTGAAACGAAAATGCTCAAAAAAAGGTTCAAGATTTCGCTACTATAATTTGGAATTTAATACCTACGATTAAAACAGATTTCACAAAATCTGCGATAACAGTTTGTAAATCTCATAAATTGTCTTGGCTAGATTTGTACACGCTCAGCTCTGCACCATCTACTTCACTCTTCTCAGCTGTTGAAATCAACTACGGCCTCTCTGGTAAAGGTTGGTTGAGCAAGTATGTGGTTGATGCTTTCCTATTCGTTTCAACAGAAAAAGCCAATCGAAAAAAATCTGAAAATTTCTTTGGATGTCTTGATTGTGATCAATGCGCAATGATAATTAATGAACGACCGATAAAAAACAAAACAACGTTTGCGAGTACAATACTTGCAGACAGTAATCAATGAAGAAACTTAATCTTTTTACCTCTTATCGCTCGTCGCCACTTTGTGCTGCTTTGCTTTGGCAAAGCAAGTAATTGCTTAACATCATATGATTTGCACAAATAGAGACCATACTCAAAATCATTTTGAATATGAGAATATTTGTGAAGTTTCTTCAAAATTTCTTGCAACAGCAAATCGTAATTACGGAAAAGTCAATAATCAGCCAACCCGACGACAGCAGCTGCGGAGTGTGTGTGTGTGCATTGCTGCTGAGATGATTTGCGAGGCAACATTGAGCAAATGACCTGTTGAAAATACTTCTTTACCGCCAATTCTCGAATTTCGGCAATGGATGGCATAATCTGTGTACGCAAATTCAACTACGAGCAATGCTTTGATTCACAAAGCCAATATAGCTGCCATAGACCGCTACACGGTAGGTATTCCTAACATCGGAAATAGTTGCTGGTTCAACTTTGTGCTACAAGCGACTGCATCATCAATCAAAGAGACGCAACGCAACGCGAGTACGCCAAAACTAAACTTTAAAAAAGTAATCTTGCAATATCACTTACGCATTTGTTAAATTCAAGTCAAATTCCATTAGATTTACTGCAAGAAACCGTTCGGAGAGTCTGTAGTGAATGTCAATTTGAATTTGGTCGGCAGCAAGATGCTGAAGAGTTTTTTTCTTGGTCTAAAATGCCCCAAATTACAAAATCGCATGGAATATCATGCGAGATTGAATTCCGAGAAATCTTTCAAAGCAATAACTGCAAATCAATTCAACGCAGCGAAAAATTTTCTCCATTTGATTTAACCCTACCCAGCTCAATAAAAACTGAGTGCAGTTTGAAAAAACTTTCGACTAAATTTTGCGATACCACGGATATAAGAAAATGCAACTCGATCTTATTAATTGGAGTTCACTGACGATCGATTACGTTTCAAAAACTTCCTCAAGTGTTGGTTATTTGCCTTAACAAAAGTCACGAAGGTTTAGTTTCTAAATCCTTAAACGCCGTTATTCCATCTTAATTCATTGAGCTTGATCACACCAAAGATCGCTTGTCAAAAGGATATCAATTAACTTCTGTGTTGGTGCATGCTGGCGACTGGTCACTACTTGTGCTATAATATCATTCGCAAACACAATCTACAAATTATCAGGGACAAGAATGTTTATTTTCAAACTTTTAAGGAAGGAAAAAGCGTTATTGAAACGAATGGTTTATCTTTTTTTTTACTGTAAAATTACACCGAGCCGGGTCCTACTAAACACCGCAAGGAACTACAAGGTACTACAAGGAACTACAAGGTACTTTTAAACCTTCAAAATGCTTGAAAACACTACAAGGAACTACAAGGTACTTTCATAGCTACTACAAGGTAGTTGAAAACAGCACAAGGAACTACAAGGTACTTTTAAACCAACTACAAGGTAGTTAAAAACACTACAAGGAACTACAAGGTACTTTTATAGCTATTACAACGTAGTTAAAAACACCACAAGGAACTGCAAGGCACTTTTAAACCAACTGCAAGTTAGTTAAAAACAGCACAAGGAACTGCAAGGTACCTTTAAACCAAGTACAAAGTAGCTGAAAACACTACAAGGTACTTTTAAACCAACTGCAAGGTAGTTGAAAACACTACAAGGAACTACAAGGTACTTTTATAGCCATTACAAGGTAGTTGAAAACACCACAAGGAACTGCAAGGCACTTTTAAACCAACTACAAGGTACCGGTAGTTGAAAACAGCACAAGGAACTACAAGGTACTTTTAAACCAAGTACAAAGTAGCTGAATACACTACAAGGAAATACAAGGTACTTTTAAGCCAACTGCAAGGTAGTTGAAAACATTACAAGGTGCTTTTAAACCAACTACAAGGTAGTTGAAAACAGCACAAGAAACTACAAGGTACTTGTAAATCAACTACAAGACTTTTAAGGTAATTTCAAACTAACTACAACCCCCCCGACTCCAACTCCCCCGACCTCGACCCCAATGCTCCCGACCCCAGCCCCCGACTCCAACCCCCTTGACCCCACCCCCCAACTCCAACCCCCCGACTCCAACCCCCCGACCCCAACCCCCCGACCCCAACCCCCTACCTCAACCCCCTTAACTCCAACCCCCCGACCCCAACTTCCCCCGATCACAACCTCCCCGACTCCAACCCCCCGACCACAACCCCTGACTCCAACCCCCCCGACCCCAACCCCCCGACTCCAACCCCCCGACCCAACCCCCCAACTTCAACCCCGCCCCCCCCCCCAACTCCAACCCTTGGGATGTTCCTAAAGTACCTAGTAGTGTTTTCAAGTACTTTGTAGTTGGTTTAAAAGGACGTTGCAGCTCTTTGCGGTGTTTTCAATTACCTTGTGGTTGGTTTAAAAGTACCTTGTAGTTCCTTGTAGTGTTTTCAAGCGTTTTGTAGATTTAAAAGTACCTTGTAGTTCCTTGTAGTGTTTTCAAGTACCTTGCCGTTGGTTTAAAAGTACCTTGTAGTTCCTTGTAGTGTTTTCAGCTACTTTGTACTTCGATTGAAAGTATCTTGTAGTTCTTTGCACTGTTTTCAGTACCTTGTAGTTCCTTGCGGTGTTTAGTAGGACCGCTATCGGTCGTACAACCATGCCAAGTTGATTTGGACCTGGCATGGCTCGATGTTAACCGGATTTTCGCATGAGTGTTTCAATGTACTTGTTTAATTTTAGTGTATTTTATGCTACCTGTCGTACAGCCTTGCCAAGTCGATTTGGACCTGGCATGGCTCGATGTTAACCTGATTTTCGCAAGAGTGTTTCACTGCAGTTGTTTAACTTCAGTGTATTTTATGCTACCGGTCGTACAGCCATGCCAAGTTGATTTGGACCTGGCATGGCTCGATGTTAACCGGATTTTCGCATGAGTGTTTCAATGTACTTGTTGTTTAATTTCAGTGTATTAAGTGCTACCTGTCGTGCAGCCATGCCAAGTCGATTTGGACCTGGCATGGCTTGATGTTAATCGGATTTTTGCTTGTGTTTTGCTGTAGTTGTTGTTTAACTTCAGTGTATTTAATGCTACCGGTCGAGCAGCCATGCCAAGTTGATTTGGACCTGGCATGGCTCGATGTAAATCAGATTTGTGCTTGTGTTTCGCTGTAGCTGTTGTTTAATTTCAGGGTGTTTATTGCTACCGGTCGCACAGCCATGCCAAGTTAATTTGGACCTGGCATGCTCGATGTAAACCGGATTTTTGCTCGTGCGTTTCGCCGTAGTTGCTTTATATTTTCAGTGTATTTAATTTTAGTGTTACCGGTGGCGGTACAATTAATCAATCAGTCAATCAATACGTTGATTCGAGCTGAAATGAAGCAATCACGTAATAGTAAAATGACACTGAGAATACAGCACCAGGAGATGGTGAAAATGACCATCCGGTCTTCAAAGTCTACCACCACCTGTTACATAATGTGGTAGCGTTGACATACGTTTTGAAAGATACTTTAACACAAATAAACAAAAGCAAAACAGTTACAGTGGATGACTGCGTTAAAGTAAGATAATAACAAATCAACATGTTACCGGTACTTGTCGAGTAGAAACATGATAGTATTAGGTTTTTTGACGGCCTAATCAAGAACATTTGCTAACAAAATGGAATTTCAGTTTCTTTTTGAACTGATTGAAAGTTAATAATTTGAAATCATCAAATACAATTTGCCACACTTTTGGACCTACAAAAGAAAAAGATGTTTTGCCAAACTCAGTCCGTTTCCGAGGAATGAAGTAGCTACCTTTAGACGAAAGGCTTGTGTGATGTTTGTGTATATGGGATGCGAGGCGGAAGGTTTGATTACCTAGCAAAGTCATTGTGTGATTTATTTGAAACATGTATTTTGCAATTTCTAAGTTACAAATGTCATTTATTTTTAATAAATTTAGTTTGAAAAAGAGTGGAGAGGTATGTTCGAGGTAAGGGCTGTTAGTCATATACCTGATGATGCGTTTGTGGATTTCTTCAAAAGGATTAAGTGTATTTGCATGTGCTAGTCCCCATGAGGAAATGCAGTATTGCAAGTGTGAATATATCAAGGAAAAATAAATAGATTTGAGTGTCTGTAGGTCAGCATATGGCCTTAATTTCAATATTGCCCAATGCCCATGAGCCGGAGGAAAGTTTAGAACAAACATCGTTAATCTGAAATTTCCAGGTTAATTTTTCGTCGAAAGTTATTCCTAAATACTTGATTTGTGTCACTCGTTCAATTTTATGCTTACCTACAGTAATTTTACAAATATTTGGATCTGAAACTGTTTTATTAGTTATCAACATATACTTAGTGTTGCTGTAGTTTAGTGACAGTTCGTTTAATCTCATCCATTCGTCAATCTTCATCAGTTCCTTGTTCACATTATGTTGCAAGGTCTTTATGCAAGAGTTAGTCATTGTCAGCACCGTATCGTCAGGAAATAGTACAGTAGTGAAATTTGATATGTTTGGCAAATCATTGACATAAATCAGAAACAGCAGAGGGCCTAAAGTAGAGCCTTGTGGTACAGTCATGCCAAGTTGATTTGGGCCTGGCATGGCTCGATGTTAACCGGATTTTCGCATGAGTGTTTCACTGCAGTTGTTGTTTAATTTCAGTGTATTTTATGCTACCGGTCGTACAGCCATGCCAAGTTGATTTGGACCTGGCATGGCTCGACGCTAACCTGATTTTCACATGAGTGTTTCACTGCAGTTGTTTAACTTCAATGTATTTAGTGCTACCTGTCGTGCAGCCATGCCTAGTTGATTTGGACCTGGCATGGCTTGATGTTAACCGTATTTGTGCTTGTGTGTTTTGCGGTAGTTGTTGTTTAACTTCATTGTATTTAATGCTACTGGTCGAGCAGCCATGTCAAGTTGATTTGGACCTGGCATGGCTCGACGTTAACCGGATTTTTGCTCGTGCGTTTCGCTGTAGTTGTTTAATTCAGTGGCGGCTCGTGGCCAAAAAAACAAGAGGTGCTGCAAGCGACAAATTTTGACAAGCTTGCTTAACTGTGGTAATCTCAACACCTATTACAGAAACTCTGTGATACATAACAATTTACAGGAATGATCTCATACTAAAACCATAGATAGCAGTGCCGGCGCTAGGCCAACTGATCCCCGTCGAAAACTTCACGTGGGGCCCCTTTTATCCGCAAGCAAAATGGAAGGTAAAGCAGGTGGTTTTACACAGAATGCGATTTTCATCCTATTTTGCATTTCATGCATATTCGTGCGATTTTTGATGAACGAATCTGATCGTGCTAACCTGGGCTGCGAACTCAAAAGAACTTGATCTTTTTGCCGAACTTGAACTCGAAAAAAGTCTGAGCTGAGAATTCGAACTGAAAATATTTTGGGCTGAGAACTTGAATTCGAACTCGAGAATATTTTTTAATAAGCTCGAGCTTATTTTCATTTGTACATGCTCAAGGTCAGGGTTGGGCAAAGTGTGGCCCGCGGGCACTTGCGAAAACATACACTCCTTGTGCGAATCAAGCCGAAGACGATATTTTTCTACAGCTCCGCACTGAATGGCAGTGAAAAAAAGGACATCTGCGAACGCAGGAGCGTATTTATAGGCGGGAGAACCATGTGCCATAATTCCCTTTTGACTCTGCCTTTTAGTAAAAAAAAACAAAATCAATGGTTGAAAGTGATTTCGAACCTCTTTGATAGCGATAAGCTTTACGCCTTAAGCACGCATAATCGAAAATGTGCGAACAAAATGCATCACATTTGACGAAAGTTATTCAAAAAGCACTAAAATAGCCATTACAACATGTTAATTTTCAAAAAATTTTCGGGGGAGCATGCCCCTGAAGTCTCTCTTTTTCTCAATCAGCTTCAACGTAGTTCTGCCGAAAAAATACCCTCGAGGAAATGAGGAAACTATGCCCCCCCCCTTTTAAATTTTTCGCTACGCCACAGTGCGGACGTAATGACTTTTTTTCCTGTTCACTTGAATTTGAGTGGAAAATTGGACATGTGCGGAGGTGCGGCGGCGGCTTCAAATTTTTTTCACATGCGGCCCTTCGTGTGAACATAGGCTAATTGCCCACTCCTGCTTAATATAATCACCGTTTTTCTAAACTCGAAAGAACTTGACAAAATTTCACTAGACTCGAACTCTCAAAAATAAAAATGCTGAACTCGAAGTCGTAAAATAAGCTGAATTCAAACTTAAGTCTAAACTCGATATAAAAATCGACCGAGTTCGCAGCCCTGGTGCCAACAATGCTACAATTGCTACATGCCTATCTATGCCTTGCTTCTTTGTGTTCCAAATTAGACTGTGTTGCCTTTATGATATCACAATAACGCTTTGACGGTAAGACAAAAAATAAGGAAGACAAATGACACAATGCTTGGTTTATGAAGACCAAATAAGACAAAATAAGGACGCAAGCCAAAAATAAAAACATTTCCTAAAAATAAGGACAAAAATATTTTCCAAGATGCAGAGTAGACTCTCAAAATAAGGACAAATCTTTGAAATAAGGACGGTATGGAATCCCTCCGTATAGCTGGTGCGTGAAGAATACTCATTTTTATTAAATTTTGATTCTTAAGAACACTCTCTGGTTTCACAGAGCAAGCGTTTACAGGACTACCGGCAAATGTTTCACCTAAAATTGTTTTAACACTTTAGCTACTGGCTGTTTTTTGTGCGCAATTAAGCGTCACAATAATGAATTAAAATTAATGACAAACGGCCCAGCATAGTGTGACATGACATGGGAAAAGCAGTGGAAAAGTATTCAAGAAAATCATCAATCTATTTTGCAATAACCGGAACTTAAAAGAACAATTGAAGTCTAAAGTAGGCCCTATTTAAAGGTGTAATATGTCATAAATTTGAACTTTTAGCGATCCGTTTGACCGATCAATTTTAATCCACTTTGCTTGCGGAGTCGCACACCCCTAATGCTTTTGTGCAAAAACCATGGTAGGCCTAAACCTACAATCTTCTACACACCTACCATGTACGACCTCAGTGGAAGCAAGGCGCATGAAAAAGGAAGTTAATATTGTCGCTATAACTTAAATTTCATAAAATGTATATTTTTGACGGAAGAAAATTAGGCTACGCTTTTCGTCAAACATTCTTCAACCCCTCCCACCCCCACCCCCCACGTCAGCACCTTTCTAGACACACGCGCACTAACATATCAATGTTGCATCGTAACACGTATTACAGTAAATCATTTTCAAGTAAAAAAAAGACGCCGCGGTGTTCAAGGCGGGGCCCCTGACCAGGCCTGCCCCCCGACCAGGGGGTTCGGGGGACGGTTCCGCTGGCCCTGACACAAAGAGTTACCAAGCTAGTAATACCTTAATACTGATGTTTGAGTAAGGCTGCGATAGATAACACAAGTCACAGAACAGTATCAGTAAATTTGGTAAAGACAATACAAATTTTCTCACTTGTTTTTTAAATTACAATGCACACTACATACATGTTGGTAGATTGAGGACTATCATCCAAAAATTAAAGTTTTTTTTTTTTAACATTTTAGAGACCTGGCATGGATCCAAAATATATATAATATACATAAACCAGGTACCGGTATGCATATACCTAAAATCAGGGAATATTGTAGAGGCAAATAGTTTTTTTAATGCAACTAAAATCTTCCCTAAAAAACCTGCCAAACCTACACTTGCACGAGCAAACCACAGCATCCTTGATCTAGTTACCACTACATGTTTCTGCAACCATCAACCAACTTTAGCCTATATCTTATCACAAGAGTATCAACTGCCTGGGCAGTGGTCTAAACTGTCTAGGCTACACATACTGGTACCAGACCAGTAGCTTACCATTACTGATTAGCCTAAAGTTAGGCTTTTAATATCTGTCTGCCTAGTCTAAAATAGAAAGCCTGCCCAGTCAAAATCTGCATCAAGTACCAACTATCATAGACCTCTTACACAAACTAACTCGATCAGATGTAGCAAAGCAACGTGGCATGGCTAAAATTCAGTCCCGTTATGCCATGAGCCAGAGCTAGTCGGAATTCCCTTTAATCCGCCAACAGAGCAGCTCATACAAAAATTGAAGGGCGAGTTCAAAAACGTCATCACTAGACTTTGTCGCGTCACCGTTTGGCTCATTTGCATACGAAAAAACTTTAGCCGCAGACAAAACAGGGATTTCATTTAAAAATTTATATTCATATATGATCAAAAGGTGGAAAGAAATAAGAAATTTTAAAAATTTGGCGACAGAACTTCAAGAGGTAATGAAAAAAAAAAAAAAATTAAGCGCATAAAAAAAGTTAAGGGGTGCTGCAGCTCTGCAGCTTTTATGTACGAGCCGCCACTGCTTTAATTTGAGTGTAGTTAATGCTACCGGTTGTACAACCATGCCATGTTGCTTTGGACTTACCAAGGTTCGATGTTAATCGGCTTTTTGCTTGTGCTTTCACTGCATAGTCGTTGTTTATTTTCAGTGTGTTTAATTTTAGTGCTACCGGTCGTACAGATAGCCATACCAAGTTGATTTGGGCTATTTTGCATGACAGGTTTGGATAACTTTTTTAGTATTCATGGTTTTGCGCAGCTTTCTGTCGCTAATTTTTTAATGCACTTATTTGTTGGGTAATCAGTTCTGCTTTTGTTGTTTAGTTTGTAGTTTATCACGTCGAACGCGCATCGGGAGTGAATATATTCGCTTTAAAGGTGCTATTTTCAAAATAAATTGTTACTGAAAAGCAATGCAAAAATGTTGTCTTGTAACAGGTCGTTTTTCATGATGAAAATTTTGTTAGAAAGCCTAAAAATATCCATTTACTAAGTCTACCATTTTATCACAGCTGAAGTGGTGAACAGAAGCGGACCTGCAAAAACCTGGTGGAAGTGGATAAAATTTTCAATTAGTAGAGAGATCTTCAATATCCAAATGGTAGCAACAGCTAATAATCGGAGAGCATCTAACATTATGTATTTACATTATTTACAAAATAACATACGCTGAACGTTTTCGGACAAATCGACTGTCCTTCATCAGAGCATGATTAGAAATGGAAAGTGAAAACAGGGCAAACTAATATAAGCGGAAAACAAAAACAGCAGGGGTTATGGCATAATCTAATGTTTCACAAAAGTAATGAAGTGTGAACGATTAAATTGCGAGGGCCGACAACGTTTATTAACGCGTGATTTAAGTCAGAATATAGTTACTATTTTACAAAAACATGAATTTTGTCGTGTTACTGTTTTATTTTTCAAAATCATGAATTTTGTGTTATCGTAAAATAGTTACGTCATTCTGACTTAAATCACGCGTTAATAAACGTTGTCGGCCCTCGCAATTTAATCGTTCACACTTCATTACTTTTGTGAAACATTAGATTATGCCATAACCCCTGCTGTTTTTGTTTTCCGCTTATATTAGTTTGCCCTGTTTTCACTTTCCATTTCTAATCATGCTCTGATGAAGGACAGTCGATTTGTCCGAAAACGTTCAGCGTATGTTATTTTCCGTATGTTATTTTGTAAATAATGTAAATACATAATGTTAGATGCTCTCCGATTATTAGCTGTTGCTACCATTTGGGGATTTTCAAATTGGGTGAATGTTAACTCATTACAAAAATGTTAACCCATTAAACCCAGAAAAATAAAACAATTGGTTGGCGGTACAGGATTCTGGACACTGCGCGCAGTCCTTTCCATCTTAGTCTGCTCGAAGCAAGCTACATTAAAGTACGGCGACCTAATCTATGCAAACAGAAAGAGTTTGTCTATACTCTTAAACTGTTCAAGTAGAATTTAGGTTCGCACGACTTGTCCAATTAGAACTGTGCGTGACTTTCCCGCGCTCGATTGGATTCGTTAATGTAACTACCGCTTCGCTGCCGTCCGAAACTGATATTTATCAATCGCCAGATCTTGCTTTCTCGTTTCCACTTTGCCGCGATTACCCACTGAAAAGTGCGTCACAAAAAGCTTCTGGGACAACAGCTTTTTTCAAAGCTACTCAAAAAGAGTCCTTGGACAAACAGCTTTTCTCAAAGACTTATGACAGAGGGTTTTTTGAAGCCTAACGCGAAAACAGCTTTTTTCAAAGCTATTCTCAAAAATAAAACAAAAAACTTCCAAATACTTTCACCTGATAAAAGGAATTAAAACTTTTCCATAAAGCATTTTGAAAAAAACAGTTGTCGCAAAACTGTAAAATTGTATGATTGTATTTAGTTGCAAAATTACCCTCCTGAAAACAAGCAAACGCTATTACGAAATCGCTTGGGAATTGCCGGCAATTTATGTACAACAACAAACAGGGTAATCCCGCTAAATGCCTTTCCCAACAGCACAACAAAGAAATTTGCGTGCTTGTTCTTCACACTGTCTCTTCAATGCTGAGCGTCAAGAACCAAAGCTGTGAATGCAAATTCCAAGGGGATTAGTTTAACTCTACTTCAAATCGAAACCGATACTTCATGTCCAGTGGTGAACGCTCTTACCTCTTGGCCGTCCAAACTTACAACATGCAGTTAATTCCAAGTTCCTCGCAATTCTGCTGGTAGAAAGCGTGAAATGCCACCAACTTGACAACAGCCACCGAATAGCAAATTTTATGTAGTGTATAAAACATGTGTGCAACATGATAATGTTGCGTCGGAAAGCAGTTCAATCGCTAAAAGGTTGCAGTGCGTTTTGACGAGATCGGACGTTTTTACGTGCCCCCCCAAACTTCCAGTTTTTGGTCGCGTTTGATCAACAACTGTGCAAAAGCATCAATAAAGTGCTCAATCTAATTGCGTTTTTTAGCTATTTAACGTTTCATGATCATATTTGAACCAGTCCGATATCGAAACGCAAAGCAGTGCATTTGCCTAAGGTTTGCACAGTGTTTTTACGGTAACGACGTTTTGACGTCATCAAGTGATTTTTCAAATTTTACTCATTTTCAAACCCGCGTCAAGTAATAGCAACGAAAAAGTGCTCAATCTCACCATGTGCAAACGTTTTGGAATTTCATTAGCTTTATGTCCCATGTTTTCAAAATCGTATAATCGAAACGCTAAACGTTCAAATAGCACAATGTTTGCACACCATATTTTTCAAAAATCAACTTTTCGCCAAAACTGAAAAATCGCAGTTTTACCCCAAGTTTCTCGCAATTCTGCTGGTAGAAGGCGTAAAATGCCACCAACTTGACAACACCCACCGAATAGGAAATTTCATGTAGAGTGTAAAACTTGTGTGCGACATGATAATGTTGAATCGGAAAGCAGTTATTTATTTTTATTTTATTTAGTTGCATATTTATCCTCCTATCACGAGAAAGCGATCAATGCGCTATACGAGCTCGCTTAAGAGTTGCCAGCCATCTGTCTACCACACCAAGATGGGGAAATCCCGGTAAGTGTCTTTCCCAACGGCACAACAAGTAAACTTGCCGGAAACTGCAGCTCAGATGGCCGAGTGGTATGGAGCGTCTGTCTCTTGAGCTGTAGACTCGGGTTTGATTCCGAGTCGGGTCAAACCAATCACTTTAAAATTGGTATTCAAAGCTTCCTTGCTTGACGCTCAGCATTAAAGGGACAGTGTGGAGAACAAGCCGGCAAGTTTACTTGTTGTGCCGTTGAGAAAGGCACTTAGCGGGATTCCCCCATCTTGAAGTGGTAGACAGATGGCCGGCAACTCCTAAGCGAGCTCGTATAGCGCATTGATCGCTTTCTCGTGATAGGAGGATAAATATGCAACAACAAAAAAATTGTTTTCCACACTGTCCCATTAATGCTAAGCGTCAAGCAAGGCTGCTGTGAATACCAATTTTGAAGTCATTGGTTTGACCCGACTCGGAATCAAACCCCGAGTCTACAGCTCAAGAGACAGACGCTCTATACCACTCGGCCATCTGAGTTCAATCGCTGAAAGTTTGCAGTGCGTTTTGACGAGATCAGACGTTTTTACGTACCCCCCAAATTTTCAGTTTTTGGTCGTGTTTGAAAAAAAGGTCTACCCGTCTTTAGATATCCAATATCCAGTATTCGAGTTGAGGGGGGACGCGGGGGATACCAATCCCCTGAAAACAACACCATCTTTCTATAAAACATTTTAGCGTAAACCATTCCCTTACAGGTATAATGACCGTCCCACCTTACGTCTGCGTGAAAAGTTGTATCATCTTCCCATAAGTGTTTTTACAACTTGAGCACTTGCCTATATCCCAGTTAAAATATTCCGGCAAACATATCGGTGAAATGATTCATCATCCCCCATCCCCTAGGAACTTTTCTCGCATCCCTGGTTAAGAAACCCTGCTCTAAGCCTTCGTCAAATGCTTTCGTCTTTTTGGGTGTTCAAGATTTTGGTTTGTTTTCTTTTTTGGGGAGGCTTATGTTTATTTATATATTTTTTATATTGTGTCGTTTATTGAGTTAACTCGAGTGTACCTTTTCCCCTTAACATTAGTCCTGGCGCTAAAAAGAATCCTTTAGTTATTGTGTGGAAAAAGAACAAAAGCGATCAGATACGCTGATGATCAGACCATGTTATCTCCGAATCCCAGAGGACTGCAAACTATACTGAACAACGAGAGTGACACTGCGAGAAAGTACGGCATGAAAATCAATACGACGAAAACAAAAGTCATCACTTTTACAAAATTAAATCTTACTCCCACTTTTACTATTCGCGTCGGAAATGAGGTTCTGGAGAAAGTTGATAGCTTTAAGTATTTAGGCTCTATCTTAACAACTGATGGACGGTGTACGAGAGAAATAAGATCAAGATTCTCGCAAGCAAAACAGACTTACTTCAAGAAAGTTTAAAAGGTGACTGCGACATCAAACAGCATTGATTTCAAGAAGCGCATAATCAAGACATACTGCTGGAGTACCCTGCTGTACGGTTGTGAGAGCTGGACACTCCGATATCGTGACGTGAGGTTTCTAGAAGCCGCAGAAGTATGGTTTTGGAAAAGAATTATGAACATCAAGTGGAGTGACAAATGACGTTGTGCTGATAAAAACGATTGTAGAACGCTGCCTACTAAACACATTAACTCGTCGGAAAGGCAACTACGTGGGGCATCAACTCCGACACGGTGGCATCCTCACTAACATCCTCTAAGCGAAGATCAATGGTAAAAGAACGAGAAGGAGAAAACGAGTGGCGTGGTTGGACGATCTCAAGCAGAAGGCTGGTGTTAATTCTTATGGAGAACTGAAGCGCTTGTGTGAAGACAGAGAAGAGTGGAAGAAAATTATGACTCTTAATTGGGCGATGACTTTGCAAACTTTTTTTCTTTTCACTCTCAATTTCATACTGATATTATGTGTCAGTGATGTAATTAAGACCATCACCTACAAGACCAAGACCTCGTAGATTTTTCAAGACTAAGACCGTCTTTGTCAAGACCAAGACCTTTGATTTTTTTTCAAGACCTAGACCATAAAAATGGGATGAATATAAACAGTTTATCACCTATCGCTATTTTTCTATAACAACAAAAAACGGGCAAAATATCTAATATATCAAAAGAAATGCACGCTGTTGGATACTTTTTCTAGCTGTTGGATAACTGTTTTTAGCTGTGCAGGATCACTTAAATTTTTACAAGGTGCTTTTTAGTTCTTTCGGTCTTCAAACCAAACTAAAATGCAAGACCCAAGACCGTTTTCTCTTTTGGCATTTTCTAGTTTTTCATCGAATGAACGATTCAAAAAACTATTTTTAACAATCAGAAAATTAAAGTTTCTATCTGAATTAAGAACACACACATGTAAAATACTTTATTAAAATAGTATTCTGCAATTAATGACAAATCAAGTTAGTAGTAGCAGTGCCTTATGCAGTTATTCCACACCGTCAAAAGCGTTTACGCAACAAGAAATACGATAAGATAAAAACGTTAAAAATGGTACAAGAGAAGCAAAATAGCGACAAACTTTGTAACAAGCAGATACAAAAATTTGAAAATGATAAAAAGCAAGACTAAGCATCGTTGCAACTCAGACTTACATATCATGGTGGGATTCAACTGGTTCTATATAATTGTCTCACAAAATTTTACTAGATCAGTGAACCGGCCAGCATTACTGTTTATACTTGTGCCATTAGTTGAAACAGAACCAGCTGAAAATATAACTTTGGTTATGGAACCGCTTAAGAAAAAAATTAATCCCACCACTGCTAACATATGTGTTTGAATATTGCTATACATTTATTTCAATTTTACTATCAGGTTTTAAATCTTAGATTGCATAAATATTGCTGTAAAAAGATTACCCGGCATTGTGGCAAATAACATTAAACGAAACATTCAACGCATGCCAAAACCAACTACTTTGACAAAAGCAATTCTAAACTAAAACTATATAAAATTCAAAATGTTACTGCCATTGAAAACCCTAAGCTTGAGAACGAAGAAGATTTTGCTGAAGATATAGCTAAGGCCATTGAGGAAGCGTATTTATTCAGTTGTTATTTTGATATATAAGGTTTATTCTTTTTTTTTTTTTTTTTTTTAAAGCAATTTTTTTGGCGAGGGTATTTCTATGGGCCGGCACAAATAAGCTCTTTGTTTCGTTTATTATCTCTCGCGCTTTTTCTGATTGTACGAGAGCGTGACGAAGTAATAAAATAAACCAAAGAGACAAACGTTACGGCTCGTAAAAATAGCCACTTCCAATTCTTTAGGCTATGAGGGTTTGGAT
The DNA here is from genome assembly GCA_964006365.1 of Trididemnum miniatum. Classification (NCBI taxonomy): domain Eukaryota; kingdom Metazoa; phylum Chordata; class Ascidiacea; order Aplousobranchia; family Didemnidae; genus Trididemnum; species Trididemnum miniatum. The sequence goes on from OZ023251.1 coordinate 18,267,883, forward strand.
TTGGGGTTTGCATTTGGGATTCAGACTTTGGATTCAAAAAGTTTTCATAATTTTGTTTCGTCTGATCATAGGTCTACGTGGCGTAAAAAGGCAAAATGACATTTAGGTTTATCTTGCCACAGGGAAACATTTAGTATCAGCCCCCGGGTTTGGTTAGGGTTAGGTTTGGTTCGGATTAGGTTTGGTTAGGATTAGATTCGGGTTAGGGGGTTAGGGTTACGATTGTAACTGAACCGAACCCTAACTAAATTTAACCCTAACCAAACCTAACCTTAACCGAACCTGGGGGCTGATACTAAACGTTACCCCCTGCCACATGCGGCTAAATAGCCAATGCCTTAAAAGAAAAGATAATAAGTATCAACTATGATTGCTTACATGAAAATATTGTTTGCCACAACTGAAGAATTTATAGCTCCAAGTCTTTTGAATCATACTTGCTTACTATTGCCATTTGCCTCACCAAGTGACAAGGTTTCCAATTTGATTATTTTTATGATCGTATCTAGGCTAATAGCCGTAGAACTGGAGGATAAAAATGAAGAAACCAATCAATCAACTGTACCAGTACTCTGGTTGCCTATAAAAATGATATTAAAGCTGACTAGGTTAGGTCCTGCAGTCCTATGTTATAGGCCATGTTTTGCTGACTGCGGTACCAGTATATAACTCTTACCAACTATATTTGGAGCTGGTTTGAATCAAGCCGCACCTTATAACAGGCAGATATATGACAAGCATAAGGACCGCTAGTGAGTTATTAGTAGGAGTTAGGGCCTAACCTTAGCCCTTACTTCCCAAACCCTAACCTCGGTTTAATTCAAACAAGCTCCATATATTTTTTGGGACTGGGCAGTGTCTATTTTGCCTATAACGCCAAAACACTGATTGGCCAAAAAATCTCGGTTTGTAGGTTAACCGGTGTGTATACATCATACCCATGACTGTTGATTGGCTTGCATCCATTTCCACACCCGGTTTTAAGAAAATTAGCCAATCAATAACTTGCCGCTAATGGCAAAATAGACACTTCCTATATTTTTTATTTTGGTCTAGGTTCAATTCTTATACCGATACCAGTGCTACACTTTTCTGCTTTTCTCGTTATCCTTTAGCTCATAAGCACAACGTCTACTGCCTAGCAAGATTTCAATTTCATCCTTTCACTTTCACAGCCAAGCAGAATTAGCCTAGCAGACTAGCAAAACCAGTGGCAAATTGCCAAACTTCAGCAATCCCCATGCTTCAGCCAAGCAATGAAGTTACATGACGTCACAGGGTGTTCACTTTTCAAAGTGAACACACCTTGAATGACGTAGATCTGTGCATTAGAATGCTGCTGATCGCTTTTTTCTTTTTTCAGTTTTTTGAATAGTTTATTATAGTGAAGGTGTTCACTTGGGTTTGACGTCAGCCTAAAAAAATCAACTTTTATGGTAATCGCAAAAAATTGCAACTATTAAATTATTTTAAATGGGAAAGTAGTAAAATTAACTTTTTGAACGAAAAAGTTTATTACAAAAATTCCAAAAAATAAAAAAGATTATAAAAAGTTGGAAAAAAATATTTTTCTGGAAATGTCAGGGTGTTCACTGAACACCTTGAACACCCTGAGAATACGCCACTGAAGGCTATGTAGGTTTATTAGGAGTTACAAATTTTGGAAAGATGTACTCGCAATTTATTGCTGTTCGGCACAACTTTCAAGATATTACCGTAATGCTTTTCTTAAATTTGCAATGGCCCAATTTGCCTTTCTTGATGTTAAAAAAATAAAAGCATCTACATTAGGCCTACTTTAAATTTGTTTTATAGCAAGTAATAAATGGTTGTTTTTTAGTATGTATAAACGCTTTTTTTATGAAATATAAACACTCATACATTTCGCTATATGAAAAGTAGGGGCCCCGCTAGCAGATTTCTAATTGGGCCCCGCTGTTCCTAGCACCGGCCCTGCTTATTGATTGTGTATTATAAGGTGGAGTGTAAAAAAATTTTTTTTGGAAATCGAAAAAAATGTAGTTCTCAAATCCTGGCAAATGGTCAAAAACTTGTTGAAAATTTGTTTTTAAGGGGTTGCCCTCATTTTCCAGCCGGCTACCCCCCGAAATGTTATCGTGACGGATGATGCAGAGGGCAATTCTTATATCTCGGTAACCTCTGGTCGGAGAGTAATTGCTAATGGCTCAAAATCTGCGGAAATACCATGTTCTTATCTGTGCTAAGAAGATAATTTTCTCTATTTTCAACACAAAAAGTTACCACCGAAAAACAAAAAAATACGACCATTTGTGGTAAATTTCGTGGAAAATTCACCTTTAAGTAATTGTGTAAGAAGCACAGTCGTTTAATTTTGACTGTGAAACTAATTGCTCTTATATACAGTAAGTAACACTGTTTGTGATTTAATGCATCAATAAATACAGGGATGGTGACTTCCACTCTAGCTGAAATACAATGAGCGGTACCAATTGCCTCAAATTAGCAAAGGCATATAACACTAGAGAAAGTCACTGAAATAAGCGCCCAGCAAATTTAGTGATTTTAGTATATTAATTTAAATTTGATGCGAGATTATTTTTAAATCAAACACGAAAAAATTGTAACATAAGGCCGGGTGGTGTAATACTGACCTCATAGCAAAATAATGCTTTACAAGATGAAATAAATGACTCTTTTTAGCAGCCAAAAAATGCTGTCAACCTCACAGAGCCAACGGCAGAGCAGTCGACTTACGGGGGGCAAGTGTTTATCAGGGGGGCCAAAGTTTGAAATTAAGCACAAAATCCGCGTCTTCAAAAGAGTAAGCTTATTAATTGGGAGGGAGGCGAGCATGTCGATTGGGGGAACCAGGCCCCCCTGGTTCCCCCTTGGCGTCGGCCCTGCAACTTTATAATGCGTAGTTGTGTCACAATCGAGAAGTTTGGTGCGGTGGTGTACCTATGTGGTAAAGTAAATAGCTCAGAGCAAAAAGAACTGCTTTGAGATCAGTTTTGACCCATCTGGCTTATAGAAGAGGTCACACGGTTTACTAAAACACTTTATTTGATCTGCTTTTTGGTGTCAGATGTTTTTGTAAGTTTCCGAGATTTAATTTTTTTGTCGAATGACTCATCTCGTCGATCAAATCTTTCAACTTGTGCAGACGCTTCCGCATTAAATTTGACGTGCCGCTCCACAGATTGGCTATGCCATGTGGGTAGTGTAATACCAGAGGTTTCTCCAGACATTTTTCTTTTTCTGTATCTGTAAGGCTTGCAATTGCTGGGGGATTTTGCAGATAAGAATTGAAATTGGTTAAAGCTTTCGAGTTCAGAGTTGGTACATCGAACAAGCGAATCAAACTGCTGTTCAGTGCGTGGGGGCAGTCATCGCTATTTGCACTTTCTTCCGCTACTTGTTTCCGATGTGCTAGCAATTTTGTCACTCCTGCATTTCTTACATTTTCATTATCATACCCTAACATCGTAATCAAAGCATGTTTTTAGAGTGCGAAATACCCATTCGGTTGCACCACACTCAAAGTAGGCTACCATAATTTCTTCAACGCGTTTGTTTGAAAAATTCCTAATCCTCTGAACTAAGTTTAAAAAGTTGCTGGATCCATGAGTTATCTGATTATATGATGATGTTAGGGAATGATAATGAAAATATAGAAAATGCAGGAGTGACAAAAGTGTATTTTAGTTGAATTTAGTTGCATATTTATCCTCTTATCACGAGAAAACTATCAATGCGCTATAACGAGCTCGCTTAGGAGTTGCCGGCCACCTGTCTACCACACCAAGATGGGGGAATGCCTGTAAGTGCCTTTCCTAAAGGCACAACAAGCTAAAGCCTGTAGGCATAGGCGCACAAGAGGGGGGGCGCACGGTGCCATTTGGTTTTGATATGCATAGGTAAAACCCCACCGGTGGGTGTTTTGGCATTTTGGGGCGGGCGTATATTACCCTACCCCATGGGGTAAAACTCCGATTTGAGTTTTTTGTTTTTCAAACTAATAAATTAGCCTGAGCGTAAATTTTTTCAAAAATGGCTGTTGGTTTGGATAGCCCTAAACGCTAAGGTTAACCAAAACAAAAATTAGACTGAAAAACCTCGCATTCTGGAAGAGAGAGCAAAAGTCGCTTAAGGTGGGCTCGCTACCCCACCTTACCCTACTAAAAGTCTGTACGAAGAACCTTTGTAGACCTATTAGTCGTAAAGGTATTTCCATTCGCAATATACTGTATCATTAACTCATGAATTCAATAACCGATGGATCATCTAGGTATGTGCCGGATACCGGATAGATATATGCGGTACCCGGCACTTTTTGAGGTATCCGGCCGGATATCGGATATTTTTAAAGTTCAGGGAAATTGCGTAGAGACCAGAGTAGACTCAGTAAAAATAAAATTTACTTTTTCGATCTATGTGAAAAAATTTGGTGCAAGTTTTAAAACTTTAATTTTGTTTAAACTCTTTACAAAAAGTAGAACCGAGTCCAAACCTTAGACTACGTTGGTAATTTTTTACAGCATATCAAGTGGATTTAAAATTAGTTTACAAGTTTTTTTCGTTTGGCGCTGTGAGCTTTGTCATCAGAAATGCCACTTCTATGGTGTATTGGCTAGTGTGAAGCAGTAATCAATCGGCTTCAAACCGAGACGGTATACGTTCGATGACTAGCCATAGGCGTAGCCAGGATTTTCAATTAGGGGGGGGGGAGCTAAAGTTTAAAAAATCTTACCCAACAGCTGGAACGGATCTAGAAAATTTTAGTGGGGGGATGCAGATTTAAATTAGGTTGAGTGTTGTCTAGACACAATTAAGACGTCAGACGTTTATACCCGGAACAGGGCGTCAATGCTTCATATCAGAGGCGTATTCAAAGTTTTTTTAGGGAGGGCACCAAATTGTGACATCTTTTAGCCTATAAACGTATGTTTTCCCGGCAGAGTAAATTTGAAGCAAATTCTAGAAAAAACGGCACTAGGGGGTCCGGGGGCATGCTCTACCGGAAAATTTTTGAAATTTTACATGGTGTAATGGCCTTGTTAGTGCTTTTTGAACAAATTTTGATCAACCTTTTTGCCTCTCATTCGGAGTCCTTCACCAAGTATTTTGTTCGCACATTTTCGATTTGTGCGTACTTACTTCCACCTTTTTGCCTCTCATTCGGAGTCCTTCACCAAGCATTTTGTTTGCACATTTTCGATTTATGCGTACTTACTTCAGGCTAGGAGTAAATCCTGAAAATTTTGGTGGGGGGATGCAATTTTGAATTAGGTTGAAATTTTACTGCTGTAAATGCAAAAACGGTGGAGATCTAGACGCGGAAAAGGGTGTAAATAAGCGCTTTGAAAATGTTTGATGTTTGAGGCGCAATTAGAAATTTTTGAAGGAAGAGGCACCAAATTTCAACATTTTTTCAATCGTATTGTGTTTTCGGCAGAATTAATGTGAAGCAAGTTGAGGAACAAAAAAAAGGCTGGAGAGGATCTGGGGGCATGCTCCTCCGAAAAAGTTTTGAAAATTCACGTACTGTAATGGCCATTTTAGTGCATTTTGAACAGATTTCGGGCAAACTTTATTGAAATTTTTTGTCCCAAATTTTGAGTGCGTCACCGGTGTCGATACATGGCGTTCTACAAACCGGGTTTCACATAAGCCAACAAGGAAACGTTTTATGTCTCCTTAACTAGAGACATCTTTTTTGATGCAGGACTTCAACAACGCTGTTTTCTTCGCACTGGTCTTAAACATTTTAACCACTTCTCGTGGAACGTTTTCAGCATTTTGTGTTGCTGAAACTTTTACAGCTGCAGAAGCGCTCAAATTTAAGTAACGCGTAGCACAGTAAAAATAATATGCCAACGGAGATTCGTTTTGAACAATTGAAGTGACGCCTGACCGTTCCTGGCCATTGCGGCTGCGCCATCACAACTCTGGCCAACGCAAAAAGCAAAGTGATATTGTATTTCTCCTTTGTAAGCCCACTTATTTAAAGCCCAGCAAGAAAACAATCACGCAATGGCAAGTGTTCATCATAATTACCAAGATTCTTGTTTTTGTCCAGGATGGATTGGGGAGGGGGCCATTGCCGCGTGCCCCCCTGGCTACGCCCATGTGACTAGCACCGTTGTTTCATCCGTAAAGACCATGCAAATAATTTACGTTGAAAATGCCTGTCTTTTCTATTGCAACTTGCCCGTAAATCTTTTGTTCAAAATGAATAAAATGCAATGTACGGCCGACACAGACGCCAATTTTCTCTCGAAGGCAAACAGCAGGGGGGAGAGAATTTTTGTAAAAACTTTGTTTCCTATGTTTAAAGTAGTAGTAGTTCAAATTTATTCGCGAGATGCAGAAAGTATGAAAAGCAAACAAGCAAAACAAAATACCCATTCACAAACATATTGAAAAAAGATAACGCATCTCGAGGGCTGCGAACTTGAACAAAAAACGACGTTTCAAGAAGGGCTGCGAACTTGAACTCGAACTCGCTGAACTCGGTCATTTTTGCCGCACTCAAAAAATAAAATTCTTAGAACTCGAACTTGAACTCGGACTCGAAAAAAAAAAACAATCGAATTTGAGTTCACTAATTGAATGATTTAAATTTATTGATTCGATTCTCTTAAAACGAACTTACTTTTGATTTTTCGTTATGTAGATTGAATGATTGCATACTTGCAATACCGGCACTGCCGGTACCGAACTGCATTTGCATTTCATTGCGCGTTGTCTCATTGAAACTTATTTATTGCCTCATAATTGGTGAGCTCAGCGTTTTTAATGAAATCATAACACTGCAGCTGCGGCTGTTTGTGTTTTGTTTTCAGTGGCGTACATTTGTGGAAATTATTGGGAGTGATAAATCATTGCAGCATCAACTAAAACGTCACCATCGTGTCAACTTCTGAGGGCGCCGCCCCCCGACCCCCACCGCTGTTATCTTTGCTCGTTACCTCATTTCAAAAGTTTGGAGACTATGAACACGAACTTCTTTAACCAATATAGACTGAAGATTTATTTGTATTTCTTTTTGTATTTTGTTGCATATTTATCCTCCTGTCACGAGAAAGCGATCAATGCGCTATACGAGCTCGCTTAGAAGTTGCCAGCCATTTGTCTACCACACCAAGATGGGGGAATCCCGGTAAGTGTCTTTCCCAACGATACAACAAGTAAACTTGCCGGCTTGTTCTCCACTCAGTCCCTTTAATGCTGAGCGTCAAGCAGGGAAGCTGTGAATACCAATTTTAAGGTCATCGATTTGACTCGACTCGGAATTAAACCCTAGTTTACAGCTCCCGAGGCGGACGCTCTCACCACTCGGCCATCTGAGCTGTTTTTAAAATAACATGCCGGTACAGAAAATAAGCTGAACTTTTCGTACCAATCAACAGTCCTTCATTAGAGCATGATAAGAAATAAAAAATTAACATATGGCAAACTAATATAAGCGAAAAAGCAAGGGTACGAGTCATACCCTCGCTATTTTACTTTTCACTTGAGTTAGTTTACACTGGGCGCGTTAGCGTTCCATTTTCGATCATGTTCTGATGAAGGACGGCAGCGTGGCCAAGTGTTTCTGCAGCGTGGCCGAGTGTTTGTCGGCAGCGCGGCCGAGTGGTTCGGAGCGTCGTTTTGCGCCGTCGTGAATTAAAATGATTAATCAATTAATACTGATTAATTGAAATGGTCTAAGGGGCGCCGTCGTGAAAAAAACGACTTAGCAAATTTTGTACAAACTTTCAGCAACATTTACTCAGTTTCACAGCTATTTAGCTAAAGTGAAGTGAATTGCCGCTAAAACGCTTTGAAAAGTGCAATAACAGCCAAGTGTAACGACATTTAATAAATAGCAGCGATATTTATTAAATAGCGGCGATATTTAATAAATAGTAGTAGCATGCAATAAATAGCAGTGACATTTAAGAAACAGCAGCGACATTTAATAAAGCGTAGCGACGTTTAGCTAAAGTACTGCGAAAAATTATAGTGCTGCGAGTAATATGCTTTTGAGATCAACAGTGTTTCCATTTAGTTTAATCTTGAAATCGACTTTGAAAAGTTTAGGCCTAATATGTATTTATTTAAATTACTATCGGTACATTGTATCTATACGACTAACAGTGGAACCACTCTCTGTGCTCAGTGTCAGAAACGAAAATCAGAGCTTTGATGGTGTGTTGCCATTTTTTATTTTTGTTTGTTTTCAAATTTTTTATAAAATTTACAAGGAGTTTCTAGTCTACTTGATTGTTAGACTAATTTGACAATAAATGAGAAAAGCGAGAAATTTTGGTATGGAGTAGATGATAAGGTAAGTATGGGGGATTATGGGTAAGTGTTGGAGTAAGGATATAAGGGTTGTGAGGAACTGTTGGGGGAGGTGTAGAAAAGTGTGTGGGCATCCCACACTATTCTACATCTCCCCCACTCTTTTCCACTCGTCTCCGCACCTCAACACACTTCCCTAAACCCTCCACACTAACCCCATACACTCTTCCACACCTCTCCCACCCCCTAACACACTTCCCCACTTCTTCTATATTCCCCCATACTTGACCCAACTCCCCAAACTACCGTAAATTTCCCAATTTTTCCACCATTCATACTCCCCCAAATTCTCTACACTCCCCCGATTCTTTCCCAAACTCCCTCATACTTACTTTATCATTTGCCCCATATTAAAATTTCTCACTTTTCTCATTTATTGCCTAATTAGTCTAGCAATCAAGTACACAAGTCGCAAGACCCATAAAAAATTTTGAAAACCAAAATAAAAAATGGCAACACAACATCTAAGCTTTTTAAAAAGTTTTGCGTTATTGTGGACATACGTAACAATGCTTTTTTATTGAGTTGGTCCACTGTAAGAATTATACACAGGCCTGCACTGTCGCTGTACTCTAAAGCCACGTCTACATCATTATATATGCGTGAAGTTCTAGCCTACTGGCTTGGCTTACCGGTACGTGCTTGAAAAGCGCAAACTGTCCACACCAGCGTTTTTCAAACTGGGAGGCGCGGACTATTCTTAGGGGAGGCGTGAATGGTAACGATTATTCTTAAAAGAGGCGTGGAAACGCTAAGTTTGAAAACCACTGGTCTACACTACAATATTTGCAATCGTCGTGACATGCTTTCTAAGCGACGCGATACGCTTTACTCTCATTAACAAAACCATGGCAATGTAGTTAGCGCAAAATTTGTCTTTTCTTGTTGCGGATCAGGCTTGAAATAGAGAAGCAAGTTAAGTGTGCTGAAGCTAAGTACCAGAGTTGAATCTATAAATTTTTTAATTTTAAAATTCATTTGGAATTTGAAAATCTAAATCCAAGCTCATCAAAAACTTGTGAGTAGATCAAATTTTAATCTAAACATAGCAGGTATTGGTTGTTATCAACGTTATCATTGCATTCTTAGTGCGCGAGCTAGTGTGGAAAAAATATTTTGTCAGCTTCACCATCAATTTCTTGGACTATAACAGCAAAATGCTTTAACAGAAAAAATACAAAAAACATTTGAAAAGACGTGAGTGATATGCAAAACAAGGTGAAAATTAATGAAAATAACGAATTGGAAAAGTACAATCTAACGCCAAAAAACACACAAAAAATTTTCGTTAAAAGAGCCTGAAAAAATGTGAACTGTCCTCAGCGTCCTTTTCCAAAGCAACACAAAGCAAGTTCATGCCTGTATTTTGAAACTTGATTATTTTGCTTGAGGTAACTTTTGGCTTCCATGCCCACACTTTTAAAGAAAACTTCTGTACGATGTTGTTCACATTCTGGAAAAAACAGCGCAGTGAATTAGCAAGCAAGACCATGCTGCAGCGGGTCCAGTGGTCTGTCCGTCCCTATAACACGTGTGTGCAGCAGATATAATTCACACTGAATGTTTATTGTTTAAAAATATTCTTTTTGTATCCCAATTCCAATCCCAGTTTTTTTCAGCTTTGCAATTTTTTTGTTTTTGTTTTGCAAAATTACTTGGTTTGGTTGCGGCGATGCAAAAGTAGAAGGATTTACTGGTGGCACTGATCATCAAATCTACAGTACATAAAATTGTGCAAATGCTTAGTAAAGATAAAATAATTTACCAATGTTCATTTCATCCAACAAGTGCTACATTAGTTCTGTAGTGCCAAAATGGTAGACTTCATGCACTGCATAATTTGGCACATATTTCTTGCGCCATCTGCTGGCATTGGAAATCTCAGAAAAATTATTTGTGGAAGATATGAAAACCTTGTACAGAGTACAATACACAAAATCAAAGTTCAAAGCATCTTCCTAGGTACTAAGAAATAGGAAATGTCATTTCAATGCAGCTACTAAATTAATGACTAGAAACGCTACGAAGTAAGTTCAAATAATTTTGTAACAAGTATGATCATAGAGTTATGATACCATGCATATTCTGTTGTTTCAACATGAAACGCTGAAAGCATACAGAAAAAGTCCAGTTAAAACATTTTCCGTAAAGCTTGCTATGCAGTGCCATAGTCCAACTCTAAATTTTAATAATGCACCAACCTTTTCTCTTTTTATTTATAAAAGAATCTGTCTCGTATGCCGGGGAAACGCTTTCAACAAAATACTCCACTTCTTCGGCTTGTGGAACCGAATCTTTCGGTATCGAGGCTGTGAGTACGTTTCAAGGAAGCCCATTGATTTGTACAAGTCACATAGGACTTTTTCGGAGCCAGCATCGCCTGATCAGATCATCAACACCTCTTCTTCTTTTTCTATTTTTCGCGCATGCCTTTCCATGCAATTTTGCACATATCTTCTGCAAAATATTAGCAGACGATTATAAATTAAGCTTTCTGGTTACTTGCACTTTATTTTATATAGCTTGCAACCAATCATAACTTTGGAAAAATTAAAACTTTAATTTGCTTCATCAGTATGATACTTTTAAAAAAAGAAATATGTTCAAAAGAGCCTGTTTGTGAAAGCTTTTTTACTATTTACAAAATGCATGAAATCAAGTGAAATAGCTTGACAGGTAGTTGAATTCACAAATATTGTATAGCTACCTTCACAATTTATTCATTAGGCAATACAGCACCTTATAGGTACTGCCGCACCTTTTTAGTGCATGCTCTACCTGTACCTAAAAAACCCAAAATTTGAAAAACTTGTTCTCTACCAGCTGATTGGCACATTGGTAAAAGATATTGCTATTGGCACAGGAGGTCTGGGGTTTGACCTCTTTTCAGCGACATGGCCTAGCGGTGACAAATCCCACATGACAAGTTCAATTTTTGGCTGGAGCTGATCGCACTGGACATGTTTACACCCGGTGGCTGCTGACTCAAAGAGAGCAAGCTCACTTTGCAGTTTCGCTCAATTACTGTTAAATTTAAGTCCACAATAGTTCGAAAAATATTCCCAGTTATTTATATTCTTATACTCATATTCATATTTTTAAAGGTAAATGGTACAGTCAAAACTGCTTTTGGTTAAGAAAAGCAATTTGTGAAATTGAAAGTGGTACAATTTTGAAAACGTGTTAAAAGTAATTTGCCATTTACAGATATAATTTTTCAAAAGCACGATGAAAATCACAAGTTCATCAAAAAGTGTAGCCCTAATTAATTATGTACATTCAATGCAAGTACAATAATTATGTAAATCGATAAAAAACAAAAGAAAGCAATTAAACCATATTCAAAATCGGTCTCATCTAGAGTGGGCCTAAACCGTCTGTGTCTTTCATCGCCTTACGCGTACGAGTTATACAAGACGCGGACGGCTTACTTTAGACGAGACCCCTCAAACCTGCAAATATTTTTTGGCAAAATGAAGAGTCTTCAGCAATTTTTTAACTATTTCCCCCTTCAAACAGTTTATGATTTTTTAACATCTCACACACAGGTCTTGCACATTCTACTTCTGCATTAATTTTAAACCAGTAAAGGTTATTACCAGCTTATACCGGTATGGAGCTTTTGCTCCATGCTCGAGCTGCCCTGAAATCCTGGCTGTGTGGCTTTCTTTCATCCTGTTTGCACCACCTCAAAATTCCAAAAATCTGTAGAAGAGCGTTGGTCGTCGCGATGCCCAAACCAATGAAACCTGTGGAGGACCCCAAAAGCTATCGCCCCATCTCTTTGCTCTGTGTCCCCTACAAGATTCTCGAGAGGCTCATTTACACCCGTATCGAGCCCATTGTCGACCCGCTTCTTCCTCGGGAGCAAGCTGGGTTCCGACAGGGCAGGTCCACAGTAGATCAAACTGTTCTACTTACCCAACACATCGAGGACTCATTTGAGACCAAGAAGAAGGCCGGTGCTGTTTTTGTCGATCTGACAGCTGCTTATGACACTGTCTGGCATCGTGGCCTCACCTGTAAGCTGCTGAGACTCCTTCCTGATAAACACAGGGTCCAAATGATTATGGAACTTATCCGGAATAGAAGTTTCACCCTTTCCATTGGTGACAGCAAGCGAAGCAGGTTACGACGTTTGCGAAATGGCCTCCCACAGGGATCAGTCTTGGCTCTCCTCCTTTTTAACATCTACACATACGATCTGCCTTCCACAATTTCCCAGAAGTATGCGTATGCTGACGACCTGGCATTGATGCATACCTCGAAGGACTGGAAGACTTTGGAGGGCACTCTAAGCCAAGACATGACAACACTTTCAGCGTATCTCCAGACTTGGAGGCTGAAGCTCAGCCACACTATGACGGTGACGACGGCCTTTCATCTAAACAACCGAGAGGCGAAACGTGAGCTCAAAATCTTCAACAACGGCAAACTATTGCCATACTGCCCAACTCCAACCTACCTTGGTGTAAAGCTGGACAGGTCGCTCACTTTTCGTCATCACCTAGAGGCATTGCGCAAGAAACTTTCCACTCGCGTCACACTGTTGAGGCGACTTGCAGGCTCGGGATGGGGTGCAGGAGCCAAAACATTGCGAACAGCCGCCTTGTCCCTGGTTTACTCCACAGTTGAGTACTGCGCACGTGTCTGGTGTCGTAGTGCTCACACTCGGCTAATCGACAGTGTTTTAAATGACGCCTTGCGCATTGTCACTGGATGTCTGCGACCCACTCCAACGGACTACTTGCCAATCCTCGCAGGCATCCAGCCAGCTGAGCTTCGCCGTCGAGGAGCGACACTCTCCCTGGCTAACCGCGCCACCCTTAATCCTGTTCATATTCTACATGAGCAGCTGGTCGGAAAACAAAATGCGCACCAGGGAAGACTCAAATCAAGACGCCCGTTTGTACCCACTGCACAGAAACTACTGGATAGTCTGACCGAATCAGACATTCGCACAGCGCAATGGATGGATTATGTATGGAATATGGAGTACTTGAAAAGTGCATCAAGGCTTCATGCGTTTATTCCCAGGGCCAGTCCTAAGCCTCTTGGAATGGGTTTGCCCAGAACATCTTGGGTAAAACTGAATCGTCTGCGGACTGGCGTAGGGCGATTCCATTCATCCACGTACAAATGGGGTGCTGCTCCTTCACCGAATTGTGAGTGTGGTGCCGCTGAGCAAACTGCAGACCACATCATTTCTACATGCCCCCTACATCGTGCACCAAAAGGAATACAAGGTCTGTTGGTCCTGGATGATAACACCCGACGCTGGCTTAAAATCAACGCCGTCAACATCTAAACCGTCGGAAGAGGATGCCCAACCGCACGACGACGACGACGACCGGTATCTCCAAAAAATATAACTACAGAACTATGAAACAAAAAGACAAGTCCAGCAGCTAAAATATTATTCGACTATTAAATAAAGTCTCTTCAGTGGTGCTTAAAACTTCAAATCCATGAAGTAAATCCATCAACATACAATGCATTCTACCTAGCACCTTTAAAGGTTACTTCTATATCAAACTCAAGTTTTTGGCCCCAAACAACTATACCCAATGAAAGAACCTATAACCACTAACCCACAACCAAGCTCACGGTAGCCTAACTAGCCCACATCACTAGAAGCCCTTATGGCAACCCACTCATTTGCCATAAGGGCTTCTAGTGATGTGGGCTAGTTAGGCTACCGTGAGCTTGGTTGTGGGTTAGTGGTTATAGGTTCTTTCATTGGGTATAGTTGTTTGGGGCCAAAAACTTGAGTTTGATATAGAAGTAACCTTTAAAGGTGCTAGGTAGAATGCATTGTATGTTGATGGATTTACTTCATGGATTTGAAGTTTTAAGCACCACTGAAGAGACTTTATTTAATAGTCGAAACGTATCCCGTCTGGTGTAAAATATTATTATTAATCCAAAATATGAAATACCAGTAAGCATTAGCCATTTATGGCAATCTATATGCAATTCATTAGGCCTCATTACCTCGTCCTTCCACGCCACAACCTTTTACAACACATTTCCATGCGATCATTTGTGATAAGGCCTATATATATATATATTCGATTACTATATTCTGCTGCTTGTGGATTGAACAAGCATGAAAATTTAGGGATTTAGATACCGGTAAGCAAAATCTTTTTAACTATCATAAAAATATTATTCATCCATAGGTATATACCGGTATAGATATACATATAAATAATAACAAAAATGTGTCTAAAACAACGTGACCATATAGTAGCCACTACGTTAAAAAGCAATGACTAAATTCACCGACATTTACAGCAAACTATACTATACCGTATATAGGCTGTACTGATATCGATAGGCTATATGTAGAAATTAGGGAAATATCATCCATAGGTAATACCGGTAGCCTACCACCTTTTGCATTTTCTTGAAAAAGCAAAGTTTATAAATAAGATGTAACTGCTTTTCACAAAAGAGATACTAGTAGCCTACGTCTTATTTCGGAAAAGTTGAGAGGGGAAACGGTACCGATACTCAGTACTGGTTCTTTAGACATGCTGGTCACAGCAAGTTTTTTTTCAAATGTTCCACTTAATTGCAAGAAATACCATACTGGACTAGCTCTGAGCCTGGACTGGAATACCATGATCAGGTGATACCGGCTGACTGGTAGTCTATGGCTAAACATGTTGGTAGATTATGGTATAGGTTACTGTAAACTGTATTACACTGCTACACATACTTAAATGCACATCATGAACTACAGTACTAAATACACAATCTTTTCTAAATGTGAAAAACCTTGACCAAAGCATGCTAATACTCTACTGCTCTAGACTAGGTCTAGTCTAAGCTAAGCTTCATCCGTTCATAATGCCTTATCAGCTAAAAAATTTTAACACAAGTCGCTGTATTAATTCTATTGTCCCAAAATAGTTACAAGTTACTACTTTGCAACTACGCAAGGGTTCTTCCGTCCAAATGCAATTAACTACTGGTTACAATGATGCACTAACCTAGGACATGAAACGGTTGAGACCTGACAAACCGCGATTGGATGGTACGAAAATTGAAAAAATGGAAACACTGTTGATCTCATTAGCATACTCGCAGCACTTTTCGCTGCACTTTAGCTAAACGTCGCTGCTGTTTATTAAATGTCGCTACTGTTTGTTAAATGTCGCTGCTGTTTATTAAATGTCGCTGCTATTTATTGCATGCTGCTGCTATTTATTAAATATCGCCGCTATTTAATAAATAACAGCGTTATTTAATAAATATCGCCGCTATTTAATAAATATCGCTGCTATTTATTAAATGTCGTTACACTTGGCTGTTATTATACTTTTCGAAGCGTTTTAGCTGCAGTTCACTCCACTTTAACTAAATAGCTGTAAAACTGGATAAATGTTGCTGAAAATTCGAACAAAATTTGCAAAATCGTTTTTTTTACAACGGCGCCCCATAATGGTCACTAATTGTGACGAAACTTTTACCTCACAAAAAGTAAATCAATGGAAACGTAATAACTAGGGCCATTTCTTTTTAACCTAAAAAATATATTTTTGAGTTCATTTTAGCAAAATTTAGACTTTATTTTCACCTAACCACTTTCGCTGAATTAATTATGTCTTGTAGCACTTTTTTGACAAAAAAATGATTTATAATCAGCAATTTACATACGTTTCATGCACAATAAGTGCTATTTCCGTCTCAATTACTGCACGCATTTTTACTATTCAACTTACTATTTCAGAGTAATTAAATAAAACTGCGCATGAAATTTTAGTAGCAGCTCAAAAATACAAAAAATGTAAGTTTTTTTCATTTTTGTAAGGGTTAGGGTTAGAATATTTTTGATAAAGACAATTTAGACAAGTTTTGACTTCATACAAAATTTTGACTTTATTTTGACTTATAAAATCTACCAAAACACACTCCTGAACGCCTGAAACGAATGTTAGGATATGATTGTTTGATCACGTAATAAGGTCATGAAAAAATTTTAACTTTATTGACTTAAGCAGGCCCTAGTAATAACCTAATTCAGGGTGGTCCAACTGTAGGCACACGGGCCAATTGTGACCCGCAAAGTAATTTTTTCGGTCCGCGATGATTTACGGGTGATTTACACGTTTAGGTCAGTAAACATTTACTTAGTCGTTGTTTTTGTAGTTTTCGACTGCGCTTACTTTTTGCTTTTTAAATTAAATCCTGAACAGCCTATACCGCTACATTTCATAATTTATGTGCTGTTTTATTCATCGAATTGCAATGGAGTACGTTTCAGTTTGTTGCAATTCTGGGAGTCGAAGGACAGTTTCACGTCGCCAGTTACGAGGACGAGCCGGGGTGAGCAGGCAAAGTGATGAAACACTCGACTTCCACACGCTTGCTTAAAATTCTCGGTCGTATAGAGTCCTTCACGATCGCTTTTAGTCGCCCTACTCACAAATGTACATTGAGAAAAGGCAAGTTGATAATTTTCATTTTTACCAACATGTGCTAGATACCAAAAAAAAAGAATCCCAAAACAGCAGTAACGATGCAAACCTTTCAGTTGCTGATTATGACGACACAATGGTACAGACAGTGTCGCAGTTTAAAAATGTAACCAAATAAGTTCAGTATTACGTAATTAGAAGGGGCATTATTCGCGCTACGCAATGTTGTTTTTTGACAGTAATATTATTACTAAACAATGACACAAAAGGTCATTTAAAGGTCCCGTTTAATGGGTAATTAAGTAGCAACATCTTCCATTAAACCAGTGCTTCTCAACTGGGGTCCATGGCGTCCTGTTCAATGGGTCCATGAGACGTGTTGAAGAGGTCCACATCCTGTTACTTGACTTTGATGTAGTTTTATTGTAATTTCTTTGCTCACGCATGTATTTTTACTGTCAATTCGCGAGTCATTCTGCAGAGGAGACCTTCCATTTCTTGATTAGTGTACCATACTGGACTTTATTTGCGTTTGTTTTTTATTTGAAACAAAAATTGTTGTTGTTTTTTTGCTGGTGCTGGTATAAGAATAAACTGATACTGATTCTGACGTAGAGATCCTTTTTTTTTGCTTCTTCACACACCAGTCACGGGTTTTTCTGCAGTGGAGACTTATCATCTTTTTCGGGGTCCACCGAGATATGTGCATAGGCATAGCAGTCCACGGACCAAAATCAAGTGAGAAGCCCTGTATTAAACATTGGCCCGCGGGATAAGTAAGCAGTTTTTTATGGCCCGTGATGTAACTAAGTTGGATCACTCTGACCTAATTATTACTAGAAAGTAAAATAGTCGGACGTCTTTATTCATATACTGTGTAGTGACAATCAACAAAATCTTATCGACTTAATCGTACCGGTGCACTCACTGCGACTGCTCGCTGATTACTCCCTCCTCTGCCAACCGTCACCTGACACTGAATGTTTTATAGCAACCGCGTAACAATTTCTTCCAACATTGGAGGTGATAAATGCATTATCATGCCCCCTCAAAAAATATTGGGGGGATGCATCCTCCCTACTCCCCCCGGGATGAACGCCCTTGTTTGTTTTAGACTATTTTGAAGTTGAATAGATTAGTAAATAGGTCAAGGGAGAATTAGGCTTAATGGAAAGGTACGAAAGTTTACTACAAAGTGGTAGAGTATGGTGCTGACATTATTAGGCTAAAGGGCTTGTTTTCATTGTTTTCTGCTTGATTCATGAAATACTTTTTTTCAAGTCAGATTTGGGTGCCGCTGAAAAAAGTTTGAGGTTCAATCTAGTAAATTTACTGGCAGTTTATGAAAGATGGCGCTAAAAAAGGTAGGGAATCAATATACCTTTTATTAAGGGTGGCTGCTGACTCGAAGAGCGCAAGCTGGTGACTCGCAGTCTCCCTCAATTGTTGTTGAATTTTCAGTTCAATATAATTTGAAAATGACCTCAGTTATTTATTTATTCAATTTTTCAGCGCCACTCAAATCTGACTTGCAAAAAGTATTTCATAAAACATTGAAAAAAGTGGTTTTAAATGTAAGTTAGGACAAGAATTAGTGAAAAGTAAAATTATTTCTAGGTAACGTTAAGGCTTACCGCAGTTGAACACGAATATACTGGACCTTTGAACAAAAATTTTATCTGCTAGTCAGAGCCGGCGCCACAGCTGTCGACTTAGGGGGCCAAGCGTTTATCAGGGGGGCCAAAATTTGAAATTAAGCACAAAAGCCGTTGTCTTCAAAAGAGAAAGCTTGTTAATTGGGGGGCCAAGCATGTTGATTGGGAGGCCAGGCCCCTCCTGGCCCCCTCTTAGCGCCGGCCCTGCTTCTAGTCAACAGAGATCGTGAAATGTACGGCAAAACTGCAAGTGACTGATTCCATGTACTCTATGGTAGTCAATGCCTGGGCTGCGAACTCGAACTTGAACAATCTTTTTTTTTTGCGACATCTTTTTTTCGGGATTCGAAATTGTTTTGCGCAGGCGCAGAGATGGGCTCTCCCATTTGCTACATGCTTCCGCGAAATACCGCGAGTACAATGAAGATTTGATCTTTTTTGAAATTTGCTTTCGATGGGTATCACAGATTGCTCACAAGCGCCTAATCGTAAAAATTAACACAATGTGTAGTAATTGTTACTCGATCGCTTTCTCGTGCGATTACGCTGCTGACGCAGGCCACACGCTTGATAAAGTTTTCTTCTCGCTCTATGCACAGCATAAGCGCAAAATTTCGTCAAAAAAATGCTGTTTGAGCTAAGATTTTGCGCTGTTACATTTTGGAACTATTTTAGCTGCCGTGCAATATGCATGCAGTCAACGTTTGATAGGCCAGACATATGTCGCCTCCTTCGGTATTCAGGTATTAGACCAAAGAAGTTGTCTGAAGTTGGCGCCTGTCCTATGGCAGCGACCGACTTGTCGTCCAATTTTCGGCGCACTCTTGATCAAAATACACAATTTTAACACAATATTATTATTCTTACCCAAAAAATGAAGCCTAGCGTTGAAAACGTGTTGCTACACAAACGTAGTGTCGTAGATCGGAGTTGAATCAAAAGCGATCAGAAAGATGGTCATTGTAGCAACTGAGCTCCTGCCCGTTCGGCCACCTTGCCGATTCAGCCAACTTAGATAGAGTAATGAATTCGATTTTTAATGACGCAATGCTTTTGAAAGTTTCCTGTGTGTCACCAGTGGTGTAAAAAGTAGTCCAGAAATCTAGTTAAGTAAAAGTATTGTTACTGATGGCGGAAACTACTTGAAGTAGAGTAGAAAGTAGGGGATGTAAAACGTAACCAAGTAGAAGTAAAAAGTACCAGCAATTTGAAGTTACTTGAGTAAAAAGTAGCGTTTGCAAAATCAAGGCCATAAAGCTGAGCTTTGACGAAAGATAATTTGCTCACTTTCAAACTTGACAAATATTTTGCCGATGCTTAAGTATATTTAGCACATTTATTTGACGAAAATAAATAGTGAAGTGTGTCATAATCTGCAAAATGCAACGTCATTGTCCACGCCAAACACAAACAACAAAAGACCTTTTTAATATCACAAAATTGTAAAACAACTTGTATGTATAAAATAAAACAATACCTCGTACTAATAACTAATAAGCAAAGTCCTTCCTGGCCAACCGGACGAGAAGTCATGACGACTTCCTCTTGTTGGGTCAGAGGCTAGTTCAGCACTCCACCACCAACAGTGCAAAGCACTCCAGCAAAACGTACTGTAGAGCGAGACAGCGCTGTTTCAGGCTATTAGCCTTCATCAGCCGTCTTCAGGTACGAAACTTTTACCTTCCAGGACAAATGATCTTAGGATCATTCATCCCTTCGGATAAATATTTCCTAAAGAATTTAACCTTTGTGGTACGCATATCCACTCGTGTGGCTACGTCACCATTCCAGTCAAACTCTTTACGTGGCCAGGTAGGCCAGGAAGGACATTGCTTTTTAGTTGTTGATCTTTACCCTGGCCACGTAAAGAGTTTGACTGGAATGGTGACGTAGCCACACGAGTGGATATGCGTACCACAGAGGTTAAATTCTTTAGGAAATATTTATGCGAAGGGATGAGTGATCCTGGCAAGATCAATCGTCCTGGAAGATGAATGTTTCTTGCCTGAGGGCAGCTGATGAAGGCTAATAGCCTGAAACAGCGCTGTCTCGCTCTATCTCGTACTAATTTTGTCAATTTCACATGGAGTTGGCCGAGTGGTTGGTGCATTGGGCTCCGGAACTAGATTCGCCGGTTCGATGCGCAGCTTGGCCATCTTTTATGATGTATATAATTCACTAATATAAAAACCAAAGTTACAGTTATGTGGCTTAAATAAAAAAAAATTTATTATCAAGCATGATTATTTATCACGTGCGTGATACATTGCTTAATATTACTGCTTATCATTTTTAAAGCCACTTAAGTAGCGTTACTTTCTGATTGAACTACGTAACAAAATATCACAAAATTGTAAAACTTATATGTATAAAATAAAACAATACCTCGTACTAATAACTAAAAAGCAATGTCCTTCCTGGCCTACCGGACGGGAAGTCATGACGACTTCCTCTTGTCAGTAGAAGTAGTCAAAATTTAAGTAAAAGTAGAAGTAGTCAAAATTTATATCACTTAAGTAAGTACTAGTTACCAAGCAATAATACTTAAGTAGTCAACTTAAGAAAAACTACTTTGTTACTTTACACCACTATGTATCACATCATCTCACGCAAGTTTCATGGCTCGCGAGTGGAGCAAGACGGTAGCGTGGACATTGCACAAAAACTATCAAAATATTTATTTTGAGTAAGTGCTACTATCCGGTATCCGGCCGGATAGTGACGCACCGGATATCCGGTAAGTTAGATTTACCGGATATCCTGTATCCGGCAAATTTGCTATCCGGCACATCCCTTGGCTCATCGCAAACTGGCTTAAAGATGAAAGTTAGCGCCGGTCCTTTAAAAAAACGCTTCGAATCACGTTTGAGAAATGGTATGGGGTAGTGATGAAATGATGAATGATACTAGCACAAAAACAGAAAATGAGTACCAATTTACACAAACAATATCATGCCAACTGTCTGAAGTCGGAGGGTGTCAAATTTGCAATGGTTAACGTCTGCATTTGCATATCATTTTAATCACGTACAAATTCAACATCATGAGAAGTAATCAGCGAGCACCAGTGCGCACGCAAAAGTGTGCTTATGCGAACACTCTCCTCCGGCATTTTTACCATCTCGTTAACAGCTGTTGTAGCTCAAACACTCCTACAAAAAACGCCTTACTTCTTTGCGCTTTCCTCAAGGAAATTTCTGTGTGCCCTGGCGACTTGGCGAGCGCGATACTGATTAATGACCAACAGAGGTAGTAGGTTTCAATTTTTAATCACAAATAGATGTACAGAATATTTCAAAGTTTGTCGGATGAAAGACGAAAAACATGACACAAATGCATTAAATTGCGTTCACAAAAGCCGGTGTGGTTTTGCAAGATTTAGAATGTCGTCGAGTCAAGCACGGTTTCTGCCGCAGCATTAATAAATCCTTTCTTTGTTGAATGATTTTCTTCCCTAATTTCATAGGAAGAGTTGCTTTCGTCGAGATTAAACTCCGAGATCTCCTTTATTCCCAGGTCTTTTCGAGACAGGCATCCAACAACTCCAGCTCCTACTGAATCTCCAAGTACATTCACTGAAGTTCGAATACGGTCACTAAAAACAGTTAAATGCATAATACACATTTTGAATTGAAAGCAGACTGATTGTTTAAACTTAACTAAACCGATGGACATTGGACAAACAAGCTTTTTATGTCTTAATTTTAACATTCGATCAAAAACCCAAGTTATGGATTTGTAACTAGGTGATTAAACAAAAAATTTTGCAATTGCAATTAAGATCACAAAACACACGCCTTTTCATTAATCGCAATGTTTACACTATTCTTTCTATTTGGACTTTATGTTACCTGATTAAAATAATTTTTTTACCGTAATAACTAAAATATTTAGGCAGCATTGAACTAAAAAGAACAAGATTATCAGCATCGTAAGCCTATGCATTTTTCATCGTGCTTTTAAACATAATTACACTTTTTTGACTTCTTTTGTGAAGTATCAACAAATTTAAGCTCACTCACAGCAGCCAGTCGATGGCAAGAATCAATGTAACGTCTTCAGTAGGCAAACCCACAGCAGAGAGTACTATGATGAGGGTAACCAATCCTGCCTGAGGTACACCGGCTGCTCCAATGCTTGCAAAAGTTGCTGTAACACTAGCAAATGCATTTTATTTTGCTGCGTCTTGAATTGTATAGGGTTACCCTGTCCCGATAGCCAGTTTTCGTGGCCAAAAATCCGTGAGCGGTTTACGTCTTAATTACGTAAAATGCCATTACTGATATCGACGGATTAGCTCAATTCCTAAGCAGACGCTATCGGTGCGGAAGGTCTGGGGTTCGAATCCCGGGTCGGTCAAATCGGACACAGTGTCGCCAACGGCTCGTCATCGCTGTGATGTTTCTTCGGAGCTGTGTTGCCCAGGCGCTAAGCCGCGGAGACGGACCCGCCACTCGTTTCTTGCTTCGGCGTAATACCGCGAGTATAATGAAGATTTAATCTTTTTGTGTGTCATAGGCATAACTATTTTTTCAATTCGTAGTAGTGGTAATTTATTTGTCAGGTACATAAAGAAAAAAAAATATAAAAAAGAACACAAGGTATACGAATCGCGAGAAAACACGGTTTAACTTCAAATTTACATAAAACAACAATAAGCTTATACAATTGCCGAGACGGGACACTGCGAAGTGATCATGAAAGGTCTTCGAGTCAAGCAGCCACCCAGACATTATGCGGTCGCTTAAAAATATTGAGATAAAACTTTATGGTATCCTAAAATTCTAATTAGCACATGCAATCCAAGTATAGGAACAAGCATTTTGCAAGTAGTGGAGATGTTAGTTTCTCAGATTAATTATCCACGTGATAAGTAGCTATAACTTGATTTTTGTATCTAGTTTTAAATTGTCTAAACGAAAGGATTTTAAATTCAGGGGAAAACGAGTTCCAGGTTTTAGTGATCTGAAACTTTATAGACCTTTGACAACGTTGAGTTGAAAATTTAGGTAAATAAAGACTTTTTTGGGTTTGGGATCTTGTTTGTCTACTGTAGATTGTGGAGAGCTCAGTGAATAGAGAGGATATGCCAGGAGGAAGGAGGTTATGGGAGTGTTGGTGCATTAGTTTACCATTTTCAATTTTTAAAACTTCATTAATTTTTAAAATGCCTAATTCGAAATAGAGAGGTGTAATAGAAGAAAAACGGTTGCTATATTGCATATAACCCGTATGGCCTTGTTTTGAAGGAGTTGGAGTTTTTGAGTATATGTTTGATAGATACAACTCCACAGGGAGAGAGCATATAGTAAATGCGGATAAACATTGAACAAGGGCATAATATAGATGTAGAAAAGTGGATTTGGGAAGCAGAAAACGGAGCTTGCTTAAGATACCTACACCTTTGGCCACCTTGACTTCAAATTGTTTGATATGATTTTTAAAAAGAAGTTTCGAGTCAAAGTTCATACCGAGATATTTACATGACTCTTGGCAAGTTATTAAGGAGTTGTCATAATATATATCTCTAGATTTAAGGGGGGCGAGTTTAGTTTCGAAAGGATAGGTAGGGCATTAGCTTTTGGGGGCTTTTTTGTAGCTTGTTAGCATTGCACCAATTTTTATGATGATTCAGTTCAGTATTACATTTAGTCTCAAGATTCGGAAGGGATGAGTCACTTAGCATTATACAGGTGTCGTCTGCAAAGAGTCGAGGTTTGGAAGAGATTGCATTAGGGAGATCATTGATGTAAATGAGGAAGAGTAAAGGACCAAGGATAGAACCTTGAGGTACACCAATGTTAATAGATTGAGCAGAGGAGTTGACGTTGTCTATTGATACAAATTGTTTCCTAGAAGTAAGGTAACTTTCAATCAATCGGTTGACAGGCCCTCGAATTCCGTAATGATACAATTTTTGAAGCAATATATAGTGAGAAACCGTGTCAAAGGCTTTACGTAGGTCCATGAGCAGCATTGCAATATGTTCTTTATTTTGTAACGAGTCATATAAGCCAAACGAGGCAGCATCTAAAAGCGCATGCATAACACTATACCCTTCTCTAAATCCATACTGGTATTCGTACAAGATTTCGCGCTTATCAAAAAATTTAACAAAACGCATTTTTATTAACTTTTCTAGTGCCTTTGATAGGCTTAGGAGTAAGGAGATAGGACGGTAGTTGTTAACGCCATTTTTGTCGCCGGTTTTAAATACGGGAACTACTTTAGCAGTTTTAAGGGTGCATGGAAAGATTCCCTTTTCAAAGCACAGGTAAGATAAGCTGTTAATATAGGTGCAAAAACTCCGTATGATGCTAAAAAAATTATGATGTTAAAAAATTGGTTGCAAGTGAACGAATTTTCAGCACGTGATAGGGTCATAAAAAAAAGCAATCTGTTTTACTACGTCGCAACCATTTGTAAACATTTAACAATAAAGTAAAGGTTGAATTGTTGGTCCAAAAAGTACTGAGAAAAAAACCAAATTAAATTGAACTACATTGTGCATGAAACAATGCTGTGTCGTCGAATAAACGCTATCTTTTGCAGCAAAGAACAACTAACCTGACTGTAACGATTTGTCCAAAATCCAAAATAATGCCATTTGCTTGAGCAATAAATATAGCAGCAACTGCTTCATATAATGCAGTGCCGTCCATGTTGATTGTGGCACCAATTGGCAAGACAAATCTAAATAAAACAAATAAATTAGTATCAGTGACGTATCGAGAAATTTTAAGAATGGAGGCCGTAAACTGCGAAGGTCATCAAAAGAATCTGGTGTAGTTCAATCAACTAGCAACATTTGATCATTTTTTTACTAAAAGGTAAAGTCAAAAAAAGAGGGGCATGGCACGATGCCCCTCAATATATTCTTGATTAACACTCATGAATTAACTGTTGTACAATCATTTCCCTTTCATGAAAATGCGAAAACAGAGATTTTTAGCGACTTTGCACACACAGCGATGTGAATACAGCACTGTAGAGTACGTTTAATAAATCAGGCCACAATCACCTTGTTACTCTTCGATCAATTTTATTGTTTGTTTCCAAGCAATTAATGGTGACTGGAAGTGTAGCTGAACTTGACGAAGTAGCAAGAGCTGTTAACAAGGCCTGAGAAAATATAAAAAAAAAAATCAAATCTTCATTATACTCGCGGTATTACGCCGAAGCATGTAACGAGTGGCGGGATCCATCTCCGCGGCTTAGCGCCTGAATAACACAGCTCCGAAGAAGCATCGCAGCGGTGGCGAGCCGTTGGCGACACTGTGTCCGATTTAACCAATCCGGGAATGAAACCCCAGACCTCCTTCACCGATAGCAATGTTGTAACAACTGAGCTAACCGGTCTAGTGAAATTTATTCTATCCATAAAAAATACCTGCAGTACTCCGTAAATATAAGTGAATGGATTTTTTTTCACAATCACAAGATAGATCATAGGTAAAACGATCAGGCCGTGAATGGCAAGCCCTGCCACCACTGTTGCGATGTAGAGTCCAAGTTGTTCTAAAACCTGCAACATTACATGACTACGAAATATTTTTTTCGATGTTCCTTTACTGGACTGTCGAATTAAAATTGTCGAATCGAATCAAATTCTCATTTCTTCCCGCGGATATTGCGGTAAAGTGATTCGAGTTTTATTAACTTTTATACCAACATTATGAAAGTCTTTATCACGCATGGGAGGCTTGGGCAATTATGGAGGTAAGCTCAGCGAAAAATAAGAAAACCGAGTGTAACAATACAACTTCAACACTTTGTAAGACTGAAACGAAGGTTTACACCAAAGCAAAGTTATCTGCTTTGAGATAAGCTGATGCTCTGATCTATGGTAATGAGTGACATTAAATTAAAAAAGTAAGGTTCAGGGTGAAAGTACTTAAAATTATTTTTAAGATTTAGTGCTTTAAGGTATAGTAGAGATCAACAGCACATCATTTTTGCATGACTGTACTTCCTAGCACTTCTTGTACTTCTATAAAGAAAACAACTGCGCGGGGATGAACTTGTCACATGAGTGGTCCACGAACAACCAGCTGAAAAATTGCTACAAACAACCCTCGTTATTTGATGGCTCAGAGGACGACCCTGATTCAGTTGGAGATCTTGTTTGGTCTGAGTTTAGAATTTTTATTGCAGCGTTTGCTTTATATTGCAAAAGCTCAAGATGTTTATTATTAAAAGCCCAGCTTGAGGCTATCGCAACCCGTGAAGGATTAATGGGAAAATAACCGCGAATAAAAACGCAAAAGTAAACTTAAAACATATTTACCCTGTCCACATGACCAGTAGATGGCCTGAAGCCACGGGCTTTTTGCATCACAATCAAATTTTTGATGTCATAATTAAAAAAGTGATTATGCCAGCAAAATGTAGTTGTGACGTAGAAAGCCCGAGAGGTTTTGGCCCACTTAATCTGGTCATATGGACAGCGTAACTGTGCAAAGGAAGGTTACACCAAAGTTAAATTCTTCACACAGTGAACACTGTTTTATGCTTCTACGTTTTATCAATGCAACTGATGTGGCCAACCTTTATCAAGGCCATTATATGTCTGAGAAGGAATTTTTTGCTTGTGGTTTGTAACTATACCAGTTACATTGTATTAAGGTTAGTGTTTACTGTGTGCAGTTATGTATACATACATGGGCTACTAGCGCTTTTGCATTTGTGTTAAAATTAATATCTTAGATCAAGGAATCAAAACAATCAGTTCATGATTTCAAACACTCATGATTCCTACTCCATTTATTTTTATCTTACTAGCTGTGGGTCTTCCATTTTCATAATTTCACCAGCAATTAGAAATATAATTCCGATAGGTGAGTACCTTCAACATGTAGCTATTAACAACAGAGGTCTAAAGTAACGAAAGTAGCACTACTTAAGTAGCCTATCTAAGTAGAATTTGTCAGTAACGAGCACTAGTCTTATTAAGTAATTATATTTTTGGATACTTTTTACGTTCACTTAATTAACATTAAAGTAATGTAACACTACTTACTAGTGTTTCCTCCCGGGAAATCGGGACGGGAAATTTTCCGGAAAATTTGGGGCTTTGATTTTTCCCGTTTCCCGGGAAATGTTTTTTACATTAGCAATGATTTCAGTGGTATTGATATCTATCATTACGACACAAAAAATGCGTTACTGCAAATTAAAAATTTTTTTTTCTCACTAAAAATTATTTTTGAAAATTCGCAAAATGTTTAAGACTTGTGACATCAATTTTTTTTCAATTTGTCGAAAAAATTGAAAAACTCAGACTAAGTTTGTCAAAACAACATAACAAAATGCTAGAAATGAAATCTGAAATGCTGAAAACCAGAAAAAAAGGCAAGCAAAACAATCAAGCTCGGGAAATTTTCCCGGGAATTTCCAGAATCCCGGCAATTACAAGGATTTTCGGGATCCCGAGAAATTCCCGAAAATTCCGGGAATTTTTTTGAATATTTTTCGTTTCCCGGAAAGTTGAAAATTCGGGGAAAAGAGAAACTTCACTACTTACTTCTTATATTAAAAGTAGTCTGTACGCTTGATAGGGCTTGTTTAATCTTTTTTGAATTGGCATGATTGAACAAAATGTAGACTAACAATCCTACAAACCGTGGTGAGAATTAATGAGAAATGAGCGTGGGCGCTATGTCAACTGTCAACACTGGCAAGAACAGGACGGTACATTAGGTTGATTAATTATTATTTTTTATCAAAAATTTTATTTTATTCTCACCCCACGTTTGAAATGTTTTTTTAAGGAAAAAAATAGATTTGAAAAAAATATTCTACGTGGGTACTTGAGTAGTTTTAAAATCTGTTTACTTTGGACTTCTACTTGCGTAATAAAATCGTTTAGTACTTTCTACTCTACTTGCACTCCATTTGCTTGTCAGTAAGAATACTTTTACTGGACTACTGTTTCTAACTACTTTTTACACCTCTGATTAACGACATCTGTTGTTAAATACTGGAGAAGTCTTGTATCACTGTGCATGATGCAAAACCTCATTGTTTTTAAGGAATAACATTGAAACAAAATGTTTAAACTCGATTTTTATGTACAAAGCATTGAACACGCAAATTAGGAGTTATTTTCTAGTTATCACGAATTTTTTGAAAGCACTTTTTTCTAAAATATTGGTAAAACTACTTTTTCCAATCAAGTGGTAAAAGCCATTTGATAATACCACGTTTTTGTAAAAGGAGGTAAAAATGAAAAAAAAAATTAGATAGGTGAAAGAATGGCCATTGGGGTGACCAGCAGACCAGCGTAACTTGAACAAATTTTCTGATTGAAATTTGAAATTGATCTTTTTACTGGACAAGCAATTTTCTTTCCAGTCACACACGATGCCATCTCGTTTTTAGGCTCATGCAGTTAATGACATGACCAAACGTCGAACATCTAAGAAATTTTTCAATCTTACCAGCGATAATATTAGATAATTTTAAAGAAAACTTGCCAAATAACAAGGCTAACAATCTGCATCACTGCTTCGTTAAAAGCGCAGAAAAACTTCACCAAAATTGCTCCTTCTTCTTTCATTCTGCCGATGATCACTCCAAAAGCAAGACAAAACGTAATCAAGCCCAATACATTGATGCCAAGTTTGTAATTTCCTACCTGGAAAATACAGTTAGAATTAAATATTCCAAATAACATTAACAGTGAGGCGATCAATGTCTAAAAACTTAATAATTGCCGAAAAAGATTTCCGTGCCTCAAACACTTGCAGGGCTTGAAAATTTTTTGTCATTACGGAACACGATATCGCATTTTGGAGTTGGCTACAAAGTGAGTCAGAGTAAGAATATTGTTTTCCTGCTGTGAGAGAGTGAATGTATTTTTGTGTGGAAAGACGTAACAAAAAATATCGACAGTATATTAATTGATGATCAAATACATTGTCGTCCATCCTGTGAGAAAGTGACCTTATTCCAAATTCAGAAGGAAGTTTCGTGGTCGTCGAGTCCGCGGCCTCTCTCAGTTTTTTTAGAGTATAAGATGTGATTTTTGAAATTGAATGCGATTTCGAAGAATAGATCTTACCTGGCTTTTTACCACTAATCAGCTTGCATTGGCAACAGCAAAAAATATGCAGCCCATTGTAAGATTCTGCGTTCATAAATCATTAGTCTGGGACGGTGAGAAAATAAAATTAAATAGTTTAAAATTTTGGTTAATCGATTATTTTTCACTTAATTGAAATTCAGGTTTGTTCTTAAGCATCCGCGGTTACAAGTGCACTTTATAATTTACCACAGAATACAACGCAGTGCAGCATTTAGGTTTAAGTCAGTGTGACTAGCGGTCACTCGCATAAAGTCGTGCGGTTTTCAATAGTTGAAGTTTGATTGCCCAATTGCTTTACTAAACAAATTTAATGATGCATTCGTTGACTTTGTTTCCATATTTTCATTCTTTCGCTGAACTTGTTTCTCAAAACTATTTTATGTGTTCGCCTGTCAGCGAATTTTAAAGAGCGTCAATAATGGTGAGTGTGATTAGCTAAGATAGTGTTTGCAATCTCGTACATCATGACTCTATCAAATTCAGGTGTATTTAGTTGCGTATTTATCCTCCTATCACGAGAAAGCGATCAAAGCGCTATAACGAGATTGCAGAGGAGTTGCGAGCGACCCGTCTATCTCGCTGAAATGGGGGAATCCGGCAATAAGTGCCTTTCCCAACGGCACAGCAAGTAAACTTGCCGGCTTGTTCTCAACACTGTCATTTTAATACCGAGCGTCAAGCAGGAAAGCTGTGAATACCAATTTTAAAGTCATTGATTTGACCCGACTTGGAATCGCACCTGAAATTGCAGCTCCAGAGGCGAACGCTCTTACCACTCGGCCATCTCAGCAGCTGTGTTTAATAGTTAGGCCTTATACTTGCGAGCTCATGGAGTTGGCCGAGTGGTTGGTGCATTGGGCTGCGGAGCAACTTTTTCGGGTTCGGTACTCAACTAGGTTGCTTTCCATGATGCATGTCTGCTTCTAACTTAAACTGCCAGTGTGCGGCTGGGAAAATATAGTTACTTGCGAACTTTTCCCGTGATAACATGAGCTTTACGTCAATAACCTGAAATACTTGCACTTACCAGTTGATAGTCCACGGTCACATTTTGTTCGATTATTGTGGTTTGTTCCATCTTGGGTGTTGATGTTGACGTGATGTTCTCTAAATACGTCACATTTCTTTCATCTATGATTGGTTGTCGGCTTGTTTCATACTAAACAGGATCAGAAGGATATAGGCCAAATGCATTTGCTACAAATGAAACTGAATTTAAGTCATAACAACCTTCCTTTAACTGGCCGTTTGCCTTCGTGGCTAAACACCGCTGATAGTGAGGGAGGTTTGGGGTTCAATTCCTTGGTTTCTGAATCGGACGCACTGTCTCCCAGGGCTGCGAACTCGAATTTGAACACGAAAAAATATTTTTTCTGAACTTGAACTCAAATTGAACTCGCATAAAACTGTTCGAGTTCATTAGAAAGATATCTAAATTGTTGAAAAGAAATAAAAGATCACTACGAAATATAGTTTGTTGCTCAAGTAGTCACAATCCGTGTAAATTGAAGCTATGATTTTACCAAAAAAAAGGCTGCATGTCGTTTATTTGTTTATGCCATTGCGACCTATAAAGTTCAGGGCTGCGAACTCGAACTTGAACTCGCCGAACTCGGTCATTTTTGCCGAACTCGAACTTGAACTCGGACTTGCAAATATACCTCGAACTCGAACTTGAACTCGGTTAAAAATCGATCGAGTTCGCAGCCCTGGTGTCTCCAACGGGTCGCTACCTCTGCGACATTTCTTCCAAGATGTTTATAAAACATTGGCTGCACTTATTTCATAGGAGACTTAAGTTTCTTTTTGAATAAGATATACTGATGATGATGCAAAGTGGATGTGAAGCGTTTATCTAGTTAACTTGCATTTATTTTTCCTGATTAAATTATTTTTTGTGAGACTGTATATGCTTGACTCCCGAGTCGGATTCTCCCATACTGGCAAAGAAGAATCACATGTCAGAAGATTCACGACTTTTTGTATTTAGACTAAGTTCCGTGGTTTTTAATCTTTCTGATGGAGCGGAACCTATTGAAACATTACAGAGACTCTGTGCATTATTTTAATTTACTAATTAACTAAAACGTAAAATCCAGCTCTAAATTGTAAACTTGCGGAACCGCTGTTCAAAATCACAGCGACTGCCTTAGTTACTTGGTCTTAAAAAATCGTGTTATGATGCCATAAGCTGTAATTTAATCAAATTTCGCTCAACAACGAAATTTGCAAAAATATATACACCAGTGGTTCACAAACTTGTTTAAAATTTCGACTTTGCAGTCTCCAAAGATTTTTTTCTAGAAAAAAAAGGTCATCATGTCCGCAGATGTCCAATCAAACATAACTCAATGGTATGGTTTATCAGAGATCCGCTTTTTTTTTGCGGTCCCCCTGAAACTGCTTCGCGGACCCCAAAGGGACCACTGCCCCAGAGGTTTTGAGAACCACTGGTATACACACAAATTTTATCTGAATTTAAAATATTGCAATCGGCCAAACCTTAGCTAAAGCGATGAATAAGATATTTATTGCGTCATAGCTTAAGCAAATCTTTTTTTATAATTTTAGTGTCAGTAGGCCTATTATCATATCATATGGTCTTGTATGTCCACATGCCAGTAATAAAATTGAATACATGAATCCAACAAGGGTCCGATTTACAGAAACTTGATTTCGAGATAACTGCGTTTCTTTTTTTTTTTAAGTTATTTGTCATAGTGCTGCAGTGTCAATTTTTATCACACTTATAGATACAATGATAACAAGCAACGTGCATGAAAATTTAGCTTCGGGGCATAGGCGTCCGTAGGGGGCTAAAGGAGCAAGTTGCCCCCCCCCAATAATTTTTTGGTCATTTTTCCCAATCGCTCAAATCCGTTGAGTTTTTTTTAGAGCTGTACCCTCCCCCTCCCAGTTCAAAATATTTTGTTCATGTTCACAATTTTTTGTCAAAGTGTTTATTATTTCCAGGCCAATCACTTGTCTGGTCAAAATAGCCGAAGCAAAGCGTGTCTCGCCAAAATTGCCAAGAAGATATCATGATGAGTTACCAGAGCGATATACGATTTGAAACAGTGCCTCAAATATATGACGTCATAGCAAAAAGAGAAAACATTTTGTTATTGGTCAAACCGCAATATGATAAGAGTATCGCGTATGGCAGGGGTTCTCAAACTATATGGGGTGCGGAACCTTTTGCCAAATTTGAGGTTTGTGCGAAGCCCTTATAGCAGTGGTTCTCAAACTTGTCGGAAGTATCGAACCCAACAGGTGTCATGCAAGCATACATCGAACCCTTAATTATAACCAGGAGCGGATCTAGAAAATTTTAGAGGGGGGATGCAGTTTTGAATTAGGTTGAATGTTAAATGAGTGCAAAGACGTTAGACGTCTAAACCGGAAAAGGGCATAAGCTCTTTGAAAATGTTTCACGTCAGGGGCGTATTCAGAATATTCTTAAGGCGGTGGAGGGTGGCATAAAATTTTTACATTTTTTAAGCGTATTTTTTTTCCGGAAAGTTAATTTGAAGCAAATTGAGGAACAAAAATATGGCTCTAGGGGGGTCCGGGGGTATGCTTCCCCGGAAAGTTTTCAAAAATTTAGACACTGTAATGGCCATTTTAGCGCTTTTTGAACAATTTTTATGGCAAATTCTGTTTAATTTTTTTGCCTCTAACTCTAAGTCCTTCACCAAATATGATGCATTTTGTTCGCACATTTTTGATTTATGCGTGCTTAAGGCGTAAAGATGATTGTTATCAAATAGGTTTGAAATTATGGAAAAATTGTATTCATCAAAAACAGCGTTGAAAGAGTATGGTGGGGGGATGCATCATTCCACGCAGAGATAGTCATTTACTACAACTGTATGCCTTTTTGCAAAAACTTATTCTGATCTTAGCCGAACCCCTGCTACAGCCTCACCGAACCCCTGGGATTCGGTCGAACCCAGTTTAAGAACCACTGCCTTATAGCAACGCACTTTGTTGGGGCGATATCTTACAGCTGGCGCAAAATGACTTGAGACATATGGCAAATTTTGCATTCTCAGGCATGCTATAAATCCCAAGCTTATGGCTTTTTTTATACAATTGTTAAATTGTAATTCATTAATAACAATAGGTTAGAGTGGAAATGGTAGTGTAGCAACGCTAGCAAGTAAAATCTAACGCCCGGGCGCCAGAAGCGCTTCGCATACAAACGATCGTTCTTTTTACGTTTGGCTACATTGGTGACAACCCGACGTGATCTGAACACACAACCTACGCAATCTGCATCTTGGATTTCAGCCGTTCCCTCTTTCCGTCTTCACGGGTACGACGATGCCCTGCAACCACGCCTCCAAGCAATTCACACCGACATCCACGTCCTCTTGATCATCTATCTCATAATTATTGCTATATTCTTGCAACGAAGGAAAAAAAGTGCCTCCATATACCTGATATAGTGCTACTGAGATCTAATTTCTACTAGTGACTCTGAATCCTCGGAATTTTTTCGTAAAATAAAAATGCTTTATCCATTGATTAAAATGTTGTTTGTAGCGTCATAAAATAATTATTTTTTACCATGAAATAAAATTCATTACAGTTTAATTTTATTAATTCGCTGAGAATCTATTTATCTTTGCTAGACCCGCCTATACTTGGGGGTGGCGGGGGCAGCTGTTCAAGTTGAAGCCTACAAGCATCTCGATCCTCTGCACAAAAAGTAGATGCGCTGATGGGATGACAAGGCGAGACCAACTAAGATCTTCAACGTAATCTCGCCTTCGAGTTCTGGGACGACCTCTTGGCCTTTGACCAACCGGTGTTAAACACAGCAGTTTTTTGGCTGTTGTTTCCTGGGACATTCGTGTCATATGTCCACACCAGTATAGCTGCGATCGTTCTAGCCGGAGAAGCAGCGATTCGATGTTTAGAGATTCACGAATACCTGCGCTTTTAACCTTGTCCAACAAGGTCAAATCGCTGATTCTTCTCAAGAATCCCATTTCGGCTGTTTGGAATCGAGATCTCACTTTCCAATACTTATGGCCATTATTCATAGTAGAAACATGCGAAGTTTTGGAAAAACCACTCATTTTAAAAGTAAGCTACAGTCTCCCCCTCAAACCGACCGTCATCGGAAACCTACTAACGCAGTCGCTAAGCGTTTGGGGAAATAAGTGGAGGCAGTGCACAGAAAAAGTAATCTAGTTGCACCAAACTGCCGTAATCTAGCTATCGGGAACGCGAACGTTTTTCTGGGATACAAAAAAATAAATTGAACTGACAAGGATATTTTAATCTGACAAGGGTATGTTACATTAATCCGTCACGAGGTTCATTGGATTATGACCTACCCAATATTTTTGTTTTCTGCCATCTTCGTGCTGCTAAGGGTAAGCGAGGGTAAAATTGTTTCAACATATCACACGATTTTACTATTGCAAGGTAGAGTAATTTCACCTCGAAGCTTTTCGTCTGACACTCATCAGGAGAAAATCGTCAGAAAGGAAAAAAACTAGAAACGCTACTCGTTATGTAGCAAAGAGAAGAAAGAACAGGAAAGCGGTGCACGTGCTGATTGGCTGGTATCGTTGACGAAGTCTACCAGCTGTTAGACTCGCCAATCAGCAGCGATCACTAATTCTAAGGCTGCAGACAAATTCTTTTTGCCTACACAAGTCGAGATTGGATGTTTTGATAAAAGTAGCTTCTAAAGCAGAAAGGTGAAAGCTGGAGCGACCTCTGGCGAGAATGCGGAATCGATCTTCGAGATAATGCTCGCCACATGAAGAATTTTGGAGAAGATGGAGTCCGATTGCTGATTCACATGCCGTTATAGGGATAGATGACTTGCAAGCACGTGGTGGAAGCGAGCGTTTCTGGGCTGAACTAGCGCTTCTGAATGACTTAGGAACAATGTCGGTTGATGCTGTCTTGCAACCTTTGGGATGTACGACCCACGTACCGACTATCGCAGTGGCATGAAAATTTGCAAAATAACGTTGCTTTGGTCGTCGTCGTCGTGTGGTTGGGCATCCTCTTCCGACGGTTTAGATGTTGACGGCGTTGATTTTAAGCCAGCGTCGGGTGTCATCATCCAGGACCAACAGACCTTGTATTCCTTTTGGTGCACGATGTAGGGGGCATGCAGAAATGATGTGGTCTGCAGTTTGCTCAGCGGCACCACACTCACAATTCGGTGAAGGAGCAGCACCCCATGTGTACGTGGATGAATGGAATCGCCCTACGCCAGTCCGCAGACGATTCAGTTTTACCCAAGATGTTCTGGGCAAACCCATTCCAAGAGGCTTAGGACTGGCCCTGGGAATGAAAGCATGAAGCATGATGTACTTTTCAAGTACTCCCTGTTCCATACATAATCCATCCATTGCACGAATGTCTGATTCGGTCAGACTATCCAGTAGTTTCTGTGCAGCGGGTACAAACGGGCGTCTTGATTTGAGTCTTCCCTGGTGCGCATTTTGTTTCCCGACCAGCTGCTCATGTAGAATATGATCAGGGTTAAGGATAGCGCGGTTAGCCAGGGAGAGTGTCGCTCCTCGACGGCGAAGCTCAGCTGGCTGGATGCCTGCGAGGATTGGCAAGTAGTCCGTTGGAGTGGGTCGCAGACATCCAGTGACAATGCGCAAGGCGTCATTTAAAACACTGTCGATTAGCCGAGTGTGAGCACTACGACACCAGACACGTGCGCAGTACTCAACTGTGGAATAAACCAGGGACAAGGCGGCTGTTCGCAATGTTTTGGCTCCTGTACCCCATCCCGAGCCTGCAAGTTGCCTCAACAGTGTGACGCGAGTGGAAAGTTTCTTGCGCAATGCCTCTAGGTGATGACGAAAAGTAAGCGACCTGTCCAGCTTTACACCAAGGTAGGTTGGAGTTGGACAGTATGGCAATAGTTTGCCGTTGTTGAAGATTTTGAGCTTACGTTTCGCCTCTCGGTTGTTTAGATGAAAGGCCGTCGTCACCGTCATAGTGTGGCTGAGCTTCAGCCTCCAAGTCTGGAGATACGCTGAAAGTGTTGTCATGTCTTGGCTTAGAGTGCCCTCCAAAGTCCGTATTCATTTGGACCATGTGTTTATCAGGAAGGAGTCTCAGCAGCTTACAGGTGAGGCCACGATGCCAGACAGTGTCATAAGCAGCTGTAAGATCGACAAAAACAGCACCGGCCTTCTTCTTGGTCTCAAATGAGTCCTCGATGTGTTGGATAAGTAGAACAGTTTGGTCTACTGTGGACCTGCCCTGTCGGAACCCAGCTTGCTACCGAGGAAGAAGCGGGTCGACAATGGGCTCGATACGGGTGTAAATGAGCCTCTCGAGAATCTTGTAGGGAACACAGAGCAAAGATATGGGGCGATAGCTCTTGGGGTCCTCTACAGGTTTCAAAGATATGGGGCGATAGCTCTTGGGGTCCTCTACAGGCGACAACCAACGCTCCTCTACAGATTTTTGGAATTTTGAGGTGGTGCAAACAGGATGAAAGAAAGCCACCAGCCAGGATTTCAGGGCAGCTCGAGCATGGAGCAAAAGCTCAGGACAGATAGAGTCTGAGCCTGGAGCTTTTCCTGGTTTCAGATGTTTGAGGGCGGCTGCGAATTCTGAGGGAGTAAAGCTTCCACAGACATTCACTGCACTTGTTGTAGAGGCCCTCCAAAGATCAGACACTTCTTGAGACACAAGCCGGGATGACTTGCGATCAATATCCTCGTATTTGCCGTTATTGACCAGTACTGATGCGATGGCATTGGCTGAAACTGCACAATGCCGAGGGGAGCTTCGTGATCTACCACTTAAGTTGTTTAATATGCTCCATGCTTTACGACCGGAGTGAGAAAAGTCGATGGTTTGGACTGCACCAGACCATCGGTCCCTGCGTTTTCTGTCAAGCCTGGACAGCAGGGCCGAAGCAGCCCTGCTAGAGTCTGATCCCTCAGGCGATTGCAGGAACATCTGATAGAGGTTCTCACATTCAGCATCCCAACACGGAATGTGGTCGTTTCGTCGAACTCGTGGGATATACTTTTTGGCTGCTGTGCTGATGGCATTACAGAAGTCCTGGTATGCCCGGTCCACATCAGATGTATCAGGTGGCAACAAGCTCTTAGCGAGTTGGTTGGTCAGGGCATTGTAATGGCTCCATTTGGCCTTGCGGAAGTTCCATCGCTTAACGGGCATACTCGAAACTGACAGAGTGAGCCTTGGTGGAACAATGAGCGAAGGTCGATGTTGTGATCTAGGAAACTTCCCTAAAATGCACCTGTCAGGTAAGCGACTATCAGGACCAACACTAACAAACGCCAGGTCCGGGTTGGTGCCAGTGTTCCAGCGTCCCGAGTGGAAAGTGGCCATGTCCTTTGGGTCAAGGAGAGAACAAGACCATTAAGGCTTGCCCAAGCAACAAGGCACTCTCCATCAGCGCTGTTGCTGCTGTAGCCCCAATTCACATGCGGGCAGTTGAAATCACCCGAGTACAGGACAGGGTGTGGAAACACTGGTAGGTCGGTAGTCTGCAATGGTGTAGGTGGAGGTTTGTAAACGTTGACAATTTTATAGCCATCAACGTCTACGCATAACCACTCAGTGTCTGATGTAAATGGGGACTGATCTACTAGGGTCCATTTTAGTCGCTCAAGGACAAATGTAGCAAGGCCGTGTATCCTGTTTAAACAGGACCCAGCTAGTGCAAAGCCTGGAATCACAAGCTTGTCGGTAAAAGTGCAGTGGGTCTCCTGTAGTAGGATGACGAGTGCCTCAAACTGCACAGCAAGATGGTGAAGGACATTCATCTTGCTTGCAGTGAGGCCTTCAATGTTCAGCTGTAGCATTGCTGGCCTTCGGAACTTGTTGACGATGTGTCCTGAAGCAGAGCAAACATCGCCCCGTCCTGAAAAGGACGTTTGCCGGTTAGTAGGCCTTGGCTGAGCATCGGGAAGAGTGGATACCCTTCCGGGTCGGCAGATTTGGTTTCGGTCTGTCATTGTAACTTTGCAAGAGAAAAGCTTTGTACAGACTTAATCACAGCCCGGGCTACAAGGAAGCATCTGCCATCCGGGCCGTTGCTTTGGTGTTGGGTGGGTAGTAACCTACATCTGTTATGGTTCACAAAAACAGCTCTTTGGTACTGTTTACTTTGGTTCTCCTGTGGCGATGTTTAAGTGTCACTTGGCATGTGGCAATCAGTAAACAAAGTCACCCATTGTCACTCTGTCAGCGTTAAAAACCAGCATTTATTGGGGGTTAGTTTTCTTTTTCTTTGGTTGCAGCTATGCTTTGCACAGTTGCAAAGGCGCATCGACATCACTGCACACTTTACGATCATTCTCCACAACCTGAAGTATATTTTGGTACCGCTCTTCAATTTCAGTTGCGGCCAAAAAGTCTGCTCCAAGTTTAACTCCTCGCTCGTTCTGCACAATCGTTAACACATTTTAGAGAGTTAATGATTTTCAAACCGTCTTGAAATAATAGGCTGACACTCCATTCATGAACTGGCAAATACAAAAAGTCTTTGCTTAATCGCAAAATTGAAAAGACTTTTTCATTATCTTGACCAATGCAGTTGGATAATTTTAGGCCACTGAACATCTTTGTTCGGGGTGGGAAAATTTGGCCTTCCAAATCCAGCCCCTTGTCGACTACTAAAACAGCTTGAATCTTCATAACTCTTCAATTTTTCAACAATTTCTTTTTTCTCCTGGTTTGTCACAGCATCACTAAACAATAACAAAGGTATGATTTCTTCCACTAGGTACCACCAAAGATGGTTGCTGAATGCTTTCCAAGATGATTTTCCGACCAAGGCGTTCACATTTTCTTCATATCAAGAAATTTCTTTCAAAATCAGTGAAGGGACGCATAATGCGTCAGCTCATCCGTCTGACACGGGGTCGGCAAAAATCAAATGAAAACAGAACATGGAAACATGTCATATTTGTAACCACAAAAACGTAAACATAGCCTACTCAGTTGTAAATAAAAACGAGTGCGCAAAGTTTCGACTTTATGGGTCTCAACAGGTACGAGCAAAATATTAAATAAAACAAGTTCAATTTCATATTCAAGTTTAACATTAGCAGCAGTAGTAATAGACGACAGTCTCCAAAACCAATCTACGTGTAACAAGTTGGAGGTAACTGTGAAAGAAAACCAATGTTTGTACTGGGGAACAAGCCATCCAGTTTAATTC
The DNA here is from genome assembly GCA_964006365.1 of Trididemnum miniatum. Classification (NCBI taxonomy): domain Eukaryota; kingdom Metazoa; phylum Chordata; class Ascidiacea; order Aplousobranchia; family Didemnidae; genus Trididemnum; species Trididemnum miniatum. The sequence continues at coordinate 18,307,579 of OZ023251.1, forward strand.
TAGTGAATAAAGAAGCCCAAATTCGACACACTTATGTACAATTTCTTACTGCCTAGACTAGGCGTCCAGAGGGTTTATTCAAGTGAATGACGGCAAAAAGTTGGGCAACATCAAAACTTGTACACTTACGGGTACTTTCAAAATATTTATTGCTGCCGGGGTAGATCCGAGGATTTCACCCATAAATTAACCATTTTAGGGGGACCAAAAATGACATTTATTCAAGTGAACGATGGCAAGGCTAAAAGTTGTGCCAAATCACGCGTATTAATGTACTGAACATCGAAATACCAATGACAGCAATGTTATCCGGGGATAATTCCCCGACAGCAAAGAACTTAGGGGGATTAGAATTGACATTTATTCAAGTGACCGATGGCAAGGCTAAAAGTTGTGCCAAATCACAGGTATTAATGTACTGAGCATCGAAATACCAATGGCAGCGATGTTATCCGGGGATAATTCCCCGACAGCAACGATTTTGTACGCCATGACGTCACGACGTCACTTGATATTCTGCACGTGAACGATAGTAAAACTAATCCTTATGCCGAATCGCGTGCATTAGTGTAATGAACTTCGAAATATCCATGACAGCAATTTTATTCGGGGATAGCCCCCCGACGGCAGCGATTTTGTGCCCCCATGACGTCACGTGATATTCCTCAAATGAGCGATGGCAAGATTAAATGTTGTGCCGAATCACGCGTAGTGATGCACTGAACATCAAACTATCGATGATAGCAATTTTGTTCGTGGTTATCACCTTTAACTAAGGAATATGGAGAAAGTAGGGGAGCAAGAATAAGTTGGTGCGTTTTTATGAGCAAAGGTGACGAGCTTGCATAAAATGTGAAAATCACGCATTTGAATAGCGTATTCGGCACCGAATATTTAAAACAGCGATTTTGTATCCGTCGTTATTTTCTCGGCAGCGAAAAAAAAATGAAATTTTTACCTTTAAATTGTTTTTTACGTGCTTTAATTGATGCTCTTTTTAAGCAAACAATTATCATCGTTAGCAGTGGGAGCAGTGATGAAACTTAATTATTATTCTTTTACCGGAACGTTACCGTAACCAATTAGATGGCCGAGTAGACAAAGCGGCTGTCTCTGGTGTGGTCGACTCGGAAACAAGCCCGAGTCGACCACACCAGAGACAGCCGCTTTGTCTACTCGGCCATCTAATTGGTTACGGCAACGTTCCGGTAAAAGAGTTAGTTAGTTGCATATTTATCCTCCTATCACGAGAAAGCGATCAATGCGCTATACGAGCTCGCTTAGGAGTTACCAGCCATCTGTCTACCACACTAAGATGGGGAATCCCGCTAAGTGCCTTTCCCAACGGCACAACAAGTAAACTTGCCGGCTTGTTCTCCACACTGTCCCTTCAATGCTGAGCGTCAAGCAAGGAAGCTGTGAATACCAATTTTTAAAGTCATTGGTTTGACCCGACTCGGAATCAAACCCGAGTCTACAGCTCAAGAGACAGACGCTCTATACCACTCGGCCATCTGAGCTGTTAATTAAGTTTCATCACTGCTCCCACTGCTAATGATGCTACAGTTTTTGATACTTAAAAAGATACTTATCGTGCTTTGATTGATACTTAAAAAGAGTATCAATCAAAGCACGTAAAATAACAATTTAACGATAAAAATTTTTACTATATAGTTTATTATAACTGGCATCCCAGCAGAGCGTCTATCCTTTGTTGCAGAGGATCGCGATGCTTGGAGGCTCCAACTCGAGCTGCTGCCCCGCGACCCTCCAAGGATAAGCGGGTTCAGAAAAGTAAGGAAATAACTGTTCCATGCTCTCATTCCACTCTAATTTAAAATAGTATCCAATTCGTCCTGCTGTAATTGAGGACTTACCAATTCTTTGGCACGAAAAAACCCTTAATCAAGGAAGATTAGAGATATTGCTTTAGATAGACGATTGACATTTTCTTTTTCGACTGCCAAGAGAATAACGACGGATGCAAAATTGCTATTTAAATATTCAGTGCCGTATACGCTATTCAAACGCGTGATTTTTACAATTTATGGCTTTATGCATGCTTGCCATCTTTGCTCATAAAAACGTACCAGCCTATTTTTGCTCCTATAATTTCCCCAAATTTCTTAGTTGAAGGAGATAACCCCAAATATAATTGCTATCATCGATATTTTGATGTTCAATAGGTCACTACGCGTGATTTGACACAACTTTTAGACTTGCCATCGCTCACTTGAGGAATATCACGTGACGTCGTGACGTTATGGGGGCACAAAATCGCTGCTATCGGGGATATCCCGGATAAAATTGCTGTCATGAATATCTCGATGTTCATTATATTAATACCAATTAATGAGCGATTCGGCTTAAGGATTAGTTTTCCCATCGTTCACGTGCAGAATATCAAGTGATGTCGTGACGTCATGGCGTACAAAATCGTTGCTGTCGGGGAATTATCCCCGGATAACATTGCTGTCATTGGTATTTCGATGCTCAGTACATTAATACGCGTGATTTGGCACAACTTTTAGCCTTGCCATCGGTCACTTGAATAAATGTCATTTTTGACCCCCCTAAGTTCTTTGCTGTCGGGGGGTTTACTCCGGATATCAGGTAGACTCATGTTCGAACCCAGGACCTTGTAGTTGAAAATCGAACTCTCTACCCACTTGGCAGCCGAGCTTACAGCGGTTTCAATGCAACTTTAGCCATCCATTCCTAAGCACTTGCAACTGCACGATCAATCATTAAGCTACTGTGGTTAGTTTAGCTGACATTGAATTTGCTGACTCGTAGCAAATAATTTCCTTTCCATTTCCTTTGTTAATAGTGTAGAATTAGAAGATGTAGCAAGGCAGGAAGCATCCTGAATTAAAAACTCTCAGGTTCATTGATACTTCCTGGCCGGAACAAGTCAAATGCGATCTTGACTTTAGTGCATCAGCGTTTTTTAGGGCTCGTATTACTCCGGCAAATAAACTGTTTTCTATCAATCTTATTATGTTTCAGTAACATTATTAGCCTAATCCTAATGTTTTGCTGGTATTTATAGAACACTTAGGCTGTATACTTTACTTCATGCTTTTTAAGCTTTAATGTAAACAAACCTGTTGGAAACAAGCTTGTACCAGATTTTCGGGGAACAGGTTTCTGCAACACATAATGAATATTGCTTGCAAGAACAACAATACAATTCTATGTGTAAAACTACCTTAATAAATCAGTCAGTGCATCAACTGGTTCAACGACCTTGGCTTCTCCAGTTGAATCGATATTATTTTTGCCAGCTTTACCTGTAAAGTAAGCATCCGTTGATATTTCCACCACTCATAAACGAACTCCTGGCTAATACTTTCATTTCTCGATACGTTCTAGTCGAAAGTTTGTAGGAAAAAGACGACTTGATTGATTTCTCCATTATTATCCTCTTGTGACAAAAGGACAGAGACGCTATATGCGTAGGACGAATCATGACTCGCTTACAACTTGACTTTGTCTTCGAGTTTTCCGCTGAAATTTTGCTTCTTAACTTCTTTAATTTGGTCGTTGTTATAGATCCTTCCAAGCAGAGATAATTATCATAAAAACTAATATCCTCAGACGCTAGGACTTGAAATGGATATATCTACAAGATCATCAAAACATTTCCTAGAGTCTTTTACCAAACTCCAATAAACTGATTAGAAAGAAAATGTCTGGGCTTATTTATTACCATCACGAAAAGAGTACTCAATTGAACTTTAAGATGAAAATATAGAGCGCATGCATGAGATTGTTGGTTGATCACGTGTTTTAGTACTCTCTGTTAATTACAAAAGCATAAAAACGAAGTGCTGGGTACTATTATCACTGCCTTATATTTCCGCACCACCGTCAACTTGATGAAGAAAAGTATAAGATGAAGGCAAGGTTGGCAATTGATACCCGAAAAAGTAAAGAAATATTCGATTTTCGATAGTTCACTAAAAAGTAAAGATATAATTGATTTTGATGGTAGTTTAAAAAAGTAAAGAATATTATAATCGATATTCGATATTACACTGAGCATTTAGCGGTGTACGCCAAGCATTTTTTCTGCTGTCCTCACATTCATGCGGTAACTTACAGACAAACGACGGACATAGTATATGCGAAGCAACTTTGCTATTAAAAATCTTTTCTTTTTGTTTTTTTTTTGGCACAAAAAAAATTTTCAACAAAACAAGGTAATGACATACCGACGATTATTTTCAATTTACTAAACTGAGATAAAGTAACCTGAACAAAAAGAATCGAATATGAAATATCGAATTGCGCCGAAAAAAAAAAAAACGACAAGGCCATATTCGATATTCATTCAAAAAAGTAAAGGCTCCAGTGAATTCGATGAACAGAAAGCCAAGAATATCGCAATCGAATATCGATTACAATCGATTTTTTCCGACCCTGGATGAAGGAAATGTAACAACTGCACAAGAAAATGGAGCTTGACGTAATTGCATGCAGGCACGAAAAGAGGAGTTAAAAAAAAGGATAGGGGTAGTTGCAACACCCTGGAAGGGAGCAGAAATTTGAAAAAAAGAAAAGGCTTTAAAAACGACGGTCAGGCAAAAAACTACAACGAAAGCATTACAGTTACCAACACCGCTAAGTTATCGTGCAATAGTACGAAACATAACAGAAATGGAGTTTGCAAAATAATTGCTGCTAAAATGATTCAACGCTGAATTAGGGTGAAAATAGTGTGTTGCTGTGACTGTATTGTTCTAGAGACTTTACCTGGGTTGATGGTTACAACTAGAACAATTCCAATAATAACCGCTATAAGTGTGGTTGACATGTAGTAGGTTATAGCTCGCAAGCCAAGTTTTCCTGAAGCTTGCTGGTCCAACGTTGCAACACCTGTAATTATGGTAAACAGCTGAAGCATCATCTTAGTGTATTAGTGATCGAATCCACACTGTAGTTTGCTTTTTAGAAATTACAGTAAATACATAAAACCATTAGAAAACAGGCCAATCAATGTCGAAAATGCGCCAATATGTAGTAGTGGCTAGCTGTTAATCAGAAGGTAGCTACCGAGTAAGCTGTGTACGATGTGTAGCGAATGTGTAGACCTAATTGTGTAATACATTGTCGGTTACATTCTAAACTTTTACATAACGTATTTAAAACATAACCACTTTCACATCCGTTTTAAGCACTTTTAGCATAGTTTTATCACGGCTGAACCCAGATATCAATTCTGTTTGTATATTTCACACTTCCGTCGAAATAACATTTTGCCAACTAAACGGTTTTACATTCAAATCAGAATACGTTGTTTTGATAGACGGTTGCAACAGATTAGATCACTGTTTTTCAATCGCCTGTCCGCGGCCCCGCAGCGGTTCGTGTCTACTTTTTTGGCAGTCCGCCGAAATAAATTTCGATGTTATACCTCAATTCGAAATAGGGCTTATGGGGCGCCGTTGTGAAAAAAACGATTTAGCAAATTTTGTATGAATTTTCGGCTGCATTTACACAATTCATAGCTATTTTGTTAAAGTGAAGTGATTTGTCGCTAAAACGCTACGAAAAACACAATAACAGCCAAAGTGTAACGACGTTTAATAAGTAGCAGCGATATTTATTAAATAGCGGCGATATTTAATAAATAACGCGACATTCATTAAATAGTGACGATATTTAATAAACAGCAGCGACATTTAATAAATAGCAGTGACATTTAATAAACAGCAGCGACATTTAATAAATAGCCGCGACGTTTAATAAATACCAGCGACGTTTAGCTAAACTGCAGCGAAAAATCAAAGTGCTGCGCTATTATGCTAATGAGATCATCAGTGCTTCCATTTCTTTATTTTTTGTAACATCAAATCGCGGTTGTCTCTAGAGTACAGCCTCAGTGTAGGCTACATAAAACTCTTTCAGTGGACCCACTCAACAAAAAAGCATTGTTACGTATGCCCACTAAAGCGCTAAACTTTTTAAGAAGCTTGGATATTGTGTGGCCATTTCTTATTTTTGTTTTCAAATTTTATTATGAAATTTACAAGGAGTTTTTAGTGTACTTGATTGCTGAACTAAATTTGGCAATATATGAGCTAAGTGAGAAATTTTGGTATGGGATTTATGATGAAGTAACTATGGGTAGGTATGGGCAAGAATCGGGGGAGAATGAGGGAGTATAGAGAATTTGGGAGAGTTTGGATAGTGGGGGAATTGGGGAATTTTTGGTAGTTTAAGGAGTTGGGTTAAGTACGGGGGGAATATGGAAGGAAAAATGGGGAAGTGTATTGGGGTGTGGGGGAGGTGTCGAGGATGTGGGGAGGTGTGAAAGAGTGTATGGGGTGAGTGTAGAGGTTGTGGGGTAAAACGCGTTTGGATGTGGGAAGGTGTGGAGAAGTGTGTGGGGGAGCCCACACACTCTTCTACACCTCCCCCATATCTCTACCCACACCCTCCACACTTACCCGACACCTCTCCCCACACCCTCCACACTCACCCAACATCTCTCCCCACACTTACCTGACACGTCTCTCCACACTTTCTACAATCACCTCACATCTCCCCACACTCTCTCACACTTCCCCACACCCCTCACGTTTTTCCCCACACCTTCCTCACCTCCCCCCACACTCACCTGACACCTTTTTTACACCTCCCCCAACACTTCCTCCCACTCACTCTCCACACTTCCTCACAACCTCCACACCTCCTCCAATACTTCCCCATACTCCCCATACTTTATCATTTACTTTATACCAAAGTTTCTCACTTTTCTCGTTTATTGCCAAATTAGTCTAACAACAAAATAGACTACAAACTCCTTGTAAATTTCATAATAAAACTTGAAAACAAAAAAATGACAACACAACATTTAAGCCCTGATTTTCGTTCCTGACACTGAGCACAGAGAGTGGTTCCACTATTAGTAATATGGATACTCTGTGCCGATAGTAATTCAAAATTGAATAATTAAATATTAAACTTTTCAACATGGATTTCAAGATTAAACTAAATGGAAACACTGTTGATCTCAATAGCATATTACCGGAGCACTTTGATTTTTCGCTGCACTTAAGCTAAGCGTCGCTGGCATTTATTAAACGTCGCGGCTATTTATTAAATGTCGCGGCTGTTTATTAAATGTCACTGCTATTTATTAAATGTCGCTGCTGTTTATTAAGTATAGCCGCTATTCAATGAATGTCGTGTTATATATTAAATACCGCCGCTATTTATAAATTTTGTTACACTTTGGCTGTTATTGTATTTTTCGAAGCGTTTTAGCAATAGTTTACTTCACTTTAACTAAATAGCTGTGAAACTGTGTAAATGTAGCTGAAAAATCGTACAAAATTAGCTAGATCGTTTTTTTCACAAAGGCGCCCCAAAAGGGCTTTTTATTATAACTCACTGGATTACGCGCGCACAATACTTTTTTCCGTCAGCCAGCAGACGAGTTCATGCAGTATGCATTGCCGATTCATTAATTTTGTTTTGCTTTAAGATGAAGCTTGCGCATAACCACTCATTTACGACAAGTTGTTGTAGTAGTATATACGAAATCTACAAACACAATTAACTGAAATTCGGCAGTATGATCACCGGAATTTGAAATAAAAACGGAAACAAACAAACAGCAAAGTATTTTATTTTTCTTTCAAAAACACCATTAACAAAAGTCAAGTTGATGTTTTATCATTTGGTGTTAACATGACCATTTTCGTTGGTTTGTACACCGGTCCACAAAAATTATTTCAAAATTTTCCCGGTCCGCAACCTAAAAAGGCTAAAAGCCATTGGATTAGATTGCGTTGTGGCAGAAAATCGTCGTTCACTGGGTTTACAGTTAGAGCCAGATTTAGACAACGATCAGACTTATTTCTACGCAGTAGCGAAGCGAGAAATTTTGAAAGAGGGGAGGGCATAATTTCCACACTTTTTGCAAGCGTATTTTTTTCGGCAGAACTAATTTGAAGCTGATTGAGACACAGAAAAGACTCTAGGGGGGTCCGGGGGCGTGCTCCCCGGGAAAATTTTGAAAATTCACATGCTGCAATGGTTGTTTTAGTACTTTTTGAATATTTTTTACGCAAATTTTGTTTAAATTTTTTTACCCTAATTCTGAGTGCTTCGCCAAATACGATGCATTTTGTTCGCAAGTTTTCGACGTACGTGCTGAAGGCATAAAAGGCTTATTGCTATGGAAGAGGCTCAAAATTATGGAAAAATTGTATGCATCAAAAACATTTTTGAAATGGCTGGTGGGAGGATGCATACCCCTCATCCTACCCTCTGGCCATAAGCTACAGAAACCATTAAAAAAATCTGGCATATTCGAGTCACTTGGCACCATTAATTTTGTTCTTTTTTACTAAAAGGCGGAGTCAAAAGGAGAGGGGGGCATGGCACAATGGCTCCCCCTAAATACGCTCTTGTCTCTACGTTTAGGCCTATAAAGGTCTTGATGGTCAATTTCCAAAAAAAGGTTGTGATAAAAAGAAGGTCTTCGTTGTTCGTGACGAGGTCCCTTATTTCTCCGAGACCCTAGGCTTCAGCTGCGTTGCCTGTGGATAAATCCGGCCCTGTTTACGGTAGATTATTAAAAAACTATTAAAAATTCAAGTTTAGGAAAAGCAATAAATTGATTATCGTGGTTCTACTGTGGATAATGATCTTAAAGTTTTATTACTATATTTCGTTATTTGAAAGAAATGTCTAAGCAGTCAGCTAATATGTAGATGCGCGACGGTTTATTTAAAATTTGAAACTGATGCTTTTTTGTTTAATTCCATTTGAATAAAATTTCGTTGTGATTAATACGTGTTTAAGACTTCCAAATTGAACAAAAATTAAGTTGTTAAAATGTGGCAATATCACAACCAATCTGCAGCAGATGTTTTGTGAGGGCAGATCCGTATATAATATTGTAATTAGCCTACGTCGTATTGATCAAAACCATTTTGAAAGATTTCCTTAACGCGTTAAAAATTTTGCCGCTGCAATGCATTCGTTGCTAGAATATTTTGTTTAAACAGGTCGAACCTTCAATATTTCTTACAGCATTGTAAGCTGCTATAATGTGTATTTTGCACCATCCTCGTAGCAATGCTTGCACCAGTGTATCTCCATCACATTCTAATACTCAGAAAGCAGAAAGGCTAACTTCATCAACATTACAGATTTCATAATGACAATTTAGGTTTGTGCGAACGTGCTATGCTGCTTTCGAACCAGTTTGCTCAAGGCAGTTTAGGGAATCGATTAGCCCGTTTTCAAGCTCACCCAAAACGTGGGCTTTCTAATCGTAAGCCGAGTTCAAAATGGGCTTTTTCAGCTCACTTTTTACAAAAGCCCTTGCTCATTGTGACCAGCTCTTTCCTTGCGTCCAAAAAACCCACGATTTTGTTGAAATTAACCCTATAAAGCTTGAATCCACCTGACTAGCACAAAGCCCGCCGGCCAAAAGCCCACGATTTTTGGACATGGAAACAGGTTAGATGTCTTCTTCTTCGTTTGGGATAGATGTTTCAAAAAGCGATTATTCATATTAGACTATTGGACATTTACTCATCAGCCAGGTCAACAGGTTTTCATGGATCATTTCCGGACCTTGAGCTCCATGTGGGTGGCGGTAGATGGGACAAGATGCCACTACAGTACATAGTTGGTGTCTGCTCCTTCGCACCACACTCACAGGCCACTAAAGAAATCAGTCCCCATTTTTGCAGATTGGAATGGAAGAAGCCAACACCAGTGCGGAGATGGTTAAGCCTAACCCAAGCAGGCCTTGGGAAGTGCACTCCGAGTGGTGAGGTGCTAGCATTTGGAATAAAGGCATGGAGTCGAGAAAAACTTGCCTGCCACTCCTTATTCCATCTGTAGTCCGCCCAGTGCGCTGCGCTGATGTTCAACTCATCAACTTCGTTGATCAGTTCCAGTGCGGCAGGGACAAATGGGTGTCTTGATTTAAGTTGTCGATGTTTTGCAAACGGCATTGCATTGGGTCTTTCATGCAATAGGTGCTCAGGGTCTTGCGCACGACGAGCCAATAACAAGGTGGCTTTTTTGAGGCGAAGCTCAGGTGGATGGATACCTGCTAGCTAGGATATAAAGATTGCCCGTTGGCGTGGGACGCAGACATCCTGTCACTATACGCAGGACATCGTTGATTGTCTTGTCTATGAGGTGAGTATGGTGAAAGGTTAGATGAGAGCTTCTAAAAATGAAACCAAAATTTCGATAAAATCTGAAAAACTTAAAAAAAAAGTATCACGTTTTTAGTTTGGGTCCGGCCGGTTAGCTCAGTTGTTAACGACATCGCTGTCAGTGCAGGAGGTCTGGATATCTGTCAGTGCAGGAGGTCTGGATATCTGTCAGTGCAGGAGGTCTGGATATCTGTCAGTGCAGGAGGTCTGGATCTCTGTCAGTGCAGGAGGTCTGGATATCTGTCAGTGCAGGAGGTCTGGATATCTGTCAGTGCAGGAGGTCTGGATATCTGTCAGTGCAGGAGGTCTGGAATCGGACACGTTATCGCCAACGGCTTGCCACTGCTGTAGTGTTTCTTCGGCGCACATGTTGCCCAGGCGTCAAGCCGCTGAAATGGATCCTGCCATTCGTTACAGGCTTCGGCTTAATACCGCGAGTATAACGAAGATTTGATTTTTTTGAAAGATTCATTTTGTTTAAAAAGATGTGATTTCAATCACAGACAAGCTACCCACCTGTGATAAGGCTGCAGACTATCAAAGGCAAGATGATCATTTTCAACATTCGTAGAAGAAGTTCTCCTGGGAATGCGAAGTAAGTGATGTCAAGTTTAGACAAATGAGCTTCTCTCATTGCTATTCCCAACACGATCCCCAATATAACGCCAGTAACCGTTGCTATCACCAACGCATTTTGACGAAGACAAGATGTAACTTTAGATTTGGTCATGTTCAGCGGCTTGTACAAAAAATTCACTTTTTTCTGATTACAAAATAAAATAAAATTGAAAGACGTTTACAAAAAATGATTAATCGCTGTGCCGATGATAGCCTACTAGCTTACATCAGTTATAGAGTAGCAACCTTTTACGAACCAGAAACACGAAAATATTCCACGGTGATATGTTCACAGCAAAATCGAAATCTTCATTTAGACTCCGGAGCGCTAAGATAATCTACAAACGAACGTCGTGTTTCAAAGACATGGCTGCTACCTTGGTGACAACCCGGTGGAGAACGTCACTTAGATTTTCAATCTTTCTTGAACTGGGTTCTCCGGTAGCTTGCAATGCATCACTGCATTTCAGCAACAGACACCTTTCTACCATCTCTTGAAACTCTTTGCTAGCTTGCAATGCCTCTCGTTACTCACAACAGGGTAAGTACTATGGCAATCTTTTATACGAATCACAAGCAAAAATATTTTACAATGATACCAATTAATTTAGTTGTTACCACATTGCTATTGGTAAGAAAGGTCTGGAATTCGAATCCTGAGTCGCTCAAATGGGACACAGTGTCGCCAACGACTCGCCACCGCTGCGACGTTTCTTCGGAGCTGTGTTGCCCCGGCGCCAAGCCGGGTAGGTGCTGGATCCCGCCACTCGTTACACGCTTCGGCGTAATACCGGGAGTACATGAAGATTTGACTTTACGTTCATAACGAAATCGAAATTGTCGTAAAAATGCTTCGGACCGCCACAAGTACATAGAAAAACAAACACGTCACTCCTTTTAATGCTTGGTTACAATACTTATGTCATTTTAATCTGTCGATCTAATTCGATCGGCTTTTGAAACCACTGCTGTATCAATTCTTCGATGGCAATGCTATATTTTTAAATCAACAAAAATTCAACCAATAAGTGTCTCGCTTCAACAATGCTAAACATCGCATTGGTGTGGGAACAGCTAGTTCAACACCAAGCTGTTTGCTTGCATACAACAAAACTTCCATCTTTTAAAAATATGAATGTTTCGACAACACAGATTCAGGCTTATTCAGCTGTTATCATCAGCAGTGTAAACAAGACAGCGCAAAACTGAAAGGATGTCTTTAGTTTTTCACTGTGTGTAGGTTAAACGTCTATAATGCTTGTGTGCTGCGTTGCATGGTTAATTTGTAGTTCTATGTATAGCACCCGCAGTGATTAACGCAACTCTGAATTATTGTTGTTGATAAACGCGTTGGTGGTAAGAGCGACCGCCTCTGGAGCTGCAGATTCGAATTTGATTCCTAGTCGGGTCAAACCAATCACTTTAAAATAGGTATTTACAGCTTACCTGCTAGACTCTCAGCATTAAACGGACAGTGAGGAGAACAACCCGGCATGTTTACTTGTTGTGCCGTTAAGAAAGGCACTTAGCGGGATTTCCCCATTTTGGTGTGGTAGACAGGTGGCCTGCAACCCCTAAGCAAGCTCGTTACAGCGCTTTGATCGCTTTTTTGTGATAGGAGGATAAATATGCAAGTAAATACAAGAAAATACAATACATAGGCATTCAAAACTTTTCTTTCAAAAGAAAGTACATGTGCAAGCGTTCCAACCGCGTGGGGCAGAGTGATAGGTTCTTTTCACTTTTGCACTGCATTGCTTACGCTACTGGTGATGAAACTGAATCAATGTTGTCAAAACGTCCATTTTTAAGCTTTGCTGTGGTTTTCTTTTTCTTCCTTAGCTATTTGCGTCCCAGTTTTCAGTTTGTTGTTGCCTGCATTTCACCTGATAAATTAAGTTGCAAAAACACTGGGAAGTTTTGTCACATGCTCACGTCTTGTTTACACGCTCGTTTATTTTACGAATGCGTAGGCTACACATCAATAAATTCTAAACAAACATTTTTGAATAGTTTTTATCGCTAAAGCCATTTAATTTGATTTTAATGCTTTCCAACAGAATGACTTGACGCTATTGTATGGGCTACATGCATTGTTGCCTTGCAGCAGCTGGTACAAATAGGCCTACCAAATAACTAGGAGAATAATTTAGTGGCTGCAATTGAGAAAGTAGAGGCGGTTGACAGGACTTTTACTACACCTTCTAGACGTGCATTTACCCTGTCCACGTTCTAGTTCAAGTGGGCCGACAAACCTCGGACCTTTAAAGTCACAATCAATTTTTTGACGTCATAATTGAAAAAAAAAGATTATGACATCGAACATTTGATTATAATGTAGAAAGCTCGTAGACTTGGCACTTCAACTGGACATGTGGGCAAGATAGACACAAAGTGAAATGAAATTCTCTTCATAACTTCTGTTCCTGTCTTCTTCGCAATAAAACTGCTGGTGCTGAGCAAATCAATGAAAGAATACCTTACTGTCAAAAACGATTTGAACAAAATATTACAAATTACACCAACAACACAGATGTGAATCTGAAACAATCATTCTCCACTTTTGAACTCTCCACTTTTGAATTCGGTAGAAATGCTACAGAGATGTGCCGCAAGCGGTGACACAAACCTGGATATCTCTTCATCCATTTTCACCATTCATAAACAACAAAAGCAACTGTTTTAAACCGCAAAGTAAAACGAAGCGGCAATCACGTTTTGTGCTAACATTTGCGTTTTCTTTGCCGTTGAGTTTGTAGGTTCGATACTCAATCGAGTCACGCCAAAAATTTTAGAAATGATTTGGACTTAATGACTCATGGGTGAGTTATTTGGTCGCGGTGATACGTCGCAATATCGCGCTTCACCTATCGCGGCTTCGCCGTTCGCGGAATTTTTTACAGTGCTTTTTTTACAGTGAATCTTGATTGGCTAGTAAATATTCATGAATTGTTTTGTAAGTATTGTTTTACTACACCGTTCTTTAAACTATTGTAGTTGGGCTATTTGCAAGAAAACGTTAATATTTCTATTTCTTAAACACATTTTGGTTTTTTTTTTCATTGTGCAGTACAGTACAGTACAGTATTGCATTGTAAAATAACAGTAAAAAATAAAGCTAGCTGCTTCGCGAATTTTACCTATCGCGGTTATTTTTGGAACGTATCCCTCACGATAAACGAGAGCTCATTGTAGGCTACTAAGTTTCGCATTTAATATGCACCGCTAATCTCGTCTTAGAAAATGAAGTTAATACAGAGATTTTTCAACCTAGTGAAAGAGATTTGGCTTTTTTTTTCATCTAAGTAGCTACATTCGAGCCAACAGTACAGTTTGTCAAAAAAATCATTCAAAAATTTAATTCGGAGTGTGAACCATTGTGGTGGTGAGGAGAATCGCCAGCAGTTCAGATTCTATTTGAATAAGGTACTGAAGATGGTTATTTAACCGAAATCGATTCAACAATAAATGATTTGTAAGCAACATTATTGACTGATTTTGTATTACCTATTATTCCACAAGCAAAAATTTAATAGTTTTATTTGAGCGATGTTTTTTTTACCGCTTATTTTTTGCGTTTACTAGCATAATTATTTATTCTCCTATCACGAGAAAGCTATCAAAGCGTTATAACAAGCTCGCTTAGGAGTTGCAGGCCACCTGTCTACCACACCAAGATGGGGAAATCCCGCTAAGTGCCCTTCGCAACGGCACAACAAGTAAACTTGCCGGCTTGATCTCCACACTGTCCTATAATGCTGAGCGTCAAGCAGGGAAGTTGCATGTGAATACCAATTTTAAAGTGATTGGTTTGACCCGACTAGGAATTAAATCCGAGTCTACAGCTCCAGTGGCACATGCTTTTATCACTTGGTCATCTGAACTGTTAATCAAACAAGATTGTTCGACAGCTTTCAGTGTACCTAACTTCCAGGGCCGGCGCCAAGGGGGGCCACGGAGGCTTAAGTAAACAAGCTATCTCCTTTGTAACAAGCTTAAGTAACAAGTGACAAGCTATCTCTTTTGAAGACAGCGGCTTTTGTGCTTAATTTCAAACTTTGGCCCCCCCTGATAAACGCTTGTTCCCCCCTAAGTCGACTACTCTGGCGCCGGCTGTGCCAACTTCCAAGATAAACTCTGACTTGAGATTTTGGGGATGACTGCTTAGGTAAGATTTGTATTTTATTGTCGAAACTCTACAATGCCTACGACAGCTCTGGAATTGCATTACCCGTGGGTGTCTGCGAGAAAAAAACCTTACTTAACTCTAAAAACTGAAACGAACAAACTAGCATGGCAGTCATTGCGATAACTTTTGCAGGGTTCGTAGGGAAACATGTCTGGGGGTTGAACCACAGTCCTCCGACCGCTAGTCTGATTGAACACCAAGCCGCAGATTTATTAGCTTGTCATGTTGTTTAGACAGAACTTATAATTGAAACAAGCTTCGTGCTAAGACTTAGAAAACGCATTCAGTAAAAATTTTCAAAGTTTTTATTAAAAATATTTACACATGCGAGCAAATTTCAAAGGCTAAATGCAATATTCAACTCAAAACATTGAAATTTCACAATTTTCAATTTCGTAGCTCATCAGAGCTATGCTTTGCGTTTTGCAACTCCCTAAAATACTCGTGAAAATAAGTATTCTACGAGAATTAATCATAAAAAGTAACAACAAAATTGTTGTAATATTAATGATAGTCGGAGACATCTACACACTAACATGGCTCTATTGTATGTAATTTAAGATGTTCATTTGTGGCAAAATTTTCAGAGAAAACTTAAACATTCATGAAAATTGAAACAAACCATAAGAGCATTAAGACGGGTTTTGTGACCCAACTTTAGTGAAAACATTACAGCCAGTATATTAATAATTATTTTAAACGTTTCGGTAAAAACTCATACCATCATCAGTGTAAACTACGAAGACACTGGGCCAGCTGTTCTATTGGCACAAGTTCAATCAAAACGTTTGTAAAATAATTACTTATTTGTTGGCTGTAATCTTATTACTAAAATTGAAATGAAGTGTATTTTCATAGCAAAACATACTTCACTATTGTACAAACTTCATTCTAGATCAAAATTACTAAAAAAGTTAACATTTAAATTAATTTTAAAATAAGAAAACGAAGCAATTCACGTAATACTATCATATGAATTTATTTTTCAAATTACGTTGAACACAAAATTGAAGAGAATAAAGAAACTGCAAATGGCTTCGAGTCAGATGAAATTCACTGAATTATTTTGTAGCAGAATGAGAGATGAGAGATCAAGACAAAAATCAATTTCATTTTATCTTCAAGATTCGCAAATTTTTGCTGGTGAATTCCTGTCAAGCAAAAACATGTAAAAGATGTTCCTTAAATAAGAATAGATAAATAGCCTAATAATTAAGTGGTTGACGACACTGCATTAATTTGACCCACCCGGGAATCAAACCCCTAACCTCCTGCGCCGATAGCAATGTTTTAACAACTGAGCTGTAACCGGCCGGTTTAGTGATAACGGAGTGGAATTGGGCACGTGACACTTAAACGGTTTCACAGTTATCGAGGACGTAAGTTGGCGCTATAGAGCTTTAAAATTCTTGGGATTGAATGCAGCTGTTAAATATAATGTGATGGGTGAGAAATATAAATTTTTTCCTTCTAAATCAGCTTCAATAACCGCTTCATAATAATAATAATAATTCATCGAGACGTTGCAAACATACCGCGCTAATCGTCGCGTCTTTGTTGCTCAGTTTCTGCACTTACACTTGGTTCTGACGACGGTGTAATAGGCTGAAATACAAAAGGCATGAAAATATAGAAAAATGAACCGCATTTTGTGGACCATTATTGCCAAATAATAAATTGCTTTACTTGTTTTGTTTTTTTTCATACATAAGGCGCTACGGACTATAGCTTAAGACGCAACGGTTTTTGATAAGTATCAAGTTATCGCCTAAAGCACATTGAACAAAAATCTCAATTTTTTACAGGCATAAAGCACTTCCTGATCCATACACCAGGCACATCGGCCTACAAAACAATCGGATTTCACTAAATAATAATGAATATGCTGTTGAGTGTTGTTGGTGTGTGACTGTTATTAACTGACAATTACTCCTAGCTGTTGCATCAGCTGAGGGTATTTAACTGCAGATAAATTGTCCAACTCTCTAATATCTTTCGTAAATATCGGCCACACCAATTGGGCTGACGAAACATGAAAATTCGAAACATTTATATTACCTGCAGTTATTTGCTTCCGGCTAGCGCTCGTGAAAACTAGTTCTTAGCATTCTTTCTCATGGAAAGTTCTGGAAAATTCAGAACATTGCAATTCTAAACCTTAGTAAAAGTACAACCTCACAAATTTTGCTCAGCAAAACTTCTCGGTTGTTTTTTACGGTAATTTGGAATTTTCATGCCTCCCAGCAGACAGTTACACGCAAAAATGTTTTTAAAAAATGTTTTTCAAATTTTGATTTCTCTTAGAAATGCCTGAGGTATGATGTCGTTGTTCATGCACATTCTGTTAGTTCACTTCGTATTTTTTTTCTGTTATTCTGTATCTTGTTTTATTTCGTTCCAACACTTGTTTGATACATTTTTTTAGACAATAAAAGATCCCATATTTTGTATCTTTAATCACTCCTGTTGCTTTCAGGCAAGATGATTACCGATGAAGCTTGGTTCAAA
The DNA here is from genome assembly GCA_964006365.1 of Trididemnum miniatum. Taxonomy (NCBI): domain Eukaryota; kingdom Metazoa; phylum Chordata; class Ascidiacea; order Aplousobranchia; family Didemnidae; genus Trididemnum; species Trididemnum miniatum. The sequence continues at coordinate 18,325,090 of OZ023251.1, forward strand.
TACGTTGTATTGATTTATTTTTATTCATTTACGCGCAATTATTTTTTTTTGCTGTCGACTTGCCTTTTTTGTGAAGCGTATTGCTAGAGTTTGTTGCACACTACAGTGTAGTGATAATAAAATTATTATTATTCAACTGGCTCGCTTCAATCGATATAAGAGGTAAAAAAATCTATTAAACTTAGTCGTCATCGCACTGCATTGCTGGGTTAGTGTTTTTTCATTTGCTTCATTCCAGTGGTTTCCAACCTGGGTTCGGCGGAATCCCACGTTTCCGCCAGTGCAGTCCAGAGTAGAGATGGCATGGGCCGCTAAAAGACCGGCTAACGAGCCGTTAACCGGTCTTTTTCTTTTTAACGGTCTTTTTAACGGTCCGGGCCGGTCTTTTTAACGGCCCGGTTCAACCTTTTTTTATTACTGAGCCGCTAACGAGCCGCTAACAATTTTTTAAAATTCCCTTTGAATTTTCACCATAAATGATTTGTGAATGAACATTGAACAACCAACACTGCGCTCTTAAACGACCGATGCAAACGCCTTCATTCTTCAGGTGCATGGTGTAAACTTATGTGAGAGGTAAATTGCCAGTAGTTAAGTAGTTTTAACTTTTGATTATGCTCGAAAAGTACGCTATTAACAGATTAAGTAATTTTGGTGTATTCACTGCTGATTGGGATTCTTGAGTGGTGTATTTGGTTTGTAGGGCTATCGATTGTTACGCAGTGCTAGTACCGGTACCTGCCAGTAGTCTACAGATCGGGTTAGATCTAGTATCAGCCCCCAGCTGCCCAGGTACGGTTAGGGTTAGAATTGATCAACTTATAACTTGACCCTAAACAAATGTAACCCTAACCGAACCTAACCCTTACTAAATTTAACCCTAACCAAACCTAATTCTAATCCTTAACTGAACTTGGGGCAGTGGGGGCTGATACTAGATGTTACTTCCTGCCCGGAAGTGATATCTGGGTCATTATTAGATGAGGTAGACTATGGCATTGGGGTCTGGCTGGTCTAGTAAGTAGTAACAATATACCGGTAGGCCTACCTACCGGTTATTGTTTTCTAAACTAGTTGAATGTGAAGAAAATGTAGAATTAGGTCAAAGGCAAAGTCAGTTGTCCATAAATCTCTCAGCCTTGCTGCCTATTTTAGAGTTGCAGTCTGGTGAAAATTGCTTGCAGGAAGTTTCTGGGAAATCAGATATTGTTTTTGCAATAAGATACCGGTAGTCCGCAGGTCCAGTAGTCACAGAGTCAGGTACCGGCAGTGTGCTCTGAGTTCAAGTGCAAAAGTTTTAATGAAAACAGATAGCGGTACAGATCATTCTGTCAGTGCTCTCCATGAAATGCAAGTTTTTTTCACTCACTGCTTGTTGTTATAATCATGAAGAATTATACAGCTGAAACAGCCTACTTACAATGCTATTAGATACCGGTAGGCCTATGCTTTTCATGTCAGAATCTACGGTACGGTAGTTTGAAAAGCACCGGTAGGCTTTTAATTATATACCGGTACATTGAAATTAATGTTCATTACAATGATTACTGGTAGGTCTGTCTAATTTGTAATTGCGCTTGAATTTTCTGTGAGTTGAAATAATTTACAGAAAACAAGTGATACCGCTACCATATTACTGTTTACAAAACAATATTGGTACCAGTGGTGTAAAAAACAGTCCAGAAATCTTGTTAAGTAAAAGTATTGTTACTAATGGCGGAAACTACTTGAAGTAGAGTAGAAAGTAGGGGATGTAAAAAGTAACCAGGTAAAAGTAAAAAGTGCCAGCAATTTGAAGTTACTTGAGCAAAATGTAGCGTTTGCAAAACCAAGGCCATAAAGCTAAGCTTTGACGAAAGATAATTTGCTAACTTTCAAACTTGACAAATATTTTGCCGATGCTTAAGTATATATATTTGACGAAAATAAAAAGTGAAGTGTGTCATGATCTGCAAAATGCAACGTCATTGTCTACGCCAAACACAAACAACAAAAGACCACTTAATATCACAAAATTGTAAAACTTAAACGTATAAAATAAAACAATACCTCATACTAATTTTGCCAATTCTATTATCAAGCATGATTATTTATCAATTGCGTGATACGTTGCTTAATATTAACTGCTTATCATTTTTAAAGCCACTTGAGTAGCTTTACTTTCTGATCGAACTACGTAAGTAAAAGCAGTCAAAATTTAAATCACCAAAGTACCAGTTACCAAGCAATAATACTTAAGCAGTCTACTGAAGTAAAACTACTTCGTTACTTTACACCACTGATTGGTACTGGATATGTAAATGGTACCTCTGCCTTTATGCTACATGATATGATGGTACCGGTAAGTACTGAGTGGGGTGCTAAAAATCTTAAGTTTTCCTTTTTACGTTTGGGTTGAATAAGATAAAAGGTTCGTAAAAAGAACGGGCTTTGGGCGGGCCGGGCTTTATTTTGTGATGAGTTGTCGGGTCGGTTACGGTTACTGGGCTAGAGGTTTCGGGCCATGGGCGGTCCGGGTTGCAAAAAAGTGAGCCCGTGCCATCTCTAGTCCAGAGTTCCACAGGTTTACAATTTAGAGCTGGGTTCAAGTATATTAGTAAGTTAAATTAATGAACAAGACTTCCTCGAGTCTCTGGAATATTTCATTGGGGATCCGCTCCGCCAAGAGAGGCTTTATTGCGATAGCAATGTAACTACAAGCTGCTGCATTTGACACTGCGCGGTTGTTTTGTGTCGAGGCCTGAAAGTATAGTCTCCAACCTAGTTTGTTGTTTTTAGCAAAGAATTTTGAAGAAACCTATCTCAAAATTTTTTGATGAAATTGCGCATTAAATCTTCGCATCTGCGTGCGATCGAGGAAACCAATTAGTGTTTGATCATGGTTTGATCATTGGATGTACATACACTTTTACAAAGAAACAACCAATCTAGCATGGCCTAATATAAAAGAAACCCTAAAAGTCAGAATTAATCGTGTTCATAAGCTAGACCAGTGGTTCCCACACTTTTCGAAATCGGGACCCATTATCACTTTTACTATTACTACACCTAATGGCCACCCATTTAACGTTATTCAATCAACAAATTGATGGAGAAAACAAGTTTGTTCTTTCAAATTAAATTTTTTGTAAGTTTAGTGAGAAAAGTGAGTTTGTTTCTTGCTACTTTCCTTTACGGACTTGACATTGATTTCAATTTGAGATAGTTTTAGAAACAAAGAATTTCAAAATAGCGGTTTATTCTGAAATTTGCTTTAATCCCAGCCTTCACTGAAAACCTAGTTTAGCACCAATAAAATGGTCAAGCTCCCAAACCATTCATTATATTATACTAATTAAACTATCTTAGCGGAAAAAAGTCGCCACGACTCAACAGCCATTGCTTTGATTTCTGTCTTATCTAACTCTTTCTTTCAACCTCAATTTGAAGTATTTGTGTTATTCCTGCTGGTATTAGAGCTAACCATTGTTTGTGAAGTAGGTTGAGGAAAAGGTTGCATTCCGATCGAATGGTGGAGATAAGCGGGTTGAATTCCATTGGCATGATAGACTGCTTGTTGTTGGTTAGCAGTGGGGAGGAGAGGGTAGACTACAGGCAAGGTTTGTGTCTGCAATGATCACAAAATATTAGCCCATGTTGTCCCATCCCAACGAAATAAATGGTATCTGCTCAAAAACTTTACATAATCAAGATTATGTCCAGGAAAAAAATTAATGATGTCAAGTGGAATAAACAGAAAGATGTAGCAACGTCAATCAACTTGAGACTACTTAATTAGGGCCTAAATTGATGCAATTATGCTCACAGACATCACTATGCGCGTGACCTGAGTCACTACTGTTTAAATGTTGATGTACCTTTGACCTCAATCTTTTTTGTATTGCAACTAAGCTCAGTTGTTAAACACATTTCTATAGGCGCGGGAGGTCTGGAGTTCGATTACCGGACTGTTCAAATCAGACACAGAGTCGGCAACGGGTCGCCACCGCTGCGACGTTTCTTCGGAGCTGTGTTGCCCACCAGGTGCCATGCTGCGGAGATGGATCCCACCACTCGTGTCACGTTTCGGCGTAATATCGCGAGAATAATGAGCATTTGATTTGAAATATTGCAACCAGGCCGACTGTTGGACGTTACACTGCTCACCTGTATTTGTTGAGGTTGACAAGTGCATTGGGATTGTTGACCAGGCAGCTGCGGAACAACTCCTAAACGTAGGAATAACTAACGTAGGAATATTTAAATTCTTTCCTTCAAACGCAAATGGTTGTTTGCATAACCTAGCAAAGTGCTTTATGTTTCTAAACCCAGAGCGAATTAGTGACTAGCTTACTACCACTCAACTGATCATTAATATCACTTATTTAATAGATACAAACTGTTTCATGGGTAAAGACATTCAGCACTCGGCAGGATCTTGTTCAAATTGAATTATTCCATTTTAATTATTCTATCTGAATGAGATCTAGCTGCTGATATATGTCCGTAAAACTAAGCTATTAAATAATTTATTATCATTAATGGCGAATTGACTAGTATTAATTCTTTCTTAAATATCTCGCTTTTTATCCACCAGACAGTGCAAGCGCACACTTAGTTATTTCAAACTTATTACCAGAGCCGGCGCGAGAGCAGTCAACATAGGGGAGCCAAGCGTTTATCAGGGGGGGCCAAAGTTGAAAATTATACACAAAAAATTGCAACCTTCAAAACAGCAAGTTTGTTGATTGGGGAGACTAGGCTCCCCTGCACCCCCCTCCCTTGGCGCCGGCCCTGCTTATTACCCTGTACTGTACACATGTCCAATTTATGTGGGCTTTAAGCCCACATTCATGTGGACTTGTTGCTGTGGGCTTTCTGCGTCACAATAAAATTTTTGATGTCATAATTTAAAAAAGTGATGATGGCTTAAAGCCCTCATAAATTGGAAATGTGTACAAGGCAAGTGTGGCACGGATTTACAATTTTTTGCAGAAAAGTGTGAATGATAAAGTGATCATTAATAGAAAATCGTTATATAGTAACACCTGCATATCTAAAATCAAGATGCAATTACAGTAGAATGCAGAAGATGTCTGATACATTATTTATTTATTTATTTGTATCAGACCCAATGTGCAGTGCGTGGTGAGTTAACGACAAATCAAGCAAACTTTCACACTGTGCTCTTGGGTAGCATTATACAGTAATTGTCACTTTACATTTAGTGTTAGCCAAAATGCAGACATTCTTGCCAATTTGAATACTTTAAATTAATACCGGAGTCGGAGACCATTTTTTACAAAACTATCATAGCAACTTCATACTGTATTAATATCTACTGTATTTAATTCTACTGTTTCCATTGTTACGTTTTTGTTATTTGTCAAGCGCTTTTGATCTGAATTTCGGTCAGGAAAGAGCGCTGAATGGAAATGTTTTATTATTATTAATCTACATTATCGAAAGACGCATTTGTATCACGTAGGCCTATAGTTACTAAAATGGCTAGCAACAAGCAACCGTTTCCCCACCTGTGTTTTGAATTGCAGTGGTAACTGGTAAATTGTAAACTGGGTTGTGCATTCCGTTTACAGGCGGGGGGTTCGATCTCTAAACATTAAACAAATTTTAACGATTTAAAAAATATCAAATGCTGTACACTAACTGCAAAATAATTTCCCTAAAATCATGCAGCCCTTGACTGTCATAGAACCTGGTATTTCTATCTCAAACACTATTCGAAGCAGTTTTAATTCATTGTACAGTGCGATATCTAAAAGTTCTTTAAAGGGTGCAGCACAAATAATTTTTCTGCTTTTTAATCACAAGAAGACCTACTGTAACTATCCACTTTCGAGCGAGCAAAAAATTCAACAGCTCAATTAGGGCTAGTTCGTCACTTGTCTACCACTCAAAGGTAACGAAGGGATTCAGATACCCAAAGACACAGCAAGTGAATTTGCCGTCTTGTTTTCCTCATTGTTCCTACAAGCTATCAACACCAATTTTTGAATCGATTTGACACAGCAAAAATGGAACCCCATGTCTATTGCTTCTGAGGTAGACGCTCTACCTAACTTGGCCATCTGCTGCTTGGACAATTCATCCGGAAAATTATCCATACGTTTCACATGACGAGTGAACTAACTAAGGAAGAGGTTACATGTTGCTTCAAGCAGTGTTGTTCTATCGTTACTGTATCTTTGCAAAAATCGGATAAAAAAACCATAAACAAGATTGATTCAAGTTGATCCTCTCTTGCTAGGTTTAGCCTTGTAAAAATGACAAACAAATTAGCTATTGTGTTTTTCAAGTTTATTTACCTTGCAGCAAGTAGACATGGATAGGTAGACAACCTGCGCAGTTGTACAAGCAAAACTAGCTGCTCCAAACGTAACCGCCGCTGCGTGAAGGACCATTATACCCGGCAACTATACATGTAAAAGTAACATCATTAAGACCATATCAGAAGAATAAATGCAAAGTATATCATACTGTAAGTAATCGAAGAGATAAGAAGCTGTACACTTTGAGCAAATAAATCGAGCGAGCATCTGTGAGTTTGGACAAAATTCAAATTGCCTATTGAAGCTACTCATTGGAAATAATCAGAAAAACGTTTTTAGTGAGTCTTTCGCTCAGGGATTGCTCAGCACTCTAAAACTAATGTCCGGGCATCATCATGCCTGTTAGCTCATTGGTTTTTTTTAAATAAGGTGAAGCTGTGAAGTAGGTATCATATCTGTGTTGGTAGTTTGTGAAAGACGTGATTCGCACGTTTTTGAAATCAGTGAAGAAGGTTATGGAAATATCAAGCGAGATTTTTAACATATTTACTCTTTGTGTTTTTGCTATGTGCACAGCCAACACTACTGGTTTTTTACCGCAGTTAAGAACAGTATATAAGTGTAGCGAAGCGAGAATTTTCACCCACGAAACCAGAGAGAACATGACGTGAAAGGTTGGCTCCATGTAAGGATCAATATGTTGATTTTTGTCTCTGCATCGCATAGTTTCATTTTAAAGATAGAAAATGAATGCATTGGAAGTAACTCGATTTATTCGACCACATGAAAAGATGTAGCGATGTTAAACGCCGAAAAGATTAAATAAAATTATACATTTTTCCAGAAAAACTTTCACTATTGACTTTTTATTGAAAGCACTGTAGGTTATCAATGCGACTTTTGTAGCTACATGGTGTTTTTTCAATATCAATTGTTTTAACTACGATTTGATCGTACAATTCGTCACAGAATTAAACAGATTGGAAGTGATGTTTATGGTGTAAACCGCTACTTCTTTTGATTAATGGAGGAGCTTAAAAGAAACTGCAGTGAACTGCCAATGCTCATTTTGCCACTATCCTGACGTGTGTGGTCAAATTGTACAAGTTCATTTGCCACCAAAAGCGACCACTACGTCTACCCCTGCTGTAATAATAAGATTCAAAAACATAAAACCGTGTTACCATGTTGAATAAGGGTACCGGTGGTTGTTGTAACACGCAATCACAAATTCATAGAAAGATGATTCAGTGTAAACGACATAAAAAATCACTTATTGGCCAAAGGTAGCCTTGCAAAAAAAAATCACAATATACATTTGTGCTTCTTATGAAAAACTACCACAAATGATGCTGAAGCTTGTGCCTGTTGCATATATGCTTACTGGTGCTCTAGGATAAAATTCGTTACATATCCAACTTGATGAAGTTGAGCAAGCAATCACCGACGCTTCGCCCCATTGATCGAGGCTCAAGCCAGCTGCTTCAAACCCGAGTTGCACCAAGTTCACCGTCATGGATATACTTCCCATTGTAATACCTCCAATATTCTGCAAAAACGAGGAAAACAAATAAAAAAAGTTTTACAGAAACTTTTATAGCCTAGAAGCTTCCCGCTATATTCAGATCATTGATTATCCTAGTAAGTGTCACTTGGTGCAAGTTGCCAAACTACCGGTAGACCTACTATGTGTGATATTTCAAGCGAGAAAATTTAAATTATGTTTCAATCTTTATTAAGTAAATACAGAACTACTTTTAGACAAAACATGAGATTTTCAATACCGTTTTTTACTGAGACCAAATCTATAACGCAATTAATCTCAAGGTTTATGTAAACTTACATGCAATTAATTAATGTTTTGTTGTGAAGTCTAAATAAATGAACTATCGATTTATCAACGTACGAGAAAAACTTTATTTCCCTAAGCACATTATTTACTGCATTCAAAGTAATATTGCAACACGTGACTTAGTTTAATGATTTACTTACAAGGCCTTTAGAAGATTTGTCGGAAGCTGCTCTTGAAAGACAACCAGAAACCACGATCTAAATTGAAAACCAGTCGTTGCATTTCTTTGGCACAGTATTTTTTGAGAATAGCTTAAAAAATCAATTTTTAAGATTACGCGGACTTACAGTAGTGATAGTGTACGACCATGTTATGGTGATAGCTGGAAACAGCTTCGTCCTGATAGCATACAGAAAGCGCATATCCAGTTAGATTTAATCAGTCTGCTACACATTCGTCAAATTGGACATATTTTCGCCAACGGCTCGCCACCGCTGCGACGTTTCTTTGGAGATGTGTTGCTCAGGCGTTAAGCCGCGTATATGGACCCCGTCACTCGTTACACGCTTCCACGTACACTGCGAAATACAATGAAGATTCGATTTGATTTTGACGTTCGTCAGATCTCAAACGTGATGTCTAAAAGCTTGTATTGCAACCTATTCATATCTTAGAAAGCATATAACTTTGGTAGAGAAGAGACCTTAAGTAACCATATGGCAGCAAAAGCTATTATTTTCAAAAATGTTTCTTTATTATTTGCATTAATTCACAAACAACGCATATGCAGAAAACATAACAAACAAGAAACAAGCTCAACGTTTACGGATTACAAATTTGTAATGACGTTTTGATGAAGCACAGTCGTTGTTGTCCGCAAACCTTAATTTTTTTCTTGTTTGTTAAGCTTTCTGCATGTACCGGTACGTTGTTTGCAAATAATGTAAATAATAATAATATATTTTACTTAAAAATCAAGTCGTCGTTAACAAACAACGATTATATTACGTGGTACTTATAGTTGCAAAAGGTAATCGATATTTTTAGCGCTAAGCTACTGCTAATTAGTTTAAGCTCACTAATGTGCCAGCCCAAATGGAACATCCAATTGGAACGAATCCGTATGTATTGTAGATTGTTGCTTCCAAAATTATTTGAAAACTTCCGCAAAGTATAAGAAGAATTCCTAATCCAATTTGCAAATGCTGAAAGTCAACAATTAATTGAAAAAATACGAAACTACCAACGTAAGTTCAAACCAGTGGACCATTACATGAATGCCAAATATAACATGAGACTAAAGTAAAACCTTCAGTTGCTTATACTGTAAAATCTTGATTATTCTCGCAGTATTACGCCTAAAGGTGCGTTTATCGAAACGCGGCAAGCCGCAATGCGACCGCCATTGCAAACTATTCTGGCCTGAGATTACCTGCAATTACGGCGATATAAAACTTGCCTGCCTGCGTCAAGCTAGCTGATACCGGGCAATAAAGCAATAAAAATTGTACTGATAGAATTCGTTGATATCGCCGTTGCCGCACCAAAGTTTAACGTCAAAATGAAATAAACAAAAAAATTAGGTAGTCGCGTTGCCGCTTGCCGCGTATCGGTAAACACACCTTAAGCGTGTAACGAGTGGTGGGATCCACCTCCGCCGCTCAGCGCCTGAGCAACACAGCTCCGAAGAAACGTCGCAGCGGTGGAGAGTCGTCGGTGACATTATGTCCTATTTAACCGGCCCGGAAATCGAACCCCAGACCTCTCGCATCTATAGCGATGTGCTTTACTACTGGTTTGTCCGGACGGTTTAACATCATTGTAGTAAATCAAATCAAAAATCAAATCTTCATTATACTCGCCGCATTACGCCGAAGCGTGTAACGAGTTGCGGGGCCCATCTCCGCGGCTTAGCGCTTGGGCTACACAGCTCCGAAGAAACGTCGCAACGGTGACGAGTTGTTGGCGACACTGTGTCGATTTGACCGGCCCGGGAGTCAAACCCCAGACCTCCCGCACCGACAGCGTGCGCTTTGCAACTGAGCTAACGGCCGGTTACATCATTGTAGTACGAATTGCAAAATGACAATGAAATGAAAAGAAAATGCACGGATGCAAACGACTAACCCCAAGTGTTTTCAATTTCGTTGACGAAGGCATTTGTTGATTTTTTGGAATAACGAGGCCTTGCATTGCTCTGTCGTTTTAAAACTCCCACTTATCCAATTAAAACCTAAATCAATGAAAACAACTCTTGCTTCTAAAGTAGCTGTATTGTAAACCAGTATTATATTTAGAGTTTTTGTATCTATGATAGTGCAACACGAAACTGTGAAGTTATTTTTGACGGAGAAGAACACTCTTGCGCTTCAGTAGCGAGCATCGAAATTCTTGCTCTGTTGCCGCAGCTCGTTTGTCAAGTCGTTGACGGGTGTAGCTAATTTGCAGTGTTTAAAATACTCGATGCTTTTGTCCTTTAACTCTGGAAGATTTTATTGTCAGCGACACGATCTAGCGGTACCGCGCCCAGGTTGCAGATCCTACGTGACGGGTTCGATTCACAATTGGAGCCGACCGCATTCGACATATATACCGGGTGTCTGCTGACTCGAAGAGCGCAAGTTCACGTCGCGGTACTGGTATCTCTCAATTACTGATGAATTTTCTGTTCAATATAGTTTGAAACATAACCTCAGTCACGTTTTTTTCCGGCAATCACTCAATTGACTTTGTCTCAATGACTGATTGCGTATTACGCGGTAACACACTACGCACAGCTTCTTTTCGACTTCATGATCATTTACGAAAGTAAATCCAAATTTGACGTACTGTAGCTTCCATCACATTTTTTTAAGCCGTGGAAAATTTGCAGTTATTATTAATGTGTTTCCATTCCAAAACTTAATTGAATTTTTTTCGCCTAATAACGCCCGAGTGACAAACAATCTCACGAAAAAATGTCACGTTTTTTGACCACCATCTCTCACGTGTTAACGTTGAAAGCCTTTGTTATGTAACAATCCCTTCTTTACAGCAGTGAGGTTTTGCATAGTCAAAACTTTACTGGGGAAAAATCTAGAAATTGTTAACAACCCTTCTTTCAGACAAAGCGTGAAATGTTTGTCACAAAAATCCCCCGAGCCCCTTTGAATTTTTTTAATGTTTCATGTTTGCCACGTTTGTTGCGTCATAAATGCTCCCCATAACTTTTTCAGTAGAAAATTATTTTATTCATTTTAGTTACATATACACAAAATCGATTTATGAAGACAATCCCGTCTCACGTCTTTTTTTGTTTAGAACAGTGGTTCCCAAACTTTATTGATGCGTGGCCCAAATTTTGATTTGAAAACAGTTCGTGGCCCACCACATTGTTAAATATTCTATACGCTTGTATATGGGTACTAGTAATCTTTTAACTGTGACATTGCGGCAATTCGTCTCTTTACGGGGGTTATTAGATACAGGAATGGGTTTGAGGCTTTTCTCATGTTTATCAACTAGCACATTTTTTGTCATGGCCAGAGCAGAAGGTTAAATAACAGTTTCAGCAATATCATGAGCTTTTCTCTGTTTAGTTATAATTAGGCTAACAACGAAAGATGCTTCTGTAAGTTTCTGATCAGTTTGTAGAAAGTTTCCAGTTTTTGTCAAGTCGTGGACGTTTACAGGTAGATTATCCTTTAACTCACGAAGATTTTTTTTCAGGTGATTGATTATACTCAATTACTTGGTCTTACTGTCTCATTGCTTAAAGTTAACACGTGGCAGTAGAATATACTAAGCACTGACTCCATGATCATTTATCGAAGTAAACCCTGAAGCTATCAAGTCTATCATCATACTTTCTTTTATTAGCCATTGAACCTTAGCAGTTATTATTTAATACTATGTTTGATTCTTTTTTTTGCAAAGCACCGCGCAAGTAACGTACAACGACCAAAGGGAATACCACATTTTTGACCACGATCTTTTATGATGCAAATGTTAAAACCAATGGTTACGTAACAATCCCTTTTTATGGCAGACCAGACAGGTTTTACCACTGATAACACATTGTATAACACTTTGCGGCAAAAAAAATCTAGAAATTGCTAACGACCATTTTTAACACAAGCGTAAAATGTCTATTACGAAAACAGTATGATGCATATGTTCATTTCCAAGTAGCTCTGTGGCCCACTAAAAATATGTTCATGGCCCACAGTTTGGGAACCACTGGTTTAGTATAAAACTGTAAGTAAGCGGTGTTTGAGCGTATTACTGCAAGTTGATGTTTTCTATTTTGTTTCGTAGCTCGCACCTGAACATTGCCATACGTGGCATGAAACAAAGTGCAGCGCGTTGTGGTTGGCTAGGAATAAATTTCACAAAAACAGTATGATATACAAAAGTTTAATTAATTCGAAATAGCTCTGTCACCCAATAAAAATTTATGCCTTCGTGGCCCACAGTTTGGCAACCACTGCTTAAAACCATCTTGAAAGAAGGGTACTGTGGGGAAAACTTGTTCTCTTACTAATTTCTGCAATAAGTTCTGTTCTAAGGAGAGTTACAGTACTGTGTAACTGTAACTTTTTATTTAAAACTTTTATCGTCGTTTTGTAACTGTGCGGATAAAGGAACCCTTGCATCAGCAACTAACTAACCAACTTTTCTAGACCCGCTTATTTTTTGGGGCGGCGGAGGCAGCTGTTTAAGTTGGAGTTTCCAAGCATCTCGATCCTCTGCGACAAAAGGCAGATGTTGTGGTAGAATGCCTAGGCGAGACCAACTAAGTAAGATTTTTAACGTAATCTCAACATCGAGTTTTGGGACGGCCTCTAGGCCTTCGACCAACGGGTGTTGAAGAAAGCAGTGTTCGGCTGTTCTTTCCTGGGACATTCGTGTCATATGTCCGTACCAGCGTAGTAGCGATCTTTCTAGTCGGAGAAGCAGCAATTCGATGAGTAGAGATTCACGAATATCTGCACTTTTAACCTTGTCCAACAAGGTCAAATCGCTAATTCTTCGCAAGAATCCCATGTCAGCTGTTTAAACTCGAGACCTCACTTTCTCATTCATGATCCAACACTCATGGCCATAAGTCAGAATAGGAGCATAGATCGAACTGAAGATGGATAGTGTTATGAATTCGAATTCAGATTTTGGAAGTAATTTTTTCAGCTAGTCAATGCCCTGGGCTTCGCGGACAGGACTTTTAAGTTCTTTTAGTTATTCGACTCTGTACGACTCTTATTTCTAGCATCTTGAAATCTTGTCATACGCCACTAGGAAATAAAAAGTCTTCAGTATTATTCTCTTTAAAAACAATTCAACTTAATTTTTGACAAACATTCGTTGAACAGATTTGAACTTAAAATTCAACTTAAATTGAACTTAAAATAATTAAACTTAGTAAACTAACTGAGGATTGCTCGCAATTTCAAAATTAAAGCTTGAAAATAAAACGCTGTGAATCCTTCAAACGATAATTTGATACTAAATTTAAACTCTAGAATTCTCCCAAACAATTTTGCCAATTTTGCAATCCTTATATCACGTGATCGGAAACTGTGATTAAATTTTACGAATTTCGTGGCTGCACAACAAAAAGGGTTCGAGGGTCAAAGCGCTGATCGCTCATGAGCGATGAAGCCACCTCGTCGCTGTAGTAAGCTTAGGCGTGACGAACGACGCAGGGCGGTTCGATTCTCTACAACGCACGGCACGCCATTCAGGCGATCGCAGAATAACAATATGCTTGCTGTAACAGTTAGCTTTGCTGCCCTAACAATATTTTAACTCTCGCAATGTCGCGGTTTTTAGTGTTTAGCTTTCTGTTTGTGCAAGTTAACACAGAAGCAGTGTTTATTCAAGAATTGTGCTAACAATGACGATCAGGAAATTCCACTGCTTTGTTTACTTTGTGAGTGCATGACATCACATGCTCTAACAAATTATTGAAGTTGCTTGCATTGCGCAATATTAATTTTGTATCGTCACGTTTCAAAGCTTCCTGTAATCTTGCCCAATATTCTTTCATGCTCTTAGCTCAGTTAGTCACCGGCCGGTTTGCTCAGTTGCTAAGTACGCCGTTATCTGTGCGGAAGGTCTGGGGTTCGATTCTTGGACCGGTCAAATCGGACACTATGTCCCCAACGGCTTGAGCTGCTGCATGGCGATGTTTCTTCGGAGCTGTGTTGCCCAGGCGCTAAGACGCGGAGGTGGGCTCCGCACTTGTTACACGCTTCGGCGTAATACCGCGAGTGTAATAAAGATTTGATTTTGATTTCATATTCTTTCATGTTCGACTCAAGAACAGATATGAGCAACGATTTTCCAACTGCTTTTGTTTGATAATATGGGAGAGGGATGCAGTGGCGTACGCAAGGTGGGGGGGGGGTTCGGGGGTCAAACCCCTTTCCATTGACGATTGAAAAAAACACTTTTTATGGAACGATACCTCTTTTTTCATACAAAGATTTTCGAAATTGCTGCTGTTTTTCTGTGCTATCCAACTTGCTTATTAATCTCGAGAAACTTTCATTGTGATGCAATAATTCCGGTAGTCAAACTTTTCGAGTGAGCTGCGCTTGAACCAACGACTAACTCAAAATGCAAGCCTGGACAAATTCAATGGGTATTGTTAAAGCTGGAGGCGTGTTGTGATGTCATAAAGCCATTGTGCTCAAGGGCTATCATGGCTGGACAGCACAACGTTCCAGCGCAGAAGGTATTCTTGGAAGAGACTGGATGCAACGCAGGCAGATGTTCCGCTTGCGATGTCATAATTTTGAGTTAACCAAACCAGCCAGTTAGGGTTAACCAAACACATCGGTACGGGAGGTTTTCGGTACAGTTTCTGGGCCAGTACCGGCCGCTAGCTTAGTGGTTAAGCGCACAGGCTATTGGTGCGAAAGGTGTGGGGCTTGGTTACCGGGCTGGTCAAATCGGCACAGTGTCGTCAACGGCTCGCCACCGCTGCAACGTTTCTGTGTTCCCCAGGCGCTAAGTGGCGGAGATGGGCCCCAGTGGCGTATGCAAAAAAGGGGGGCCGGGAGTCACCTCCCATTTGAAAATTGCATAAAGAATGAAACCTTTCTTAATTTTGAAGCGAACCGATTTTTCTTCGTGCGGAGCTTGCCGATGTTGCTATCATGTTTTTTCAGTTCTGTCCAACTTTCCAATTTAACCTCAAGAAACTTTCATTACGATGCGTCGGATGCGATATGCAGCAATACCGGTGGTCCAGCTTTTCTGATGTGTTTTGCTTGAACTGCATTTTTGTCATTGATGCTGCTGTGAAGCAGTTGGTAAGTAGGAGTTTCCTTTAACACTGTGTCTCTGCAGTAGTTAAGGCTGTGTCATAAACAAATAGATTTGTGTGAAATTTAGTTTGTTGAGGCAAATCATTGATGTTCAATGAGAAAAGTAAAGGTACAAGTGTTGAGCCCTGTGGTACCCCACTAACAATTTTGCTCCTTGCTGATTCTGTGTGGTTGCATTCAGTGTATTGTAAACAATCAGATAAATAACTTTGCAGCAATTTGTGCATATTTCCTCTGATGCCATATTTATCCAACTTTTCTCGTAGAATTTTATGATTTACAGCATCAAAGGCCTTTGAAAGATCCAAAAATATACAACTGATGTATCTATTATTTGAATTATTTCGCAATATGTTGCATACATCAGTTATAACCGTTTCAGTTGAATAACCTTGTCTAAATCCAAATTGTTGTTTACTAATGATTTTGTACGAGCTAGAAAACTTTTCGAGTCTGATATAGAGCAATTTTTCAAAGACCATTGATACTGCAGATAGAATAGATATAGGTCGGTAGTTGCTTCCTCTGTCCTTGCTTCCTGCTTTACGGATAGGAATAATTTTAGCTTTCTTTAGAAGCAATGGAAATGCTCCTTGTTCATATAGGATAAATTGGATATGTCACTTAGATAAGGTGATATAATAGGCGCTACCAGCTTATATATTCTATCTGGGATTTTTTCAGGTCCAATTGCTTTACAACAATTAGGTGAACGACTGTAAAAGCACTTCATCGGCTGTTATGTGTTCATAACAAAATGCATTTACAAGACTAGGGATAAAAACTTTTTTTATTCCCGACTTTGGAATACTTGCATCCATATTTTTTCCTATATTAGTAAAATAATCATTCATCATGTTGCTAATTTCTTGCTCATCAGAGATAGTACAATCATCTTCATTAGTTAGGGTGTTTGTAACTTCGTTTTTTAATTTTTTCTTACTAATTATTTCATTAACTGATTGCCATTTTTTAGCAATATCATTTTTTTTTGTACCATTGTTGATACAATTTATTTTCAACAGATATCATTTTTATTAAGTCAGAAGTTTTGTAATAAAGGCAGAAGTTTTGTAATATTTGCAGGTTACTCAAAAGGCTTTTGAGAGGAATTTGGCTTGTATGATTGATTCCTTGATTCAGTAATGCTTCAAGAGTATCGATATTTCAATGCAGAATGAAATGCCCTGTAGAGCAACAGTGTTAACGAACTTATGATATACACCTTTCAGACTATTATTCTTTACAATAACTCGAAAAATTATAAGCAATTAAATTGGATATATTAAATTTAACACTTTTAATGAAAAATTGAGACCGCGGAAAGGCTTTTTTGTTAAGCAACATTTTCAATTTAACAGCGGATAATTACACCGTAGATTGATTGACTTCAGTTTTTTATTTGCTTTCGTCAATACAAAAAGTAGAAGCGTTTTGGACAGCCAGAGAACGGGTTTGACTCGCTCAACACTTGAAATTACTTGTACATTTTTTTTGGTTGAGTTTCCATTTCCAAATTGCTACTTGTTTCAATTTCACTTCTCAGGAACAATTATAGTTATGCATAATTCCAAGAAAAAAGATTGGTCTATTTTAACTGCAAAAATTTTTAGACCGTTGGATAAAATGAATATAGCCGAATACCCACAATATCAAAACCAACTAATAAAACGCACAGTGGAAACAAGAGTACACTCGTATCTTCATTGGAATGCTGCAAGCGTAATTATGAACTTTAAGAGAATGAAAACTTCGGCTACGTTAAGATTGCTGGCGTGGACTTGCTTGTAAAATGATCATAAACCCGTGCCCAGCTAAGAATATTATTCCATTTATTGCACCTTTCGATACAGCGAACTATTTTGCTGTGGTCAGTTTGAATTGCCAATCAAGCGGTTAGCTCAGTTGCTAAGCGCACGCTACCGGCGCGGGAGGTCTGGGATTCGATTCCCACGCCGGTCAAATCGGCACAGTGTCGCCAGCGACTCGCCACCGCTGCGACGTTTTTTCGGAGCTGTGTTGTCCAGGCGCTAAGCCGCGGAGATGGGCCTCGTCACTCTTTACACCGCCAGTATAATGAATATTGATTTTCATTACACTCGCGGTGTTGCACCGAAGCGTGTAACACGTGGCGGGCTCCATCGCCGGGAATTAGCACCTGGACGACGCAGATCCGACGACAAATCGCAGCGGTGGCTAGCCGTTGGCGATACTGTATTCGATTTGGCCGGCTCGGGAATCTAACCCTAGACCTCCCGCGCCGATAGCAATATGCTTAACAACTGAGCTAACGTAATCACACCAAAGTTTGTTTCTATGAAAGCTTAGCTTGCGTTAATCTCTGCTTTTAGCCTACTTTCCCTCCTAAAATTCAGTTCGAAAGGCTTTGGTTTATGAGAGGTGTCCAAACAATAAACTCTTACCATGGCTATTGCATGTAGAATACAGTCAGTGCTCGAGCATGACAGTTTCTCTTACTACTTTTATCTAACAACATTAGCTGCACAAACTTGTACATAGTAACCTATGTTCCGACGACGCAGCGGCGCTAAAAACCTTTTTGGACGATTATGGAAAAACTGTGGCGAGTTTTTTATGAGTTCAAAAACTTGGTAAAAGTTGTTGGGTTCATACGTTTCCAGACTTTGAGTTTCATAATGCACAAGCAACTTTGTTTTCAGATTGCTCAACTTGAACTGCATAGAACTTAATCATTGAATACAACGCATCTTCATGCGCGCCTACGGTATATTTACAGTTACTTTAGGTGTATTGACGCACAAAGTGAAATTGCTTCTCGTAGGAGCAGCCTTTTGATCAATCTTAATACTTATTACAATATTGCTTGCACTCAGCGTAGCTTAGTTAAATCTAAAACTGTCGCAAAAAAGTTGTTAACTCTTCTGCATCTTCGAAAATTTCGAAACAATTCAAGTAGAGGAAAGTGAGAGGTTTTTGCTCTGAATTTTGTTGGTCCAGCAACAGTGATGAAGTTCTAAAGACCGATCTTAAGAACAAGACCGGTCTTAAGAAAGACCTGTCTTAAGGTCTTGGTCATAAGACCATTTTTTTAAAGTCTTGGTCTTGGCCAAGACTGTCTTGGTCTTGACCATTTGCGGTCTTGGTCTTGACCATTTAGGTTGGTCTTAAGACCGAAAAACCTAAAAAGCATCTAGTAAAATTTAAGTAATCCTGCACAGCTGGAAAAAGTATCCAACAGCGTGTATGTGATTGTGTTGTTTTTATTTCTTTTGATATTCTGTATATATCTTGCCCGCTTTCTTTGTTGTTATAGAAAAATAGCGATAAGTAATAAACTGTTTATTCTCATCCCATTTTTATGGTCTTGGTCTTGAAAAAAATCAAAGATCTTGGTCTTGGTCTTGACAAAGACGGTCTTGGTCTTGAAAAATTCACAAGATCTTGGTCTCGTAGGTGATGGTCTTAACTACATCACTGTCAAGCAATCGGAAAAGCGATTGACAGTATAAGAATGGAACTTTATGATGAAAGTGATGGGGTCAGCAACAAAAATCAATAAATCTAACCTATTCGGACACCTTCTTGAGAAAGTTTTAAAAATCAGATAAACTATTCCATTTTCCAGTTCGGAGGATTATGTTGAAGATGTTGGTTGGTTTCGCTTTGGAATTCCCCCGCGCATCTGCCAGTACCACTAAAGACAAAAGAGTAAAATGATTGAAAACTACTGTCCATCTTGAGCTGATGCTGCCCTCGTGAAAATAATTCGCGAATATATAACCGAAATTTGTTTAATGTCAATAAAAAAATTTGATCTTTACTATGGTTACAAATAAAAAAAAAACATAATGATTTGTTGAAAACTCTCTACCTGCAAAACAAGTGGTTTTTATTTTTCAGTCCAACAAGCAAAATTCTCGAGTTAACCAAAAAGGGGAATCTGACCCAGATATTTTGAAAAAGAAAGATGCGGTTGAGTTTGGTTTCAACTAGTCCACGCTTGTAATTCAATTCGAAACAAATGGCATAATAACATGATTGCTCAAGCACTGGGATGCGTGTCAATCTTGACGCATTACTCAGACTATAGCAACTACAAGCACAGCTCGAAGCCGGAAATTTCTAGATTAAATACCAGTGTTGCAATCGAGACCAGCTGCTTCGAGACTAAGACCGGATAAGACCTAGGAAACACCCTGTTACAACGCAACTGACGGTCTCTGTAAACGTGAAGCATGCTAGCGGCTCCAAACTTGCTCCCATTGTCTCTCTGTTGTCTCTGCTCTTCTTCTCACTTCCTGACAGTTATAATAGAACTTTATATTACAGCCTCGCAAGACCAAGAAGGTGAGAGAGAATCGTAAAAACAAAATTCGCCCAAGTTCTTACAAAGTCGTGCATATCCAGCTTCACCAACAGCGTTACAACCATCTCATTCTGTATTGAATGTGCGTGTGGCAAGCACATTAGCCCGAGCGCTTTGAAACCACAGAACAGTGGTTTCTAAGCTCATTCTACCAGTAATCAAGGTGAATTTCGCTTGTGTATCCTGCTTCAAGACTTGTGAGATTGTTTTATTAGCAAGTTGCTGTACCTGCGAAGCTCAAAATCTGAGGGTGCAATCGTGCACTTTCTTGACATAGCAAAAACAATTGTTACATTGTGCATTAAAGACAAAAAAATGCTCGGTCTCGAGACCAACGTTGAAAGAACGAGACCTATACCACACCAACTCGAGACCAAGACCATGAGCCTCGGTTCGAGACCGAGATCGAAACCAAGATCGCAAGAAATCGGTTTCGAGACCTACATCACTGTTAAATACACATTTAAATATATATGGGATGATTTGTTGGTAACGATTGGACAAATTTTGGTGATTAAAGCTACTTTCAATGGGTTGCAAAACACCTAAAACTTGACGTGAATAAAAGTTGACAGTATGGGCATTTAGACTTTTTTGTTATGAACCAGCGAAAGACTCTTTTGCGAACACCATACCACCAATTGGGATGATTCACCTTTTGTGCTTTCTGCAGTCGTTTGTCAGATTGAACCACTACTGACACATACGTTGTATTGAATTATGCGTGTGCTGCTTTAATGGCAAATTACAGAGTGCAATGCTCAGTATAATCTGTGATCCTCGAGCCAGCATTCTTTTAAATCAAAATCAAATCTTCATTACTGTATTAGCGGTATTATGCCGAAGCGAGTAACGAGTGGTCCTCAGTTCCATTGGTATTGCATGGTTCTGATCCGTATCCAATTTTATTGAAAGATGTAGAAAGTGTAGACTCGAATCGGATTTGAATTCGAAAAGAAAAAGCCAGAATCTCGTCCCGACCGATCTAATTTGAATCCGTGTCGAGGGCAAAAAGGTCATATCACTAAAATGAATCTACAGCCAAATTACAAAATAAGAAGCTATAGAGCTCTGTGCCCAACCTTTGTTCGGCGAGTAATTACGGTTCAAAAAGCTGACCTAACGGTTGCATTTTTTTAGTATTTAGTCGCATATTTAGCCTATTCTCCTCTCACAAGAAAGTGATCAAAGCCCTAATTACATCTTGTCGGCTTGTTCTCCACTTTGTCTCTTTAATGCAGAGCGTCAAGCAGTTATGAACACCAATTTTACAGCCATTGGTTTGACCCGATTCGGAATCAAACCTACGTCTATAGCTCCAGAAGCAGACACTTTTATCACTCGGTTATCTGAGCTGTTGCTTAGTCTACTTGTCATAAATCAGTATTATTATTGATGATCTTTTGCTGCATGATAGTTATAACAACAAGTTCATATTTCGTCGGTAGTATTTATTGAGCATGCACTGGAGCAAAAAAGTTGATTTTTTACAAACTATAGTAAACAGTAACTATGCAAACAAACTCACGATATTAGCTTATCACTTTACAGTCAGAGATGAAGAGAAAGCGTATTCAAGCATAACTTTATTACAGTATACAAAAATTTTGCAATTGTTTATCATAACAAAAACAATCTGCCGTTAAAAACAATCACAAGTTACAAAATACAATCAAAACAAAATTAACGACTATACGCTGTGGTTGTGAAACAAGCTTTTCGTTATTAGCAGGCAACATCAGTAAGAGTAACAGCAAAGATAGAGATTCTTATGAGGATTCTCACCTGAGTTTCCATTGCAAATAAAATGTTTACTGGTAACATTAAAAATATGTTAAAGCGGCACAAACTGTTTTTGAGGTATGTAAAAGCTACGTTGCAACAAAATGCAAACAGCAGAGCCGCTGCAGCAGGGTCTTTAAAATCTTGCTTCTGAGGTTGTTTCACTCTGCAAATACAAAAATACCGGTAACTTCTGCTGCAACACAAACAGTCCGCTTCGAAATCTTAAGGTGAACCATCGGAAAGCGATCGGCCTAATTGTAAAAAAGCTTGAACAGCTTAAACTAGGTAATGTTTTCGACTGTTCTTAAGGTCATTTCGAATTAAGCAGAAAATTCAAGAGTAATTGAGACGTGAAAGAGACTGCGAAGTACGCTTGCGCTCTTCGAATCAGCAGCCACCTGGCATACGAGTCGAACGCTATCAGCTCAAGGTGTGAATCGAAGTTGTCGCGTTAAATCTGGAATCTGCCCGAGGTACCGCTTGGCCATGTCACTCACAATATAAATTTTGACTTACTTCAGTGACGAGCTTTGATTCTCCTCTCTCTTCCACTAATTCGAAAGCTTCGTTCTAAAACAATAAAGCATAGTCAGTGGTGACGAAGCTGCTTGGTCTCATTAAAAATTTTACGGTTTCTGATCAAATAAGCAAAATTTCGTAGATGATTCTAGCTTTTATCAACGCAACATACGCGGCGGTTCTTAGCATTTTGGTCTTGAGGATCCTTTGAGCAAAGATTCTCGCAATGTGCCTCCTACTTTTATAAATTGATACAAATTTATGCTTTAATTGAGAGTTATGTAACTATCGCACACCAGTTACTATGTTAAACAGAGTTGGGCAGTACCGTGGTACGAAAGTACCGCGATGTAACGCGATACTTTTTTGTACCGTTATCGGTACCGTCGATACTTTTTAAAAAATGTACCGTTTTTGGTTCCGTCGTTACTTTTTAGACCGTTTTATTCGATATTTCGGTAACTTTTTTTGAGTAAACTTAAGAGCGCGAAAAACATCTTTGAAAAGTACCGCGAAACCACGTTGTTGTAGATCAGTGGTCGGCAATCAGTGGTCGGCAAACATTGGGCTGCGCCCCCGTGCGAAGTTTGTTACCGGTTCGCATGCGTTTTTTGAATAAAAGCTTTGAATTTGAAACATTTTCATAACGTTGGACGCAATTTCAGTCGCCAACGAGTTTTTGCGGTTTTCACTTAAAAAACACTCATTTTAGCAAACTTATTTATCGAAAAAGGGCATGCAGTGAGTGCAGTCACAATGGACAATGCAAAAATGTTTTCGCAGCTCATGTCTTCAAGCAGAAGCTTGGCTAAAATAAATGAAAGGAGGCTGCAACCATTATTAGTTTGAGAAATTATAGACTAAAAGTTTGGTTTTAGCACCTTATTACAGGACCCAAATGGGGGGCATGGCACCGTAGCCCCCCCTGCGTGCGCTTATGACGTCAATTCGCCTGTACAGGCAGTTTTTTTAATCCCCTAGGCCAGAGCTACCGTTGTAGACGAATTCTACAACCAATATTGTTAACAATTGATTTCTGAATAGAAGTAAATTCAATAACTATGCGAATCGGTGTTTCAAAAAGTGCTCGATAACTGAGTTCCGTTAGAGCAAATATACAAATTCACTCAACACAGTTTAGTAACATCTGTTTAAAACCCGAAAGTCTGTTTCACCCAAGAGGGATCATCAGAGATATCTTATTCAAATAGAATCTATTCTATTTGAATATGATAAGGTAAAACACACTGTCCGGTTTTAAATAGATGTTTCTAACTGTGGTGAATTTGTAAAAATAAATTCAGATTCATTAGCAACATACCTATTAAATGATCTTTTAAAAACTTTTACAAATGTGTTGCAAATAACAAAATTTCATAAAAATCATAAAAAAATTCCTCAACGCCAGAGCTGGGCAAACTACGGGCCGCATGCAGATATTTATTTTTGCTCATCAATGCTTTGTAGGAGCAATTTGGACCCACACTTTCCAAAAAGGGGGGATTGTGTAAAAAAGGCTAAATACCACAGGTCTTCGAGAGTAGACTATATGGAAATTTTTATTTCTGTGTCATTGAATCAAAGTAAAACTATAGACCTGCAAATTCTTAGAAAAATGTGGATTTTGATTCATCTAAAAGTTCTGAGTATGCTGCTACTGATACACCAACCTCTGCTGAAAGTGGCATTGAAAATAAAAACGTTCTCCTTCAACACAATGATGAAATTCACACAGCAAGAACCTTTGCAACGTTTTTTTCGTGTATAAGCCATAATCTCTTTCACGTCCTTAGTATTGTACGAATGTAGCTGCGTAGCCAGATAAGCAGGGGAGTGACAAAAGTTTCTGTTCTCCTGGACGAGTTTCCGTTGATGGTACTCCTTATACTTAGCCTCATCACTAATGCTGGAAATCAGCAGTTTATACATGATTTCTTCATCTTTATCCTCCTATCACCAGAAAGCGACGGAGGCGCTGTGCGTAGGACGAATCCAGACTCGCTTAGGAGTTGCCTTTGTTTCCAAGTTTTCCGCTTGAATTTTCTTGTGACTTCTTTCATTTGCTGCTTGCCAGACTCCACCAAGCAGAGATAATCATCGTGAAGCATCTTATCCAAGGACGCAACAACGAGACTAGGGTGGGAGGTGAACCATTAACCTTGCGATCATGGTCGTCGTAAAAACGACGCTCCGAACCACTACGCCACGCTGCCGACAATTACATGTTGCCATACATACATGTTGCCATACATGAGAATGCTTGTTTTAGCAAGCATGCCGCTGTCGCCTTGTTGATATAACCGAAGTGTTCGCTTGCAATATCAAGATTCGCGCACGACTACAACTCAGATCTTACACTAGCACCAGATGCGTCAAAATGCTTGATAAGGTTTTAATTTTGTTGCTTTGCCAGACGAAAACCAAAACGAAAATAAATTTTTGAGAAAAAATTTTTCGTTTCAAAAGTACCGAAAATCAGTACCGAGTAACGATATCGTCGTTACTTTTTTAAAAATGTACCGTTATCGGTACCGACGGTACTTTTTTAGCAAAGTATCGGTACCGATATCGTCGTTATTTTTAAAGTACCAAGTGCCCAGCTCTGATGTTAAGGCAGGCTACAATTATTCAAACTAATACTTTGGACGATACTCTAGCTCTGCCAACCATAAACTAGGCTAAAAAAGTGAATCTGAAAATTAATGACAAAGGTTTTCGTAAAGCACGTTAGGTTTGCGCCTCCTTGAAAATTTACCAACACCCCCTAGAAGTTAGTGCCCCACGAGTTAATAGCCGCTGCTATAAAGCAAAGCAATGAAGCTGTTTGAAAGAGATTTTTTCTCAATTTCACTACGTTCAGCACCATCTACATTAGTAACGTAAAATAAAAATAGTTGTCCAAAATTTCCAAAATGTTCTACAGTTAAATCCGGTTCACAATTACAGGAGAACGGTTCGACAATGAAGCAAAATCTCCTTTCGAAAAAGAGATCATTTATTCGAATGTGCCCTGTAACCTAGTACACCAGGTACCGTTCTACCGTAATAGCTTGGGGCAATGACACAATACGTTACGTTTGTGAAAGTAACCTTTGGCAATCGAACTCAGAAGCATTATGAATCTGCATTTGAGCAAGTTTCAAATCGTCGAGCGATATCCTTTTTGTAGATCGATTAGTTTTGTTACACAATAGACAATTAATTTGTTATATTTGTTAATTTTTTTCATACATAAAGCAGCTACAACAGCATCAATAGCGAATAGGGCAGTGCCCATTTGATAAACTTATGCCACCGTGAATTCCATCCACAGTTTTTTAAACTGCTTCTATGTCCGTCCATATGCATTGTGCAGTATATCATAGATTTGGTGGTTAAGAAAACTTTATAGGCGCGTGGTTGGTTATCAGAAACATTGTGGTAATAGATTCAATAATTTGATTACGGAATACTTATTCTATGACTATAACCAAAATTATGATGTTCGTCTCATGGTTTTCTTCGAGCGCATGTTGTTTGCAGTTAGGAATCTTATAGCTTGAAACAAACTACTGACCGTTTCACCATTTGGTAGCGTAGAAGCGATTGTGGTCGACGTTGTCTGAACAACGTTTGGTGCTGGGTTCGAGGCAGTTTGCATCACGCTTGCTGCCGGGGTCCCGGTAGTCTGTATCACGCTCGGAGCTGGCGTCGCTTGCTGGTAGTTGACCATGGGAACCTGCTGAGCTTGGACAAATCCGGACTGGTTCTGTAAATCAAACAAAATATCAGATTAGCAGCACGTCTATCAAAAACCAAAGAATTGGAGTCTGATTTCTTAAGCTGAATGTTCGAGTGGATTCCTCGAATACTCGTCCTTCCACAATTTTTAATCTGAGCTTGAGTCTCACAATATCGCTTAAGTCCTGCATTCAGGCTCTTATAGTTTATTGGTACAAAAACTTGGGCATGTTTTTTCTTCAAACGTTATGGTTAATTTAAATTACCAGAAGAATAGTCCTATAGCCGCTGCAGGAAGTTGCCTGCATAGCTTAATTTAGGCTGTTTCTAATCTTCTGCCATATTGTTGTTATAAAAGCGGTAAGCACAGTATCATGAAGCAATCACTTAAAACTTAATCTCTTACAGGATTCTTGGGTAAGAAATACTGTAAAAGTTTTTCGTTTAAGGGAAGCATGACTTCAATGAAACTTACTGTAAATTTATCACAGTGTGGCATCTAATCGTAGTCGGTAACTGCGAATGGATCTGGCAAGCGATGACGTCGGCTTGAATTCAAAAGGGATCATAGGTTGTTGAGGCACTTCTTGAAAGTTTCAGAGTCGGATCATTTCCTTATTGCGACCCCTATACTTTTTTTTTTTACTGTCAGTCTTTCCTTGATATTTAGGTTGCACCTTTCTTTTTTCACGCTATTAGGTGCATCGGCTGCCTCCTACAAACGTTTAAAAACTGTTCTCGTCAAACTAACCTGCTCACCTCAATCTGCCTTACCCATGCGCTAAGATGATTAAACCACTTCATACGGTATCCTACGACTCCTCCCGGACGTTTCGCCAAGTCTAAGTGCTGCAACCATGCTTACTCTTGCTTTAAATGAACTCCTCCTTTTCCACCTGCTCTTAGTAACTTTCGTCCTTTTCATACGCTTTTCAACTTATCGTATTCTATTTCGTATTGACGATACGGAAATAAATACACAACAACTATTAATGCTACTAGTCTAAAATCCACATGACTATGCGTTGTAATAGCTGTCATGGTTTGACGTGTCTTTTGCTTTTGCATATCATCCTGATCATACGCAGGCTACTCTGTTTTCTTGCCGCGCATATCTATTGTCTGCATTCGCCTGTATTTTTGTTCTCATTTTTAACTGACCCGTACGAAAACGTTTACTGTTATTCCGTAAAGTTTTCTGTAGTTTTCTTCTATTGGAGGAAAAATAAAGGCACAGTAATTTTTAAGAGTGCGCTCAGGTTTTTCTTCTATAGTAGTGATCATCAACTTTTCCAGTCCCTGGTACCCCTATTTTTAAAAATATTGGTTTGGGAGACCCCGTGTCTGCGCAGCCTGTGTGGACCGTTGTTAAAACAGTTTGGCATTTTTTCTGGAGACCCCCAGATTTTTACTGGGGCCCGTTTGGAACCGCTTTTCTATAGGCAACAGTCGTGATCACAATTTTGATTGCACGTTCATCATTTTGATCGAATGTGTAGCGTTGACTGGCACTTTGTAAAGGATGTAAAATCACCAAAAGTAAAAGTAGTTTAAATTCTACCTGAACCATAGTAGGATAAGTTCCAGCAGATTGATATGCAGCGGTAGGAAGAGCAGCAACATCTAAATACAAAAAGGGTATGATCGAGCATATGTTTTTACGCAGAACAAGCACGACTGCAGTGATGAATTTATCAGACTATTTTAATCTGAAAAGGCAAAGAAACAAGTTTTGTAATATCATAAGTCAGAATTACGTTTGATGACCGACCGGTTAGTTCAGTTGTTAAGACATGGCTATCGGTGCGGGAGGTCAGAGGTTCGAATCCCGGGTCCGTCAAAACGGACACAGTGTTGCCAACGACTCGTCACCACTGCGACGTTTCTTCGGAGCTGTGTTGTCCAGGCTCTAAGCCCCTGGAGATTGGCCCCGTCGCTTGTTACACGCTTCGATCGGCGTAATCCGCGAGTTTAGGAAGGATTTGATTTTGATTTGATTTCCATTGGATTATTTCGTCTCTACGGGGATGTCGCCACCATTCAAGACATCAGTAAAACATAAAATTGTTTTGTGCTGGTGTAGAGTCATGTTTTGCTTTCACACCTACTGCTATTTTGTTAGAGTCTGGTACTTTGTCCATAAATAAAATATATATGTTCCGATTTAAGAAAAAAAAGTGAAATCGTGAACGTGTCTGTAGTGCGCTGGTCCAGCGACGTCACGATAGAATTGCAAGGAGCGGTTCGAGACACATGTTCAGGGAAAGTTAGGAATCGAAAAATGCGTATAACTTGCATTTTCTTGAGTTTAAAAGCATCAAATTACAAGGGGGTGAACATGAACAACTGAAAATTTAGGGGAGCATGACCCTCCTACTCCTTTGGATCTGTCATTAGACTGCCAATGAATTTAATAACCCGTGTCTGAATCAAAAATGGTGCTGTCCGTTTGGCCACTTTCTTAAACCTGACCGAAAAAATAATCAGTTTTACCCCAGTTTTTATTGGTATATACTTCAGGAATGCTGCAATTATTAAAATACCCGAGACAATCTAGTTCAAAAACTTTTGAATTCTAGTAGTTACCTGTAAGTTAATCGTAGTCATTTCTCTGAACATCACATTTTTGACCAAAAATTGGTCTAGTCAAAAAATGCGTTTACGTGCACCCCAAGGATATATTTTTTTCACGCACATCGCGATGTTCAAGCATAGTCTGTAAGGTGGTCCCCACCCCCAAATTTCGGTCCATTGACGTCATAATAACGTCATTTTTACAAAGGTTTCCAATATTTTCTTTACTTAGTGACATTCACTTATTCGACTGCTGTGTCGCTTGTGAATTGATTTTGTGGCTAAAACTGGGATCAAATTGCAAGTAAGACTCGGACAACCCACAGATGAAATTATGACGATGACGTCGTGATAAACCATGACGTCATATCATCACAACGGCAATGATGCAAAATTGCTATTGGCGTACTGACTGATGGAAACATAAATTGTGTCAACTTCATTTTCGTTCTGAATGGTGTCGTCGCAATCTTTCAATACAATAAACTTTTGGTCATAAGTTTTTAATTTCTTGATGATATTTACAAAATAGAGTACTTTTAGTTTAGCCTACTTGAATTAACAGGTTCTATTTGCCGAATTCGTTGCGAATATTGGTCCTGAGTTTTCATCCATCCTTGCTTACATGGTACAAGGATTGGGAGCCTCACTACCGGAGACCACAACTTCTTTCAAAAACGCGCACCTGAAATTTTGCGTCATGGACACGTTGCCAAAGCCAAGGCGAATATCCAGGCAAATCTATTTTTTAGACTTCAACAACAAATTTATCACCTTTGATAATTTTATCATGTTTTAATGCAAATGAAATAATTTTCGTCTCTCTACATCAAGTTAGCTAGCAAATGATTTTCACCGGTTTTGCAAAGTTATTGCGACGCATTTCATTTATGGCTGCACGGTAAGTTTTCTTCTAAGTTCTCTACAATTTGTCGGCAAAATGGCCAAGCCGTACCACGCATGAGCAACAGATCATTCGTGACGGGTTCGACTCACGCTTGGTGCCGATCGCATTTGAAACATATTTCTACAGTGGCTGTTGACTCAAAGAGTGAAAGCACATTTCGCCGTTTCTTTTGATGACCCAACAAGAGGAAGTCGTCATGAATTCCCGTCCGGTAGACCAGGAAGGACATTGCTTTTTAGTAGTTGAAGTTATGTCACCCAAATTCATTTTTGGCTTCAAACCCTGCTTTTCACCTGCCAGTTGGTGCAGTGGTAACAACATCTCTATCGGTGCGAGAGGTCTGGGTTTGATTTTCGGGTCGGTCAAATGGAACACAGTGGCGCTGGAGGCTCGCCACTCTTGCGATGGTTCTTCGGATTTTGAAGCTGTGTTGCCGTTATACATCTGCGCTGGACCGTAGAGATGATCCCACCAAATGTGACCGCGAGTATAATTAAGATTTGATTTGAGCCTGCTTTTCTTTACTATATGTTAGTCTAACTGGCAAAGAAAACAAGCAAATTCATTGTAGACGATTGAAAATTGCGACATAAATAAGCCTCTAGCTTTGGAATTGCCAGTGAACGCTTACAAGGCCTGTATTAATATGCCGTGGTGTTTTAGACATTCTTGGCTGCGGGGCGAAACAATGCGAGTAGCGTGCCACAGAACAGAGCGTTTTTCACGCACCCACAGCCTACACGAAGGTTATGGTTTGAAGCACCTTTGTAGGACGATAAAGATTTCAGATTTATCGACATATTCACTTGAGATTTCAGAAATCAATAAAATACTTTTGATTTCGGAAAGTGTTCGTGGGGCACCAAAAAAATGTCTCGCGGGCCACAAAAGAGCCACGGGAGAAAAATATTTCCTTTCATCTGGATGAAGATTTTCGTAGAAATCTTGTTGCATTGGTTTTTGAAAGATATTCGCAAACTCTGAAGCATTCATATTCAAATTCTATTAAGCGTAGAAATATGCCCCGTTTTCAATTTTTACTATTAAAAATATTTCCAGTTTTGCGATTTCAGAAGATATGATTTCCTAAGCCACGTAATAGCTATAGGTCTAACTGTGAGAGATTCGCGTTGACGTGGTAAGCCCAGGTAATCGACATACCCGGTATTTTTTTCAGCAAAGGACAGAAATTGCCGGAAGCTACCCTGCGGACGTCCGGAATAATAAAAAAGCAAACGTCATTCCCGGAACGTAGCTGAAAATTCTACTCGAACGTGCGCATCTGTCTCGTACGAGGAGTTAGTTAGTTAGTGTCTTTTATTTTTAAAAAAGCAATGTCCTTCAACTACTAAAAAGCAATGTCCTTCCTGGCCTACCGGACGGGAATTCATGACGACTTCCTCTTGTTGGGTCATCAAAAGAAACGGCGAAATGTGCTTTCACTCTTTAAGTCAACAACCACTGTAGAAATATGTTTCAAATGCGATCGGCACCAAGCGTGAGTCGAACCCGTCACGAATGATCTGTTGCTCATGCGTGGTACGGCTTGGCCATTTTGCCGACAAATTGTAGAGAACTTAGAAGAAAACTTACCGTGCAGCCATAAATGAAATGCGTCGCAATAACTTTGCAAAACCGGTGAAAATCATTTGCTAGCTAACTTGATGTAGAGAGACGAAAATTATTTCATTTGCATTAAAACATGATAAAATTATCAAAGGTGATAAATTTGTTGTTGAAGTCTAAAAAATAGATTTGCCTGGATATTCGCCTTGGCTTTGGCAACGTGTCCATGACGCAAAATTTCAGGTGCGCGTTTTTGAAAGAAGTTGTGGTCTCCGGTAGTGAGGCTCCCAATCCTTGTACCATGTAAGCAAGGATGGATGAAAACTCAGGACCAATATTCGCAACGAATTCGGCAAATAGAACCTGTTAATTCAAGTAGGCTAAACTAAAAGTACTCTATTTTGTAAATATCATCAAGAAATTAAAAACTTATGACCAAAAGTTTATTGTATTGAAAGATTGCGACGACACCATTCAGAACGAAAATGAAGTTGACACGATTTATGTTTCCATCAGTCAGTACGCCAATAGCAATTTTGCATCATTGCCGTTGTGATGATATGACGTCATGGTTTATCACGGGATGTAACCATGATCATTGTTGCATAATTAGTAGTTAAACTCACTTTATTGCTTGTTGTCTCCACTTGAGTAAATTTGATGTTTTTTTAGAAATATGACGTCATCAGTGATGACGTCATCGTTAAAAATACCGCAGTGACCAAGACTTAGCGAGATACTGCTACAAAAAAGAAACAATATTGTTTTGCAATTATCGCTAATGGTGTAAAAGGCTAAGCTTTATTGAATTATGCAAAACAAGCCTTTCATTTTAAATTTTAATTAATGGCAAGAAAATATTAGTCAAAATTTACGAAATTCGCACAGCAAGTGTTAAAGTACATATACTGTCATGAAATGTATTTTCAAGTTTCTGCATCATTAAATGCAAAAGTTATTAAAGTTGAAATGCACCCCATATCGCATTTTTGGAAATTTTGCCACGTTTTACTACGTAAATTTTGACGTCATCAACTTACTACGTCATAATTTCATCTGTGGGTTGTCCGAGTCTTACTTGCAATTTGATCCCAGTTTCAGCCACAAAATCAATTCACAAGCGACACAGCAGTCGAATAAGTGAATGTCACTAAGTAAAGAAAATATTGGAAACCTTTGTAAAAATGACGTTATTATGACGTCAATGGACCGAAATTTGGGGGTGGGGACCACCTTACAGACTATGCTTGAACATCGCGATGTGCGTGAAAAAAATATATCCTTGGGGTGCACGTAAACGCATTTTTTGACTAGACTAAATGAAAGAAGTAAGAGACAAATCCAAAAAGAAAAAGGAATCAATTGCAATTTTTGAGCGACTTCGGATATTTCTCACATTGCGCCTTTCTAGTTTTGTTGCGGCAAAAATGTTATTCATAAAATAATGAGCATGCAAAGAAACATTATGGTAAGCCAAAAAATACTAAATAGACGCAATAAAATCCGCTCTATGACAAGTTACTGGGCTTGCAGGATTGAACGTACAATCGCGGCGATACAATCTCAGCCCCTGCAGGCTTTAGCAAGCAGTTAGACTAGCTGGTATATGTCGGCAATGACGATGATGAGGACGACACGAGCAATTAACATCAGAACATTCAACTAAAGCAGGGGTGGGGGAACCAGCAATGCACAGCGGGCCACATTTGCTTCTAAGTTGTAAATTTTCTCTTAAAAATACACAATATTACGTCGCTAATTTATTAAACATTCATGCTAAGCTGGTTTTTACCGAGAAACCAAAGACTTTTTCGCGTTTGTTAGGCTACAAATGTTGCATGTAGTTGAATGTGAAACAGTTTTTTAGAAATCTTAAAGTTTTCAATTCTACCAGTTTGTTATACACTTAACAAGGTTCTGACGCAGGCCACGTTTAAAACTTAAGCGGGCCGCAGGTGACCCACCCCTGAACTAAAGCAATGCAATAAACAATATAAAATATTACGTCATAAACGCAACAAACATGCCAAATCACTAAAAAGCATGAAAAAAAATCAGTCATTTTGCATCAGTTATCTAGTGTAAGCGCTGTTGAAGTCCATAGAAGATACAGCAAAAAAACTCCCTTAAATAGTAAAGAAGACAAAAAATCGAGATAGTACGTCCGAGAAAAAAAAAGAAGAATAAAGGTAAGAGAAACAGCAATGCAATTAACAAATTGATGATTTTAAATTAAGAAAGTACCATTGTTCATCGTTTAGTATGAGGAGGAGTCTTTATATAGAAAATGTTTCTTAATTAATAGAGCCCAAACTGGACTTCTCATTTTTTCAAATTTTAAATTGGGATGAGTAGTTTGGAACAAACAGGACAAGATATCAAGTGACTTTGTGTTGATACATGGTTCAAACTGTGAAAAAGAGTGAAAGCAAATAATGTAACGAATAGGTGCTTCACTCGAGGTTGCCCCAATATTAGCGCATACTGGGAGACGGATTTATTTTATTTAGGCTGATGGTTCCAGTTACGGCTGGAGCCGATTGCTCGTAACCTGATTATCAAATTCTTCGTTCATAAAATAATGTTCGAAAATAGATTCGAAAAAGCGTAAGCTTGTTTCGTACAGGCAAGATAGTGTATTGGCACCCAAAAATTCACAAATTAATTTTTGTCTGTAAAAGAAATTAAACTTTTTGGCCCCCAACCACCTTAGAAGTACAACTTTAGGCAAGCAGCCCTGAGTTCATGTACTCCGCCGCGATTTGGCGAAACCCCTTGCCGTAACTTTCACTCTTTCTGAAAAAATCAAGGATTAGTTTAGGCGTTGAAAGGTTTTTAAAAGTGTTCCCGATTGAAGAATTTTTCAATTTTTAGTCTATCAAAAATGATTAATAACAAAAGTTTATTGAAATTCATCAGAAAGTTGATATAGAGAATCACTTCACTCCAATAAAGCTACTTTGACGATTTCGCATCAAAAATCATAGTTTAATATGCTGGTGGAAATATCATCTGTATGCGGAAATCAGTCATAATATAACTGCTTACACTTCATTGAAATCGATTTCGGTTAAAAAACCATCATCAGTATTCTTATTCAAATAGAATTATTTGAATGAAACATCTCAATCAATATCTATATATAATCTAGGATATCTAATATCTAAATCAATTTATTCAAATATCTATTTGAATAAGAATACCGATGGTTTTTTAACCGAAATCGATTTAAATAAAGTGTAAGTAGTTATATTTTGACAGATTTCCGCATGCAGCTCATATTTCCACCAGCACATTTAACAAAAATTTAATGATAAACTTCAATGTCAATAGTACGGTTAAACCTCGCTGCTGTGCCACTCTCGCTACTATATACCACTTTTGACCGTCTCCAACAAAATTCACTAGAAAATATAGGGGTTGCAAATTTGCTGTGCCACCCTTAATCCCGATACTGTGCCAGGTGCGGTAGGGTGTGTACTGTGTAAGTAGATAAAACAGCCTTGTGACGTGACAATGTAATAGAGCATTTAGTCTAGCTGTGCTCGCAATGTTTTGTTTAGCAGTGTTGTATAATTAACTATACAGTACAGCACAGTATAATTTTCGACGTCTAAATTTTGCCAATACAATGCACGAGATCCGCCGCAAGAACATGCGTCAGCTAACGATTGTTCAGAGTTTTGGGCGGAGTTAACCCTTCGTCGGGCGCAATGTGATTTGTCACACGATCGTAAAATTATAATTCAATGCAAAAACGTTCGGAGCCAGACTTAAGGGGCCGAGAGTAGGCATTGCTGCCTCAAAAAAAAAAATTGAAACGTTTTTTCTTGAAACTGATAACGTAATCGGGCGCAATGTCTATCAGCATCACTCATTATTTTAGCCTATATGTCTGAAATCAAATAGCATAAAAACAGCAAAAAATTAAGCGCTGATTTTAAAAGAAGTAGGACTGTACTATCGATCACTATGCATTGTTGCCAAATGCACCTGCAGACGCGTTTCGACCTTTTTAGGTCTCATCAGTGCAGCATAGCAACAACCTCCCTCAAAAAAGTAAATTCCTACTTTCATTCTCCCCAAAATTTCTTGCAACCATTCCTCTGCTAAATCCCCGCTACTATCTTAATTGCTAAGATCCAAACTAAATCCTTTCCACCATCCCCTCCCCCAATTTAGACTAATTTCCTGTTACCATCTCTCCCTTCAAAAAAAACTCTCAATAAAACCAACTTCCTGTTATAATTCCACTGAAAAAAGCGTAGTAATATCTGGACAAGAGTAAAATCCAACATTTCATGTTTTTGAGGCTCTATGACAGGGGTGGGCAATTATTTCAGCCGACGGGCCACATGTGGGAAGACCAAGTCCTTCCCGGGCCGAATTATTAGATGAACAGAAGCGTGCCCAGTAATAAGAAGGGGCCGCAATTTTCGTCGTCCAAATTACCGCCCCGAAATCAAGTGAAGACTAAAAAAAAAAAAAAAGGTCTGCACTTCTTTCGACGTCGTGAAGAGCAAAAGAGGTCTTTATATCCTCGCATAACCTGTTTTCCACTGGATGTCTTGTGTTCGCCGAAAATATAGATGAGGAGCAAAAGAAAAAGCCTTCGCATCCTCAGTTGACCTATTCATTTTTTTGTAACTGCCGGCGGGCCGCATAAAATCGTCTCGCGGGCCGTATTTTGCCCACCTCTGCTCTATGACGTAAACAGAAGCACAATTCAATTTCACGAAAAGTTACTTCCTGCTCAAGGAAAATCGGACAAGTGTTTCCAAACAAATTAGGAGCTGGGTTGGTTTCTTTTCTTCAGTAGTGAATTGCCTTACAAATCCCTTTTCACAGAAGAATGCAATAGAACTTTTCACACTGGTCTGAACAAACATTAATCGTATTTTTCTGCGAAAAGGGATTTGTAAGGCAATTCACTACTGAAGAAAAGAAACCAACCCAGCTCCTAATTTGTTTGGAAACACTTGTCCGATTTTCCTTGAGCAGGAAGTAACTTTTCGTGAATTTGAATTGTGCTTCTGTTTACGTCAAAGAGCCTCAAAAACATGAAATGTTGGATTTTACTCTTGTCCCGATATTACTACGCTTTTTTCAGTGGAATTATAACAGGGAGTTGGTTTTATTGAGAGTTTTTTTGAAGGGAGAGATGGTAACAGGAAATTAGTCTAAATTGGGGGAGGGGATGGTGGAAAGGATTTAGTTTGGATCTTAGCAATTAAGATAGTAGCGGGGATTTAGCAGAGGAATGGTTGCAAGAAATTTTGGGGAGAATGAAAGTAGGAATTTACTTTTTTGAGGGAGGTTGTTGCTATGCTGCACTGATGAGACCTAAAAAGGTCGAAACGCGTCTGCAGGTGCTTTTGGGTAGATGGCCTTGTGGGTGCTAGAGGTGTGGGTTGCTTGAGTGGAGCACCGTATTTTTGACCTAGCCTAGGCAAATTGATTCTCTAACCAGTTCATTTGTGGCTTTTCTCTAAGTCGTTTGCCCAAATCATGTCAACCTGAGTAACTTTAGATGGAGCATCGTAGCAGACTGAGTAACCTGGAAGTTGGCATATATAATCCTACCTTCAAGTCAATTTGGAGTAGATACCTAGGCAAGCTTTTCAATGTTATAAAGTACAATTCTATAAAAATAATTTTATATGTCAATAATTATATACAGTAAAATTTTAATGTGGGTTGTAGTTATGCATTTATTACTTACCAAACATTGGGAAAATTGAATTTTCGTTTACAGTTATTAATATACTGTACAATGAGTTCTTTTTTTACATTCGTGATGAAAAATTGGAAGAAATGTGTTTGAACTACATCTATGACGCCATAATAGGTTATATCAAATTACAATTTGCAGTTTATAATAATTATGCGTTGCCATCAAATCAAAAATTGACGTTTCCGAATTGGCAGGCCCGGGAATCGAACCCCAGACTTCCCGCACCGACAGCGATGTGTTTATACCTGAACTAATCGACCGATCGGATAAACTAATAGATTTAAAAGAAAAATCATTCTTCACGGAGCAAACGAAATTAGCTCCATGTGGCTACAGAAGTAAAATAAATGCCTAGCGGTATTTCAGAAATTCTACAGCACTACAACTACTTATACTAGATCAGCTTTCTTACTCTAACTAACCTATGTCGCCTTTAATGTAATTACTTTATGAGATATTTTTTATGTTAACTGGTGTAGTGAAGACGTTTTATTTGATGTAGCCATTTAGTGATTCTATTTGAATCAAAAAACTTGCATTAAGCAACTTGAAAGCAAATTCAGCAAAAGCGGTTGCATTCAGTGGCGTAAGGATTGAGGGAGAAAAAAGGGAAAGGGGACATGTCGCCTACAATTTCTTTTGTTTCAACTACGAAGTTCCAAAACTGATAAAGCTTAGTTATTGAGACGTTGCTATTGGTGCAGGAGACCTTGGGTTCGAATCACGAGTCGAACAAATCGGACGGAGTGTAGCTAACGCTGTGACGTTTCTTCGGAGCAGTGTTGCCGAGGCACTAAGCCGCGGAGATGGACCCCGCCCCTCGTTACACGCTTAGGTGCAATACTGCGAGCATAATGAAGTTGATTTTGACAAATGGTACAATTGGCAGTTTGTTAGTTTTCTATTACAAACAATACAGCCAAGAAATAGCTAAGCAGCGTAAGCTTTTAGCGTTGACAATGGCATCAGACATGAGTCGAAACGTCTGTCCAAGTGTTTCCAGCTATTTCTTGACTGTATTGTTTGTAATAAAAGTTGAGTTTTTTTTTACTACATTTTTGAACTGTGGTCTGTTCAAGTTAGAACTTAGTTTAAACTCTATGTCGGAAGCAGCACTAGTCAACGCAACTAGTATGAAATGCAAAAACAGTTGAGATGGTGATGAAAAGAACAATCATGCACTCAAAATGTTTTTGTTCAAGCTAAGTTTTAATTATAGAGTTGAAACAATAAACTCTGCAGGGAGCAGCACTGGACGACAAGACTTAAATGAAGTGAAAAAAGTGTTGGGAGGGAAACGAAAATAGGAATCACTGAAATCATTTTCAAATTATATTCAACAGAAAATTCAACAATAATTGAGGGAGACTGCGAAATAAGCTGGCACTCTTCGAATCAGCAGCCACCCGGTGTATATGTCAAACGCGATCGGTTCCAGCCGTGAATCGAACCCATGACGCAGGATCTGTAACCTGCGCGTGATACTGCAAGGTTATGTAGCTGACTATAAAACTGTTGCACTTTTGTAACTCACCAAAGATGCATAACTTGATAGTGATTAACCCTAATCGTGTTCTCATGAAGCGAACAAATGACCCTTGCTGCTTTGTTGGTGCCAGCGACATGGCCTAGCAATAACGGTAAGCATATTTATGTAATGCTCCCAACACCAGCAGAACCTCACATTCCTATTCTATTTGCCTGTCTTCACGAACCCGATTGTTAACCACATATCACAAGCGAAGCCGCGACGAAAATCGAACCCAAAACTAGTGCAGCGCTTCCTACGCACGCTGCGCTCTAAGTCACCTAGCTAGAGAAAAGTCGCAGCAATCCCGCAATTAATGGCTTTTATAAACCCACGCTTTGTCAGAAAAAAGCAAGGTTCTACTGGTGTTAGGTACATTACATAAAAATGCTATCGGCACCTCGCGCAGAACCTGCCTGACGGGTTCGATTCACGCCTGAAGCATATCGGGTTCGAAGAGCGCAAGCTCACTTCGCAGTTTCCCTCAATTACTGTTGAATTTTCAGTTCAATATAATTTGAAAATAACCTCAATTATTTACATATTTGATTTTTCGATTTCGTTCATAACTTCAGAAGGATTTGCAGTTTTACAAACCACTAATCTAAATTGATTTATCGGAAGAAAAATACGAGAAGCTCCGTAACCCTAGGGTTACCACATTTTTACTGAGCAAAAAGAGGACAGGTTCAGCCA
Organism: Trididemnum miniatum; assembly: GCA_964006365.1. Classification (NCBI taxonomy): domain Eukaryota; kingdom Metazoa; phylum Chordata; class Ascidiacea; order Aplousobranchia; family Didemnidae; genus Trididemnum; species Trididemnum miniatum. The sequence goes on from OZ023251.1 coordinate 18,363,838, forward strand.
GCATGGCATTCCCCTAGAAAAAGGTCGTTTCCACGCGATGAAGCTAAAACTTTCCAAAATTTTCGGGTTTTTCCAAAAAAAATAAATATAGAAAGTGTCCAGAACTTGCTGATATGATAGATGTATACACTGAAAGCATGATTGGACATGTTTTCACCGTTCAAAATACCGAAAAGGAGGACTTTTGGGCATTTTTTAACATCCTCGGAAGACAAATTATTTTTCATGAAAAAGGAGAACCTGTCCTCCAAAAAGAGGAGAGAACAGAACAGATTTATTTGCAGTGAAATAACGAAAATAAACAAACAAATAGTAAAACAACAATTGTGCAGGAGACTGCGAAGTGACCGAGAGTTCATCGGTCTTCAAGTCAAGCAGCCCCCAACATATTTGATAATTAATTTACCAGAGTCATTTTCATACAAACTCTTGCGCAGATCTCAGGAAAGACAATGAGGCAACCACAGAATTTTAAAATGCGTATACATGGAAGCTTAAACTACAGTTGGTTTTAGCATTAAAGAAAAAAATATACCGTATATATAAACAAGTAGCGTAAACATTTTGATGAAAGACTAATATGATTGCAAAAGATGATGTTGGTAATGACTACCAATTTTATTATACAATTTTAATTCAAAAGGGATATCATTCCAGACTTTAACCCCTCTAAATTTGATGGATCTTCGTAGGCGATTTGATCGATATCTCGGCAAGTACAACAAATTTTTGTGAGATGAACGAGTAGATCTGTTGTAAACTTGATTAATTTTACGAAAGTAATTACCAAAATGTGGTGGTAACGCATTTTTATCAAAACTGTTCATAAATTTGGCAGTTTCCAATTAAATTAGATCATCTAGTTGACGAATTTTAAAATTTCGGAAAAAAAGAGAAGTGTTTTGAAACCTATCTGCATTGTTGATCATTTGTATTGCTCGATTTTATAGTTTTTTCAGCAGATCAAGATACGTCTTAAAAGTTGCACTCCAAATAATTAGGCAATACAGCAATTGAGAATGAAAGAGAGCCACATAGAGACGTTTCAAAATATTAGAGGGCATGGTATACCTTGATTTGCTCATTGTCCCCACCGCACGTAAAAGTTTGTTTTGCAACACGTTAATATGGTTACGAAAATTCAGTTTCGAATCAATTAAAATCCCTACATGTTTGATACACTCAGCATTCTTAATTGTGCAAGCGTTAAGGTCAGTGTTGATTGTTATTATGTTCTTCGTTAAGTAAAGGAGAGATAACAAGAGCATGCGATTTTAACGAGTTAAGAGTAAGTTGATTTTTATTCATCCAGATAAAGACTCTTGCTAAATCTTCACTACGTTGAATTTCAACTCCCGACGTCGAATTTGCTTTTATCAAAATTGCAGTGTCATCAGCAAAAAGTCTGGGTATACTTTCCATGGAGTTTTGCTTGTCATTGATATAAATTAAAAATAAGAGTGGTCCCAACACCGAACCTTGGGGAACGCGCATTAAGACTGGTTTACATTCACAGTTAACATTATTTATGCATACAAATTGTGATCTATTAGTTACGTAAGAAGATATAAGTTCCAGTGCTGTTCCTCTAATGCCGTAATGATCCAATTTTAGAAGGAGTCTTTTATGGCACACTGTGTCAAATGCTTTCGTCAAATCAAGGGTAACTAAGACCGAGTACAACTTGCTGTTTATGTTGTCATACATTTCTGTAATTATATCTAAGATGGCATGGGTAGTTGACCTATTTGCTCGGAATCCATACTGGTTAAAAACAAGAACTGACTGTTTATTCAAAAAATCTGTAAGTCGATGGAAGATAACCTTTTCAAAAATTTTAGACAAACACGTTAACAATAAAATTGGGCGATAGTTATTCATATCCAGTTTATCCCCTTTTTTAAAGATTGGAACCACTTTAGCTAATTTCAAATCGTCAGGAAAGATACCCAGACTTAAAGCCGAATTAACTAGAGGAACAAGAACTGGAGTTAGGAAAGAGGACGATAATTTAACAAAATCTGATGATATCTCATCGTAGCCGCCAGCTTTATTAATTTTTAGTTCACTGTTGTAGTTCATTATTTCAGTTTCAGTGACTTTTTCCAAAAAAATTGAAGGTATGACTCGGTTCTGCAGACAATCTTTTACTGAATTTACGTCATTTAGAGGTAACTTAAACGTAATGTTGGGGCCAATGCTGCAAAAATGATCATTGAAAGAAGTTGCAATTTTGGAAAAATTGCTTGTAATTTGCTCATTAACACAAATTTTGGATGGGGCAAAATGGAAGTCACTTTTAGTGTGTAGTAACGAATTGATAATTGACCATGTTTTGCGAGAATCCTGAGAACTTCCTCTCAGTTCATTAAAGAAAAAGTTTCGTTTAGCCTTACCTTCAAGTCTTTGAAGTTTCTTCGAATACATTTTGTAAAATTGTTTTTTAGCTGAGTCAACAGACAAAAAACGAGAGCTGTAGAGTTGTAGCTTACGTTTGATTGAAACCAAAAGACCTTTGGTAAGCCAGGGTTTTAATTGTAAACGCCTCTGTTTGAGAGAAGCTTACATTAAATGCGCGTGTTTATCGATAACCGATTTAAATGACTTAACAAAATTGGCAAAGACGACTTCATAATTCTCTTCATTGATAGACGGGCAATTAAGCTTAAAATCATTCATTTCTTTATCAAGATCAAGCAAATATTTTTCCTCATTCAGATTCTTAATATTTCTGGAAAGAAATTTGGATTGTTTTACCGGACCAATTGGTTGCTTCAATGGAATAACGCCATACGTAAAAAAAATGGCCACTAATATCACTTAATATAATACCAGGAAATGTGGGATTAGCCATTGCACTTGTAAAAATGTGGTCAATCAAGGTGGCTGATTCTTGAGTTATTCTGCTCGATTTAGTTATCAGTGGAAATAAGCCGTTACCGGCTAGCATCGATAAGTATTCATTAGCAATAGTTCTTCTATGTTCACTAAGAATATTCAAATTCATATCTCCCACCAAGTACATGTCACAGTTTTTTGTTGATTTGATTTTTTTATCAAGGGTTTCAAAAAAAGTGAGAGGATCATTATTGGGTTGGCGATATAATAATGCAATCACAATTTTGCGCTTTATCCCTGGTAAACTAATTGATATCCAAAGGTCTTCACAACCGCCTCCTTCAAGGGTATTCTCTCCGATTAGATTAAAAGAGATATCCTTCGAGATATACGAGGGTAAATCAAAAATTATCCGGAATTGCTCTATAGCGCACTCTTGCTTTAGCTTTTTCAAAATTTTTTTTGCACGTGTTGTCTACTGTGTCACGTGATCACGATCTGCTAATCTAATTGTTCGTTCAGTTTTAACACGTGTTATTTTCTGTTGATAAAAATGGACGCTCCACTTGCACAATGCACCAGAGAAGAACAACGTGCTGTGGTCCGATTTTTGTAGTCAGAAGGTTCATCGGGGACAAAAATTTATCAAAGACTCTTAGCACAATATGGAGACAATGCACTATCGAAAACAACGGTATATGAGTGGATTGAGAAGTTTAAAACAGGCCGGACCAGTGTAAAACATGCAGGAGCAGGACGTCCATCAACCTCCACCAGTGAAGAGAAGATTGAGCAAGCTCAACAAATGATTTTGGCTAACCGGCGCATTACCATTGATGAGGTAGCACAATCTTTGCAGATCAGTTTTGGCTCTGCTCAAGAAATCATTCATGAAATCCTTGGGTACAATAAAGTTTCTGCAAGGTGGGTGCCAAGACAGCTTACAGAAGAGCACAAGCGTAGACGTATGGAGATCTGCCAAACGTTACTGAACCGCTACAACAATGAAGATGAAGCATTTTTGAGTCGAATAGTCACTGGAGATGAATCATGGGTGCATCACTACAGTCCTGAAACCAAGAGGCAAAGCTTGGAGTGGAAACATCCGTCCTCCCCAGTAAAGAAAAAATTCAAGAGTCAACTTTCTGCAGGAAAGGTTATGCTAACCATTTTTTGGGATTCAAAAAGGCCTATTTTGGAGGATTTTCTGGAAAAAGGGAGTACAATCAATAGTGCAAGGTATTGTGATTTGCTAGCCAACCACCTGAAGCCTGCAATTCGCACCAAACGCCGAGGATTACTGTCAAAGAAGGTTTTGCTGCAGCATGACAATGCACGCCTACATGTTGCCAAAGCAACCATTGAAACCTTTAACAAACTAGGTTTTGAAGTGCTGGAGCATCCTGCATACAGTCCAGATCTTGCTCCTTCCGACTATCATCTTTTTGCCCCACTCAAAGATGCATTACGGGGTCGTAAATTTTCTTCTGATGAATCAGTGCAAAAAGCGGTGCATCAATGGTTGTGTGACCAGCCAAAAACTTTCTTCTCAGATGGCATTTATAAGCTTGTAGACCGCTGAAACAAGTGCATCGAAATGGGTGGAGATTATGTAGAAAAATGATAAATCGTTTTCGTGTTTTGTGTTTTTAAAATAATCCATAAAAATAAAAGTCCGGATGATTTTTGATTTGCCCTCGTAGATACCAACCCCACCATCCTGCGTAGCTGAATCAGCGTGGAGAAAATGATAATTTTCTAATTCAATATTAACAAGAAGTTCTTAGGTTGTTTTAGTTGCGGTAATGCAGATTAACTGACGCAGCGCAGGAAGCAATTGAAGCAGAGCGGACGTATGGTTACCCTACTTAACCCTAAACTGTCACAAGCATCAGAACATTTTATCGCAAATTAAACCAAAATTTTCATTCAGCGATAAACGTTTTTATAGTCCTTTTGGCCTCTTACTGTTGCACTTACTTTTTCTTACTTTCTTTTCAAATCTCTTCTACCTTGTGCGTGTGATTATTCACTACGTCTTATCTCCTCTACACAATTAAATTAATCATTATTTTTCTTCAACTGAATTATCGCTAACGAGACTGTCCTGTTGCTGGTTTATTTGCCCATCCATACCGATGCGAATAATTTTTTTTTTACATTATTCTCTGTAATTCCTCAATTTCTGGTTTTTATGACGTAACATTGGGATTTGTTTCCAAGAGTTCATTGTCGGTGTCTTAGTGGGTAAAATGCTGGTATTACCGGTATTAAAATGCTATTACCGGTAGATAATTGTGGAATCTTATGACGACTAAATGTTTTGCTCCGCAAAAATTGTTTGGCTAATTTAAGTATGTTGCTGCACGTAATGATTTAGCCTGAAAAAGTGATCAAGGCCTGCTGCGCAGCGCAAAACCGAAGTCCATTTTAGGCTCAAAAGAGTTACCGGTAATCAAAGTAAGCCTACTCCAGCATTAGCAACTTTTCCAGTCGGAGATATACTATCACAGTCTGTATTTTACAGACTATGATACTATCATCGTGACATATTATATTCCAGGGCGCAGGAACTCTACTCGAGATATACTGTATAAAGTCAGCTTTGCGATTAATCGCCGTAATAAACAAGGACTTCTCTTATCAGCCCGATTAGTTATTTATATTAAGTACTGTAGAACCTATTATTTACCTTATGACTTGAATTTAGATACAGTTCAAAGTACCGGTATGCAGGCCTGGAATATCTAACATCTTTTTTTACTAATAACGTTACTAATAACGTTATTATGCGACTCGTTTTGCTCCTATATGAGATCATTACGAAAGACAAACATTGCTTCGTTCATGATTACCTGATGAGTTGCAACGAGAGCAAAACACGTCATTAACTATGATACAGCGAAAATATTGAAATCTGGTAAAGCTAAAACACAACTTGTAAGTTAAAAAATCAGATCTTCACCATACTGGCGGTATTATACGCCAAAACGTGTAACGAGAGGCGGGATCCATCTGCTCGGCTTAGTGCCTGGATAACACGGATCCGAAGAAACATCGCAGGACGGGCGGGCCGTTAGCGACACTGAACCGATTGGATCGGCCGGGAATCAACCCATGATCTTCAGCGCAGATAGCGATGTGATTAACAACCGAGCATACCGGCCAGTTAAACTTGTAAGTTGCTGGCGTAATTCGTCACCAAGAATGGTTGTACTGTGTCATACATGAAATTTTGCTTTTGTTGTATCTATCAATGTGAGAGAGCAGCATACAAAGTTGTACAGTACGTCGGAATATAACTTTGTGATGTAGCTAAAACAAACCCTTTTTTTCACGAGCTTAAAGGCCCCAACCTTCCAATCTGAAAGTGTACCTAGATCGTTTGCTAGAGTTATTTTGGATAAACAGCTCAGATGGCCGAGTGGTAAAGAGCGTCTGTCTCTTGAGCTGTAGACTCGCGTTTGATTACGAGTCGGGTCAAACCAATGACTTTAAAATTGGTATTCACAGCTTCCCTGCTTGACGCTCAGCATCAAAGGGACAGTGTGAAAAACAAGCCGGCAAGTTTGCTTGTTGTGCCGTTGGGAAAGGCACTTAGCGGGATTCCCCCATCTTGGTGTGGTAGACAGATGGCCGGCAACTTCCAAGCGAGCTCGTATAGCGCTTTGATCGCTTTCTCGTGATAGGAGGATAAATATGCAACTAAATATAAATATATCAAATTGTCGTAACTTACGATTCTCTGACAATTCATATACAGTATACAACATGTATTGCTATGCTTTGCATTTATGCATTGCATGAAACAACCTACTTTGTTGGAGAGTGCCGGTATTTGTCATCGGAAGACTGTAAACGTTGTTTCGCATCATCGGTGAAGTACGACTTTTCTGAAAATTTTCAAGCTGCCATTAACGTTGTTAGAAGTGGGGAATTTTGCTGTGTCGCCCAGTGCCCGCAGCTATAGATTGATAAACCGTCTGAAGATTTCATTACAACTAAAGTAAAAAATTAAAGCAAAAAACATAAACATGCCCTTTAAGCAAGTTTAGCATGGTTTATCGCTTTGTCATTGTTTTCGTTTTTCCACAGCCACTTTTGCTTCGTGTTCAACTGTAATCAAATAAGTGGTTAAATAAACTAACTCTGAACGAGTTTGGGATTAGTAGGCCTGAATGTCACGCAACATGTTGCCTTTAAGACAAGGGGAGAAATGAAAAAATAACACTAGAAGACGGATGCAATGTTTACTGTTTATACAAATTACTGCTAGTCTAATACCTCACATACTTAATCACACGTCAAAACTATGGTTTAGCACTAGGTAGCCATTTCTAAAAGTAATTTTTTTAGATGATCTGTGGACTAAAGGTTATGTCCTAAGTCCAAACTGTACTGCAGAAGCCTTGGCGGGTTTCCGCTATTCCACAATTAAATATTCTAAGAGAGTATGTAGGCTACTTCATCAATCATCATTCATAAGATTATTCTTCTTACATTGCAACAAACTGCGATGGATAAGTAGACAACTTGAGCGGTTGTACACGCGAAACTCCCCGTTCCAAACACGACTGCAGCTGCATGAAGAATCATCATGCCGGGCAACTAAATAAACAATAACTCATTAATAAAAACAGTCCCGGACGGTCAAGGCCGAAATAAGGTGGGGGCTGATGGGGCTGCAGCTCCAGGCCCTTCGATTACATCGCGTTATAAACAATAAAGCGATTTTTTTTATCAATCAACTATTTTATTGTAAAGTTAAACACGAATTACCAACCTTTATTACATAGGCCTAATCTGTCCAGTTTAGGTCAGGGCTAAGAGAGTGATTCAAGATTGTATCAATGCCAAAAATTTCAACGAATTTACTCTTGAATTCAAATCACAAGATGCACGGCAATTAAACGAAATCAGAAAAGACTGACTACGAGTTTGTGAGATTCGGACCTACTTCGAGTCGCGAGATTCGGATCAGTACAGCGTCATTAGCCCAATGGCTGAGACGCAGGAAACACGCGCAGCAATAGGCGCAGGAAACAGGGTCCAGAAGGTACCTTTAAAATTATTCGAGCCCGTCTTAACCAATCAAATCTCTGTGGGTATTGGGTCAAAATTGCAGAAAGCGAAAAAATGCCAAAAAATCTAGCCTACATGAAAACATTCTGACGCAATATGAATGTGCTACTCTGCAGTATACCGTGCAACAATTTAGACAGTTTTCGAAACAGAATTCAAAGTGGACAAATAAAATGATTTTTGATATAGATGTTCATTACTGTGTAAATATTGCAAAAGATCACGATCAAATACTATCAATGTCCAAGCATCGGTTACAGTGTGTTATGTAACGTTCTACTCTGCAACTGAGAGAAAACTTTATTAACTCAAGACTACGCTAAAGCGTGATACATGTAGCGGGTCGATCTTCTTATAATAGCGCCTGCTGGGCAACACAGCTCCGAAAAAATTGTCGATTTCCCCTTTTTCTTTTCTTTTATTTCTTTCGTTTTGCATGAGTGAGTTTGACGGTTGACGTGGCCTAATGTGAATGCTGGTTGTTCTTTGACTGCTGTATGTCTGCGACTTGTTAGGCTTAGTTACTTTCTCCCCTTTTTAGTTAGACTAAGGCAGTGGCGCGGGAACGTTTTTTGGACAGGGGGGGCTCAAAATAGTAAGATCGTGTAAACGTCTGGGGGGCGAAGCCCCCAGACCCCCCTTTTTTCGCACGCACGTTTTTAAGAGCAGGACACTCAGCAGACCTATTTTGATAGACATCAATTGCATACCCGCTTAAGTGACCGCAATTTTTTCAGGACAATTTTTTATCATGGAAAACAAGATTGCTTACTACCATTAGACTTTTCTAACCATGCTCGAATTACTACTCAAGTATTTGTAAAATGCAAATACCTCAATGACAAAACCGATAAGTAGGCAAACAAAATTTGTCCAATCTAACTTTTGCTTTGCTGATCAGAGTTACATGCAACAAACAATGCCCCACTGAGGTTTAAAAATGACAAAATACACACGATCAAAATAAAGCACTGAACCATTTTTTAACATAATGAAAATGTGTAGATAAAGGTATTTAGGTAGGCGTACTAGCTCAATTTTAGTAACAATCATCGGCAGTGCTCGAGTTGTGAAAACACTTATGGGGGGTGGTAGGCTACAACTTTTCACGCAGACCTAAAAAGAGATGGTCATTGTAGTTGTAAGGGAATGGTTTACGCTAAAATGTTTTATGGGGGGATGGTGTTGTTTTCAGGGGGGGTGGCATCCCCCTCAAATCGAGTAGCCTACTGATCATCGGTGCCAGTTTAATAGTGATTTAGCCGCTTCATTGGGTTGGTAGAAAAAATTCAAAACCATTAAAAAACTCAACCAGAAGAGAACTTGCACCAGCTCATATAAGCTTGATTAGGGGTGCCCAACCAGTCGATCGCGATGTACCGGTCGATCTTTGGATGCTTGGCTGTCGATCGCGGGTCAATTTGGCATGTACACAAATCAGGTTGGCCACCAACATTTCCAGTTCATGTAAACGCGTACGGGCCGTGAAGACCTTTTTTTAGCTCTTCACAAAAATTTTGGTGGAATTTGGAACATCTGAAGGATTGAGGACCGTTTTTTTGCACTTCACCGCATTTTCGTTTACGATTTACGTAATTCCCATGATCAGTAGCAACTTTCATTCTAGCATTCAGAGTAGTTTGGCGTAAAGTGTTTGGCAGCTACAAGAATTGGCAGCCATTATACTTTTACTGGTCCATCGTCCATGACTGATGTAAAGGTTTGCAAACGCTGATATAAAACACGGTTAAAAATGAACTTCAAACATTGAAAATTTTACCAAATTTTACGTTGACCAAGTGAATAATAACTGATTGATTTTTAAAAGAATAGTGATTCTTCGTTGGTTAAAAGCACTTTAAAAAATATTTGCTTCATTACGTATGTACATAATTTTTTCAATTGTCAGGGGGGGCTCAAATGGTTCAGGGGGGGCTAAAAAAAGTTCAGGGGGGTCTTGAGCCCCCCTGGCACCCTACTTTCCGCGCCTACGGACTAAGGTGTTGTCAGAGCTGGACAGCCGCTACTTAAATAGTAGCGCCGCTGTCGCTGCCGCTATGTGTTGAAAAAAGCAGCGGCGCTATCGCTACCGCTACATGATTTAAAGAAGCGCCGCTACTGCACGCCAAAACAGCGGGCGCTGCCGCTATTCGCTGCCGCTGCTTTCAAATTATGAAAAACTAAAAAGTTACGATTAACAATGACACACAAGTGAATTTCCTCAATCTCAGTCAATCATATTTTCATGAAAATCAAGTACTGCTGATAAAAAACGCATATTCACGGGAATCTGATCAGGGGCGTAGCCGGGAAGGGGGAGGGGGGAGGGCAGGAGAAACAAAGAGTCAATTTTAGTCAATCATATTTTCATGAAAAACAAATACTGGGGATAAAAAACGCATATTCACGGGAATCTGATCAGAGGTGTAAGTGGAGGGGGAGTGGGGCAGGAGAGACAAAGAGTCAATTTTAGTCAATCATATTTTCATGAAAAACAAATACTAGGAATAAAAAACGTATATTCACGGGAATGTGATCAGAGGTGTAACTGGAGGGGTAGTGGGGCAGGAGAGACAAAGAGTCAATTTACTTTTGCTATTTCTTTCGATCTGATTATTTAACGAGCCAAAATAAAATAAGCTCAAGGCAAATTCTCGCATCATAAAAAGTGATGAGAATACTTTCACCCAAATCAAAGCGACTATCATTGGATAGGCCTACTTTAAAGCACACAATCGGGAGTAAGTACACAAAGTAAAATCAATATGGCCACCTGGAAATTTTCATCTGGCTACGCCACTGATTTGTTATAAATCAGTTTAAAAAATAATTATTATTTATCACACTTATCTTTACTTGGTTTACTGTTTGTTACGCCAGACTGTCATCACCATTTTTGGTATAAAATAAATATCCATTTTTAATCATTATTTTAGTAGCACTGAATTTGTTCAAAAATTTCGAGCTAAACATTGAGTTTCGTATTTTTGTATATCATTTTTTTCTTACTACCGCAAAGCCTGATTACCGATTTTTTTCACATTAATTGTCTCATCGAACAGACAATATTTTCCTTTTTTTTTAGCAGAGTTTGATTTTGTGCGGAGTCTCAACTTGAGCACATGTGGTGAATACGACCCCTAGTGTTAATGAGGTAAAACGATCCAAGATACTCGAATCAAAGAAGTGAGAAGTCAAACCAGCGGGGGGCATTACTGAAACGTTGGATTTCTGACGGCGAGATGCAGCTGTATTTGTGAAGCGGCAACTGTCAAGTAGGATTAGTGTCTGGTGATGAAAACGATCAAAATGGTGTTAATGAATTAATGGAACATCGCTTGCGATCTCACGCTATCACGTCGCTTTCCGTTTTCATTTGTTTCATGGTACTAATTTCAAGCAGAGCGAGTCTAGATTTAAGTTGCAATTTTATTATTAGATTGCTGCATAACACACAGTCTTCAAAATCAAAAAGTTTTTCGCAGCAGCGGCAGCGGTAAGTCAATTATCTTCACAGAAGCGCTGGTCGCTACTCCACCTCCACCGCTGGTCGCTACTCCACCAAAAGCGGCGCTGACGCTTTTCGCTGTTGACAGAAAAAAACAGCGGCGTTGTTCGACAGCGCCGCTGTGCCCTCCTCTGGGTGTAGTTAAGGTTGATGTTTTGTAAGGTGTGATAGTTTAAGGCTTAGGTAGTGGTTTAGGCTAAGAGGGAGATTTTCCTTGCCTGCCTGAGATAATTCTGTTCAAATGCCAGGCATGTTTTTAGCCTTGAAATGTAGGCAGTTGTTTTGCTTGGATATAAGCTAGAAAGCTAGTGCGCATTGTGTCTGTGTACAATATTTATGCAGATTTTCACCATTTGGACTTAACTTTGTACGGTTTGGCCCCAAGAAGTCGGAAAGTCCAAGCGCTTTTGTAAATTAATTATCATTTTTAGGCTTGGTTGGACAATGGGTGTTAATTAGCCTGCTGTTAAATTGGCTGTTTTATATGGGGTGCCGTTTGTAAAGTTGATATTGCATGCACTTTACGGACAAATTAACGTCTTTTGCTATTCTAAGACGAAATGGTAAAGTAAAAAATTAGACTCATTCTGCGGACTGTAAAATAACAATGGAACGACAAAGGATTTTGTTGAAGGCTTTTTAATGAAGTGCCATTTGTTAAATTGATATTGCACGCACTCTACGGACAAACCAACGCTTTCGTCTAGTCTAGGACAAAATCGTGATGAAAAAAGTTTTAACGTTTTGCGGACTGTAAAGTAAGAAGTAGTTTAACTGCACGACGAGATAGTCTTACGTTCAAGACCAGTTTCGGCGGCCAGTAAAATAGTGCAGTTTGTAAAATAGTGCTGATCGTAAAATCCATTCGGAAACAATCGGAAACCTTACGTCATTTAGTGAACCTCTGTAGTTAATTGTTGTACTGTGCCTAACTTTCCCGCCAGTGACCGAAAAAACATGACGTAAGGTTTCCGATTGTTTCCGAATGGATTTTACGATCAGCACTATTTTACAAACTGCACTATTTTACTGGCCGCCGAAACTGGTCTTGAACGTAAGACTATCTCGTCGTGCAGTTAAACTACTTCTTACTTTACAGTCCGCAAAACGTTAAAACTTTTTTCATTACCATTTTGTCCTAGACTGGACGAAAGCGTTGGTTTGTCCGTAGAGTGCGTGCAATATCAATTTTACAAATGGCACTTCATTAAAAAGCCTTCAACAAAATCCTTTGTCGTTCCATTGTTATTTTACAGTCCGCAGAATGAGTGCATGCAATATGAATTTTACAAACGGCACCCCATAGTTTTAGTAAAGTAGGCTGCTATTGTTTCCAAATTTTCATTATTGGTTTGTTTTTAAATAACCGCTGTATCGCCGAATAAATTGTTTGTGAAGCTTATAGCGCGTCGAATATTTTCTGTGAGATCCGGTTTCGCGTCGCCAAACCCGCAAGTAACACTGAACTTTCACAAAAATGTCGCCGTTTTTGCGAGTTATTGAAATTTATGATTATTTTGTTGTAATGATCCATAAGACAGCAACGCAAATTAAAAATAGTTTGACACAAAATGCTCCACGATTTTTCGCAAAGGGACGTTGGGATACGACGTAGAGGCTATGAAGGAGGTCAACGTAAGCTTTGTATGGCTTGTGGGAAACTAACCGCAGTATCATTAACAAAACAACAAATAGAAAGCATATTTGGCATTTCCAGGAGTCGGGGCTCTGTGGCGTATCATCTTCTAAAACTTTGTGCGCGCACAATAGAGCGTTCTGTTTAAATTCAGAAAATACATTTTTTGGATGTGTTTAATACTACTATGTAGGCTACATATTTCAGCAGGTCTTCAACTTACGGGAACAAAATAGGCCCCGGATTACCAGATAGCTACAGGCCTCAGAAATCATTAATCCGGCACTGTGGACGATTAGCTCAGTTGTTAAGTCTATCGCTATCCGTGCGATAGGTCTGGAGTTCGATTCCCTGGCTGGTCAAGTCCTCTAGATACTGGTCAATTTCTCTTCAGTTAATTCTTCGTAACAGCAAAATGAACAAAATTACCATGTGTAGCCGAATCTTCTCTGCCGAGGTTTTGAGCAAGTTTCAGTTGCCATTAATGTTTTTTTTTTTCAAGTTTTTAAACTATAAGGTTTCGCAGTATTGGCACGCGCTGCAAAGAGATTGGATGTAAAAAATTTGCTGTAGATGTAACCAAACCAGTCAATGTGGAGATAAAGCTTTCATTTTTGCTTCCATTGTCGTTTTATAATGCCACTATAAAAGCAGTGCTGTTGCTTCACGCAAAACTTACTGTAGGCCTATACCCAATCTAACTGGGAGCTGCAACCATGCCTACTCATTATATCATTTTTAACACCCGTTTTCCACGTACATGCCATAACGTCAATAATTTTAATACAGCTCAGATGACCGAGTGGTGAGAGCGTCCGCCTCGGGAGCTGTAGACATGAGTTTGATTCCGAGTCGGATCAAACCAATGACTTCAAAATTGGTATTCACAGCTTCTGTACTTGACGCTCAGCATTAAAGGGGCAGTGTGAAGAACAGGCCGGCAAGTTTACTTGCGCCGTTGGAAAAGGCACTTAGCGGGATTCCCCCCATCTTGGTGTGGTAGACAGACGGCTAGCAACTCCTAAACGAGCTCGTAATGCGCATTAATCGCTTTCTCGTAATAGGAGGATAAATATAGGCCTACAACTAAATACAAAGTTTTGGCGTTTTCTTGTACCGTTGTAATTATGTTTTACAAGTAACAGATCGGTTGGTTCAGCTGTAATACACATCGTTATCGGTGCGGTAAGTCTTGGGTGCGATTCCGGGGCCGGTCAAATCGAACACGTTTCTCGAAGATAGGCTCCGCCACTCGTTACATTCTTCGGCGTAATATCGCGTGTATAATGAAGATATATTTTTGCTTTTTGAATCTATTGTGTCCTCTCTTATGGATTGTCACCTTAACGTGGTGGGGAGATTTGAGTTTTCAATGATCCTTAGAGCAATGCTGTCGGTAGTGTTTATTCATTTACATCAGGGTCACCCATGGCGATAAGGTCGAAGGAGAGAAACAGACTGAGTAGCAATCCAATGCTGTAGCTAAATAGAGAGTTGTAATACCAATATTCATGCTGCATCGCACGGCGCGAAGGATAAATAGGTCCGCGTTCGAGTTTTAGGCAGAGGGACTCGTTCGAAAAATAAGCCACAGTCTCCCCCACAAGCTGACCGTCACCGGAAACTCAGCAACGCTGTCGCTAAGCGTTTGGGGAGGCAAATGGGGGAAAATGTACTCGAGTTGGACCAAACTTACGAGATATAGCTATCGGGAACTGGAACGTTTCGTCACTGACAGGAAAATAGCAGGAGCTTGTTCGCGAAGCCCAGCAGTATCGCCTTGATATTGTGGGAATTTTATCAACAAAGCGCCGGGTTCTGGAACTGTCGAGTTGAACGGTGGGTGGAAAATTTTCTACTCAGGTGTTGATGCAGCAATGTCTGCTCAAGCTGGTGTTGGCTTACTTGTGAGCGCCAACATGGTTGAGTGTGTCGTTGACTGGGTACCACAGGGAGGAAGGGTTTGTCTTCTAAAGCTAAGGCTGCAGGAGCGATTTATGTGTATCTTGCAGGTGTACGCAGTACGCACCTGACATAAAATCACAGTACGAAGCCTTTCTGGAGAAAGTTGAGGTTGCATTGGGATAAGCAACTTCATCAGAATCCAGTGGCGTAGCCAGGGGGGCAAGGCGGGGGGGGGGCAATCGCCCCCCTTAATAAGACCTCTGCCCCCGCTTAAATTCTCGATTGCTTTCGAAACAACACTGCAATTACTCTTTTCAAACCTAGAAGTAAAGCTAATATAAAGCCCCCACGCATAGGTTAGTATTGCTGCACTCATGGCCTCAGCGCATTACGGGCTCTTGTATTTTAGCTTTGAAACCTTGAAGGACAACGCATATTGGCCATTGTAACGTCAGAGTCATTATTTGTTACCTATAACCGTAGTGTTGTCAATCAATCGAATCGCAATTCGCATGCATTACCTCATTAAAAGTTTAACAGGGAAAGGCCGAAAGGGCTTTTTTTTTTCGAGAGTGATTTAGGAATATTAATTACTTTAAAATGAAAAAAGCGTCGATTTTAAAATACTGGTAGTGAGAATTAATTGGTTTAAAGGATTTAGAAAACTATAGCAGCTGTAACAGAAATTTCTTGGTAACAAGGGGAGTTAGCCGTGTAAGGTTATCAAATTATAAAAGAAATGGTATTGGTATAGTGGTAGGCCACTAAGCTTACAAGCGAAATGATGGCAAGTCTAGTCAATCCTATTATAACTATTTCACGGTCATTAGGCTGGTCTGAAAATGCTGGGTCTGAAGGAAACTTTAGATAAAATGGCTAAGGCGAATGGAGTAAGATGGTATGGACATGTGGTTAGGAGGGATGATGAGAGCATTTTGAAGAAGGCAATGATGTTTGAAGTGAATGGACCACGAAAGCGAGGACGGCCGAAGCAAACATGGAAGAAACAAGTCGAGGAGAACATAAAGAAGTTTGGCTTGAGGGTGGAGGAAGCTACAGATCGCGCGAGATGGAGAGAGGGAGTGGGAGCGATTGCTGAAGGAATGAGGTGCATCCGGCCACCTTCGGACACGAGGAAAAACCGGATTAAAACTGGACGATGATGATGATGATAGGCCTACCAATCGTCAGACAGGCTCAGACTAGATTGGAACCCAAGACCTACAGTATTGAATCAGAGCCAGAAACTGTAACCGCTCGGCCATCGAAATTTTTAGAAATTCCTTAGACAGTCTAAACTTAAACCTACTTCTGTCTTAAGCCTACTTATGAAAACCTCTTGCTCTACGACAGGTTTTCATTTGATTAAATTTTACGGTATATACAAATAGGATTTCTCAAACATTTTTTCAGTGTAGCAAATTAGTGTGAAATAGAACCGGCCTAAAGATTATACTCTAAAGGCAAGGGGTTTCCAACCTTTTGCTTTCTGCGTACCGCTTCTGGACCTTTTCTGCAGCTGCGTACCACCTACCTTTGATGAACACTTTTTGACCATAACAACATATACAAGCCCCGCTGAAAGGTTTACTTTACATACCAAAACGAATACCTAATTAAATTCTATGTTCATTATACACCCGGTTTTACGCTGAAGCACGTTAGGCTATTAGCAAGTAACACTGCGGCTTAGCATCTGGGCAACACAGCTTCGAATTTCGAAGAAATCTCACTATGTGCGAGTCATTATTGTAAATCCTTAGTCTAAGGGTGGGCAAAATTTTCATCGAAAAAAGTCTAAGGGTTTTGGATCATAAGGGTTCATCGCAAAAAGTCTAACAGCTTTTGGTAGTCTGAGGGTGGGCAAAATTTTCATCGAAAAAGCCACTTGTGGAAAAGTAAAACAATTGAAGAGTTGCCACCGGTGAGTCAAAGAGCAAGAAAAAGTTTTCGATCGCACAAGAGCTGGAAATGGGGGGTGTAAGTGCAATTGCAAAATAAAAAAATAGTCATCGGTGTTTCTCATAAGGGTTAGGGTTGGGTTAGGGTTAGGCCGCATTTGGCTTTTGGCTTGGCTTGCGAGCCGCACTTTGCACACCCCTGATTGCAAACTTAGTCAATTAGTCAATTTAATATCAACGATGTTGCTCCCAGGCCCCTGAAGATAACGATTACGGTACAGTGATTCATTACTCCCAAAATATCTGACTAATAAGAGAGGTAAAGAATAAATTTCACGCCCTCTAAAATCTTCTGAATTTTGTAATCTTTTGTTAGGAAAAACTGAAACAGCTTCTTTTGCAACACAAAAAGACGCATCCATGAGGGAAGAATGAATTTCATGCCTTCTAAAATCTCCTGAATTTTGTAATCTTTTGTTTGGAAAAACTGAAACAGCTTCTTTTGCAACACAGAAAGACGCATCCATAACGGTATTCTTTTGAGACCTCACTTTCGTATAAAATAGCAACGACGTGTATTCTGATTTATCTGTTGCAGCTTCGTATGAAGCTCTGCGAGGTCGTTGCTTCTGAAATATCCTTGGGTGTAAGTAAAGTTTAAAAAGTTGAATGGCAACTGGCAACGCACAATTTTAAAGCGAAAACCTCCCCACAATGGGCGCTTTTAACTGCAAAATGTTGGGGAGGTTTTGGCTTTAGCGTGAATGATAAATCAATAGATGCATAAACGCACAAGTTTACGAAAAATTTTCACACCCGGTCTTCTCTTATTGCTACTTTTGTTTGAAATACAAAACGTTTTGCAAAACCAGTGCGAAACGCAGTTTGTATGCGTTCCTTCTTCACTACCCCCAGGAATATGTCGGCTAAAACTGTGAAACTCAAGTAAGGAGTAATTTTAAACCCTGACTTCGCTATTTTGATGAAGACAAATGAACACAGAATTGTTTCTGTTAATAGTTCTTTTACCAGTTAGGTTGATCCATAGATTCATATCACCATTTCAATCACGCCAGCTACAATATTCGATGATGTTGCACCTTGCTGCAGCAGAAAGAAAAAAAGGCCCGCAAACAAGCGAGCCATTGCCAATGCCCATTGCCCATATAAGAGTATGCTACGTCATACCACATTCTCGGAGTCTCCGCACATGATTATGCACATATCGCTCGCTACCCTGTTTTCATGAGACTAATTTCAGTTGTAAAGCAAAAAAATTTTTGCGAGGATTCCGTGAAAACAAATTCTTTTTGCATTTTTGGGAAATATCATTCCCAACCTGCCACAGGTTGGGAACCCCTGTTGTAGGCCTATTAGTGTATTAGGCAAAATGGATTTGAGAATTTTTTTTCACAAACATCCGCAACAAATGATGATGCAGAACAGAAAAATAAAAAAAGATAGTTCTTGCAGCCAAGCCTTTGGTAAGCCTACCGATTCCGAATCTCAGACAGACTCTGATAATGGTGCTAATGACATTTCAATGAATGTTAATATAGATAACCGTGCTAGAGAAAGTGATCAAGGAGACGGGCGCAATGCAATTGCTGACGCAACCATGGGCGCACGCAGGGGGAGGCACGGTGCTATGCCTCCCACCCTTGTGCCCTGTAATAAGGTGCTAATACCTAACTTTCAGTCTGTAATTTTTCAAACTCATATTGGTTGCAGCCTCCTTTCTCTTATTTTAGCCAAGCTTCTGCTTTTAAACATAAGCTGCGAAAATATTTTTGCATTGTCCATAGTGACTGCACTCACTGCATGCCCTTTTTCGATAAAAAAGTTTGCTGAAATGAGTGTTATTTTTACAGTATGTGAAAGCAGTAAAAAATCGTTGGCAACTTGGGGCTATGCCCCCGGACCTACTTGTCCTTCGGCGGCTTGGCCCCCAGACCCCCGGTTGTAGCCCCTTTGCCAAATCATGGGCGCACCACAGGATACAACCAATCATAAATTGATCAATGGCGCAGTTACATATGCACAAGATAGCCTGTTGCAGCCTGTTTGTTCTACCAACCCAGAAGAGGCCTTAGCTTTCGAAAAACTATTTCAGGGGTCCTTGAATTACAAAGTGTTAAGAAACACTAGATTAGACCAATATTTACCTTGAAAAATTAGTTAAGGCGCAATAAAGACGGTAAAACTGTGTGAGAGTATAAATGACAATGAGAACATTGGCTAACGATGGTTACAATACAGCCAAACTACGTCAAAACCAGGAAGTCGTTTTTCGAGGGTAAGCATTTTGAATTTTTGTCAAATAAAAACTGCCCCCCTTCGCCGAAGCCTTGCCCCCCCCCCCCCCCCCCCCGTTTAACTTAGGCTGGCTGCGCCACTGTCAGAATCCCTTGTCTTTTTGGGTGATTTCAATGCACATGTGGGCGTTGACAATGCAACCTGGAAAGGTGTTATTAGGCAGCATGGTGACCCTGACAAGATCTAAAAGTGTTTATTGCAGTTCTGTGCCACCAATGTACTGTGCACAATAGACACATTTATTCAGCACAAAAGAATTCATAAGTACACCTGGTACAGAGACTCCTTGGGACAACGCTCCCTGATTGATTTTTGTATCGTTTCCGCAGACTTGTTTTCTACCGTGTCTGATGTTCGTGTTAAAAGAGGGGCAGAGTTGTCAACTGATCATTATCTAGTTGTCTGCGCTTTGAAAGCTGTGAAACCCTTGAGAAAGCAAAAGACTTTTCGACCACGAAAAACTTATCGAATCCTATGGGAATCATTGGCTGACAAAGAGGTATACGAACTGCATTTGCAGACAACATTGCATTTACAGTAAGTTCATAGAACTTGCGGCCTCTACTGAAAACATTTAAACCGAGTGGTGTTTGTTTCGAACAGCAGTCATTACGTCCGCTGCTACCTGTTACGAACGTAAGCGTATTGGAGGGACGAAGAGTAGCGAGAAAAAAACTCCTTGGTGGAACCAGGAAGTTAAAAAAGCTATTCGTGCGGAAAAAAGTGGCCTATAAGGCCTGGCTTGCAAATAAGTTATCACTCATCACTTGAACTTCGTTCGCAATACTCTGAAGCACGTAAGGCGGCAGCTGCAAAAGTTAAACTGTCGAAGGAAAGGGCCTGGAAGGAATTCGGAAAAAGGTTAGACAATGATTTCAAAATGGCAAAGTACTGTATTCGGGCAGACCATTCGCCGTTTGCGTGGAAACAGATCTCAAGCCGCTTTTTTTCATGGAAAGTTCGAATGGCTTCACTTGGAAAGAGCAAGATGCCTTTTTGAACCGGTGTAGAGAATACTTTAGTGATCTTTTAAACCCAGTTGATGCTACATCGACACAAATTCACGAGGAACACGTTGGGGAAGATATTTAGATAACCGAAGCAGATGTGAATGCAGTTACCAAATCATTGCAAACTGGAAAAGCACGTGGTGAGGATGATATCAGACCTGAAATATTATAAGCAATGAAGACGTATGGTGTTCGTTGGTTGACTTGTGTTGGTAAGGTGGCATGTAGAACTAGGCAAGCACTAAAGCAATGGCGAACCAGTGTGATAATACGTATCCACGAAAAAGGAGACAAGAGAAAATGCACCAATTTTAGGGGCATATTTTTTATCAGTGTCCCGGGTAAGGTCTATGCCAAATGCCTTGAAAAGAAATGCTGTGAAATAGTCGAGCCTAAACTAACGGATGCTCAGTGTGGCTTTCATCCTGGCCGAAGCACAATGGACCAGATCTTTGCCTTGCAGCTAATCTTTGAGAGGTCGTGGGAGTATGCGAAAGAAGTCAATGCATGTTTTGTTGATCTTGAAAAAGCATATGATCGCATTCCTAAAGACAAGCTTTGGACGGTGCTGTTACAGTATGACATTGATGGCCAGTTACTAACTGCTATTAAGTCGCTGTACATGCATTCCGAGGTCTGTGTTCGTGTTAGCAGCGCAACGACAAAACCTTTCAGAGTAAGTGTGGGACTACGGCAAGGCTGCTCTCTTTCACCTATTCTGTTCCTTATTTATATGGATAGAATAGTTAAGAAAAGTGAGTCTTCTGGCGGTATAAAGATCGGTGATTGCACAGTACGACGTCTGTTATGTGCAGATGACCTTGTGCTACTCGACTCTACTTACAATGGTCTCCAGCAAGCTCTCGACAGGTTTTCAGATGCATGCTCTGTGGCCGGGATGCAAATCAGTACAACAAAAACAGAAACCATGTGCCTGTCCAGACAACCAAAGCAGTACTCTTTCCAAATTGATAGAGTACCACTAAAACAGTCAAAGAAATTCAAGTACTTTGGCGTCTCATTCACGAGTGATGGCAGACAAAATAGCGAATTGGATATCCGCATTGTAAAAGCTAGTGCAGTAATGCGCCAGCTCCACCAATCTGTGGTACTGAAACGGGAGCTTTGCACCAGGGCAAAGTTATCCATTTTCAGATCAGTCTATGTTTCTATATTGACTTAAGGGCATGAGTGTTAGATCATGAATGAGAAAGTGAGATTTCGAATTCAAGCAGCCAAAATGGGATTCTTGCGAAGAATCACCGGTTCAACCTTGTTGGACTAGGTTAAAAGTGCAGACATTCGTAAATCTCTAAACATCGAATCGCTGCTTCTGCGACTACAAAGATCGCAGCTGCGTTGGTATGGATTTGTGACACGAATGTCCCAGGAAAGAACAGCCAAACAACTGCTCTATTCAACACTGATAGGTCGAAGGCCTAGAGGCCGTCTCAGAACTCGATGGCGAGATTACGTAAAAGATCTTAGTTGGTCTCGCTTTGGCATTCCAGCAGAGCATCTATCCTTTGCTGCAAAGGATCGAGATGCTTGGAGGATCCAACTCGAGCTGCTGCCCCCGCGACCCACCAAGGATAAGCGGGTCAAGAAAATGGATGGATGGATCTACTGTGTTCTTTATTGTAATGACAAAGCGCAAACGAAAGAGATTATTACACTACTACAGTGCAACAATTTGTTAAAATGAATGTAATTATCGTCCATAGTGATCGAATTGTTTCACAGTTTTCAACCACAGATCTATACTCACGGGAGCGTATGGATAAAATTGCGAACAATAAAAGCTGTCATTGCAATCGACGACGAGCGTGTATCCCCACTGATCAACATCCAAGCCAACAATCTCAAAACCTAGGAGCGTCAACTCAGCAACCATTGCTATGCTTCCCATTACAATACCACCGATGGTCTAAAACACAAAAGTCGCATCTCTTTTAATGTCATACAAACACTAAAAAAAACAGTCAAAAACAATCTTACGTGGTTGTATGTTTATTTTAGAAACAAGTCGAAAGCAATCGAAACTTTTGACATGACTGAAAAGATTTTCACTATCTGCTCCAAATCAATGCACTAGCCTAGATCGGTTAGCAAAATCGCATTATATTTGGACGCCACATTTATTATTTGTACAGTAGGTAGGCTATTAGGAATTTTTTCTGTCAACTTTGTCGGTTAGCTAAGTTGTTGAGACAATGCTGTCGATGCAGGAGGTCTTGGTTCGAATCTCGGATCGGTCGAATCGGCACAGTGTCGCAAACGTCTCACCATCGCTGCGACGTTTCTTCGGAGCTGTGTAGCCCAAGCGTTTCGCCGTGAAGATGGATCCCGCCACTCGTTGCACGCTTCGGCGTATTACCGCGAGTATAATAAGTTTGCTACGCTACCAGTGGCCCTTAGGTTACATGAAGTAACCATCTAAAAATCCAAATAATGACTCATTTTAACATTTAGAGCCCCAAGTCCACAGCAGGCTGTCAGTTTCATCGGGGTAAATCTGCAGCGTATAGTTTCAATATATTATGCATCGTAGCAGTAGCAGCAAATCCTTCAATGAGAAGAACATTTTATCTAAAAAACTTTTAGCATAATATGGTAAACACGACTATGTTTCCACTGACTGTAAAACTCTACTTACATGACATTTGTTGGCTTTGTCTGACGCCGCTCTAGATAGACAGCCAGAAACTATCGCCTAAACAGTTCAAACCGTAAGCGAACCATATTTTCAGCCCTGAACTCCAAAATGTATATTTAAGCCGCCGGTTTATTTGAAAGCTTAACCTAAGCTGTTTACGTACCGGTACCAAGATTTGATGAGCTGGTACGAAAATAATTTTGTTTTGCTGTGGTAAAAAATGTTTTGCAACTCGTAAACTTCACGGCAAAACTTGACGAGGCACAAGCAAAAGTTAATGAGGTAACCTGAAAAACGTTGGCATCTCCAAGGCTAGTTGGAATTAATCTTAAAGGATGTTATTCCTGAAATGAAAATACTTGGTCTCAGGTTTCATATTTGCTTTTATTTTAGCTTAAACGTACTTATAACGTCTGTAAAAACATTTAGCAGTAATACAATAACAGTACTGCGGAACTGTTACTGGAGTTCGTTATGCTGTAACGTTATCACGTTCCGGCAGCGCCTTGCAATTTACAAATAAAAAGATAACATCGATTAGCAATCGCTGCAAGGACATTGCTTCTTGCGAGCTGATCAAGATAGACTTGCTAGGAAATCTCAATTGCGGGTACAATCAACAAACAACATGGCAGGAAGCAATTATTACATGATTCTCAAGACAAGTACCCAAATAAATAAGACAAACGTTCTAGCCTTAAAGAATTAGACATTTTGATTCCAGGCTTGATACTTACAAGCACTCCACCCCATATGGAGCAACCAACTGCTGCGAATCCGTACGCATCGTAAATGGTGGCCTCCAAAACTATTTCACAACTTCCGATCAAGATAAGGATAATTCCAAATGCTATTTGCAAAGTCTGAAAGAAACCAAGTTTAGTTCATCTTTGGAAAATGGACAAGCAAAAACAATCAAGGAGTCTGCAGCAAATTTTCAGAGGGTATTGGTTCAAACTTGATATTTTTTTAATTTGCCATTTGATTGTGAAATGCATCACAAAAATGCGAGGAAAGATGATTTTTGAAACACCTAAAGCGAATAATGTATCGTAAAACTTTTGTATATCCAGCCCGCTTCAGGTTTTGTTTGTTTTGCTTAGAGTGCTGCTACGTCATTGACGACCTAACCTGTCATAGACAACCTAACCCGTCATTCAAAACAATTTCCATAGACTTTGGAGTGATGATGAATTCGAGGATGAAGAAAGTTACAGTTGAAATGTTTGTTTGAAATTTGACGAAATAAAAATTATTGGGAATAAAAGCTCATCAACAAAAAGTTGTAAAAAACACTTGAAAAAATTAGTTAACTACAATTATATGAAAGCAATACAAAAATGCATAGGTAATTACCGTAGACAGTGAACACTGTTTTTATGCAGTTATGTATAAGTTACATAATGTCTTGCACGTGTGATACAAAAATGGTAGCAGAGAGAGCAATCCAAGAAACGTTTTTCTCTGATACATTTATTAAGTAGACAAATAAATAAAAACAATTAATATGAATAGAACCACTTCCATAATTTAACCAACAGTGTGTTGTTTTCGCGGGTAAATGCAACTGAAGTAATGTAGAGGGAATGGAATTGAAAGCCCTGGTCACACAAATTCCACTTAGGCCTACTTACAACACTAGCCCACTACATTTCATGTCAAAGCTTAAATAAAAATCAGACAAATTGTAACGTCTATTAAGTCGGGATATGATGGTAAACTTACCATTGTAATCAATGTACCACGTTTTTATGATCACAGTGAGCTGCAATTAATGATATGCAATCCTGCATTAGTTAAAATCTTGCTCAACGTTTTTACTTTTGCAATTTAACTTACTCGGAAGCATATTAAGACATTTAAGCAGTTGACATATTTTAATTATTTTTTTGTAACTGTCTGTGTCAATTTGATTTTTATCTTGTCACGCATTCTGTCCCGAGTTAAGTTTTTCTTGATATTGCTGCAATTATTACAAACATCTTAGCGCATAAATACAGTGCATTATGCAAAGTTACCGTAGCTTAATATGCGTAAACAAACACAAAAAAACTGTCAACGCCAAAAGTCATAAACAGCTTAACGACTGATTAATTTTTTCTTAGTAAAAAATTACTGTTTTTCTGAAATCATGTGGTAATTCTTACCCCAAGTGTCTTTAGCTGCTTGGCCGATGACAGCTCGTTCGCTTTGGATGGTTGAACAGCTTGCATAATGGCAAAGTTTGAAGCCTTTTTACAAAGAATGTGATGGCCTAGTCCTTGTAAAATACAGGCAAAAAGCTTATTTGTGGTTATTGTTTTGTCATTAGCTTTAATCAGGGCTGGTGAGAGGGGGGGCAGGGGGGTACAAAGTACCGGGGCTCGTCATGTTTTGAAGGGCCCGTCGAGTGGCCCCGCTCTTAAAAAAATTTTCTTTAGGGACACACGGGAAGAAATGCTGGAGAAATTACGCCTTCGCTGTGTTAGAACCTACGTCCAGTGTGCGAAGTAGGGGGGGGGGGTGGCGGAGGACATGTCTCCTCCAGTAAAAATATTCGTCCCCCAACAAAAAAGAAAATTTGTCCAAGGGAGGGAATGCTAAAACGTCCCCCCCCCCCCAGAGGTAAATACCGCAAGAAGTTAAATGTTTTTTATACGTGTTGCTTGTGGGTACGGACTGCGGCGATCCTTTCCAGCATACCTTCTAACCATTATGGTTTCCTTCGGAAACTAATCAAGAACAACCTTTTCAGTGCGCCTATTACAGAACAGTTCTTTTTTCATCAACATTGCAACACGTCAACAGTTTTTTTATAAGCGTTATTGAAAGCACTAAGACTATGTTAAAGCAGCGGTTCCCCAACTTTTTTCATATTATATTTGAGGTTGAGAGTATAAATTAGGAAAATGCTAGCCTATACCTTTTGGGGATCCGCCCCGAACCCCGCTGGGGTAGCTTACTGCTTTTCCTCTAAGCCCCTTGCTTCATTTATAAAACAAAAACCTGCCTAAAACCAAGCTTATAAAGTTTTCGAAATTTTACCGTTGATAATTTTTGTTCATCATGCTGGTGGTATGCAAACACGCAGTACGCCCTCCACCACTGTTTTAATTTGGTCATTGACCAATGACATCGCCCAAGGAGCGTATTTTGGGGGGGGGCATTTGCCACGGCCCCTCCCCTTTTGACTTTGCCTTGTAGTAAAAAAGAACAAATGGTGTCAAGTGACTAAAATACCTGAGACTCTTTTGATGGCTTTTGTAGCTTATGGCTAGAAGCCGATCTAGGGAGGTGGGTGGAATGAGGGGTATGCATTCATCTCCCCAGCCTTTTTCAACTATGTTTTTGATAAATACAAATTTTGCATAATTTCAAACCTCTTCGATTACAATAAGCCTTACGTCTTAGACACGCACAATTGAAAATGTGCGAACAAAATGCACCATATTCGGTGTAGTACTCAGATTTAGGGTTAAAAAAATTTAACAAAGCTTGCCTGAAAAATGTTGAAAAAGCACTAAAATAGCCATTACAACATGTAATATTTCAAAAATTTTCCGGGGGAGCATTTCCCGGACCCCCCAAAGTTTTTGTTATTTAATCTGCTTCAATTAGCGCTGCTAAAAAAAAACTACGTTAAAAAAAATGGTGAAATTATGCTCCCCCTTCTTTAAAGATTTCTTGCTACGCCCCTGCGTCACCCAATGAACAATAAATACCATTTTCGCAACCTTAGTCTTGTTAATTGGGTTCAGAATTCAGGCAAAATTGTAGACAAAAACTTCCCCCAGTAAAATTGTTTTACTTCGCACACTGCCTACGTCTGCGCGATGTCAAGACCTTTTCTTTTTTAGAGAGTCAAATTTTGGTACCGAGGGTACCGCATCATATCTCTGCCCCGGGGCCCGGATTTTCTCTCGACGGCCCTGGCTTTAACAGAAAGTTGATCACTACATTACATGCTGTCAAGAAATATGCACTCGACAGCATTTTTGTGGCTCTACCCGTTACCCAGCCTCCTTTACCCCAAGCAAAGACACGGCTCACCAATCTTTTATGCATGTATTTATTGCTAATCTAAAATCAAATCTTCATTACATTTGTGCACAAGTAATACCATGGTATTAAGCTGAAGCGTGTAACGAGCGGCGGGGCACATCTCCGCGGTTTAGCACCTGAGCAAGATTGTTCCGAAAAAACGTCGCTGCCTCGGCGAGCAGTTGGCGAGACTGCGTCTAATTTGACCGGCCCGGGAATTGAACCCTTAACCTCGTGCACCGATAGTGATGTACTTGAGAACACAACTAATCGCTCGGACACATATATTCTTGCTCATTTTTAATCGTTGCCTCGGTGGAAGTTTTTAAGCCTTAAAGTATGTTAGATGCTGTGACTTTCTCTCAATGAAACCAAATTGTGGTTCAACACTAACTTTTCCTGCTAATACGTCCTTTGACTGGTTGATGTAAATTATTAAACAAGTCTTCGTCAATTGTTTGGTTAGATCCATATCTTTGTGTACTGTTGCTGGTGTGTCAGCTATTAATTTGATGTTTGTTCATTGGTTAATTTCGCGTTGTCATAATTGAAGCAGGAGTGGTCGAAAATGAAAAACTAATGTAGGCCTAATAAACAAAACTCTTGCCATTCACAACGATCAACCAAAGTTTAGAAACCCACAAAAAAATGAACTATACTGCTGGTACTGTATCTCTTGACAAATGCAAAAACAACTTTTTCATTGGATATTTATGGATCTTTTTAGAAGGAAAATAAAACTGCAGTAATTCTTACATTTGGACGTTTCGACAACATAGATTTAGCTGGCATCAGCAGTTTGTAAAGCTGGATAATACTGAAAGGATATTTACTGAATTTATTCCATATTTATTGTATTCCTAAGATTTTTTTGGTAGTTTTGGTACATCGATAAAAGAAGATGATGTGATTTGTAGCATATTATTAACTTCTTTCATTACTGTAAAAACAAAAAAAACTATCAATAACATTTTCAAAAAATTAAATCTTTATTATACTCGCGGTATTACGCCGAAGCGTATAACAAGTGGCAGGGCCATCTTCGCGGCTAAACGCCTGGGCTACACAGCTCCGAACAACCGTCTCATCGGTGGCGAGCTGCTGGCAACACTGTGCCCATATGACCGCCCGGGAATCGAACCCCAGACCTACCGCAACGATAAAATGTAAAGGTACGAGACAGCGGGTGCAAGCACACATCGTTCAGGCCATTTTCAATTGTCGGCCCATTACAATTTTCAATCACGAATGATTGAACGCTGTTAAGGGACATACATGACGAACAACACATACACAAAACCCTTCGCACTTCCGCTTGTGCCGAGCGCCTGGCGCTAAAGCTGCGAATACTATTTTTTAAGTCTTTAGTATGACCCGACTGGGAATAAAACCCCAGTCTACAGGCTATTAAGTGGACGCTCTTAACCAGTACACCAAGCGCCGGTAGCGTGTGGTTCACAACTGAGTTAATCAGCTTTTTGCATCGATAACTTCCTGAAAACCGGCCGGTTAGCTTAGTTGTTAAGCGCAACGCTATCTGTGCGGAAGGTCTGGGGTTCGATTCCCGGGCGGTCATATCGGATACAGTATTGCCAGCGGCTCGCCGCCTCTGCGACGTTTCTTTGGAGCTGTATTCCCCAGGCGCGTAGATGGACCCCGCCACTTGTTACACGCTTCGGCGTAATACCGAGAGTATGATAAAGATTTGATTTTTTAATTTCCTGATCATACAAAACCTTTTGTGCGTTTCTTGCTACAAGATTGTAAGTACCTGCAATACTCAGTCGCACACACCGAGTCATGTTAAATAAACTACATTCCATTTCGCTTCATCACTGATACGGCTATTTTTCTAATACAATACGTAGAAGTCCCATGCTGTTGATAAAGTTACGTAAATTTATATTACTGCCAATTCCTGCCTTTCAATCATTAATTTTTCATATTTATTTGCGTATCAATAAACGTTAAGAGCTGTGATAACATTTCGAGTCGTACCGGTAAATTTTGATTAATAAACTACAATTCAAGCATAAGCTATACGCTACTTGACTCTTGTGAGAAAATACGAAGTGTTTTCAATTATTCGATTGTTTAGTGAGTTCAGTTGTAAAAACATTGCTATCGGTGCAACAGGTCTGGGTCCGAGGTCGGTCAAATCGGATGTAGTGTCGTCAACGGCTCTCTGTCGTCGCGACGTTTCTCTGGAGCTGTGTAGCCCAGGCGCTGAGCCACGGAGATAAGCCCCGCCACTCGTAACACGTTTCGGCGCAATAACGCGAATATAATGAACGTTTGATTTTTTTGTTTGTTTATTTTGCTAGCATGAGAATATGGTAAATGATTGGGGCAAGGTAAATAAACTCACTTTTAGGAAGGTATTGTTTTATGCGATTATTATATGTAGATGGCGTAATCTCGTTAGTATGGGTAATCGAAAAAATTTCATCGTCGTTGCGCAATCAATTATTTGACATGGGTAAGTTTAAAGTGTTCTGCCGGGCGGTCACTGGTGGGCTATAATTACACCAGCGGCAGACATAAATGAAAAAAGGCCATTTTACCTCTTTAAAAAAAATTTTTTTTGAAATCACAAAAATCTTTTTAAGATTATTCACTGTTCTTACCATTGCAAACATTTTAGATTTATCTACTATCTTTAATTCTACTGTTTTCACTGTTACGTTTCCATTGTTTTTGTTAAGCGCAATTTTGATCTGAATTTCCGTCGGGAAAAAGCATATAGGTCTGCAACCTCGCCATACAAATAGGTGGAGCCACCTTACCCATAGGAGGTTACCTTTACGTTCTTACATATAGGAGGTTACCTTAACATCTTACATATAGGTGGTTACCTGACATATAGGAGGTTTGAAATATTACACCTGAAAGGTTACCTAATATATAGGAGGTCAGTGTCATTGGGGTACCTTATATATAGGAGGTTTGAAACATTACATTTGAGAGGTTACCTTACACATAAGAGGTCAATGCCATTGAGTTACCTTACATATTACTGGAGGGTTAGGGTTTGGGCTGGGGTAAATAATTGGGGCACTATCCTGAATATTCTCGGGAGCGAATTGGAGCAAGGGCCAAAGACACTCTAGCACCTTTAGTAATCAAAATATTGAAACAATGTTATTGACAAATATTCTGATTATTTCAAAGATGTAATGGTATTTTAATAAATAATGGGAGAATTATCATCAAGAGTGATTTTTGGGGAAGGGCCAAAGACACTCTAGCACCTCTAGTGGTCAAAATATTAAAACAATGTTATTGGCAAAATTTGTTATCATTTCAAAGAAGTAATGGTGTTTTGGAAACAATGGGAGCAATATGTTAAGGAGCGAAATGGGGTCAAGCGCTAAAGATACTCTCTAGCACCTCCAGTGGTAAAAACATTAAAACAATGTTTTAGACAAAGTTTGTCATCATTTCAAAAATGTGAGAGTGTTTTGGAAACAATGGGGGCAATACCTTTAGGAGCGACTTTGGGTCAAGGTTCAAAGACACTCTAGCACCTCTTGTGATCAAAATATTAAAACAATGTTATTGGCAAATATTCCGATCATTTCAAAGATATAATGGTGTTTTGTAAACAATGGGGTATTATCTTCAGAAGTGATTTTGGGCCAAAGTCCGGAAACACTCTAGCACCTCTAATGATCAAACTGTTAAAACAATGTTATTGGCAAAATTTGTCATCATTTCAAAAATTCACTGGCGTTTTGTAAATGGTTGCATAAGGTCTGTAATCGCGCCTTACAAATAGAAAGTGCGATTTTGCATAAAGTAGGTTACCTTCACGTTCTCACATATAGGAGGTTATCTATTTGTGTGTGTGAGTTACATATAGGAAGCCAGTGCCATTTGGTTACCTTACATATTGGAGGTGTTCTCAACAAACTATCAATCAAACCAATTACGTTTATCAAAGAAATCTTATTCAAATAGAATGAAAAAGAAACAACTTAAAACATACAAGAAGCAGAATTAGCGCACGCTAAAAGCATTTCATTCAAAAAACTAGTACGAAATGTAAATAGCAAACTCTGTGCTTTAACTCGATTTATTACTAAAAGCGAAAGCTTTAATCAACGGCAAATCAAAAGCTTTGAAGCCAGAACAGCAATTTATCAAACCACGGGTGGGAGTCAAACCCTGTAACAAAGCGCGTTGCGATTGTAAATTACCAATATCAAAACACAAAAAGCGACGAAAAAGCAGTTTTTAAGTAAGATTGCATGATGAAGCCAAGACAGGTATGTTTACAAAGCATTCTTCAGAACAGAAGGTCAGCAAAAGATGATTACCTTACACAAAGGGGTAAATGCATGTGGGTTAGCTTACGTATAGGATGTCACCAAAAGTTGATTAGATCGCTTAAGTTCTCCGTAAGCAACTTTTGTTTACTGCAAATATAACAAACAGAATAATCTAAACATATATAATAAGTTCCACAAGAATTACTGCCAAGTTGCGTAGAGAACACGTAGAGTTTGAGTCGAGCAGGAATAATTTATTACACTGTATATGCAAAATATAATGTACCGGAAGCAGGTATTAAAATTCAAAAGAAAGAAACAGTAGAACAGGAGAGTAAACATGAGAATAATTTTCAAGTTACTTGCGTTAATGCGCATGAATTAACAAGCAGCGTTTATTGAGCACATCACAGTTGTCAGTCGAACTTGGGCTTTTCGGGTCGGGTTCGGGCTTGGATTTTGAAAAATTGTCGGGCTTCAATCGGTTGATGGACGGACGGACGCCGATGCAAAATCCAGATTTTCAGTGAGTGATAGAATTTTGTTCGTTTATCTTTAAGTACAAAAAAGTTAAGATATTATGCACTGAGTACTGGTCAATTCCATTGCTGTTCGTTCGTAACTAGTGTGACTGTGGATGAGTAAAACTCATCTTCTTTTTTATTAAAATTTCTTCAAAATTTAAAATGATGTTTCTGCTTTCGGGTTTAAATCGAGTGTAGACTGGCTGATAATTTAGAATTAGGGTTCAGGTCGGGTTGGGGTTTGAAAAATTGGGTTCCGGTCGAGTCGGGATAAGCATCTTTGGCCCATTGACAACTCTGGGACACACGATACGCGTTAAGGTGATTTAAACAGAAGACGATGCGATTTTTCGTACGTAAAGTGACGTAGGCTACGGAGCAGTTAGAGACTGCGATGTAAAGCTAAGTCACTTTCCGCGGCATTCTAGAAAACAATAATGAGGTACTTTTTGAACCAACCGATGGAAAGCAAAATCGTAGGGGTTTGAACTATGTGGAAGATATTTCCGTCAACCGCTTACGTCAAAAATTGGATGAAATTTCGTACGACAACAAATCTTATAAAAATCGCATTTAGTGTAAACAGATCTTTATGCGGTTCTGGCGTGCGATCGCTAGGGCTGTTTATTGGCACGCAAAACGTGACAAAAGTTACAAGAATCATGATCATTGAACTTACACCGACCAAGAAGGATAGGACAATTTTAAACTTGAAGTCTATGGCAACGGCCCAGTTACAAGATTGGCTAAACATTTTTGCAACCCGTTTTCAGAATTCTGTACGTAAATAAAAATTTTCGGCCGTAGCTAATGATCGTCTCGCATACTGCAGTAACTTAAGCCTACTGATGACCTTGAATATACTGTAGGCCTAGCATCGATAATACTTAAAATTAACACATTTTAAACGGCCTCGCAAATACGCGAATAAGGTTTTTTTTAATTTTATTCGCGGAATTTTTTCATAATTTTCTAAACTCTAAAACACGTAATTATCGCAATCGTTTGCCGTTAAGAAGACAGCCAGGACCAGACTTATTGATATACATGTTAAGCAATGAGCTTATCGAGTTCGCAATCTTCTAGTTTTGGGATGCGTTACATATAACGTCACATCACATGTAAAAGGATGATGACCCCTCTCCCACTCCCAGACAAAAAATTGCTCCGCCGCCCCTGGTTTACAGTCATAAGACGTCAGCATATGCAGCCAGTTCAGAGTCGATTCAAGTCTAAATCTCCTAAGCAGGAACTACGCCTTTATTTCAAGTAACAGTATCGCCAATTAATTAATGACTAAAAAGGCTTCAAAATTGAACTTAGCTCCACGCCTAAAAAATTCTGATCATCCCTTCGTGATTCATAGTTCTTGCTATCCTACTCTCCCACGTGTTTCTCCATACAAGGCACGTTCTCTTGATTGTGTAAAAGCTGTTTTTTCGCACTTAAGTTTCAATTTTTCGACTACTTGTACTTTCAAAGTTTTTCATTTTGACATTTTTTTATCGCACAAAGATCTCAAATGGTCTACCTTGGCATCTCACCAGAACATCTATTCTTTGTAGCAGAGGATTGAGATGCTGGGAGGCTCCAACTCGAGCAGCTGCTCCCGCGACCCCCCAAGAATAAGCGGGTCTAGAAAAGTAAGCAAGTAAATACACAAATCCTAATGCCAAAATTTCACCTATCCAAATTGTTAGCCAAATACGCCCGTGTTTCCAGCGATTTTTTATTCTCATGATCACGTGATAATTTTTGTCGCTGGCATTTTTTGAAAAAATTGTACTGTATTGCTGCTATTCAATTTTTGTCGCGATTCGCGGGGTTAGTAAACGGCAAAATAAATAAATAAATGATTAAAGAGCGATAATAAAAAGCAACGTGTATCGCATAACGCGCTTGCCCAATAAACACAGCTTTATAGTTTTAAAACTTTGCTCACTGCTATTTAAATTTTTAATAAACTTTTTATTTTTCTTTTTTTAGCGGCCACAAATTATAAAACTTTGTTTTCTTTTCCTTGTATGATATTGATCAGTAAAAGTAAACTTCAGTAGCCGGTTTGTGTAGCGTAATCGCCGTTCTACGTGTACCCTAACTGCGGAGAGATTGAGTGATGAATATGACCATAGAGAGTGAAACAGTTAATGATGTTAGCAATTTCATCTACCATTGCACAAATGTTTGTGACGAAATCAAGTCAAAACATGTACATTGCAAGTACTGCAGTTTCAGACGCGTTGATTTTTGGAATATCAAGCGACATGTTCTACAAGGCCACATCAACCGTGCTGTCAAACTCAACGGCAAATTATTTTATCCTTGTAAACTCAAGCTTATGGAACTGGGTATTACCTAAAGATATCACTTTCACCGCTCAGTTTGCAAGACGACTATTTTTAACCGACAACCTTTTTTTCTTCTTATGCAACGTCATTTACTAACTACCGATGATTGTGAAGCAAATTCTAACAAATCAAGAGCAGGTGATCGGAATTCGGAAGAAGAGCAATCATGCAACCAAAAAACGTGCTCAACAAAAGTAGGTGAAGCAAAGACTACAAAAACCTTTTTTTTTCAAAATGTTCCATCTGCCAAAAGTCCATGCATCCCAAAAGTATGCCGAGACACTACCGAAGAGTGCATTTCAAAGAGATGATTCCAAGCTGTGTGTGCGTCGACGAACAACAGGAAATATTTTTTGTGCGAAAGCGTATGAGTGGTAGTATACCATATCGCAGTCATGTTTTAAAAAAAGCGTAATGAAAATTGCTTTCATTCTGAATGTGAAGATGATGCTTGCACCGATTACATGAAATTTGCAAAACTTTCCAGAATGCCTGCTGTTGCATGCATTCATTTGCAGCAATGCAACGAAGCTTACACTATAGCACCTAAACAAACTCGGTCATTGGGTAGTCTTAAAAACTTATCTGGGGATGGACAATTAACACTTTTCAGTGACTCTACCATTTCTCGGTGTGGTGCTTTACAAGAATTCGCAAAAAAGAAACAGTCAAATCTTTTGGTGGCCGTGCATGACAGCGAAAGATTTATTCATTTTTCTGTGCTTGACGATGGAGTTCATTATTATGCTAAGTTGGGGCGTGTTTCCGTAACAGCAGACATGCTGCATGGGTATCTAGATTGCAGCTGCTGTGCTAGACGGCGAGGTTGCGTTCACAAAGCAATATGCAAATGGTATTTACATGAAAACAAACTACTGAATAAATTGCTAGGGGATAATGAACAAAGTGAAAAGCAGGATCAAGCTCAAGAAGATGAACTTGACAAGGAATCTGAAATCAAAATTAATCCATCCGAAAATCCTTATATAATTAAAAAAATGTGCGAATATTTGTTAGAGAAAAAGAAAATTCCATTGAACTTTGAACCCAAAAAATTGAAAAAGCTGCCAATGTTTGTTCCTATAGAAACAGAATGCCATTTTTGCGACATTTCATTAGGTGCACCTATTTGTGTAACCCAGAAGGCCAGTTTATTGACAATGAACAGCTTAAGAAAAAATTCAGAAATTTACAATAAATCCTGCTCAGAATGTGGCGCTTCTTACCGGCATCAAAAGTACTGTAACGGCATTCACAACTTCAATGACGAGTTCTTGATATCGATTGAAGTATGCACGTTTCTTCGAAATTGTTTGTTGCAACATATTCCAATCGGCAGCATCGTAAAAGTAATGGAAGCTAAAATAGGTACTTCTTTAAATTCACACACTATTTTAAATGCATATTTACATTTCGATGCCTTAAGCGAGCATTCTTATGACTATTCATGAGTGTTGTGTGGCTTCCATCCACAAATTTTGATAATGGATCTTAATCGAAAAATTGCATTTGGCTGCGCTGCAGAAAAGTTTCAAATTAGCGAAAATTACTTCACGGATGATCATGATTCTGTGAATGTTGAAGATTTTTGGAGGTGAATGGAATGTGTATAGTTTTGCGAGGGTACCCTGGATGTACCGTGGAAAATTCAAGATTGAACCGTCGTTATTTGACTGGGCTCCATATATTAGAAAGCTGACCAGAAAGAACAACAATATTTATGACACAGAACATCCAAAAAGTTAAGCCAGTAACTCAAACTCTCGAAAAGGATTGCCGAGATGTAACTGAAAAGAGAATTATGGAACTTTTAACTCAAAGTACTGTCACTGAATTATCATCTTTCGAGAAAAAATTGGGAGGTTGTGGAAAAGGATCGAAAATGGACCTGATTATGAATATGAGAAAAACGATATCTGATGATGAAGCGCAGTTTAACAAAGGGTCTAGAAAAATTTGGGGTTACTCTGGTGGTGGGCTTTCTGCAGTGTGCCCTCACGGAATCGTTTATGGTTTGAAATTTGTTTTACGAGCAGAAAGTCCTCGTGATTACGTTGACATACTTCTATCCATGAAGCACCAACCACCCATATACATCATAGATATGGCACACATGATTGTTGCCCAGCGGAATAGAAGAAGACAAAACATGTTTCATCCTCACGATGGAAAAGTTGCAGAAGCAACAAAAGAAATTGTGGATAAAGCTGCGGCAGGAATTCTATCCCTTTCATTCCCATTTCTTCTTGAACAGAAATCAAAAGCTGCACAATCTGCTGAGGAGGATGTACATCTCGTTACGGGATCGAAATTTCGGTTGTCTATTTGATCGGTTTAATGATAAAAATACAAATCGCAGCGAGGAGGTTCTTCGACTAATCACGCATGTGAGAGAGCTCAAAGGTCGGCTGAATACGCAACAGGACACTCAGCTTGTCGATAAGACAGGTGACTTTTTAATAACACGAAATCAGTTGATCATATTTTTTTGTTTCGTTCAATAATTGACCTATGGAATTGCGAAAAGAACAAGAAAAAAATCTCCCACATTGTCTCCTTGGCAAACCAGAGAATGTCTACCGACCACTTAGGACGCATAATTTTGACAACAAACGACGGGTTCAAAGAAGAAATGAAAAATGACACGCTGAATGACCCAACAAAAAATGAAAACAATTCTGAAGTTGGCGAGAAGAGAAAATTTATGGATAGTTTGCAATTATTTCATGCAAGCCTTGTACCAGCGAAAAAGCAGGCTCTTGCAATTTCAATTAATAGCGACTATGATGCCGTAACCGATATCGATAAAAAGTTTGACCATCCTAGTGTAACAAAATCCGTTTCTTTCTTAGAGAATACCAGTGATGAACAGATAATTGACCTCACTTCTGGATACAGTATTTCATCAAAAAACATGCGGTATTTTGATGATGATTTGAAACTGACAAATGAGGATATAGCCATTTTAATTAGCTCCACGGCGTGGATAAATGATGCTATCATAAATGCTTCTATGATCTTACTATGCCGCGACCAGTCACGTAAGTTTAACGGACTGCAAGACGTTGTAATAGCCCAGAAGGAAGGATTTGTCTGTGATCCACATGTTGATTCGTTTCTGCAGATCATTCACATCACCGGAAATCACTGGGTTACAATCTCTAACGTTTTTTGCAATTGTTTACAATTTGAAGCAGCGCCTGGGCATCTCGTACGACCAATCACGAGCGCGAAGGTAAATGATAGTTTGCAGATATTGAATATGAAACGCAGTACATTGAAGTATCCTTATGCTGCTGCCAGAAGTATTTGTGAGCTAACAAAGGCTGATAAAGCAATTGAACTCATGGTGGAAAATTGCAGCAGCAAAATGGAGGTAACGATTGTGGTCTTTTTGCTGATGCTTTTACTACCTACATATGGAAGAACATTAACCCTTGCTCTATGACGTTTGATCAAACGAAAATGAGAAGAACTCCAATGAAGTGTTTGTGCGAACATGACATGACATGGTTTATCGATGATATTGCCCAAGCCTACCATATGTCTCCCCCACCAGAACCAGTGCAACGCACGTAGTTGGTATTGCACTGTCACTGTCGTTTGCCTAACAATGGGAATTTGATTGAATGCGAAGGATGTAAGAAAAACTTTCACGAAAAATGTGAAAGCGGTAATTTCAATTCAATGGAGAGGCATGTGATGTATTGTAAACACTGATAGGCCTATGGCTGCATTGTGATACTGTTAGTATAATACTATGTGATTGTATATTATGTGTAGGCCTAGCGATTCTGGATAATGTCACTGTCTCTTCTCTCGCATGGAAGCATTTTGTCTGGTGGATTGTGTGTATGTGTATCGCGCATTGCGCGACGCTCGTAAAGCGAAGTTTGTGGTCAAACTTTTATTCTAAAATTCTCAGCTAAGTGAATACGTGTAAATGTAATCATTCAATGATTTATTGTATTCTGTAACTCTGTTTGACACTCTACTAGTACCAGATCTCAAGTTAATATAAAGTGCTATTCTTAAACAGTTGTTGTGAAAGTTAAACTAGCACATAGCATGGCGTCGTCGGCAACTCAAATCGACAATTTAAGAAGATAAAACTTGAGACTTAAAAAGTGAACTAAACGTACTAGTAGACTAAAGCTGAAAGAAAAATGCCTACGAAGAAAGAACTTGAAGCTGAATTAGAGATCGCTCGGAAGAAAATAGCTGATCTGAAAGGGGCAAGCCAGGGTGAAACTTCCGTTGCCACTGAGGTACCTCCAGCCTGCACTGTTAAAAAATTTTACTACCCATAGAGCAGGCAGCAAAATAACTCCGGAAGCAGTTGGTAATTTACATAACTCATTAAGTAATCCAAATTATGGCTTGCAAGCAGTAAGTGGGAATACAGTCGCAAAAGTAAAATTACTTATTTCGTAAGTACCGCATTTACATTCAATGTATCGTAAAATTACTGTCATAAAAAGTAAAACCATAAAAAGTATAAACAAATTATTGGTAAGCAAATTACTATCCAGGTAAATTAATATTTTACTACCAAATAGGCAGTAAATTTACAAAAATTTTTAACAGTGTGGTTTCACCAATTTTTAGAGACGCAGTTAGAGATGCAAAGACTAACTCACACTCAAGCTAAGGACAATCAGGAGCAAATGCGACAACTCATCGCACAGTTCGGTGAGCAGGCCGTCCGTGGATCGCGCGTGGACCAACGCGAGCCCAGCCATGATTCTTCTAGCAGTCGTCCAGGTAGCGCAAGGCATGTAAAAGCGGATGCCCAAAAACCGCCGATACTTAATGAGGAAATTTCCCTGTTCGAGTATTGTAAATGGCGTAAATCCTACAGGGACTATGTTATGGTGGCAGAAGCGGACGAACTCCCCAGAGAAAGTCAGATTGCTTTACTCCGCAGCTTCTTTTCTATGGATATGCGAGAGGCCTTAGAACATGTGCTGCTTATACCTGATGACACTAACCTCACTCTAGAGGCGATTTTAGACACCCTAAAAGAATACATCCGTAGTCAAAGAAACATTCCTCTCGACTGCGTGGCTTTTGAGGAAAGGAAGCAAACATGCGGCGAATCATTCGATGCTTTCCTTATTGCTATTAAATCATTAGCAAGAGACGCGGATCTATGTGCTGAGTGCTTAGATCGGCGCTTAGTCACAAAAATTATGTCAGGCATAAGAGACAAAGATATCCGTATGAAGCTGTTAGCAATCTCTCCTCTGCCTGATTTGCAAAAAGTTATTAACATTTGCAGATCTGACGAATCAGCGAAGATAGATGATGCCAAAATGGACAAAAAGCAACCTACTGTTTATAGGAACAAATGGCGACGACATCAACCAGCTGCTCCTAGCAGTCGTGGCACCACCGATAAACCGTGCTCAAAGTGTGGGCGCGATAATTGTCCGCCAAGCAGAGCCGGTGCTAGGAACTGCGGGGCCCAATTAGAAATCTAATGGCGGGGCCCCTCTTTTCATAATAAAATGTATAGACGTTTGTGTCTCATGAAAAAAACATGCGAACGAACCAAAAAAATAGACACTTAATACCTGCTATAAAACAAATTGAAGTGCCGGCAGCACCAGAGCAGTCGTCTTAGGGGGCCAAGCCTTTTACAAAAGGGGTCAAACATTTAATCAATTCTGTAAACTGCAAAGAAAGTTTTCACGCCACAGTCATCTTCATCAACGAGAACTTTGCATCGAGCTAACGTTGATTTGAACTTTAAGTCTTGAAGATACCGTTTCTGTGCAAGTGTTATATATCACAGCTATGTCATGTTGTTTTACGAGTTCGAAGACAAAAGAAAAGCAGTGGAACACGCTTATAGTTGCTTGTTAAGTTGTTAACAAACGCAATTTCCATATTTCAAATCAAAATCAAATCTTCGTTATACTCGCCGTATTACGCCGAAGCGTGTAACGAGTTGCGGGGCCCATCTCCGCGGCCTAGCGCCTGGGCAACACAGCTTCGAAGAAACGTCGCAACGGTGGCGAGTCGTTGGCGACACTATGCCGATTTGACCGGCCCGGGAATCGAACCCCAGACCTCCCGCACCGATAGCGCGCGCTTAGCGACTGAGCTAACGGCCGGTCTTTGATATTCTTAATTTCCATATTTGATATTCTTAATTCGAACGAAACGCAAAACAGTTCTGGCGAAGCTGTTTCAGCAATACTTACAATGTTTAAAATTATGCTTAAAAGCCGCTGTCTTCAAATAAAGTAAAATTGTCGATTGGAGGTTAAAGCGGGCTTCACACCGAAGCCGTTACGTAAACGTTACCGTTGCGTCTGCCGTTACGACTACGTTAGGGTGTTCACACACAAAAAATGTGGGCTTGCGGTGACGGGACGGAAGTGATTTTCTTGGTTTTCCCGTCATTACGTTGAGATAAAAAACATTTATCTCAACGGTCATGACGGAAGGAAAGAGAACTGAGTTTGAGCTATGTGAGTGGGCAAATTGCAGTACCAGTGTGTTTGTTGTGGCAACTTTCAGGTTTTGAGGATAGTAATTTTACTCAAAATGCGTGCTAAACAACAAAAGAGGCGTTGTTAGGCTGCGGTAGTAACCGGTATTCAGTAACCATAGCCTAGTAGACTACAGTATGGTAAGTTACTACTGTACATTTCTTGAGTAAATTGTAGTACCGGTAACTGGGTAACTCTACAATGCTGTAGGCTATGGTTACTAAGCAGTAGTCTATAGCTGGGTAGGCCGTAAAATAAAAGGCCTGTTAGTATGTGCCTCTGCCAGTCTGTCCTACCATTCCAGAGTAGTATCACATACCGGTAGCCGAAAAAGCCTACCTGCCAGTCTGCTATCCAGTTATTGGTGATAGCCTACGCATACAGTTTTCTTTCACTGGTACATAGTACCAGTAGTAGCCCATATTAGCTGGTCAACTGGTGCAACTCTGTGGCTGTGCAGTGTCTGAGTGAGTAGAGTGGGCTACAATGGTTGCCAACTTGCCAGTGAAATCATCGCATACATGGTTACTGGTATGGGTTAAAATAAGAGTTTGGGGGTACCGGTAGGTTACAGGTTAGGCCCTAACCTTAACCATAAAGATAAACCTAACCCTAACTTTGACCCTATAATTTTCATAGGCTCATTCTTTTATTTATTGAACCCACTGGCAGTGTTCTCTAGTCTAGCCCAAACAAAATGTTTACAATACCAGAATACCAGTATTGGTGATTTGCCCAAACGTTTTTACTAGCCTATTTTGCAACTTTTGTCTAAAATTTTGCTTTGAAACTGGTTTATAAAAAAAAAAAAAAATGAATAAGCAATTGTTTGCAGACAGAAGTTTTCAGGTAGCCTACAGTCTATATGATTTGCCCAATATTTATTTTGTTCTATCTTTATATTTTCCCAATACCTCAAATTTCTCATTTTTGCACCTTACAAGGAACACTGTTCACCATGTGATCTACTGGTACCATGATGTTTCTTCACTGTTTATGTGCTGGTGTGTGCGTTCTACACTGCACAATTTTACGCATTTGTGATTAACAGATCAGGCAATAAGCATGGCATTTAATGAGATTTTAATTGAGCAAGTTAAGCAACATCCCTGCTTGTATAATGTATCATAAAAATAAAAGATTTCAAGAGTAGACTAGAAGCATTAAAGACCAAGCTTGGATTGTTATTGGCAATGAATTAAAAGAGAGCGGTAAGTTTGTGAGCAAAAAAAAAAACTTTATGTTCTAATATACCAATAAACTCTGTACTGATGCAGTAGGATACTTGTACCTGACTGCAGTAATTAGGAAGTTGGACCAATTCAATTCACTAAAACTGGAGTCGTGTTGTGATGTCATAAAGACATTGCTCTCAATGGCTATGGCTGGACAAGACAACGTTTCAGCGCAGAAGGCATTCTTGGAAGAGAACGGTTGCAACGCAGGCAGATATTCCGCTTGCGATGTCATCATTTTGAGCCTAACCGACCAGTTGGTGTAGTGGTTAAACACATCACTATCGATGCGGGAGGTTTTGGGTTCAATTTTTGGGCTCG
Source organism: Trididemnum miniatum (assembly GCA_964006365.1). Classification (NCBI taxonomy): domain Eukaryota; kingdom Metazoa; phylum Chordata; class Ascidiacea; order Aplousobranchia; family Didemnidae; genus Trididemnum; species Trididemnum miniatum. Next base: position 18,405,909 of record OZ023251.1, read on the forward strand.
CACCGGTCGTTAGCTCAGTTGTTAAGCGCACAGGTTATCGGTGCGGAAGGTCTGGGGTTCGATTCCCGGGATGGTCAAATCGGCACAGAGTCGCCAACGACTCGCCACCACTGCGACGTTTCTGTGTTACCCAAGCGCAAATGGATGGGCCCCAGTGACGTTCGCAGGGGTCGGGAGTCAGCACTCCCCTTCCCCCTTGACAATTGCAGAAAAAATAAAACCTTTCTTTTTTAAAACGAACCGACTTTTCTTCATGCGGAGCTTGATGAAATTGCTATCATGTTTTCATCCCAAACAACACCATCCCCCACAAAACATTTTAGCGTAAATCATTCCCTTACAAGCACAATGATCATCCCTTCTTACGTTTGCGTGAAAAGTTGTACCATCCCCCCGTAAGTATTTTTACAACTCGAGCACTGATTACGATGCAATGCTACAATATCGGTACCCAGTGGTCCAACTTTTTTGTTGTGTTTTGCTTGAAGTGCATTTTTGTCATTGATGTTGCTGTGAAACAATTAAGAAGGAGGAGTTTTCTTAATTGTGGTGTATCTGCAGTAACTATGGCTGCACACAATTTTTTTTTTTTATATTAAATCAAATCTTGATTGTAATCGTTTTATTAAATTTGTTGTTGTACCGAAATGTGGTAGCAAGTGGCAGGGCCCGACCCCGTGGCTTAGCGCCTGGGCAACGCAGCTCCAAAGAAACGTCACAGCGGTTGCGAGTCGTTGGCTACACTGTGTCTGATTTGACCGGCCTAGGAATTGAGTTCCAAACCTTCCGCATCGATAGCGAAATCTTTTAACACTACGCTATGATCGCTCGGTTTTTTGAGAAATTTTATTAAAGTAATAAAAAACTAAATTGACACTGCTCTAAGTGCCAAAAGTAAGATAAAAATACAGCCAAAGACGGCCATAGACCAACAAAAGATTTGAAGAGGCCTAGAGACGGAACGAGGGGAGAGACAACATTGTTTTTTCGTACCGTAAGCTGACTATCTCAAAAGCTAGAGTTTTTCATTTCCCATGGACACCCCGATTATGTGTTTGAAAGCATCTGATATCGACACTGTGATTTGGCAGAAAAATGCTTAGATAATATCGACGCTGTTTTTGACTTTAATCGGATGATTAGGGATTCCTCTCGTGCATGATTTATTTCAGTTTAAAAACGTTTTGGTAGGGAGGGCAGTTTTTTCTTATGCTCCAATATCTTCACTTTTCAAACTTCAAGCGAGAAACTGCCCCCTTCATAATGAGTGTACCGTATATTGACTGTTTATAACAAGGTTTAGCCTATATGCGTTGTTTATATTTATGTTGGTTCTTGAAAAAAGTTTTTTTGGAGAGAAGGAATTGCTTGTTTTACCCCCTGGGTGCACCCTGTTTGTTACGTTGCGACAGCTAGCCAGTCTACTTTAGTCAATTAACCTTCCTATGGCCCAAAAATGATTTCAACTAAAATTTTTTTCGGAAAAATTTTTACAACGGCCTGAGAGCTTGAGTTTCTGTGAAACCTTTTCTCTCCTTAGATGAAACGAAAAGCATTAAGCAAAAGTGTGAATGAAATATCTTTGTTGTTTTCTTAGTAATGGCATTGTATAACTTAATCATGGTTAACTGCAATTTAGGCTGGAACTATTACAATACGATGCACTTTAATACCTCTAAACTACTGTAATTGTGATGTAGTACCTTTACGTCATTACAATACTGAAACCCCCCCCCATTGAAAAATCCTGCGTACGCCACTGGGGCCTACCATTTCTGAATTCATTGTAGTAATTTATGAATTCATTGGATATGTAATAGAAGTGCATACCGTAATTATATTAAGTACAGTACCTACATTTAATTGCAATAAAGGGCAAATACAGATATCTGCTGTTAGTTTTTGTTGTTGCAGATTTTAATTTCTCCAGACATCTCCCAATCGATGAGCATTTAAAATTTCTTGGTTTTCCGGCTTCCATTTCCAACAATTCTGCGTTGTGTTAAACATTTCTTTAATCTGTATCAGTTTTGCTGTGTATTAAGCTGACTAGGTCACTAGAACAATTCAAAGAATTTACTGATGAAAGTTGATTATTATTATTTTTTTAACCACTACTGGTACCCAGGGCCGGTTTTAAGCCGATTTGACCGATTTTATCAAATTGGGCCCCGCGCGTTGACGGGGCCCCGCGCTAGTGTATTTTTTCCCGTATTATAAGGTACAAAATACGGGAAAGTGCCATATTCGTATTGACTATTTCTATTTTCTCTTAAATTAGATAAAAAAATTCATAAGGAAAAAAGTTACGCATTTGTTTGATCACGTGGGTTTGCTGTTTACAAGAAAATACGTGTAGATAGTTTCAGGGATTCATCTTATTTTCAGTTGCAGCATACATTTCAGCGTCTATCTAAGAGATCATAGGGCCTATTCTACACCAAAAGCTCTAAGCCAGTGGTTTTTAACCTTTTTTACTTGCTGTAACCCTTTTGAATCACCAACTAATTCTCGCACCCCCGTTTAAATTGGAAAATGTCGGTGAAGAGCAATAATAAGGTCTACCCGTCTTCAGATTGCCTATATTCCAGTGAAAATATTCCGGCGAACGTATCGGTGAAATGATTCATCATCCCCGCGCCCCGTAGGAACATTTCTCGCACCCCTGGTTAAGAAACCCTGCTTTTAACCTTCGTCAAATGCTGTCGTCTTTTTAGGTGTTCAAGATTTTGGTTTGTTTTCTTTTTTGGGGAGGCTTATGTTTATTTATTTATTTTTTTATATTGTGTCGTTTATTTATTTAACTCGTGTGTACTTTACCCCTTAACATTAGTCCTGGGGCTGAAAAGCATCCTTTAGTTATTAAGCGCCTTAAACCTTAATGATAATATCAATAATACTGATTGGCACGTAAGCTAAAATGTCGAATATACTCCGTTTTATAAAACCGAAAGCTTTGAGAAACCTTCAAGATTTACGGTAACAAAGTGAATAGAAGAAGCCGACAGTGCCAACAGCAGGTCGAGTTGATTCGAAACAATTTAAGAACAAAAACCTCTCTGAGGGGTTCGGGGGCATGCTTCCTTAAATTTTTTTGAATATTGATGGAGTAATTGCAATTTTAATGCTTTTTAAAAAACTTGGTAATTTTTGTTTATTTCATGCTTTCGATCCGACTTCTTCATCAAATATGAAGCATTCTCGTCGGCCCATTTTCGATGCTTAAGGCATAAGGCTACGTAGGTTTGTTAGGAGTTACAAATTTCAGAAAGACGTACTCGCAAATTATTGCTGTTCGGCGTAACTTTTAACATATTACCGTAATGATACTCCTAAGCGAGCTCGTATAGCGCATTGATCGCTTTCTCGAGATTGGAGGATAAATATGCAACTAAAAAAACTAAACTAATGCTTTTCTTAAATTTGCAATTACCCAATTAGCCTTTCTTGATACTAAAAAAATAAACGAAGGAGCATCTACATTAGGCCTACCTTAAATTTGTTTTATAGCACTATTAAATGGCTATTTTTTAGTGTGTTTGCTATGGATGCTTTTTTTTATGAAATATAAACACCCATACGTTAGGGGCCCCTCCAGCAGATTTCTAATTGGGCCCCGCAGTTCCTAGCACCGGCCCTGCTGGTACCTCATTTAAACGTCAAATTATGTTATTTTTTGGTCATTACTGATTACGTGGCATAGGCCTAATATTTTTTTAGTTGTGTTTAATTTTTTTAATTCCTGCAGGTTTCAACGTAACCTGTTTTTCTGCCATTGTTCTTGTTTGGTGTTTTTCTGGTCATTAAATAAAATAAGCTACTACCGGTCCTACTACCACCATTATAAGCAAGTCAGCCTGCGCAACGTTTGAAATTGGTGTGAACGCTCACGTAAGCGTATTACGTTTGACGTTAAACGGTACGGAAACGTAGACGGCTATGAAACGCCGACGTTGACGGTAACGGCTTCGGTGTGAAGCCCGCTTAAGGGTGGGGGTGGGTAAGGAGCAAGCTTGCTGTATGTGGCGGCCAGGCTACCCCTTTGCGCCGACTCTGCTTTTATTGATTGCTGTACTTTTATTGATTGCTGTATTTAGCCTAACCCTAATTTAAAAAATAGAAATGATTCATAGATATTATGCACCGGTTCAACTTTTGGCACTTTCACCTATTTTCTATCTCAGAGTACAGAAAGGGACTCCCTCTAGCGCGGGGCCCCTTAAGGTGCGGGGCCCAATTTGGTCAAATCGGCCTAAAACCGGCCCTGCCGCCAAGAGATAAAACTGCATGTCCAGCTAAATATCAAGAGTGTTCCGTATGCCACAAACAAGGACACTTTGCGGCTGTGTGCTACCATCGCAAACCCAAAAAGGCCAAAAACGAGGAAAAGCAAAAAAAATCGACAGGGCACATTAAAAAGTTTGCAGTAAATCACCTTACAATGACTGAAGTCCGAGCACTACAAAGTTTCAGGATATGATTCGTTCTTCTGCGGCAATCCCTAATGCTGGTACAGAAGCGACATTGGCGGAACCCCACATAATTGAGGAACTCGGATTTGATGCAGCAAATTCGCGTACCCTCGATGGTGATAAATTACTGGCTGCAAACAAAAAGACTTTGCATTGTATTGGTACGTAGCCTTGTTTGATTGAGTATGGCAAACGCAGAATTGAGGAAACTCTTACTGCATCCAAGATTCATTTTCTTTTGTTGATGCTATTCGTTCTTCCAATTTGCAACCTGCTTCCACTTTCATGTGCTCTTTTGATATATCCAGTCTTTTCACCAACGTACCTTTAGCTGAGACTATTTAAATCTGTGCCGACTCACTCTACAATTTTCTTCCAACTCCTCCAACCTTCCCACGCAACGTATTCGTGGAGCTTATGGAACTTGCTACCTGCTCAGTCGATTTCAGCTTCAACAACATAATGCATCGACAGATTGACGGAGTCGCTATGGGCTCCCCGCTTGGACCTTGTCTGGCAAACATCTTCGTGGGATTCTATGAATCAAAACTTTTTCAAACCACGGACAAACCACCTACGTACTACCGCTACGTGATGACACTTTTGTCATTTTTCACGATGAAAAACATTGTGATTCCTTTCTTTCCAAACTTAACTCTCTCCACCCCGCACTTCAGTTCACCCTCGAGAAGGAATGTAACCTTACCCTTCCTTTTCTAGATATTTTGTTGGAAAGACTGAGTCTGAATTCTTTACCGCTGTTTACCGGAAACCCACCTTTACTGGCCAATACCTCCGTTGGAACTCCTTCTCTTCCCAAAAGCGAAAACTTAACTTAATCCTTACCCTTACCCACCGTGCTCTCAAAATTTGCTTCCCTGACAAGTTGCAACCAGAGTTAGATAAAATCACATCTATTCTTCTGGCAAATGGCTACCCAGATGACGTCATTAAAAGTGTAATAGCCAAGAAACTGAAGCAATTTTAGGAACCTATAACATCTGATCCGGAAAAATGCCCAGTATACTTGCGTCTCCAGTAGTTGGGGTCTATTTCTACGAAATTCGAAAAGCAAGTGAAAGCCGCCGTAAGTAACTGCTTCTTTGCCGTGGAGCCACGCATCATCTTTAAAACCAAGGAACGGGTTCCAGCCACCAAGAAAGATGTACTACCCGCCCATCAACAAAGCAATGTTATGTACGAATATTCATGCCACTGTGATAGTTGGTATGTGGGTCGTACATCACCAAAGGTTGCTGGACAGAATCAACCAACATATTCCAAAGTCAATCAGAAACGCCAATTCCATATTGAAACGTAGCCTTCCATCACGTGCTTGTAAGTCCTCCACCCCTAACCCCACCCAGACTTGTGATTCGGCAATTGGACTCCATCTCCTTTTAAACGCTTCATGTGCTAAACATTATCATCAAGACAGATTCCACATTCTCGCCAGAGGTCGCTCTTCCTTCCATCTCTCTGTTTTGGAATCCATTTTTATTAAAACATCAAATCCCGACCTTTGCAGGCAAAAAGAATTTGATTACAGTCTTAAGATCTATCGCTGATTGACGCGTCGAAACAGCTGATCAGACTGGCCAATCAGTGCTTTTCCTCCTCCTTTTTTCCTTTTCTCTTTTCTTTTTCTCTTTCTTTCTCTCTGTTGATACATAAGACTTGCATTTTAGTTTCCTGATTTCTGACGATCTTCTCCAGATGAGTGTCAGACGAAAAGCTTCGAGATGAAATCACTATACTTTGCTATACTAAAATTCTGTACCACAAACCAATTGTTTAGAAACTGTTTACGTGTGCCGGGAGGTAGATGAATTCCTTCTGGCATGGTATGTGTGCAAGCAACTTGGCATAATTCCACCAGAATACCCGCAACCGATTTATTCGTTGGATCCCCCAGTTAAATCGATTTGCCACGTGACAGACGTTTAGTCGAGCAAGTTCATCTTCGATCTTCTTACTGAAACAGAACTGCAGGCGCTCAAACAAGATTTGCTAACTGAATATAAGGATGTTTTCCATGGTGATGAGCTTCGTAAAATGAATGGTCAGCCCATGAAAGTTTCTTTGCAGGAAGGGGCCGTGCCGTTTGCTTTGGCAGTACCTTGTCAAGTGCCCGTTGCTTATAGAGACCTGCTCAAGGAAGAGCTGAACAGGCAAGTTGAAGCCGAAGTGATACAGCCTGTTAGAGAGCCAACTGATTGGGTCCACCCAATTGTTGTAGTGCCCAAGCCTAAAGGCGGCATAAGGCTGTGCGTTGATTTTCAAAAACTTAATGAATATGTCAGACGTCCCTATCATTCCACCAGGACACCAAGTGACGCAGTATTTAATGTCAAGACGGGTTCAAGATACTTCTCTACTCTGGACGCCGCAAAAGGATATTGGCAAGTCGCGCTTGACCCAGAGAGCCAGGAACTAACCACGTTCATCACTCCTTTTGGGCGATATAAATTTCTCAGAGCTCCAATGGGATTAGCTTCGTCACAAGATGAATACTGCGCCAGAGGTGATGAAGCCCTACAAGGCATTGATAGAGTCGAAAAAGTGGTTGACGACATATTAATTCACAACGACACGGCGCATGACAACCTCAACAGAGTAGTACGAGTGTTGGAAAGATGTCGTCGATTTGGAATGACCATCAATCCCGAAAAGTTTGTGTTGATACAAAATGCTGTCACTTACGTTGGCTACGTTGTTGATAGCGAAGGCGTCAAAGCCGACCCACGCAAAATTGCTGCAATTTCTGAATTTCCCCACGCCCAGCAATCTTACCGAGTTGCGTTCTTTCATGGGATTGGTTGAGGGGGGAACCATTGAGGGGAACCGTAGTGGGAACCGTTGAGGGACTTACTGAAGCCCAAAAACGCATTCGTGAGGACCAGCGATCATGATCAAGCATTCACTCAAACCAATAGGGTTTGTGCAGCCCTCCCATATTGGCTCCATCCGATCCTAAACTTCCCACGATGTTGCAAACAGACGCATCCACGCTTAAAGGATTAGGATTTGCTCTTGTACAAAATCATGAAGATGTTTGGAAGTTAACCCAAGCTGGCTCGCGCTTCACCACGGATATTGAGTCGAGATACGCTAAGGTAGAGCTCGAACTCTTGGCAGTTGTGTGGGCTATTCAAAAATGTCTAATTTATCTTTAAGGCTTACCCAAATTTGATGTGGTAGTTCGCCATATGCCCCTGGAGTCAATCTTAAACAAGCAGACTTTGGACATGATTGATAACCCCAGAATCCAACGCTTAAAGGAAAAACTTGGAGGATTCACATTTTGCACTACCTGGCAAAAAGGCAAAGACCATGTCATCCCTGATGCTTTATCACGAGCGCCTTGCAGAGATCCAGAGGGTAACGATGAGGTGACCCATGAAAACCGCCAAATATTCATCCGGCAGGTACCTTCTGCTAGGAGTGAAAGAGAACCTCGAAAGGGGGATGATGAGTTGAAAGATCCTTGGTTAGAAAGCATCAAAGAAGCTACTCACTCAGACAAGACTATGCAGGATTTGATCACTGCTATTCAAGATGGCTTTTCTTCCGACAGGCAAAATTCTAGTGTTCTGGAGTACAAGAAGCTTCAAGGTCAATTGACAGTTGAAGATGGTCTATCTCTTTTAGGTAGCCAAAGGATCGTCATTCCAAAATCTAAACGCCAAGACGTCATGGTAAAGCTGCATCCGTCTCACCAAGGCATCGAAAGAACTAAAAGACGCGCTAGGCAGTCAGTGTATTGGCCTGGCATTAATAGCGACATTCAAAACACTGTACAGGTATGCGCCAAGTGTCAAGAATATCTACCCGTCAGCAACACGAACCGATGAGATTTGATCCCACGCCGTCGAAACCATTCGAAGACGTATCAGCTGATCTTTTCAGTTATGCCGGAAAATCTTATCTTGTCTACGTCGATCGTCTATCTCGGTGGGTAAAAATATCAGAATTTCGACAAGATCCTTCTTCACAACAAGTCATTAGCGCTTTGCGTCAATACTTTGTTGATACTGAAGTACCAATGCGAATACGTACCGACGGCGGACCCCAGTTTGCTTCAAGCAAACACAGATAGTTTATCAAACGATGGGGCGTGATACCGGTGCTTAGTACTCCACACTACCCACAGTCAAATGGACATGCGGAAGCAGCTGTGAAGGCTATGAAAAGTTTGCTCGCTAAAACTAGCGAAAATGGCGATATTGACAGCGAAGAATTCTGCGAAGGACTTTTGGAATGGTTAAACACTCCAAAACCTCATGGGCTTTCACCCGCTTAAGTTCTATACGGCTCGCCTCTTAGATCGCTGGTGCCCGCTAAATTTAAGTCTTACAGCGAGACCTGGAAGGATAAATTCAATAAATTGGACGAAGCGATTGTTGCTTTAAAACAAACAGAAGAACAGCGATACAATCAACGCTCCAAGTCATTGAAACCCTTGCGCATTGGACAGGAAGTACGACTTCAAGACCACATCACAAAAAGATGGGATTGCCAGGGACAAGTTATAGGTGTTGGTCGCAACCGCGATTATCATGTTAAACTACCTAGTGGTCGGGTTTATTGGCGAAACCGCAGGTTTTTGAGGCCTGCATTTTGGATGCCCTGCAATGGGTCAATCTATGATGATGCCGAGTGCGAATCCTCTCACTCAGGCTTGCTTTATCAATCTGAGGATGAGATTTCAGAGTCTCCCAACCCGAGAAGACGCAGCAAAAGACGTGCCAGACAACCACCTCACCTCAGAGACTATTTGCGAACTTAATGACATTTTCTGATCGAACATTTGAGCTACCAAACCCGTTAGCTAACTATGAAAAAAAAAAGGGAGTTGTGGTGTATTGTAAACACTGATAGGCCTATGGCTGCATTGTGATACTGTTAGTATAATACTATGTGATTGTATATTATGTGTAGGCCTAGCGATTCTGGATAATGTCACTGTCTCTTCTCTCACATGGAAGCATTCTGTCTGGTGGATTGTGTGTATGTGTATCGTGCATTGCGCGACGCTCGTAAAGCGAAGTTTGTGGTCAAACTTTTATTCTAAAATTCTCAGCTAAGTGAATACGAGTAAATGTAATCATTCAATGATTTATTGTATTCTGTAACTCTGTTTGACACTCTACTAGTACCAGATCTCAAGTTAATATAAAGTGCTATTCTTAAACAGTCGTTGTGAAAGTTAAACTAGCACATAGCAAGGCATAGCACTTTATGTCGGGAAAAAGCGAACAACGCAGAAAAAACGTGATCGTTACTGGCATGAGGTTCATCAAAAGTTTATCGATGCTGCTGACACTAACTTTAAAAACTCATAGCTGCTACACGAAACTTACGACAAAATTAGAATGCTTCAAAAAGACTTTTAACTGGCAGAAGGTAAAATTTCAATCGGATGCGTCACCGAGAGACTGATTCTTGAAATATTACCAAATGAGAAGCAAGCAAAACTAGCCGGATATACTATACCGTTTAGAGCTATTGTTGCATGCTTTGTTTGCATTTTGCCACAAACTTTTGAAAATGATCAAAAACTGGTTGAAACTGTTGTACATGAGGTGGAGCATTGAGCACACTTCCTTTCTGGGAATAAAGGCCGCCCACATGGAGCTGAGTTCAGGCAATGTGGCAGACGCATTATAAAAACCTTGAAAGGCAACATCCAGAATCCAGATATTGCCACTGCCTTTTCGCAAATGCAGAGCGCCTGCACCTCGCCTAAATGCAAAATGCAAGTAATTGTTGGCCATCACAGGGGGGTTTCGCCTGCTTGTCGAGACCAGAAAGACCGAAACCAAAATCAGGGGAGAAAATTTGTAGAAAATAAAAATAGCTCCAAGAGTTAGTAAGGTATCTTGACTTACTGTCGTTAAAGTAATTCTTGAGACCAAATTTTTCGAAAGTAACATGTATCGTGGCACCACATCATCGGCGTAATTTAACTGTGCAAGTTTGTATTTCGTAGAACTGTAGCGAAGAAAATATCACTGAAGAATTGTGATGAAACCATTGTAATCGGGTGGGTCAGGCCTTAGCAGGCGATGCCCCGAGCCTTCATTGATATTGATCGCACACCATAATATTTCATTAGCTTCGTAATTATGTGTAGGCCTAATATGCATAGGTACAGATTAGTGTAATTGCAGTCATTACAAGTGAAAGTATGGCATCAAGTCAGTTTTCTCAAAACTTGATTAAGGTGTCTCCCGTATGCTTAAGCTTGGAGTTTCAAATTGATGAAGTTCGAGTCGGGTAAAAATTACAAATATTTACAGCCAAACTTTGACTGTTACCTCCATTGATTGCTGTGATAAAATCTACTGTCTAAAAGTTTGCAGTAGGCCTAGATTTTTCCACATCCCCTGCCATTATAGAGTAAAACGCTCTGAAAGTTACTGCAATTATTTTAGCAGGAAAGAATTACCGTTAAATCGTGCCAAGTTACAACATAAATTGTATGCTCTGGAAGTGCTTCATGTAGTAGTGCATGTTTTAATGCAAATATTGTATTGCACAAACTTTTTCATGATTTTATGTCGTCGAATACGTTTTGCGAAATTAAAATAGGCGTAGACCACTTTCTTGCAATAACCTGATAGGTAGGCCTAATTGATTTATATCATAATAACGAGACCTCTATAGTGTAATTTAATAAGCGTATTTGCCCGAAGTTTAGTACTTGTTAAAATTTTACAAATTTATCACAAATTTTGGTAAAATATGAGTAATGTTTGCCTATTATTTAATTGGCAACCAAAATCTTGAAACCTTTCCCAAATTAATTTTGCAGTCAAATAGTAAAATTTTGACCCAAAATTTTTGCAAATTTTGCACCTTAGAGGGACACGGCTTGGGGCTTATCTCGTTCTCCACATAGATACACATCAACGTACGCTGGTTTGGGACCTGTAAATATGTAATGCTGCATATTTCTTTAATTTGTAGCGTCTTATTGCCCTGTAACTTGCGAAAGTAATCAGAAGACCAGAGGCCCAATGTAAACCCCAGTTAAATATCGATTTAGTAAATCATCGTGACACCACTTTTCATACCACACACACAGAGAGACCTTCAAGAGTACATGCCACATATCCATATTCTTGTCTGACTTAAAGTATTATGTCTTTTTGAGTAACGTAGCTAAATAGTAATGGGGTTGACGGTGTTATTGTATTTGTGGTGTTGGTTTGATGAAACGCATCGTACCCTGGAGTACTTCTGTGTGGGGTATTTTTGAAGACTTTGCAAAATCGTACAGGTGCAGTAGGCCTACACACAGTTCTACGCGTTGGTTTATTATTTCGATTTTTGTTGTGTTTTTCGTTTTATTATATTTGTTTCCTTCGAAAATCAATAACACTGCGTGGATTTTGAAATAGCTCGCAATTGCAAGGAATCTCTTCTGTAAAGCATTTCATAGGCGCATGAACTAAACTTTTACAGTATATTGCAATGTTTCAAACATTTTATGAGCGAGGTTAGAATAACCCAATTGCATTGAGCTCCCATATGTAAGGTAACCTCCCTTATGTTAATATATCAAATCCTTAAATCTCTAATACCTAACTGTTAGATAACCAATATAACCATTGTTTGTTGACCTAAAATATGTGAGATACCCTCCCATACGTATTCTTCCAAACCTCTTGTATGTAGGGCAACCTCTAATTTACAGACTTCTATGCAATCATTTACAAAACACCAGTAAATCTTTGAAATGGTGACAAATTTTGCCAATACCATTGGTTAAATTTTTTCACCTTTTGGCCCTTGGCTCAAAGTCATCCCTGATGATAATTCTCTCGATTATTTATCAAACACATTTAAATCTTTGAAATGATACCAAATTTTGCCAATACAATTGTTTTAATTTTTTGATCACTAGAGGTGCTGGAGGAGAGGTTCTTAACTTGTGGGTAATTACCCACTAGTGGGGAATTTGAAAATTTCAAGTGAGCGATTTGAAGTTTTGGAACACAACAGTTCACGATAGGTCATAAACCAGTGGTTTTCAACCAGGGGTCACCATTTGGACATCTTTGACCTTGTTTTTTTTTTCTCTCTTCACTTGATTTTGGGCGGAAATTTGAACATCTGTGGACGTGATGACTTTTTTTACTCTTCACTTGATTTTGGGCGGAAATTTGAACATCTGTGGACGTGATGACTTTTTTTACTCTTCACTTGATTTTGGGCGGAAATTTGGACATCTGCGTTTTTTTGCTGTTCACCTGATGCGCAACTGCATTTATGTGTGTTTAATTACTCGTAATGTTGAAAGTGGGTAATTTGGTTAGGTCGGATTGCAAAGTGGGTTGCTGAATATAAAAGGTTAAGAACCACTGTGCTAGAGTGTCTTTGGCCCTTGGCCCAAAGTCGTCCCTGAAGATAATGCCCCCATTGTTTACAAAACACCATTACATCTTTGAAATGACAACTACTTTTGCTAATATCATTGTTTTAATAGTTTGACCACTAGAGGTGCTAGAGTGCTTTGGCGCTTGGCCCCAAGTCGCTGGTGAAGATATTGCCCCCATTATTTCCAAAACACCATTACATCTTTGAAATGATAACAAACTTTGCCGATAACATTGTTTTAATATTTTGATCACTAGTGGTGCTAGAGTGTCTTTGGCGCTCGGCACCAATTCGCTCCGGAAGACAATTTCTCCATTGTTTCCAAAACACCATTACATCTTTGAAATGATAACAAACTTTGCCAATACCATTGTTTTAATATTTTGACCACTAGAGGTGCTAGAGTGTCTTTCGACCTTGGCCCAAAGTCGTCCCTGAGAATAATGCCCCCATTGTTTGCAAAACACCATTACATCTTTGAAATGATAACAAATTTTGCCAATAACATTGTTTTAATATTTTGATCTCTAGAGGTGCTAGAGTTTCTTTGGCGCTTGGCACCAATTCGCTCCTGATGACAATTTTCCCATTATTTCCAAAACACCATTACATCTTTGAAATAATTACAAACTTTGCCAATACCATTGTTTTAATATTTTGACCACTAGAGGTGCTAGAGTGTCTTTGGCGCTTGCCCCAATTCGTTACCGAGGATATTCAGGATAGTGCCCCAATTATTTACCCCAGCCTAAATCCTAACTCTCCAGTAAGATGTAAGGTAACTCAATGGCATTGACCTCTCATGTGTAAGGTAACTTCTCAAATGTAATGTTTCAAACCTCCTATATATAAGATAACGCAATGGCACTGACCTCCTATATGTAAGGTAACCTTTCAGGTGTAATATTTCAAACCTCCTATATGTCAGGTTGTATAAGTCAAACACGATCGGCTCCAGCCGCGAATCTAAATCGTCACGTAGTATCTGGCACCTGCGCGCGGTACCGCTAGGTCATGTTGCTGACGAATGGGCAATGGAACTATGATTCTAATTGAAAAAGACTAAAAATGATACAGTTTAACCAAAGTGTGTTGTAAAAGCGTAGCTACAAGAAATATTGGTTACAAAAACCGCGGCGATGTGAAAAAAATCGCTGCCCACCACCAAAAATTAGGTTAATTCAGTGATGCTATTCAAATGCTGCAGAAACTGATTCATCAGAACGTTAGCAAACAAAGCCGGTTCTAATTACAGGTAGGCCAGAATTTAGAATTGATTTGAACTTATTTAGTTAACATCACAACCATGACAACAGCAAACAGCGTTAGATTGATGATTGTAAGTTCAGCAGTCGCACAGTTAATGCAGAATGAAATGGTTGTAACGCTGTTGGCAAGGGTGGAAACCTAGGTGCTTGGCGTTAGGGTGTCAGTTTCGGTGTGTCGAAACCCAGATGTCAGGTTTCAGTTTTGGTTTGGTTTCACGGCTGTTGTAAAATAGGTTCCAGTTTCAGTATCAGTTTTGCTTACGCACAGCTTCGGTTTGTGGGATTCAGTTTCGGTTTAAGTTTCATCCAAGAAAGTTATTGTATTGTGAATACGGATTATTTAAATTCTCTACTTCTTGGCGTTTTTGTTTTATTACGATGATAAGTAGCAGCTCAGATGGCCGAGTGAGGAAAGCAATTGCTTCAGAAGTTGTCGACTTGGGTATAATTCCGAGTCCGGTAAAACCAAAGACTCAAAAATTAGTATTCACAGCTTCTTTATTCGACGCTCAGCAGTGGCGAAGCCAGGGGGGCAATTGCCCCCCTTAATAAGACCTCTGCCTCCTCTTTTGCCCCCCTCCCCCGGAAAAAATTCTCGATTGTTTTCGAAACAACACTGCAATTACTTTTTTCAAACCTAGAAGTAAAGCTAATATAAAGCCCCCACACGTGGATTAGTTTTTGCTGTGCTCATGCCCTCATCACATTACGGGCAGTGGCGATTCTAGCACCCAAAAAGTGGGGGCCACTTTGGGGCCACTGAAAACTGTGTTTGAGAGGAAAAAAGTAAGTTCAAAGAAATATGTAAACAAACTTAAAAAGTAAGCATATTGCAATATGACACACTATATTCATTTGTAATTGACATTCACTACAGCATAAGATGACAAAATGGTCAGAGCATCTGTTTCTGGAGCGGTAGACTTAAGGTCTGACTCCGAGACGAGTCAAACTGATTGCATAACCAAAAAATTAGTATTCACATTTTCACAGTTTTCCTGCTATACGTTCGACTTCGACATTAAAGAAATAGTATTGACAACAACCCGGCAAGTTTGCTTATAATAACACCTCGAAAAAAGCACTAAACGTAATTCCCCCATCTTTAACTGCAAACAGTTGACATGAATCCCTATATTCTACCTCTTGTGGTGGCCCTGTCTGACTATAGACATGTTGGGATCAAACGCATAACTACAAGACTTGGACAAAAATAAACATCTGCAGCTCAAACCTAAATCGTAGAACAGAAGAGGAATAGGTCTATTACACCACTCGATATCCCCCCACATCAAAAAACATAATACAAAAAAATAAATTAAAAAAATAAAAGGTAAATACACGAACAATAACTGAAGATAAAAAATAATGCGAAACTGACAAATCGATAGTTTTAAGCACTCAACCAATCATTCAGCCAGATGGCTTTCCATTATTTAGCGTAACTTAAAGCACTATGCTTGTGAAGCACTTGTTGCCAACCTGACATTCCAAAAATGTCAAGCAACAACAAAACATGCAAAGCAGGGCAGCAGCCAGATCGCAATGTCAAGGGGGTCAATTAATTTTCAGGGGTGAGGGGCAAAAATTGACTAACATTTTTTTCAAATTTCAGTTTCTTGTATTTGCTTAAGTAGGTTTCTCAACTTTGTATGGCAAACATGTATCAGAATGTGAAAGAACTCAGGTGCAACTACCAAACTACCATGCCTTATTTTGTTTTCAAAATATCATTTGTGGGCTATTCAACGCATGGATTAACGGATAGGCTATCGTTTCGTTGTTGTAATCTTTTTCTGGTCATGGTTATTGTAAATGTGTTAATCCGTCCATGCTTTGTCGGTCGGTAAATAAAAACAAACTTCTAGACCACGGCCTTTGCTAGCCATTCAAAAATAATAACTGGAATAAAACAAATAGGTTTTGTGGGATAGTCAGTGAAAATATGTTCTTCGTAAAAAACTTGAACCCCACTCTTCTGTCGGCAGTGTTAAGACCAGGGCCGGCGCAACGATCCACCGTGCCCTCCGATCCGGGGGTCTCGCGTTTCTGGGGTTCCACTCCGGTGCTTGGGGGCTCACTTTCGTTACCTAAAGCCCTTTTCTTGGTCTTCAATTCTGCGTGGAGATGAAAAGTATTCTTTTGGGCACAAACACTTTTGCTTGTGGGACCTCGCGATGAGTTCCAGGAGGAAGGGTTAGAGACTACGATGATGGGCTGAGTATCTTTTTATACCCTGTCATAGGCTACATGAGCTTGTTAAAACTGGGGGGCCAAACTGGGGGCCAGCCAAAAATCTGGGGGGGCCATTGCCCCCTCTGGCCTCCCCTTAAAATCGCCACTGATTACGGACCCGAGTATTTTAGCTTTGAATCTTTGAAGGAGAACGCATATTGGCCATTGCAATGTCAGAGTCATGAATTGTTACCTATAACCGTTATGTTGTCAATCAATCAAATTGTAATTCACATGCATTACCTCTGAAAAAGCTTGATAAGGAAAGACCAAAAAGGCATTTTTTTTCTAGAGCGGTTTAGGAATATTAAATGCTTTAAAATGAAAAAAGCGTCAATCTTAAAATACTGGTAGTGAGAATTAATTGGTTTTAAGGGTTTAGGACACTATAGCAGCTGTAACAGAAATTTGTTGGTAACAAGGGATGTTAGTCGTGTAAGGTTATCAAGTTATACATATAAGAAATGGTAGTGGTAGCTGGTCATTAGGTTTATAAGCCAAATGCTGACAATTCTAGTCAATCCTATCACATAGCTATTTCACGGTCATTACGCCTACCAATCGTTAGCCAGGCTCAGACTAGATTAGAACCAGAGACCTATTGAATCAGAGCCAGAAACTGTAATCGCTAGGCCATCGAGCTTTTTAGAAATTTCTTAGATAGTCTAAACTTGAGCCTACTTCTATCTTAAATCTATGTCTAAGTACAGTGGTACCTCTTGCTTCACGACAGGTTTTCATTTGATTAAATTTTACGGTAAATATAAATAGGTATTCTTAAACATTTTTCCAGTGTAACAAATTAGTATGAAATAAAACCATAGATTTGATTCTCGTTTGAAGGACCCAAAAGTGTTTACCCGATAAGCCACTTCCTTTCAATAATTGTTTTCAATCTTCTGTCCCACAAGGCAAAAAGGGTAGGCCTACCGTCTCTTTTGAGGATACATTTTTAATTTCGTTGTTAGATGGACATTTATCTGGTCGTTGATTTTTTACATCTTTTCTAGGTCTGTTGGTTTGTAGCCTAGTTTTAATTTTCGCGGATTCGATAAATAGTCTTTTACATCTTGCTCTAGAAAGAATTTTAGAGTGAAACTTGGACACAATAATTAAGCTGTTTGGTTAATATTTTGATATTGTGTTAACAAAAGAGAAGAAGTATTCAACCACAATCAGACAATGCAACAGGGGCGTATCCAGAGGGGCGCTGCCCCGCAAACAAATGCACAAAACTTTCGTGGTGTAAAAATGATATAGGCTACGTATAAAAAACAATCTGGTGGCGTGAAAACCTTTTTTTGTTTTTCGTTTGACTTTGGGCAGAAAATTAGACATCTGCGGACGTGATGACCTTTGTTTTGCTCCAAAACTGACGTGATGACCTTCAAAAAACCTGTCCTCCTTTTGCACAGTAAAAATATATGCGGCCCTGCTGGCATGGCTTTAAATTGCGCCCCCACTTCTTTCAAATTCCTGGGCACGCCCCTGTACAAGCTAACTATTACAGAGAATAGAATAGCGAAAAGGAGGAAACGGCTGTTGTTGATTTCGTGAGTAGCTTTCCTCTTAGGAATTTTTTTGGGACCGCTATACTCTACCCTTAAGAGTTCATAAAGATACTTTAAGTCAGTGGTTTTCAACCTGGGGTCCGCGGACCCCCAAATGGTCCGCGAATGATTTTGATGGGGCCGCAAGGGTTGAAGGGTCCGCAAGGGGTCCGCAGTACCGGTGTTTATTAATTACTGATGTAGTTTAAAAAATAATCTTTTGATGAACGATATAAGAATAGACCATTTTGTTAGCACCTCAGCGGTGTTTTCAGTGGAAAACAATACATCTGAGGGCGTGAACACCTTTTTTTTGCTCTTCACTTGATTTTAGGTGTAAAATTGTGGGGTCCGTAACAACAATCTGCTTAATTTAAGGGTCCGAGACTTGAAAAAGGTTGAAAAACACTGCTCCTAGGGATTCGCTTAATTGGTCAATGGCGTAGTTACATATGCACAAAATATGGCAGTCCGTTTGTTCTACCAACCCAGAAGGGTCCATACCCAGATAACACAGAAACGTGTTCTTAACGTTGGTTTCAGGTTCCCCTTCCGTAGATTTAACGTTAAAATGCAAACAATGGTTTTTGGTTTGTTTGCTCATCTGTTTAATGTTAATTTAACGTCGTATATGCAACGTTAATTTGTTGTTAAGTAAACGTTTTGTTAACGTTGGCCAAAACAGTTGTTTTTACGTTGGGGTAACGTTAGTTTAAGGTTCCCCGTTACGTTGTTCTAACGTTAAAATGCAAACGTTGGTTTTTGGTTTGTTTGCTCATCGGTTTGATGTTAATTTAACGTTGTATATGCAACGTTAATTCGTTGTTGAATAAACGTTTTGTTGACGTTAGCCAAAACAGTTGTTTTTACGTTTGGGGTAGAACGTTTCTTAAACGTTTACTTGCTAACATTCGAAAGCTATCTTCGAAAGCTATAGCTTTGCTTTCGAACAAATGTTCTAGGGGTACTTGAACTACAAAAGGTTAAGAGCCACTGGATTAGACCAATATTTACCTTGAAAAATTAGTTAAAGCGCAATTAAAACGGTAAAACTGTGTGAAAGTATAAATGACAATGAGAACATTGGCTAACAGTGGTTACAATAGAGCCAAGCTACGTCAAAACCAGAAAGTCATTTTTCCAGGTTAAGCATTTCTAATTTTTATCAAATAAAAGCTTCGCCCTTCACCGAAGCCTTGCCCCCAGCTTGCCCTCCTCCCTTTCAACAAAGGTTGGCTACGCCACTGCGCTCAGCATTAAACAAACTGTGCTGGTAAGGATGGTGATGACAATTTTTAAAACCCAAAACCTTATAAAATTTTGAAGAGGTTTTAGTTTCGATTTTGACGTTTCTAGAAAAAACGGTTTTGATTTAAGTTGAGGTTTTCAAATTTTTGGCTGAATAGATGTCAGTTTCAGTTTGGGTTTCCAAAATTTCCTTCAAAATCGGGTTTTCAGGTTTCGGTTTAGGTTTCGGTTTCCACCCTTGGCTGTTGGTGAAGTTAGATATGCACGACTTTGTAAGAACTTGGGCAAATTTTGTTTTTACGATTCCCTCTCACTCTCTCGGTCTCGCAAGGCTGTTTTATAAAGTTCTATTATAACTGTCTGGAAGTGAGAAGAAGAGCAGAGACAACCGAGAGACAATGGGAGCAAGTTTGGAGCAGCTAGCATGCTTCACGTTTACGGAGACCGTCAGTTCCGTTGTAACAGGGTGTTTTTTAGGAGGTATGAACACCGACATAAAAAGCTGTTTTCTGGGTTCGTCAATACCAAACATTCTTGCTAAATATGCCAGCAAAAGACAACCAAGAAACGGCAAACGCAACAACGAGGGCACGACTTAACAAATATTAGGACGAAGTTTCAACAATGATCGTGCCTTTAAATATTTTTAAATTTTGGCAAGAGAAAAGGCGTGAATTCTCTACTCTTTTTACACTCTCTACCGGGGCCGTAGCCAGCCTTCACATTTTGGGGGGTTAAATATATTTTGGGGGGGGTGAAAAATCAACCTAAATTTTTCTGATTTTGTATTTGGTTGTTACCCAAGCTAGAACAGATCAATTTCGGTCAAGTAAAAAGGTATGCAGAAAGAACTTGCTCGCGGAAACGAAAAACGCGAGTAATAAATTGGCGCCGATGTACTGGTGATCTCTCTAAACTTGTAACAATCCTAAGCCGAATTAAATGATAGTGTTTTGCACTCGTTTTTGATTTACTTCATTGTTTTGTTTAAAAGATAAAGAAAATCCCGGAATCGATCACGTATCTCATTTTTTCTATTTTTTTTTGCCATTTCTGTTCGTTTCTCCTCACGTACTAATAGTAGTAGTAGGAGTAGTAGGATTTTTTTATTTTTAACCATAAAACAACGCCATCATCAACACAAAAAACAGCTTGGTTAAAAATAAGGAAACAGCGACAAAACGTTATACGTTGAACATGCTCAAGATAAAAACATAGAACTAAAGCGTTTAAAAAAAAAATTAGCACGGTCGCTGCACCTAAAACTTAGCAGTTGCCTCATGATTGTGCTTATTACAAAGCAAGTTTGTTCCTGCCTTTGGCAGCGTCACTGAATCAATCACGTGTTTTTCATGCACCCTTTTTCTTACGTTTAGCACTAGATTGAGAAATCGTTGGACTGAGTTGCCAGCTTACGTGTTACGTTTGAGTTGAAGAGATGATTCGCAGGCAGTGGTGGGCAGTAACTAGTTTCGTAACTAGTTACTGTAACTAGTTACTCTTCAGTAACTGTAACTAAGATACTTTTCTGCAAAAGTAACGGAATTTGTAACTAGTTACCACTTTAAAACCTCAATAGTTACAGTTACTTTTATGGGGTATCTTCTTCCGCTAAAAAAAGGAATTATTTAATTTCACTCCATTCGTAAAAATTTCAGTAAATGGAAAAAAATTATTTAATTTCACTCCATTCGTAATAATGAGCTTGGCTCTTTGACGAGCCCACTGAAACTGAGGCCAAAATGAAAAGAAAATTGATCAATGTACTAAACAAGGCAACCGACAATGCTCTAGATCAGAGCTTCTCAAACTTTATTGTGCCATTGCCCCTTTACGGTACTCTGCATATCATCATCGTCCCCTCACCCTAATAAGCTTGTGTTTTAATAAACCTCGCAAGGGCGATAGCAACTGATGAATGGGAATTACTCAATTCGCAAAGCAAAATGCGGTGAAGAGCAAAAGAAAAGGTCTTACGCGGTTTATGAGCTATCGCCCCCTTTTGCTTTTCGCCCCCTGGTGCTTCTCTTTCGTCCCCAAGGGGGCGATATTGCCCACTTTGAAAAACACAGCTCTAGATGCTTCGACAAGTAGTGACACCGACAACGACCGTGATACAAGCTCAACTTGCTTAAGTGACAGTTTTTTGGCTGTTTGTTCGCACAATCAAAGCGACGAAGATCTAGCAATGTCGATAAAATACAGAAAAGTTCCTTTTCGCCTCGCCCTCACAAACTGTTGATGCAAACGCTTTTATGCACGAAAAACTTATGGAACTTTTTAATTCATTACGATACTGCTCTTCTAGTCATGAGTGTATTTAGGGGGGGTCAAAAGGGTAATCCCCTTTTGACTTTACCTTTTAGTATAAAAGAACAAAATTAATGGTGCCAAGTGAATGAAGTACCGGTATGCAATGCTTCTTCGATGGTTTCTGTAGCTTATGGCCAAGTGCGGATCCAGGGGGTAGGTGTAGGGGTAAGTAGGCCTATCCCCTTCACCTGGTATTTTCAAAAACATTTTTGTTTTGTACAATTTTTCACAATTTCGAACCTCTTCGATAACAATAAGCTTTACGACTTAGCCTAAGCACGCATAATCGAAAATGTGCGAACAAAATGGATCATATTTGGCGAAGCACTCACAATCAAGGTCATAAAACTTAAACAAAATTTGCCTGAAAATAGTTCAAAAAGCACTAAAAAAGCCATTATAGCATGTAATTTTTTTAAATTTTTTCCGGGGAGCATGCCCCGGACCTCCCTTGAGTCTTTTTCGTTTTGCAATCAGCTTCAAATTAGTTCTGACTTATAAAAACTACGCTTGAAAAAAATGTCGAATTAGTGGGCCCTTCTCTCTTTTAAAATTTCTCGCAACGCCGCTGCTTCTGGTGCTGTAGTTGAAGAAATGACATTTTAAAGCCGAAGCGCTGTGGACTTAGTGATATAATCACTTTGAAATGTTATCGTTTTTGAAAGGCAATCAATTGTTATTACTGTAGCGTTTATCGTATCAGAATCGTAGCCTACTTCCGTTTGGTTTCAATATAAAGATGAATGATTTTGGTTTGAATACACACCAAGGAGCTCTAGCCCTACACGTTATGAATTGATTTTTTTTTGGTTTTGCGGCATGCAAAAAAGTAACTGTAACTAGTTACTTTTTTTGAATTTGTAACTGTAACTAAGTTACTTTTTTTGCGAAGTAACTTGCAACTGTAACTAGTTTTTTTCTAAAAGTAACTTGCCCACCACTGTTCGCAGGTGACTTTTATGTTTCGTTTACCCTACAAAATTTCAGCTCATTTTTGCTTTGAGTTGTCGCCTGCTGCCCTTGGTTTTAATATTCTGTTCAACGTATGATTTTAAACCTGGGTGTGTCTGATTGGAAAACTGAAAAAGAAAATTAGACAAGTGCAAAGTGAAGGCCTCCGAGCTCCTCAAGGTCACCCAGGGGCGCACCCAAAAAATTTCAAAGAAGGGTACTAAAAAAAAACTCGATCCCGCACTCAAGAGCGGATCCAGAAAATTGTGATGGGGAGGGTATGAAATTTTGAATTACGTTGAGTGTTAACTAAATACAGAGACGCTAGACCCAAAAATGGGGTAAGAAGCCCTTTGAAAATGTTTTCATCCTTGCAACGTATTCACGAAATTTTTTCAAGGAGGGGGCACCCAAATTTGCCATAGTTTCAAGCGTGTTTTTTTTTCGGGTAGAATCATTGTGAAGTATATTGAGAATGAAAAAGGCTCTAGGGAGTCCGGGGGCATGCTCCACCGGAAATTTTTGAAAATTTACATACTGTAGTGGCCATTTTAGCACTTTTTGAACAATTTTTTGTGAAATTTTGTTTAACTTTTTTGCCTCTAAATCTGATTGTTTCACCAAGTATGTTGCATTTTGTTCATACACTTTCGATTATGCGTGTTTAGGGCGTAAGGCTTATCAAAAAGATTCCAAATTATGGAAAAACTGTATTTATGAAAAAACATGTTTGAAAATGGCTGGTGGGGGGGTGCATCCCCCGTGGATTCGCCCATGCCGCACTGATAACAATGTCTCTTATCACTACACCAACCAGCCGAATTGGCTTCAGTATGATGGGGGGTAAATGCTGTCAAAGCTATTTTGAATTAGCAGCACGTACTGCACTTGCATAGTTTGGATACTTCACTTTAAAAACAAGGGTTCGGTTTCAAAAGGGGGGGTGACCCCCCTACGCCCCCCACTCCCCTGGGTGCGCCACTGAGGCTACCTACAATACGTTAAAGCCGTTCTTTAACAGACAGAGAGAAGCAAATGTGCTGATCAGATAAGGGCAGAAAACAAAAACAACAAAAAAACATGACGTAGGCCTGCCTGGCAGCGAAGTTACACAGCGTAGTAATATCTAGTTGCAGTTGCTTATAACCAGCGGTGGTGTTCTCATAATGCAAATTGCGTTAGCTGCGTTGATGAGCAATTGCACTACACTCAGACATCAGTCTGTTTATCGGTGACATTGAAATAACCCCTTCTGCATTTAGTATTAGGATGCGAATCAGAAATTATTCTCGAGGTTTAAACTTAACTTTAATGGAATTACGAAGCTATCTTGAAAAAAAATTATAAACCATTGGATTTATGTACCGTCATCATTTCGACATAAATATTTTTGAGGGGGCTAAAAGAAATTCTGGGGGCTTGGCCCCCAACAGCTCCCCCTTGGCTATGGCCTTTCTCTCTACTCACACACTATGTGTACCCGCTTCTTCGGCTTCGGTGGAGAGAATTTTTAGTGCAAGCAGGCTAATAATGCGACCACAGAGAACAAGGCTCTCTTCGGAAATGCTTGAAATTCTTGTGTATATAAAATGCAACTGTATTTTTTTCGAAAATGAAAAAATTGATACAACTTGGCACTATAGATTTATTTTTAAGAGGGCGAAAAATTGCCGGTTTCGGTCTCAGTCTTGGTCTCAATTACTGCTGGTCTCGATCTTGAACCAAAGGTCTCGGAAAGCAACCAATCTTGGTCTCGGAATAATTATCAAGTCTTGGTCTCGGTCTTGGTCTCGAAGCAGGTGGTATCGACTACAACACTGCTTTATATGCGAAATGCACTAAAATCAATAGGAAGCCATTCGAACTTAAAATTTCGTTCGTTACATGCAGTTATCCGTTATATCCGAGTCCGTTATATGCGAGGTTTACTGTGCATAAAATGTTTCAGTTACACTTCAAGTCCTTACCAGTTAGGATGCAAGTTACTGGTGACTGCCGTACGGTTAATCGTAGTTTCATAGGCATTCAGACTGCCACCCTTAGAGGGTGCTAGTGGTTCAAAATTATAATCATCCACTGCCAAGAAAGAGCTTTATTGCACATGGAGTTGGCCGAGTGGTTGGTGAATTAATTGGGCTCCGAAGTTGGCTTCGCAGGTTCGATGCTCAACTAGATCATCTCCATGATGCATGTACTTCACTACCATAAAAATCCTAAGCTGCAATCAAGTGGCTTGAAATAACAAAAAAGAAAAAAAAAAAAAAAAAAAAAAAAAGAAAGAGCTTTAGTTTTCAATTCTAAATTGCTGTTCGAAACGCAAAAGTCAAAACAAAGCAACCGCCGTCGGACCGGCATCGGTGATCACGCACACTCTTTAAAGATGATTGATAAGCAATGGGCGCAAGCTTGCTGACGTCGTACCGCCAATCCGTTTCACGCTGATTTAATTGCGCAGCAAAATCGTCAACTTATTCATAGCAGACTAAATATTGAAAATTGCGAAGAGCTCGCTGATCAAATAGCCTACTTGTTTCATATATTAGGTAAATGGACACAACAGTACTAGTAAATGTGATACTGATACTTATTTGCACAAAAAACTATAATTTTGCATCATCTGTTAGCGTGATTTGCGTCAAAAAAAAATATATTTAGGAAAAAAATCGCAAAACGTCAAAAATCAAAAAAATCAACAACGCCTTCTCTCCTCGTTTTTTCACAAACGTATTCACATATCCTCCCTCCTACAGAGTTTTTAAACAACGTATCTTCTATTTGCCACAGTTAAAAGGCAAGCTTCTTTCATCCTAAATCAACCTGGCAGGAAAAGCAAGAAAATAAATCATAAAAAAGTATGGTATACTGGTGAGAGCTAAAAAGCCCGAAACGTTTCTATATCCATAACATTGAATGTTGGTGTTGCATAGTATTGGTGAGATGACATTATTCCGCATGAAGACGGTCCTTTAGCGATCGTTGTGTGGAAGATTGTCAAGAGTCGCACATGGAGTTGCCAGAGTGGTTGCTGCGTTCAAATCCGGAGCTGCTTTCACGGTTCGATGCTCGAGTAGGTCATCTTCCGTGATGCATGTAGGCCTACTTCACTGATATAAAAATTTAAGCTGTAATTATGTGGCTTAGAAAAGAAATTGCCAAGCAGAGTTGATTGCTTGCACGGTTGAAGAGGCTGAAAACAAAGTTATGATAATAAATCTCAGCTATGGTATGCGATGCTGATCTGTTCACAACTTCTAGTTTGTCGAGAAAACGTTAAATCAAGCACAGCTCCTGTCTTTGTATTTATTGATCAGGTGATAAGTTGCCGTAAGATAAGATGTAAACAAATTTTATCTGCTCGTTTTCATTTGCGCGATGACGCTTCGTTGACATAAACGGTATTTATTATTTTTGCTTGAACAGAGGAGAATAATAAAAATGTGACGCCATGGATTTTGCCGTGATTAATGAAAAAATAAATAAATAACTTATTTGATGGGATCAAAGTCCAAGTCATCAAAATTCGGAGAAAGAGAGACAATAAGTAGGTGCAGCTCACAGCAGTCAAGCAGGATAAACGCCAGTACACTAGGGGCCCAGGCTAGCAAAAAATGAAAAACCCAAAGATTCCCTTGGCTTCCTCAAATGTCATTTTCCATGCATAAGAAGG
The DNA here is from genome assembly GCA_964006365.1 of Trididemnum miniatum. NCBI lineage: Eukaryota > Metazoa > Chordata > Ascidiacea > Aplousobranchia > Didemnidae > Trididemnum > Trididemnum miniatum. The sequence goes on from OZ023251.1 coordinate 18,431,998, forward strand.
CTAATATGTTGCATTCGTTTAATAACCATATTTGAAAACACAGAAGTCGTTCATGCCAGTTGTGAATTTTTTTGGAAAGAGTTTGAATGGTAAGCTGTGCAATGTGCGTACTTGTTCGATTTGTCAAGTTAAATCACGTTTTTTGTGTTAAAATTTTCTCCGGAAATAGAAATATGCTATAATAACTACTGCATACTTGTTGTCAATGAATTAGCGGTGTCTCTTTGATATATAATTTGATCGTGGTTGTTATTTGATCGTGGTTGTTATTCCTCTTGCCAGAGAGCTTGCTGCGTGAATTGTTAAATTGAACTCCTGCATACGGTAATATCACGAATACAAAATTATAAATAGCGAGATCAAAGTTGCATGCGTGCCGTAGAATCTAGAAAGGAAGATGATTTCATGCAACGACTCATCAAAATTTGAATGATTTGACATGATGAACAGCTTCTATGGTCGTTGATCAAGTTTAGAGTTCGCCAGCAGACCCATTGACGTCACTGATTCTGTTAAAAATCATGGTCAGTTGTTACAAAACCAAATTTTATTTTCAGAAGAAAAAATAAAGCCGCAGTAGGTTTTAAAACTGGACGTTTCGACGACATAGATTCAGCAGTCATCATCAGCAGTGTAAGCAATTTTCATTGCATATTCATTGTACCGTATATGCTCGTTTTACCGCCTGATCTTGATTAAGGACCCGTTTGAATAGCCGCCGTGTGAACAGAACGTAAAAATAAAGAAGGGCCCCTGCTTGAATACCCGCCCGACGTAAAAGCTGATTTTTCAGTGGTAGAGAACAATAGGAAATAAGAGGCGCTTTTGTCACCTCGCTGTTGAATTTTAAGCGCTGGTAGATAACAGATAGCATTGGTTACGTAGCAGAAAGCAGACTTTCCTGTCAAAAGCAAAGAACTGATAGTACAAAAAGGCTACCATTTGTCTACCATTCATTCCCTGGTAGGCTGGGTTCTATTCTCAGTCGGGTCAAACCAAATACTTTAAAACTGGTATCTGCTGTTACACTTGCTAAACGCTCAGCAATTTAGTGTAGCGCGGAGGATGAAATTAACAGAGAATAAAAATACGTCAGTGAATTCTTGACAAAATTTAGTCATGGCGCTAAAGGACCTTAGCAGTTATAAAGCGCCATAAAACCACACAACATTTCATTTCATTCAGAATATTGAATCCCACTGAATCCCACATGATGGCCGATGACAGAAGAATTCTTGTGTATAATTTGACTATGAAAATAACAAGCGCCCGTGCCGTGCTTAAATAAGGACCCGGTAGTGAGTTTGATTGAAAAAAATATGAGCCCGGGCTACAAAACGAGCAAATACGGTATTCAACATTTGATCTCTTTGTTAATGCTACGCGTAGTTTTGCGATCATACAAATTACTAAAATGATTCTAGGAGTGACACTGATGAGAAGTTTTCTTACATAGGATCACTTGTGAAACTTATTAAAGATTTAAAAGCTAAACTGTCGAGCAGGATATGGAAATTGAGTTTTTGGTGTTACAAATCAATGAAAGTTTTTATATACATATTTATCCTATAACCATAACGCATCGTTAACGCTGAACAAATTTACTTTAGATTAAAAGCAACTTTATCGATAAAGCCTGTATAAAAAAATTGTAATGCGAATAATATTTTTCATTGTAGATTCACACTGAAAATTTTTGTTAGTTCGTTCTTGCAACTAGACTGCTGCGTCCTTAGGTGGCGGAATAGGAGGTGCCGGGGGCCCTGACCCCCCACTTTTTTTCAGGGGGGGCCTGGGGGACCCTAATTTACGCGTTTATTTCTACAATATTGCCTCTGCGTGAATGTATTTGAAACTTAACAGGCCTACCATCGAAATTAAAACCCAGGAAAGAGCTTAAATTCAGAGATGTCTTCTTTAAAATTTTGTTTGTTTGGTGGGGGGAACAGAAACCAGAAGCAAGAACCGTGGGTCTGAAGCCCACATAAGTTGGACATGTCACATGTGGACAGGCTAAATATGGACTGTAGGCATAGGGCCGGATTTACGCATAGGCTAAGCAGGCTGAAACCTAGAGCCTCAGAGAAAATGGGGGCCTCATCATAAAAAATAAAGATCTTTTTTTTTCTCTTCACCGATACTTTCAATGGAAAACAGAACATCTGATGATCTGAGGACGTGTATACCTTTTTTTGCTCTTCACTATACCGATATTTTCAGTGAAAACAGGACATCTGAGGACGTGAAGACCTTTTTTGCTCTTCCATCAGTGTGATCAAGTAGCCCAAGACAGTGGTTCTCAACCTTTTTCTTACCGCGTACCACCCAAAGGCGTTACATTGCCGTTGCGTACCACCAAGTGATCGAGGATTTTAACTTACTCAAAATTTATTGCAAAATAAAAAATACTCATAAAGACACCAAATTTAATGTGAGGTTGCACTTATTTCTTCGCAACCGGATGATCAATGCGAGGTTGGACCGAGCTCAGGGCACATCGGAAGCCATGTCCAGGTGCATAAAGACGATTTTGACCCGTGGTTTTGATGCTTGTCATGGCCCATACTGAATGTATTCATGGTATACTTTCGCTTTGACATTTTTGAGAAAAATCACGACTAATTGAAGGCTTAATGGATATTGTTGAAAAATCGTAAATATAAAGTACAGCGAGATGTTGAGAGCGGCAACACGACCTCCACTGGACTACCAAAAAGTCTGGGAGTCGTGTTGCCGAGATGGCTCCGTGGGTGTATTAAGTTTTAATCATAGAAAATAATTCGGGGATATTGAAAAAACGTCATCTAACCGAGATTGGTCTTATAGGGTGGTCACCAGCCGGGGTCACAATGCGTAGGCAAATATAAAACGATTTAAGAAGCCAACGCGCACTTGTTTTCAGGCTCTCTTGTCATGCTTAGCCATATTGCAGCAGCTCTGTTTGAAAGCTACATACCAATTACTAAGTCGATGCCATAAAATTGGAGCAAAGTGCGTAAGAAAGGGACTGGCAAGGTGGTAATGGTGTTGTCATAAACTACTCAACAATGCTGTTTTCCAACAACGACACGATAAAAGTTTGAACTTATTTCTACGTGAAACGCCAAAGTTTGTCGAGTACCACCTGAAACGGCCTTGCGTACCACAAGTGGTACGCGTACCACAGGTTGAGAATCACTGCATTAACGCAAATAGACACGGTTTTAACAGTTGGCGAAAAAGGAGGTCAGATTTCCGCCCAAAACCAAGTAACAGCAAAACACAAGGTCTTCACGTCCTCTTGATGTCCTGCTTTCCACTGAAAATATCGGTGATGAGCTGAAAAAAGGTCTACTTTTATATCGTTCACAAAAAGTTTATTTTAATAAGCCTTACATTAATAATTATTAAACACCGGTACTACGGACCCCTTACGGACCCTTTAACCCTTGCCGCCTCTTTAAAATCATTTGCAGACCACTTGGGGGTCCGTGGACCCCAGGTTGAAAACCACTGGCCTAGGGCCTCTCATTGTCTAAATCCGGCCCTCAGGAGCGTATTTAAGGGCGGGGCTATTGTGCGATGCTCCCTCCCCCCTTTGACTCTGCCTTTTAGTAAACAAGAACAATAATAATGGAGCCAAGTGATTGAAATAGGCCAGATTCTGTTGATGGTTTCTGTAGCTTATGGCCAGGGGCAAATCCAGAGGAGTAGGATGAGAAATATGCATATTTCCACCAGCCATTTTTAAACATTTTAATGATGCATACAATTTTCCTATAATTTCGAACCTTTTCAATAGCTATAAGCCTTAAGCACGCGTAATTACAAATGTGCGAACAAAGTGTATCATATTTGGCGAAGCACTCAGAATTAGGGTCAAAAAATTTAAACACAATTTGCCTAAAAATTGTTTAAAAAGCATCAAAATAGTGACTACAGCATGTAAATTTTCAAAATTTTTCCGGGGAGCATGCCCCCGGACCCCCCTAGAGCTTTTCTTGTTTCTTAATCAGCTTCAAATTAGTTTTGCCAAAAAAATACGACAGAAAAAATGTGGAAAGTGGAAATTATGCCCCTCCCCATTTTAAAATTTCTCGCTGTGCCACTGTCGACCCTGGTTGTAGGTGAAGAAAATCTGGTCATTGGTTTTGGGCCCCCACCTTAGAAATGCTTCCGCCATCGCTGGCTGCATCTAAATAAAAATATCGTAGGCTTATGAAAGTTATGAGAGACTAGTATAAACTTAGTTATAACATAAAAGTTAATAACCCCTATACCAAATAAAACAACAAGGTATCAGTTGTGCAAAGAAAGTTAGAGTTGTGTCTCTTAAAACAAAGCAGTCTTTACAGTTCACAGTCTGGAATGAGTCTAGCTTAGATTGGCTCGCATGGCAACGCTGACCAAACGTTTCTTATAGGGTGGCTGCTGGACTTGAAGACCCTCAGACGGTTATTTCGCAGTTTCCCTGTCGCAAGTGTTGCATAGATTGTCAACAATTTTTCGGTCCAATTTACTATTTACAGTACTTAATAAATTTTTGTGATTGTGTCAGTCTATTCAACACTTGCATTTTTCATTCGTCAATTCTCTTTTTTGTTACTGTTATGTGGAAAGTTATTTAATGTACTGTAATGCGATGAAATAAATGAATCTGCATCTTATATTGTAATGGAAACAGTTGTCCCTTGCAACTTTTTCATCTAACTTACAAAGTTGGGGTAATTTTATCATTTTACTCACCAACCAAGATATGAAAATATTGCATGAATTTCTTAAACAAGAAATATTCAGGTAACGTCTCAAAAAGTATGAACTCTTATGAAAAACAAGTAGGTCTGCTTAAACCAAAGCCGTCGGTAAACGTGACATTTGTCCGTTTACTAACCAACTTGAGTTTCTACAACGGGAAGTTCTTAATATTGTAAAATTACTCATTTTATTGGGGAAATTACTGGCGTTTTGAAACACAGGGTTTGTCCCACACCCGAAAAAGTAAGTTAAAAAGGTTCAAACTGTTTTTTTAAGAGCTTCAAATCACGATTCTGAACGTGACAACCTTGTGACGCATCAGAATGTCTGATGTACCCGGGCAAAAGTTCAAAAATAAATGTTTCGAAACTTCCGGAACAAAATTATTGTGAGAACTGACCAAAACCACGTTCAAATCAAAATAAGTTTTCTGTCTCTTAATCTACGATACACGCCTTTTTCTAACTTTTAAACGACTTAATCCAGAACTCTAATTTAATTTTATTCAACTGCATTTAGTTTGATATACTCAGTAGAAGTGTCAATAAAAACAAAAAATCTTTATTTTACTCGCGGCATCGCTCCGAAGCGTGCAACGAGTGGTGGGCTCCATCTCCGCGGTTTAGCGCCTGAGTAACACAGCGCTGAAGAAACATCGCAGCGGTGGCGAGACGCTGGCGACACTGTGTCCAATTTGAGCGGTCCGGGAATCAAATCCAGATCTTCTCCACTGATAGCAATGTCCCAACAACTGAGCAAATCGGCCGGTATTCAGTAGAAATATTACCACTTTTAAAAACATAAATTAGAGATGACACCGGCCGTTAAGAGACCCGCTAACGAGCCGGTAACCGGTCTTTTTAGTGGTCCGCTAACGGCCCAGTTCTATCTTTTGTTTCTAATTGGGCCGCTAACGAGCCGCTAACAATTTTTGAAATTCCTTTCAACTTTCATTTTTTATGTGGTTGAACCTTCATAAAAAAAATGAGCTTTGGGTGAGCTGGGCTTTATTTTTGGGATGAGTTGCCGGGTCGGTTACCGCTACTGGGCAAGAGGTTTCGAGCCATGGACGGTCCGGGTTGCGAAAAAATCAGCTCGTTCCATCTCTATATAAAATCTCAAAACCCAGCCTATCTGTTAAATCTGTTTCACTCGATATTTAATCAAACAGTATTTGAATAATTCGATGTATTTTTCATTTGAACAAGAAGCCCCTGAAGATCCCGGATGCGAGAGAAACAGACAGTTGGGTTATACAGTTTTGATCTATTCTAATTGATAGTGATAATTTTCCTAAAATATTCACTTTGACTATGGCTCGTTCCCACCCGTCGGTCCGTGTAAGCGTTTTTGCCGGTCCCAAAACATCTTCTTTCCTCTAACCATGCCAAACAATTTGATCACCTCTGGCTTTAATCAAGAAAAAGCAAAGAAATCTACTGGACGCCTCGCTTGTCTTTTATACTGGCATCAAAGCTTCAACGAATTTCCTACTGACTTAAGTTTTGTACAACAGTATATCCATGAATTGACGCTATTGCTTGAATTGATCGAAGTTTTGTTGTAATTAAATGCGACAATAATTGTCAAAATAATGAATTATGTTCTGCCATTAATTTAGCTGTGGTTAACAAATGTGGTTGTTAGCTGCTGAAATGTGTTCTACCAATTGCAAAATTTTGCTGCCGTTCCGCGAGCATTTTGTTTAAGCTTTTAGCGGCCCGCTGATATAAAAAGGTCCTGAATTCCTGGACGCACAACATCAAGCACTTTTTGAAAAGCTGATATCAACCACTAATTTTATGGGCTAATAGATTTTACGTATTTTATGCATTTTGTTTTGTGGTTAGAACCGATTCTCCTTTTGTTTGCGTCTTCTAAACCTTTAACATTGGTAGCTATAAGAGCTGCTTATACCTCAGCACTAAGCATCAAGGATAAGCCTAATAAAAATAAAAAAGCAGTAAAATTGATCAACGAACAAAAATAACACCACTGATATTAAAGAAAATTTAGTTTTTGGGTAAGGTCAATTACGAAAACCAGAAATTTTTTAATTTATTTGAGTTCTTTTTCTATTATTAAACAATTTAAAAATTCCACAAATTTTACTCTCATATTACTCATAATTCAACGATGACGAACCAAAACCTTAGCTTAGACGAAAGTTCCATAAAACAATGTTAGATTTTAATGTTTTGTTTCGAAGTTGCTTCATATTGTCAATGTTTCTTGATGTTGTGATGCTGTTGTGTATGGCTGGTCGCCTGCTAATGGGAGGAAACAGCTTAGAAAAAAAATGAAGCTGAGAGGTTTATGATGAGCAATGTAACAAAGAGTCCGTACAGTCTAGAACAGACATGGGCAAACTACGGCCCGTGGGCCAAATCCGGCCCGTCAGTCCTTTTATTCTGGCCGGCCGGCACTTAAGCTTACAGAAACTTAAGCTCCTTCCATGAATTGAGCGGAAGACTTTTTTTTTTCCTTTAGAGATCATGGATGGCAGTGATTTTCAAAAAAAAATAAGCCTCAACGATGCAAAATTGAAATGAAAAACGAGATGAAAGCCTTTTATTTTACAGATCACATTCTTGCGTGGACTGTGATCTAAAAAAAAGAAAAAAAGTCTTCACCTTGTTTTTCAATCTGCGTGCGGCCCGTGGCTTCAACAGTTTTTCAAAATCTGGTTCTTCGTGTGAAAAGTTTGCCCATCCCTGGTCTAGAATGAATCTGGTCTGAACTGGTTGCATGTAGCAAGGCTTAAACGATGGCTGCGTTTACACACCTACTTTGATTAGTGACGGCGAGCTGGTGACGAGCGCGAAGTTAATTTAACTTCCAAAAGCTGCGACTACGTGGAACCGCTTGCATTGTTACGTCATCGCCGTACAACAATACAGAACGCTTTGGCGCTAAAAAAAACAAAGGCTTGCTTCTATCACAGTGACGTCAAGCAGGAAGTTAGAAAATAGTTAGTCCAGCTGGACGGCGTACCGTGATCGGTAACTTGAATCATATAAAGAGCTTGTTGGTTGAGTTTCTAGCAGATGTGATTGCGCGCTTGGCGGAAAGAGGTCGAATTCACAAAACGAGACAATGTGTATGCAAGGTAAGCACATTACATAGGAAAAAAAAGTAATGACTGAGTAGGTTTAAGTATAGTCAAAACTGCACGCCAAGCAGGTGTAGAATATGCAGTTGTAGCCAGTTAAGTATTGAGGAGTTATTGTGCCAACAACCTTTGACATCATGCCTTAAAACAAGAAAAATAAAGTTAGTTTACACTCTCTCGCTCTAAAAAATTATCTCTTACTTGTTCAAGGTCTTAAATTAGCAACCCCGAAAGTTGTTGTTGTTGTTATTTTCAGGAAGAAAGTGGCGTAATGCTGTCGGGAATATTTTCCAAAAAGCGCTACTACCGCGAAAAAGTTTGTCTCTTTTCTTTTAAAACCCTGCGCATGTTACTGATTCTGATCGTGATCATTATACTGTATTTACCTTGTTTATGCTCTCGCCTATGAATAAAGAATAAAACAACCTCCATGAATATAAAAGGAAGCAGTACAATAGAATAGCAAATAGAAAAGAACGCAGCAAACATAAATAGAACAGGGTGCAACAAAGTGGGGTTGGTGATAGAGCTTCTCTTTTCAACTCTTTTTTTGATCTCAATTTAATTCATCTCGTACTCGCATTAAATTCATGAACCTTACACTAGCGGATTGAGCTGAACTATGGCTAGTTTACACACAAAAAATGAAACTCGTAAAGTCATTGTATCTCACTGCATACAGATTTAAATACGATACAAGTTGAATTATTTTCTAGTTTTGCTTAAACTTGCTCGAGAAGTTTGAAACTTTGAATCATAACAAACGTAATACTCTTTGAGTTCGAAACTTACGTCCATTACATAAACCAGTAATTGCTATGCTGCTTTCCAAGCGGTTATCACAGAAATATTTGACATAGTTTACATATGAATACAGTCTAATGAACATAATTTTTGCGAGCTGTTATGGCAAATTTATCGGAAATAGTTAACCATGACTGAATTGTGCATTAGCAGACTGACCACCTTTACAGTACAGTATAACGGCATGCCTTTGTTCAATACAGCACTCACTATAATAGTTTAATCAGGAATTTTTATGATAGTTTTTCATGAAACCATTAGTTTTGTTTTGTTCATTCCAATCATGTCAGGCTAGTGAGTTTACCAGGAAATCATATTTAGATAGAGCTCTATTTAAATAAATAAAATGGAATTCTCGTTGAATAAGATTTTCGAAAATCGAACAACCGTGAGACAGTCCGTTGAGAGCAAATGAATAAACTGATTCGATCGTTTGAACTTTATAGGAAATTGAATATCCTCTTTTGTGACAATTTCTATTAAATAAACTTAAAAAGCCAAGATTTCATGGTGAAATTATTGATGGGTATTTTGATTTTTGAAAAATTTGCCTCGCGTCGGCAGTTTAGAATTTCTTTTTTGTTTTTTTCATCGTTGGATGTTTGGCCTAACCAGTATCAGGAAAGCTGGTTTTGACGCTCGATGAGGTCAGACTCTGAAGATTTGAAATATATATCTTGACATCATTACCGTCAGCGATTAACTTTACAACGTGCAAGTACTGCGGTGCTACCGCAGTTACGATGTAACTGCTTGTCCTCCAGCAATTCTGACGAAATGAGACCTCATCTGCTGAGAATGTACAATAATGGTCTGTGTTTTATTTATTTACAAAGATGCTTTATGAGCACCAGTGTCGATGTATAAGTAACAACGAGTGCACAGCAAAATGCATAAGTAGAATAAGAGAGGAGAAACGTATAGCAATGTTGGAATTTAAATTGACCACTGTAAATTATACGTGCCAAATGCAGTTTATTACTTTAACTGTTGGTGGAAAATGCGTTTATGCTTTTGTGATAGTTTTATTATTGTTTGCCCAGCCTTAACTTAGTTCGAAACATACAATTAAATAAACACACTAAAATAGAATCGATTTGAAATTGTTTTATCATGTCCATGAAATATATTTTTTTCGTGCAAGTTACGATTTCTCATTGTTCTGTATGCGAACCTATTTTTGCACACGTTTAAAAAACTTGTTTATTTTGCATTTCAGAAACTTACAAACATATTATTATTTATTTATTTTCGACTTTTGACTGGTTACACCAAGTTAATTGAATGCTATAATGCCTGAAACAAAAATTGAAGTTGATACCCAAGATGGGGCAAAGGAAGGAGAAATAGTGCCCGGGTCACCCGGCCGCAGTATCAACAGCGAGGACCATCTTCAAGAAAAAGCACCATTAGAAGGGTCAGATTCCTCAGATGGCTCTCGTCTGCTTTACGGCATTGATGATGTTCCTCCATGGTATATGTGCATCTTCTTAGGATTTCAGGTTTGTATTATTAAGGCAAAAATTCAACTGATTCACCTCGCTCTTTGAAGTGATAACCTTAAAATAAAAACATATTTTAGCACAGATTCAAACGAAGAAGAAGTGACCTGTTTATGATGTCTTTCGTTAATGCTCTGTCGATTCAAAATATAATTATTACGGCAGATAGCTTAGTAATGAGCTCGTAAAAACAGCGAAACGGGAGCATTTTGGAACAAATGAAATTTTATCGCACTTGGTAACGCAAGATATTTGCAGATGATTTAGAAAATCGATCACCAATTGAAATTAAAAACCCCCAACAGGCTGTTTTGCCGTGGGGCTCTTAAGGGGGGACGTTAAAAACTATAAATGATATGCAGATGATTTAATAATTTTTCCATGCTGCTTTACTGTTCCATCGCTTTGACATCTTTTTCCGAGCTTTTTCGACTTTCCTTAGCATTGTTTATTTCGTTTGTTGTGAGAAGACACCAAGCACTGTCGCCTAAATGCTTTCCGGTCGTGTACCTGCTGTGGCGACATATTTACCCTGTCCACATGTCCAATTTCAGTGGGCTTTAGGCTTGCATTTTTTGGTTCTAGTTTCTGCATCGTATTCAATATTTTGTCGTCATCATTAAACTGAATGATTATGACATCAACAAATTGATTTTAGGACAGAAATTAGAAACAAGAATCGTGGGCTTAAAACGCACTAAAATTTGACATGTGGAGATCGTAAATATGGTCAAAGACTAGCAATGACTTCTCATGAAGGTGTTCCCCGTGATAAGTAGACGCATGTAGATTATCCACCATCGAGTTTATAGTGGCAGAAGCAGTATTTAAGGCAAGGGTTGAACTAAACATTCTAATTATTTTCTTTCAGCATTATTTGACCATGTTTGGTTCGACGGTGGCAGTTCCACTAATCCTTGCTGGTCCTCTTGGCATTGGAGACAACAATGTGGCAAAAGGTCAAATTATTAGCACCATTTTCTTTGCTTCAGGGTTGTGCACGCTTTTGCAAACCACGCTCGGAAACAGGTAAATTGAAAATAAACGCCTATGCTGTTCACATTCACTTAGACCTTGCACTCGTGCTATGTACTTGGACGACCTGTGTTTTTACGTATTTGGGGTCAGCTCGTTATCTAGTATTGTTTAACTTGAAACCACAGCATACCGTAAATTAAACGTGTCAAGAATTTCCCATTTTGTCCATGATTTTGTCAACAAGCAAGAATCCTACCGTATAAATAAAATAAGGCGACATCACTGAGACAAATGATTTCAGGATAATATAAGTCTGTTTACAATAAACACGAGGAGAAAAAATGAAGTCGCAGTCATTCTTAAAACTGGACGCTTCGACAACATACGTAGATTTATCTGTCATCATCAGCAGTGTAGGCGAGGCAGCACAAAACTGAGAAAACTGCTGTGAGAAATACTCTGGCTTTATTTTTCTTCCATAACTCAGTTTGGTTGGCAATACAATTACGTATTGATATTAACAGCACGTTATCATTTAGCTTGACAATTATAGTACGTATCGTATACTGTGATTCTTTTATTGCTTTCAAACTTTGTTTTCGATGAATATGATTTAGTAAATGAATGTGTTTGCCACTGCATGTAGAAGTGAAAGGACCTTTAATAATACGGTTGTCGTTTAGCGCGTTATTGCCTATAGCGTTGTTGTGATTGGCCATCTGCTATATTGCAGTCAACTTTTTATTACAACCTTTGATTTTAAAACTAGTTGACTTTTTATTGGCAAGAAATTGCGGCGGCTATGTAGTTTGTACACTCGAAAGGCGTAAACAGAAAACCGGTAAATTTCGTCACCAGCAATAAAATGTTTTATAAAATCTTTTGCCGGAAATTTGATCACATCTTATTGCTATGAACGTTATAGTGACGTCACTGATGAAGTAATTTAGTATCTCGCTTTCATTCCCACCAGCAATCACTTCATCAGCGTGGTGCCGTCATTTTGCAAAATTTAACAAGTCGATTTTTGCATATTTTGTATTTTTTTATTAATTAATTCTCCATCTCTGGTAAAAATTTCAAAAGTTTTGACCGGGCCGTTTCTGAGTTAATAGAGCTTGCAAAACATAACTTGTTGATAAAGTCTTCGAAAATATTTTGCATAACCTGAAATTATTACTATCACGTCGTAAATATGCATTATTAGCTTGGTATGCAATTACCGTGACGTTGTAAACAATTGTTAGGAAATGCCTATTTAGAAGTCCGTGGAAGATGCGTTGTTAGGAAATGCCTATAAAACTCACAATAAAATGGATGACTTCATAATGCAAAGCCTAACAAGCGAAGTTTTACGGTAAAGTTGTTTTTTTTTCCAACGCGAAGTTTGTTCACTTGGACGGCATTACGGTTCTACTACGAGAAAATGTTGAAACTGAATTCTGTTAGAAAATTATTAATGAAACATTGAAACTAAAAAAATTACTAAGAGATTTATTGAGCAAAACCTAACAAGGGTGCATAAAAAACAAACAAACCAAGAGCATTTCACAAAAACTAATACAAAAAAATTGAATCCAGAGTTTGATACTATGTCATTGCTAAAAACCTTACACTTGAAAGATCAAGGTCCTTTAAAATTATAAAACACAAAAAGTGCTTTTTCTTAAAAACTAAAAATCAAATCAAATCTTTATTACAGTCATGGCGACCTAATTACATTATCGCAGTAATACGCCGAAGCAACGAGTGGCGGGGCCCATCTCCGCGGCTTAGCGCCTGGGCTACACAGCTTCGAGGAAACGTCGCAACCGTGGCGAGCCATCGGCGACACTGTGCCGATTTGACCGACCCGGGGTTTGAACCCCAGACCTCCCGCACAGATAGCGGGTGCGCTAAGCAACTGAGCTGACGGCCGGTCTTCTCGAAAACTAAAAAAGCGTAAAAATTGCAGTTGTCAGGTTTTCCAAAATGACGGCAGCGTTACTCTTAACACTATAAATCTAATGACTTCACAATCAACCAGCTGGCAGTCACAATCAACCAGCTGGCAACCACTACCATTTTGTCAAAATCAAAACCTTATTTGTTCAAGTTTTTGTAATATTTACTTTTTTTCAGATTGCCGATTATCCAAGGCGCTGCTTTCTCATTTGTAGCTCCAACTCTCGCCATTCTTGCATCAATAAATCCTCCTGTGATTGAAAATTCAAATTCTACCACCAACATGTCCAGTGGTGGAGCATTAGAACCTGAAGATTTCTGGAAAACACGTATTGTTCAGGTGATGTAGAACTCTTCGACATGTAAAAAATCAAATCACATCTTCATTATACTCTCACGTGACGAGTAGCGTGTAACAATCAGCGGGGTCAAAAGAAACGTCTACGTGGCGGTGGCGACACTGTCCGTTTAAGGCAAACCCGGGAATCGAAGCACAGACTCCTCGCACCAATTGCTACGTCTTAGCAACTGAGCTAAACTGAAGGTCTTTTGTATCCACTGGAAGTCAGTGAATAGGAAACTTGAAAGCTGCAAGTGTCTGCTTTTTAGTGGCGGGCGCTGCTCTTTGGCAGCCTTCAACAGCTTTGCGATTTCTCCAGTGCTTTCATCGAAAAATTCGTTTACCTTGAAACGTTAAAACGAAATTAAATGAATTAATCGGCTGAAAAGGAATATGGTTATCAATAATATTTATCAATACAAAAAAAGTGACTGAAATTCCGCCATATTTACTCAGTGTTTGATACTTAACTTTTTTTAAATTAAGTTTTGCGTTTATTTTACAGGTGCAAGGAGCTATTATGGTGGCTTCTTGTGTGCAAATATTGCTTGGGGCGACAGGTCTGATCGGATTCCTCATGTCGCACATTGGCCCCCTCACAATTGCACCGACCATTACTTTAGTGGGACTTTCCCTCTTTGAAGCTGCCGGGTCATTTGCTGGAAAACATTGGGGAATCTCGTTTTTGTGAGTAATTTACTTTAAAGCAAATTACAATAGTTAAAGGGAATCCAAAAATTTTTTAAGGGAGGGGGTGGTTTGGAATTGAAAAATTGCGTGTGTTTTAGTGTTGTTAATATAGTGTAGATGAGGGATTCTCACCCGGTGGTCACGCCCCCCTACGAAGCCACGGCACACTAACCAGGTGGAGCAAAAGCGCTAGATTTATTAATGTTGATTACCCGCTTATGACCTGCGGAAGGCTGTAGCTGCTATGAATGAAATATTCACTGAGGATTTTCTTGCTAAGCAGGGAACCACTGGTGTTGAGAGTATCTAGAAGGGCGGCACTAACTATACAAGGCTGAGAAGCATTGGTTTATAACATTTCATTCTTACAATATGATAGGAACAATATTGTCAATGGATTATTAGGCGACGAGAAGCACATCCCGCTTTCTTACAACCTAAATTTCCTTCATCTCAGTTTTTAAATTTCACAAATATTTGATTTCCTCAACACTTGGAAATCACAGAGCATAAATCACAGAGCATAAATCATCACTTTTTCAACATTATATTTTAGGACAATGTTTTTGATCATTTTGTTTTCTCAATATTTGAAAAACATCGAACTTCCAATACCTCGCTGCAGCAAGAAAGGAAAAAAGTTTTACCGTGTCAAAATATTTGGTCTGTTTCCGGTGAGATTTTGCTTAGACAAGAATGATATGAAACGTTTTAGAGGACAAGAAGTTACAAATTTGATTTTTTGGAATAAACTCTTTTGACAGAATCTTCACATTGTTGGCTTGTACCATAAAAATGCCATTACAGAAAATTTAGATTCTAGACTAAACGTTGCAAAAGTCAACATGCTTGTCTTACGAAAAAATATTTAATTCCGTTGAAATGATTTACATCTGGCATTCAAGAAATCTTTGTAGCCATCCATATGTGAAAGCTGAAGTAGGTTCAGAATTGCGAATTTGTGTTGTTTTGTCCGACTTCGATCATACACAGGGGCGAAACAAGAAATCTTATATAAGGCTGAGGGGTTCCATCGAAAGAGTCTGGTATTTCAGTTAGTTATCAACATTGGATCTACTCTTACTAAAAGACGACGTCAAAAGGCAGGGGAGGGCATGGCCTAAACGCCTCCTCCCTCTAAACACCGTCCTGGTCGCACACAATTGTTTTTGTCCGAAGAATTAGCATGTTTCGTAACTGCGCATGAGTTGACCCAACTTTGAACCTACAAAGCGATATGCGGTTCGATAAATCGGGTTTGCGTTTTCATGTTGCAGGTTATCTACGCTGTGTTATTAGCGTGGTCCTTTTCTGGATTCTTGACAGCCGTGGGAGGGTTTCCATCTAATTCTTCTTCGTATGGCTATGAAGCAAGAACTGACATCAGACTTGGAGTTCTCGAAGAAGCCGATTGGTTTCGTGTTCCATACCCAGGTACATGTTTGTTTGTGATCACTGGGCATTAATTTTTTTCGTAGTAAAACAAAATGAAGGATTCTTACATGTTTCTATTTGAACAAAGTTTTGCTGATGAAAAAATAGCATTTAGTTTAAAACGTCTGACGATGTTGAGTTTTTAAGACTGGAGGTTTGTGGTTTTAGTTAAACTAGAACTACTCAAGGCCAATATCTTGTTCAAAAAAAAAAAAAAAAAACACTCGAGAAAAGGCTGCCCACTAGTTGATAAGTAAGGCAGGAAAAAGTCCGATAAATTAATTCTTAAGGTGATTTTTTCTGAACGCGACACCAGATACAGCAGAGTTTCGTGTATTCGATCAGCCTTAACATAAAACATACACGGAGCTTAAAATAGTGTCCCTTCCCATCAGCCTCGCACTGGCAAAAGCACCTTTATAATCCAATATAGTCACTGTAAAACTTATGCGTTGGCCCACAGTTTTTTGTTTGATTTAGAAGTTTTTTGATTTGACAAAGAGAAAAAACAAACGAAACTGTTGGCTGATTACGATGAGTTTTTCAAAAATCTTTATCGTTTTCAGGTCAATGGGGTTTGCCAATTGTGACGCTTTCTGGAGTTTTGGGGATGATTAGTGGAGTTCTGGCTTCCATCATTGAATCGATTGGTGATTACTACGCATGCGCGAGATTGTGCTACATTCCTGCTCCTCCTACCCATGCCATGAACAGGTGAGTAGAGTTGCATTCTGATAGCGTATTTTAGTTTGAAATTATCTCTCGTACAAGAGTTTCGCCGGCAAGTGTATCAATGTTTATATTTGAAAAAATCATTATTCTCGCGGTATTATGCCGAAAGGGGTAACAAGAGGGGCGGGGTCCATTTCCACGGCATAGCGAATGGGCGACACAGATTCGAAGAAACGTCGCAGCGGTGGCTAGCCGTTGGCGACCTTGTGTTCGATTTGACCGGCCTTTAAATCGAACCCCAGACTTCACGCACCAACAGCAATGCGCGAGATTATGCTACAGCAAAGCCGTTTTACAAGTGATTGATCCTGACACGATACTGTATGTCGTAACAACCGAGCTGACCGGCCTTGCAGCGTATACTCTTGATTGACAACGTTTTTGCTATACAACTGTGTTGTATTTAATGTACAAATTCGCTGAGTGTGTAGATTCTGTAGAAACAGGAATCGTATTTATACTTCAATTTGTGAAGCTGGTAGCAGGGTCTGCTGAAATAGCTTATTATTTTGAAACGAGCTGATTCATTAAATAAAGAAAATCTGCAAAAACACAATCTTGTTTCACACATCAGGAATCGTTTGGTTGTATTTTACTGTAGTAGACGATTATGATATACCGTATTTTATGGACAATCCTTTTTTTCTCAAAAATCGATCGTACGTTTTACTCGTAATGTATGGATCAGATATATGGTGTTTTTTCTGCTTTATCGCCATTATGGATGAAGTTTTTTTGTTAATGAGGTTTATACGGCAACCTGATGTTTCTTAAAAACCGCTGCGCCTTATGATCGGTAAAATACGCTGACGCTGATCGGGTAGTAGCCTTATTCTAGTACAACTAAGCTGTTCCTTTTAAAACATTATGGATCAAAACAGAATTATATTGGCAGAGGAATATTCATGGAAGGGGTTGGCACCATGATTGCTGGGGCGTTGGGGTCAGGGAACGGAACGACGTCATACAGCGAAAATATTGGGGCTATTGGAATCACAAAAGTAAGAAAATATCTGTTGTTAAAAAACATAAAATGTAATACTCGCCGTGCCGACGGTAAAAAGCCGTTTTACAAGTGATTAATCCTGACACGATACTATATTCCACTTACAGGTTATTTTCCTGCGCTTAGTAGACTACCACACATAGCTGGATTTATTGTCAAAACCAAGTAAAATTTTACAAATTCTTCTGGAATATTAAGCGCAAGATTTGATGCGACTTCATCTTATTTTGATTGTACGAGGCCTGATATCTTTGAAGTTTAGAAACTGTCGACTCTGTATGTTTTTTGCACCTGTGAATGCTAGCACATCGACTGCCATTCTGGGCTGTTTAGCGTTATTTAGCTGTAAGTTGTTTTTGACTCATGCTGTAGTCATGACTCATGAGGAATTTTTTTACAGAAATGTTTTGTTTTGACAGGTTGGTAGCAGACGGGTGGTGCAAACAGGAGCAGTTATTATGCTTTTATTAGCGGTCATCGGCAAGTTCGGGGCGCTTTTCACCACCATACCGGACCCTGTTGTGGGTATGTTAACTAGATAAAAAATATATTCAAAGCAACAAAAAAATCAACTCTTTATTGTACTCGCCATATTACTGTACGTTGAAGCGTGTGACGAGTGACGAGGTCCATTTTCGCAGCTTAGCGCCTAGGCAACACAGAAACGTGACAGTGGTGGAGAGCCGTTGGCGATACTGTGTCCGATTTGACCGGCTCAGAAATCGAACCCCAGACCTCCCGCGACGATAGCGATGTCTTTAACGACGATAGCGATGTCTTTATTTACACCATTCAAAGCTAAATTCATATTTATTCTATGACATCACAAAAACAACGCTATATTTTTTCGTTTCCTTAACTCGTCCAGAGAGCAGTAAACATCTGTTTGCTTCCACTGCTCTCTGGCGAAGTTTGTACATCATTACGGCTTGGGTTAAAACAGATCAAAAACTACTTGATCAAGTAAAAAAGCCTTCTTTACAGAATACTGTAGAGTGCACTGTTGTTCTTTAAACGTTGGAGTACCATACTTATCTTATTCCTTTATCTTATTTGCCTCATTTCTTTAACTCATTTGCCTTGGTCTGGCCAACCTCTGTGATAATCAAGAACAACAAAACAAAGTAAAGTTATCTTGCGGATGACGACTTAACTTTACAGGCCCGAGAATTAAGCTTGCTACTTGTACTCAAAAAGCTTTACTAGTTTTTCTCCAAATTTGAGTTTGATTTTTACAGGCGGGATGTTTTGCGTAATGTTTGGAATTATTGCTGCTGTTGGAATCTCTAGTTTGCAATTCGTGGATCTCAATTCGTCCCGTAATCTACTTATAATGGGCTTCTCCACTTTCATGGGGATTACCCTGCCTCAATGGGTGAAACAAAATGAAAAACTGATCGCTACAGGTAAACAAGAGCAAGGGTGTCGGATGAAGCTATTCTTTTTTTTACTGACCTACTTATTGCGTAGTGGGATTCCTCTATTGTATTTGTATGCTTAACTGTAACTTTCAGTAAGTGCAGTACTGGGAAAATGTCGAACTGTTGTCAAATGTAAAATCAATGCCATTGAAAATTAAATTTGTCAGCAATTTATTGTTTTTGAGTTTTGCACTGCATTGCTCACATTGCTGATGATGATAGTTGAATTTATGTTGTCAAAACGTACAGTTTTGAGACACTTTTGTCCCGTATTTGCTGCATTCCGAAATGGATTTGTTTTTACTGAATCGGTTAATTTCCCCAGGATCCGACGAAGCTGACCAAGTGCTGAGAGTTCTTCTCGAGACGGGGATGTTTATTGGTGGAATTTTGGGTTTTTTGTTAGATAACACAATTCCAGGTAAGCTCGTCAAATCATTTAACAGGTCATGAGGGTTGCAGTGTGGTTTGTAGTATTTTTAAAATCACACTGGACTTGCAGCAAAATCTGCGTGATTTGTAAATTGTTCAGTTTTTTTTTACAATATAATGCAAGTTGATGCGAATGTATTCGCTATTTTTTAAAGTTTTTGACTTATTTCTGGTTCGTTTTTTTTCGATATCGTGTCTGTTTGTAAAAATACCGCAAAACATCTTCAAAATGAGAAGATTTTTGCCAAGTGCGAGGCTCGTATCTATATGTAAAGCCGAAGCTCATTGCCTTGTTTTAATTTGAGTTAAAACTTGGTTCTTACAACCCTGATGATGACGATATTTCAGGAACTCCTGAGGAGCGTGGATTGACCAAATGGAACCAACAACGTTCAACTGAAGGCAACGACTTCACGGCTGACCACACTGTTTATGAATTCCCTCGTGAGTTAAAACTGTTTTCGTTTTATTAAATATTTTCATCAGAAGCAATTGCAAAAATAGTGTACGGGCAAGCGGGTTTAGCAGAGAGGGTTTTTGCAGCATCTTGCAACAGCTGTAATCACCAACCACAAGCAAAAAAACCTTCTCAGCAATATTTTGCTTTGAGTAAATTCGGTCTCGCCAACAGCACTAATGAGATCTGACAGGTCGAAACAATGTTTAACGAACTTGCATAGGAGTTGCCAGCCATCTGTCTACCACATCAAGTAGGGAATATCCCGCTAAGTGCCTTTCCCAACGGCACAACAAGTAAACCTGCTGGTTTGTTCTCCTTACTGTTCTTTAATGCTGACCGTAAAGTAGAGACGCTGTGAATACCAATTTTAAAGTCGTTGGTTTGACCGGCTCGGGATCAAAGCAGGGACCACAGCTCCAGAGGCAGACGCTCTTATCACTTGGCCATGTAAATCATCAATACTCGAGAATTAAGAACCAATGAATATTACAAACAGCTCAGATGAATGAGTGGTAAGTGAGCTGTAGACTTAGGTTTGATTCCGAGTCGGGTCAAACCAATGACTAAAAATTTGTATTCACAGCTTCCCTACTTGACGCTCGGCATTAAAGAAACAGTGTGAAGAACAAGCCGTCAAGTTTACTTGATGTGTCGTTGGGAAAGGCACTTAGCGGGATTCCCCCACCTTGGTGTGTGGTAGACACATGACTGGCAACTCGTAAGCGAGCTCGTAAAGCGCATTGATCGTTTTCTCGTGATAGGAGGATACATATGCAACTAAAAAAAAACATAAAATGAGTTAAACTATTAGCAATAGCTTCAATCAATAATAATTGTTTTCGTTGAAGGGTAGAATACAATAAAGCACTGTCTTTGTGGCGTGACCAGGTAGCAAGCATCAAGCCTTCGGATGTATTTTTCTGAAAATTATCTTTTTTTTAGGTTTAATTCAAAAAAGTGTTGATAAAGTTCAACTTTTTAATTACGTTCCTATCTGCTCCACATTCGGGAAGAATAATGTGAAAAAAGATGAACCAGACAACGATGTTGTGATGGAGGCTCGTTTGTAGGTCCAGTTGCTCCTCGCTGAAATGCAATCTGATTTACGTAAACAATGATTTACACAAAACTAAACACAAGGAAACGTTGGTGGTAGCGAAAAAATCAAGGAAAAGAACACGGCTCTACGCACTGCGCAACGCTTGGACATTGACGAGAGTTAAAGCACAAAAGTTTTTAAATTTTGGCTGTCAGCGGTGACGAATAACGAGAAACTTTAAAGGAGGGGAGGGCAGCGGCAAAAGTCTATAGTAGAGTCTGGCATATTTCAATCACTTGGTAACATTTTGATCTTTGTTAAAAAACTAAGTCAAAAGTGGGGGTCCATGGCAGTGGCAAAATCTCCCTTCTCCCCGCTCTAAATACGTTACTGGCTGTCAGCTAGTAAATTTTTATGCCAGAAGGGGAACACAGATCGGGCAATAATTGCCCCAATTGTACCCGCTATTTTTTACTGTGATAACAATTACATTGTTTACATGTTGAAAATTTATCAAGGAAACATAATGCCCTGGTAAAACAAAAATTGTTTGCGCCATTGCAATGTTGCAATGAACTACTCCAGCTGGAAAACTAAAAAAAGGGAGCAAAATCGAATGCAATGTAAATTCAGCATTTGGAGGAATTGATTGTAGATTTAATTCTAGTTCAAGTTTATTATATTGTATTTTTGATGTTGCAGAGATAGTTCAAAAAATTGTCAGAACTGCTTTGAAAAATGCGCGTTTTTACGTCTTCTCCATTGTTTGCTTTTACCGAATACAATCCGCTGGCAACGCGGTATCACTTGCACGGAGCGTTTCAAAAGGTCATGAAAATCAACCCTAAATACATTAGCCTGTCTTATCTGTTTAAGCTAAGCTGCTTTGCGAGAAATAATTTTTGTGACACAAAAAATCACCTGCTCACATTTTAAGCTAGTTCCCTCTAGCCGTCTTTTAAAAAATTGAAGAAATATTTCAATCCAATTTTTTTCCAGCAAAGATGCTGCGGTCGATTTTTTAACTGAATTGAAAATTTCTGACATCAAGACAACAACCATGTTCTTCAACCTTGCTATGCACGTTGTCACTTGCAACTTTACCATATTGATGTTACTGCGCTTGATATATATGGCTATTCGTAAACCTTATTTCGTTGCTTACGTATATTTTCATTAACTTGGTCGATAATCATAATAAAGTGCTTTTCTCGTTATGTACCGGTATGCAATTTTTTTGTTCAATTTTTTCATATTTTTGTCTACAACTCGTTAAGTTGCTGGTGTTTTTAACGGAAAGTCTGGGGTTAGTCATATTCAATGTTGATTCGGGGAAGGTATATGCAATAACGAGATATCGAAACCAGAATTGTAACAACCCAGAACTGTTTCGAAAATAAAACGAAACATTACGCTAACGGGACAGGTGCTAGGACTAATCGTTCATCGTGATACAGTTATCCTCTAGCAGGGTTCTCCAAACTACAGCCCGCGCGCCAGAAGCGGCCCGTCAGTCCTTTCCATCCGTCCCGCGGAGACGTTTTACAAACGCTGCTATGACCGAGCGAAGGCTCTACCCTGTAAAAGAATGTCAATTTTACAACATCGCGCTGGCGAATGTATAACACCGAGCTGAAAGCCATCATTAACAGTATTGCTAGCAAATTTTGCGAAAACCTGCCCTTGTTACGCCGCTAATAACCGACGCAATACAACAGCTGATTTTTGCTGTCAGGAATTTCGCAGTCTCGTAAACGCATTGAAAAGCGACATTTTCCTACTTTTTAGCGGGTACATGACAATTTGACGCGGACGATTTGACGCGAACAAACTTGACGCGAGCCACTTGACGCAAGGACGATTTGACGCAAAGACGATTTGACGCAAAACGTGTGAAGTGAAGTAGGTGGTGGGGGTCGGGGGGAGGGAGTAGCTGTCACGATCCGGGACCCCAACCCCCCCCCGCTTCACACCCCCTGGATTTTTGTGAGCTCTCTTTCCTAGTAACGAGACTCTCCTCACACTTGGGTCGCTATTGCAAAGAGAGAGAGAAAAATAATGATTGTCAAAAAATAGTAAAGTTACAACGAAATAATGGCATAGTAGGTCTATGTGAGTGATAACGCAACTGTGTGCGTTTTGTAGATTTTAACATTTTAAAAACGAGTTTGCGCAAACGAACTGCCTACAGTTAGGCCAATATTTAATTAGTATTGATGTAAATGCTTATTGCTTCGCGCATTTTGCAATGAACTGAATCAAAATGCTGTAAGAGATTATCTTTTGCTCATAAGGGCAGTAGCACGCTTTAATTAGGCTATAACTTGGTCCAATGGACTTCAAGATTATATCATATGCGAACTGGCTTTGACGTTTCTATAAAACAGCGAATGATTAGTGAAATTTTATAAAAAATGGAATTGGTTAGGGAGGCATGGGGTTCGTTCTTCCAACTCGCCCAACCTGCTTGGATCTTTCTCCTTACGTCTTCCTCACATCTTCCATCACTACAAACTGTTGAACAAAGATACTTGAAGTTTTTCACTCTTTTTATTACATCCCCTTACAATTTCTACTCTTCTCCAACCTCTGCACCTCCAACTTTTAAATATTCGGTATTGCTCGGGCTCACTTTCAGGCCTCTTCTCTTAAATGCATTTCTCCAAATTTCCAAGTTCTTTTCTAGCTCTCTATGACTCTGCCTGCATAGTAAGCGTACTAGTGTATGTCATCCGCAAACATCATATCCCATGGCGCTTCTCTGTCAGTTTGTACGCAATGATGGCAAAAAGAAATGGGCTAAAAGCTGAGCCTTGGTGAAGTCCCACCCCTACCTTAAACTCCTCCGTCAATCCTGCTGCACATCTTACTGTTGGTGTCGCTCCATCATACACATCTTGATTACCCTTACGTAGCACTCCGATGTTGCAGCTAACCGCAAGCATTCCCACATTTCCTCCATAGGTATTCTGCCATATGCTTTCTCCAAATCAATTACGACACAATGCATTGCCTTCTGGCCTTCACTACATTTTCCAATCAGCATCCTCAAACAAACAATAGCATCAGCTGTAGCCTACTTTTTCCTGGCACGAACCCGAATTGTTGTTCTGCAATTGTCACCTCCTTTCTTATCCTTGAATCTATAAACTATTACTCTCTCCCACAGTTTTCTAGTATGACTCATCAACTTGATCCCCCAGTAATTTCCACACTCTCTGACGTCGATGCTCTTTCCCCTTGTACAATAAAATCTATAAACTATTACTTTCTCCCACATTTTCATAATATGACTCATCAACTTCATCCCCCGGTAATTTCCACACTCCCTGACGTCGATGCTTTTTCCCCTTGTACAATGGAACAAGCACGCTTCTCCTCCATTCATTTAGTATCTTCTCTCCTCGCAAGAGTCTGATGAACAAGTTTTCTAGAAACTGCCTACCTTTAGTTCTTAGAGCTATTCACACTTCCACGGAAATGTTGTCCGATCCTTGAGCTTTTCCCTTCTTCATCTTCCTCAACACATTTCTGATTTCTTCCACGGAGATATTACCAACGTCCCTCTCTCTATCTTTTCTGTTCTCATCTTCCTTTTTTCTCCAGGGTTTTCTTGGTTAAGTAACTTTTCAAAATACTCCTTCCATCTCTGTTTTACTTTCTTTTCTTCCATCAGCGGCTCCCCATTGTTGCTTGTGATTACTCTCACTTGGTGTGCATCCTTGCTTTGTCTGTCTCTTTGCTTTTCTGTCTTGAACAATTCGCTCTGCCCATTCTTGTGTCCAATCTTTCGTACTCCTTGTTCCTTGCCTTTGCCACTTCTCTATTAGCTTCTTTTTAGCAGTTTTATATGCCAACTTGCTTATATCATCTCTGGCTGTAGGCTACCCCATACTTTTCTCTTCTCCTTCAACTTTCCCTGGACGTCCTGATTCTACCACCACGCCTCCCGTTTATCTGAGGTGTAAGCCTTTCTCGATGTTTCACCAAGTTCCATTTTTGCAATACTCGATATCTTCTCCGCTACTTTTGCCAGTATTGTTGTCATCCAAGTAGGCCTATTCCGCTTTCTATCATTTCCGTTTTGACTTTGCTTTTCACATTTGGGTCTTTCAGCATCCATCATTTTATTTTCTTCACTGCTTTTGGCGCTCTTCTTCATTTGGTCCAAACAATTATTGTGCTGGCTACCATTCTGTGCTGTGTCGCTACACATTACCCAACAACAACATTTGTATCCACAACCTCCTTGAATATTCGTCTTCTCACTATAACATAATCTACCTGTGTACTGCGGCCGCCACTACTATATCTGATCTTATGTGCCTTTTTCTTAACGAAGAAGATATTGGTAATAGCCAGGCCCATTTACTTGGCAAAATACACCCCTGCTTGTCCTTTATTTCTCCTTCCCAATCTGTGTCTTCCCGTACATTCTTCACCATTGTACCCTTCCCCTACTTACCCATTCTTATCTGCCCCTAATATAATTCTTTTATGCTTTGGGATCTTTTCCACTGCTTCATCTCAATCCAGCCAGAATATTTCCTTTTCTTCACGCATCATGCCACTTGGAGCGCATACGCACGGATAATATTCAGTACAACACCATCAAGCTTCATCTTCATGCACATTATCCTGTCTGATACCTTCCACATTTCAATAACCCTGTCAACATAATCGTTTTTTTTTTAATGCAATCCCTACACCATTTCTTTTGTTTCCACTTCCACCGTACCACATTTTATATCCTCCACCTATGAATCGTGTTTTAGCTCCCTTCCATTGTGTTTCTTACACACACAGTACGCCCGCTCCTCTTCTCTTCATAAGGTCCGCCACTTCCCTTTTTTTACCGGTCACGGTACCACGGTTTAATGAGCCAACTTTTAGCCTGATCTTCTAAGCTTTGTTTCTCTCTTCATATCTCTCCTTCTTTCTCCTCCACTTCTATCCACCTCTTCTTTGCATCCAAGTAGCATGTCCACCAGTGACCCTTGGTGACAAATCAGTGGCAACGGTTGTAAGTTTAGTCGCTGGTAGTGAGTTCTTGGCAGCTTGAACCAGTACTAGTAACTATTTTTGAATCAGACACACAATTATTTATCTTACTTTCATCACATAAAGTCTTGTACAAGAGCACACCTGAAAAACTCTGAATCAACAACAAAAACAAGGAAGTTGTATCGGTATTTCACGTCCAATCAAAAATTAGTAAAAGACGGATTATAGAATCCAACCCAATAATTACGGATTACAAATAAAAACTTGACAAAAAAACAATACAATATGGTTGGTGACTCTACACGGTTGTTGTTATCCAGGGCCCCGACCGATGCGGTATGAAGATAGATAAATCGCACATTTTATAATACTTGGCAAGTTTTTACGCCGGATGCCCTTCCTGCCGCAACCCTCCCCATTTCTCCGGGCTTAGAACCAACACTCAGGATGCCACAATTTTTGTGCGACCTGAGTGGTTGGGTTATAAGAAAATGAACGTCATTCTGACATGTGTAAACAAAATTAAGAAACGTAATTATGACATCACAAAAATATAATTTGTCTGTTATATTAATAAAAAGAATATGCTCAGAAATTTTAATCAAAAGAATTCACTTTAGGCTATTAAGCAAACTCACCGTTTGTTTTTGAAATAGAACGCTAAATAGTAAAGTCTCTTTGCTCTGATTAAATCACGCACCTGAATTTATCCCGAAACTTTTCCTGAACTGGTAAAAACTGGATGATGACTGACTTGATTGAAGTAAAAATTGAAACGGTGGCAAAAGATGTGCAAATTAATGAAGAATTGGATGCGGAGTTACCTGGAGGCAGTGAAAATCATCAACATAATTTTGAATTGAGGGATTCAAACGTACACAGTCTAAATCCGGAAACCTGTTTGCTTTACGGCATTGATGATGTGCCTCCATGGTATATGTGCATCTTCCTTGGGTTTCAGGTTAGTGTTTTTTGTGAATCGAGATCAACCTAAAGTGTGTTCAAACAGAACACAACACAATCTTTGGGCGTAGATTGACGTAGGCTACCAAACAGCTTGAAGGTTATAACGTAAAGCTATATACGTCACTTTGCGCGGCATTCTAGAAAGCAATCGTAAGGTGATTTGCTAAACAACCGATAGAAAGCAAAATTGATTGGGTTCGAAATATTCAATTTTCCGGGATCCTGAAAATTCCGGGATTACGAAAATCCACGGGAAATTCCCGAAAATTTTTCTCGAGCATGATTATTTTTTCTGATTTTTTTTTCTGATTTTCACCATTTCAGATCTAATTTTTAGCATTAATTGTGATGTTGTTTTGACACACTTAGATTGAGTTTTTCGACAAATTGAGGAAAAACTTTTGATCTCACTAGCATTTCCTCTTAAAAAGTTTTGCGAATTTTGAAAAATAACTTTTAGTTTGCAAAACAAATTTAAATTTGCACTAACGCACTTTTTAAGTCGGAATAATGGACATCAGCGGCAGACTTGGGGCAAGTACATCACTCACGTAATCAATTACAATTACTCCTCATCATTTGATTACAATTATGGTTACGATTACTAAAAATTTCATAGTAATTGATTACAATTACATTAACTGTAATTACGATTACAATTTCGATTACTTTTAGCCAGTTATCTCGATTGTTTGTTGATATTTTTTGCTTCACTTTTTTGCAGAAATTATATCGCTCATCATGCGCGGAAATAGCTTTTTTATTGTTTAAAAATGCTCGAACACGTGAAAATAGCTCTTCTGCAGTAGGCACGTTTCTTCAGAAAACAGACGTTTCAACAAAAAATATGCTTTCGCAATAACTCTACGTGCGGCGCACCCAGGATTTGGCAAGGAGAGGGGGCCACAACCGGGGGTCTGGCCCCCTCTGCTTGCCAAATTCTTCGCCCCCAGCCGCTGGAGGCTAAGAAGGTCTTGGGGCGTAGCCCCAAGCCGCCAACGAATTTTCGAGGTTTTCACATAAAAAAAACACTCATTTTAGTGGACTTTTTGATCAAAAAAGGGCATGCAGTGAATGCAGTCACTAAAGACAATGTAAAAATGTTTTCGCAGCAAATGTCTAAAAACAGATGCTGGGCCAAAGTAAGTGAAAGGAGGCTGCAACCATCATTAGTTTGAGAAATTACAGACTGAAAGTTAGGTTTTAGCACCTTATTACAGGGCCAGGGGGGGGGCATGGCACCGTGCCCCTCCCTGCGTGTGCTATGAACCCTACTGTACATGAATGAACAACGATATCACAGATGAGAAACTGGCTTTTTTTGCTTTACATTCTTCGTTATGGTAGAGTCTAGCACTCAGATCAAATAAATGAAGGTAGCAGTGCGCCTCCTACTGTTTGGTGTGGTGCAAAACAATACAGCGGATAGACTGATCAATTGTGCACAATGCAGAGCAATTACGCGAAGCGAACATTCTCGCCGTTTCAACTAGCATCAAAAGCGAATTTAATTAGGTTTGCTGCAGCGGCAGCGTTGAAACGAATTATCGGGTTTTAAATTGACCAAAATATATGTTTCTTTGCTACTCTTAAAATACACTCTTAAAATGCATAAATGTGATATTAATAATCGTGGAGATCAGTTTTAAGTGCGATATTAAATGTAATCCACTGGATAATGGAATCAGCTGCAATGTAATCGATTACGATTACAATCACAGAGTTGATTTTTGGTTTGTAATCAATTACGATTACGATTACTGAAAAAAATGTACTTAATTGTAATCGATTACTAATTACATTACGATTACCCCATGTCTCATCAGTAGGCCTACCCCTGAAATCCTTACTAATGTACAAAAAATTTCCCGGAATCTCGACATAAATTTACCGGGAAAACAGCAAATTTCAAAACCTCAAATTTCCAGGGAAATTTTCTGTCCCGACTTCCCGGGAGGAAACACTAGAGCCTCTCATGACTTTTTTCGTTTATTCGCAGCACTAGAATACTTATGATTTCGCAAAAATGCCAGAATACGGCAAGGCACAATAAACGTTAATGTTCATTGAAGTGAGCCTTATGTCGACCCTCATAATATAAGTTCCCTTTTTATTACAAATAAGTGGGTGATCAAAAAGACTGTCGAGGTTACCACCAAGGCCCGAAGCACATCATCATAGGAAGGTCAATGGTAGTCGTCCGAGGGGCACTGATTCTCCTGAAAAAATTGATGCCAATTGAAAACAGTTTTTTTTTTCGCCAAGCAAACTTTTAGGGTACCCAAATGGATGTTGGAGTGGACCAAAGCAGGGTAAGCCCGGCAATTCAATTTAATAAACCTTTTTTGAGCCACTTGGCGGGGCAATGTTTGGGACTTTTTTGTGCTTCTAGCTACCTTTAATTATTTTATTTTAAACATAACATTTGGCAAGACCTTTTACGGAGATTTGGATGAAACAGCTGCATTTTATATTAAAGGTTGGCTACTAATTCCTTAAAAACAAACTTCTTTCATCTCCTATTCGTTATTAAACAGCCACAAATTCTTAGGCTATCAGCAGCAGCCTATGAAAAGTTTGCATAAACCCAGCAGTTTAGCCCAGTTTTACTCAAAAAAATTGAGATCATATAAGTTAATCGCCGAATAAAATATGTTGGTGCATTTCATTTCTGCCAATATTTTCTTCGCGGATTAACTTATTCGCGATTGAGTCTAATCTCGGACAAAGTCAATCCAGAGTTGGTGTATTTGATCCTTAATCTTACGAATAATAAAGAGATGGAACGCCGCAAACTGTGGTAAGAACAAAATTCGTCTGAACACTTGGCCACTAAACTGTCCAAAAGTGACATGCCCGGGAAAAACCTGACATGTGTCATCTATATTTAGCTATTAAAAAGTTTGAAATTTTGTAACCGTTTGATTGGATGGCTGCCGCAAATACAGGGTGTCTCAAAAGTAAGTATACACTTTAAATCAGAGGTGGGTAACTTCTCTAGTCGGCGGGCCAGATGTGGAAAAATGAAGTCCTTGGAGGGCTGAATTATTACGTGAATAGCATTCAGTGTAAAGCAGGATTTTGGCTTCGCATCTGCCCGTGATAAATTTGGAAAATTAATGTGCCTTGATCAGGATTGAACAAAATGGACCCGGGCAGCATTTTTTAAATTAAATGCAATTTGATACCGGTTCGCGGTTTAGGTTCGGTTCGACTCCCTGCAGGTAATATAATACCGTAGCTATCAAAACCTGTAGGCCTGCGTACATGACTAACAAACCGTAATTCCTTAGGCTATAGCCTCCTAGCTACCGGAAGTTCATCTAAAAACTCGATGTATGTGGCCATTCTTTTTGAATCGGAAAATTATTTAGTCTTTTGATCAAATTCCAATAACTGTCTCAATTATAGCCTACCAAGTTGGCATGACCTGTCCTTACTTGTTTCAGACTCATTAAATTTTAAAAAGCACAAAGAATGTTACGCATCGCAGCACATGTCGAGATTTTTATTAATATTTTTTTAAAATTAGCTCAGGTTCAAACATTGTTACTAAACGATTTCTGTTTAGAATTATGTCCACAAAACATTATAGGTTCGGGTTCGGTTCGGGTTCACTTGCATAAAATCTTAAAGGTTGGGGTTCGGTTCAGGTTCACAGATGTGAAATATTAAAGGTTCGGGTTTGGTTCAGGTTCACAGATGTGAAATATTAAAGGTTTGGGTTCGGTTCAGGTTCAGTGATCTCAAATTTAAACGGTTCAGGTTCGGTTCGGGTTTACCGAAAAAAAGCGGTTTCTATCGGTTCGCGGTTCAGGTTCGGTTCGACTCCTTGGTTTGTAAGAAATGACTCGAGTGGTAGCCTATGTAGATATCGCTAAAATCTTAAGAGGAATGAGTAGACCTGTGGTTGTATAGCTCAGATGGCCGATAACAGCTCAGATGGCCGAGTGGTGAGGGCGTCCGCCTCCGTAGCTGTAGACTTGGGTTTGATACCGAGTTGGGTTAAACCAATGACTTTAAATTTGGTGTTCATAGCTTCCCTGCTTGAAGCTCAGCATTAAAGGGACAGTGTGGAGAACAAGCCGGCAAGTTTACTTGTTGTGCCGTTGGGAAAGGCACTTAGCGGGATTCCCTCATCTTGGTACGGTAGACAGGTAGCCGGTAACTCCTAAGCGAGCTCGTATAGCGCATTGATAGCTTTCTCGTGATAGGAGAATAGATATGCAACAAAATACAAAAAAATATATCTTGAAGCCAGGCGAGAAAAATTAATTATTTAAGTTATTCAAACGAGAAACGTACACAATATGTTACATTACAGGCTACTTTGTATTTTGATGCTGCTTTAATATTTTTGAATACCAATTTTCGGGTTTTGCAGCATATCAAAAACTCACGAGCTTACACACTGGCTAAAAGCTTGTAATGATACCGAAACCTTCCATTACCGCATGCCCGATTAATCGTCTCCAAGGGATGCAACTCCAAAAATATTTTTGCCCTCCGAAAAATTGTTAAACTTGTTTCCATACATTGAGCACACGACTGTAGGCATCTACGCCGAGTGTGGATGACCTTTTCTTAGATGACGTATTTTAACGACCTTTTTGGATTACGGTCCCCCCACACTCGAGACGCACCTGCAGCACCGGCTACGGCTGTTACCTCATACACACATGTCGTATGTCTACCATAACAAATGTTCGAAGAAACAATGAAAATTTTGCTTGCGGAGGGGGACTCCTTGCGAAAATGGCCCCGGGCCCACCACCGGTTCTTGAAGCCCCTAAATGCAATTGTTTGTTTCACAAGCTCGCATTAACATCTCGGTGAGAAAATAGCGATTAGCAACTGTCAAGAATGAGGCCTCGGACTACACTACATGGTGTGGTTGGATACAGTATGCGGGCCGGTCAAAATATCATCACGGGCTGGACCCAACCCGAGGGCCGTATATTGCCCATGCCTTTAGTAACAGTCTAACGACTTATTCAGATTTGTTACAAGTTGGCAAAAATATTCTATAAACTACTAGAAACAAAATGATTACCATCGTAATATCTCGTTGAATTTACTTATTGACGTGATATTAGACGTTAACGTGGGAACCCACCAATGTCGAGAGATTTTGACGCATTCTTGCCCGGGACTTTGCAATAAATCTTGTGTAACCAGCTGGCCAGATGATGCTCTGTCTAACTCTTCAAGGTTTTGAGGTCGTGTGTAGTAAACTTAACTCGTGAAGAAATCTTCGCAAAAAGTCGCATGGGTTCAAGTCAATTGAACGAACGGCCTATTCCAAAGGACCTCAACGCTCAATCCACCTGTTGGGAAGCAACTGATTTAAATCTCTGACCAAGGATGCAATTCAATTTTTTTCCCGCCGGAACGCAGGCTTCAGACGTAATGTCCAAGTTTTGTATTTTTGTTCTCGTTTAATTATAAGTAGGGCCATTTTTTTTTACCTAGAACAATATATTTTTGACTTTATTTTAGTAAAATTTTGACTTTATTTTGACTTAACCGCTTCCGCGTATTATTTATGTCTTGTTGCACTTTATTAATTAAGTATGTTTTCTAATCTGCAATTTACATAAGTTTTTAAAGAAAAAGGTAGCCTTCTTCGAACATTTTCTCAATTACTCGGTGTTGAAGCTAATGCAACTAAGCGACGCATGACGTTAAAACCTAGGATAAAAGCCATTGTGTGTACCGGTATCAATTAGTGTGTAATACAAAAATTGCGTTGCTATCGCAACTGTACTGTACACTAACAGTATGTCTATGATTTTTTTAACAAAAGCCACGCAGTATAATTACAAGGACGTTTTATTGTAATACAGCATCATATATTTTTTTACGTTCTTAACATCAAAATTTCTGTTTTTTCTCAGTAATTTATTGAACATAGAAAACGACCTCTCAACAGCAGCAGAGGTTGGCTGGGCTTTTTGCAATAGTGCGCAGCTTGTTGGGTCAATTGTCAAGTTGGTACAGTTTATTATTGTTTCTAAATCAGAATTGGATAGTCGTTTGTTAATGTAGTCCTTAATTGCGCAAGGATCATCATCGAATTGCATATTCTTCAGCAGTCCGTATGCTTTGGTTATTGTGCAGGCACTTCCTTCTAAGAACTCTATGTTGGCTGCTAGAGTCCGGTATTGATTTATTTTAACCAAGTCCGACACCAAACCTTCCACATTGATAGCGTCTTTTGCTCTGCTTACTAAGAGGCCTGCACTTGTTCAATTGTTGACAATGGTACGAACAGCTGGAAGGCTCTCACTATAATATAAGGCAGCTCTAAGCCAAGTTGCCCATCTTGTAATTACAGGGTCAGGAGGAGATGGCAGACCAGCATCATAGAAATCTTTCTTGCGATCTTTGTTTTTGATTGTTGCTGCCTTGATCGTTGCTATTACTTTATCAATATTTTTAAAATGAACACGCACACGCATAGCGCAGTTATATAGTAAGTGCGCAACGCAGGTGACATGCATCAAAGAAGGGTATAATTCCTTTAATGTCTTTCCAGCCGAAGACATATACCGAGCAGCATCAGTCAAGAACAATGAAAAATTCTCGCGTTTTATTTCAAGTTGTCGCAATATGTCACCCACAGTGTGCAAAATAATACTGCTATTAACATTGCGACCGCTGTCAAGTGGATGGCAATTAACGAGGAATGTCTGATTTGGAGCATCGAAGCTGCCCACAAGCACACTAATATACTTTTGTTTGGCAACCTCTGCTTCATCCACAATCAAAAAAAATTTTTGTCACGAAGTAATTCTTGAATTTGTTCCTCTTTTTGGGATGCCAATTTAGCAACACATGCCCGGGCTGCAGTCTCCGAAGGCAATACTTTTCCCATTCTAGCAAACAGAGACTTTAAAGAAGGATGATTCAGTTTATGAAGTGGGATATCTGCAGCTAAGAATGAAGAAACAACCTGTTCCTTGAAGTTTACTTGATCGAAATGTAAAAAGGTTTGCTTACTTTGAGATTTGCTCTTCGTCTCCGGCAAATGGCAAATGGTCTTTTCAGCCCGAGAGATTGTGTTGCGCCTGCGCAGCCATTCAGTCTGTGCAGCTGATACAGCTTTTGAGATACAACAGCAGAAACGTTTCAATGCAGAAACGTTTTACCGATCAGATGGCCGAGTGGTATGGAGCGTCTGCTTCTGGATCGGTAGACTTGGGGTTCGATTCCGAGTCGGGTCAAACCAATGACTTTAAATTTGGTATTCACAGCTTCCCTGCTTGACGCTCAGCATCAAAGGGACAGTGTGGAGAACAAGCCGGCAAGTTTACTTGTTAAGCCGTTGGGAAAGGCACTTAACGGGATTCCCCCATCTTAGTGTGGTAGACAGATGGCCGGCAACTCCTAAGCGAGCTCGTATAGCGCTTTGATCGCTTTCTCGTGATAGGAGGATAAATATGCCAATAATAATAATAATAACAATGCACAGCAGTATTATTATTTTGTTGATCAGATTTTAACAGTTTCTAACGGGTTATATTTTATATTTAGATACTCTATACCACCTGAAGAGCCGACAAAGGCGAAACAGGCTGTAGTGGTTTTTACGTTTTATAGTGATTTTATTTAAATAAACAGCTCTAACTAGCCATAGCTATTGAGCACTTTGCCAGAGGAGATTGAGCCTCATTCAGACTTGTAAAATAAGAAGCATATCAAAATTACGAACAGTTTTTATCTCATAATTATTGTACTTCCACGTTTGCACAACGTGACTACTCGAGCAGTTAAATATATTGTTACGTCAAAGAGTCTATTATATGTACTGTCGGTATACGAATAGTTACTACAATCTCTCGGCCACAATGCCAAAAGCACATAAACATTACGTTACGAGACGTAATAACCAAAACGTAAAGGCAAGGAACATTGAAATAATCCTAAAAACAAGACAAAACACGTAACGTAACGCAATACATTGTCTTACAAAATAAGTAAGTAGCATAGCTGGCTTACCGGAACGCCGTTCCGGTGCGTTTCGGTACCAATGCAACCAGGCCCGTAGCTACGGGGGGGCACAGGGGAGGCCGGGCCCCCCTGAAAAACCTTGGGTACCAATGCCCCTGTAACTTGGCGAAAATTTTGTAATTTTTTCTGAAAAAAATTGAGAAATTATAGATACAACAAAAACTTTCTTTTACGAATCGAAAATAGCGCTAGTAATATGTAACAAGGATGGTGACAAACGCGTGACCCTGGTTTTGCGCCAGAGCAAAAAAGTGCGGTTGGAAGTTGGAACTCCGCAGAGGAACCAGCTTTTTAGCCAAATTTTTACTGCTATTTCCATTTCAATCGCAAACAGCGTTGCCAACTGGTATACCAGGTTCGAAAAATGTGGTATATTTTCTGGCTATTTGGTAAGTAAAGTTTTGGTTTGGTAGCCTGTATGTCTGGTGCATTTTGAAAATATGCTTAAACTCAGTTTATCGGGGGTAAAACGCAAAAACCACATTATCGCAACTCTTCTCCAGCCAGTCAGCATTTGAGTCCTCGATTATGCTTGGACTCGTAGCTTTGAAAGGAATCGTGTTTATGAAATCACAAAATTCTTTGTGATGAAGAAGATAAAATTTAGCCACATAGCTGCTGTAGATGTAATAAAGGTCTTGCGTAGAAGGTGTAGCAAGCGCTTCCCTTGTGGTTCACGCTTTGCCGTACATTAACTTACAACCTTTTGTTTACAAGACTAGAAACGTTCGATAAGCATTTTTGCGTCATAAATGCACCTTAATGACATCACTATCGCTCCGGCTTGGTATCGGACAAGGTGAAGTTATGGTTCATTCTTTTTCTCTTAGCACCTCGCTTAGACTAGACGTACTGTACAGCGTTAAGTTCTGCGTTCAGTCACTGTGTGCTGTACTCAATCTTTCAATTTAACAAGGCTAATTGTTATCAGCATACCGAGTAACTGGAGACTTCCGCCTGTTGAACAAGCAGACTAAACCAGACAAGTATCCCATTCCATTCCTTACCGACTTCGTGGACGAAATAGCCGGCAGCCGCGTTTTCTCTAGTCTCGATCTGTACAAGTCCTATTACCAGCTAGAATTAGCTCCGTCCAGTGTGCACAAAACTGCGATGTGTACGCCGATAGGCCTGTTCTCTTACAAACGGTTAGCTATGGGGATGAAAAATTCTCAAGCATGCATGGCAAAGTTCATGAACGAAGTACTCCGAGGTCTTAACTTTGTCTTTTGTTACATCGACGACATCCTCATCTTCTCGAAAGACTTAGAAGAGCATCGCAAACATCTTGCTCTTGTCTTTGAACGGTTGGGTTACTATGGGTTAGTCCTCAACAAAGAGAAATGCATCTTCACAGCAGGTGAGATAACCTTTTTAGGACACCATGTGAGCGAGAACGGTGTCGCTCCTTTGGAAAGCAAAGTCGAGGCAGTTCGCAACTTCACGAAGCCCTCCACCATGAAGGGACTTCGCCGATTCCTCGGAATAGTTAATTTTTACAGAAGGTTTCTTCCAGGTGCAGCGAAAGCTATGGCCCCGCTTCATGCTTTACTCTCTCCCAACAAAGTGAGCCGCAAACCAATTGAGTGGAATGAACTCGCCAACGAATCTTTCTGCGCCATAAAACAAAAGCTCGCGGAGGCTACTATGCTGGCTTTCCCTGTACTTAACGCACCCACACAACTAATCACAGACGCATCTGACTCAGCAATTGGAGCAGTCATCCAACAAACAGTTGAGGGTGTCACTCGTCCTATTGCTTTCTTTTCTAAAAATCTTTCTTCTGCACAACAAAAATGGTCTGCATTCGACAGAGAATTGCTAGCCATATACCTTGCAGTAAGGCACTTCAAACACTTCTTGGATGGACGATATTTCACTATTTTCACGGATCATAAACCTTTGACCTTTATGTTCACATCTAGCATGAGGAACGCCACAGCACGTCAAACACGTCACATGAATTACATCTCCAATTACACATCTGACATTCGTTACACCCAAGGCGATCAGAACGTAGCTGCAGATTGCCTCAGCCGCCCTGTTGAGCCCTGTGTAAACGTTATCTTTCAAGAACAACCACCTTTGAACTATGTTGAGCTAGCGGAAGCCCAAGAATCCGATTCATTACTGATGCATCTTCAAAATTCCGATAACTCTTTGGAAATATCGACTCAGAAGTTACCCTCTTCCAGTAAAACCCTTCTGATAGACCTTTCCACTGGAATTGCTCGACCTTTAGTACCCCAGTCACATCGCCAGAAAATCTTCGACCTTTTGCATGGCCTAGCTCATCCTGGGATTAAGGCTTCGTTGAAATTGATTTCACAACGTTTCGTTTGGCCAGGCATGCGTAAGGATATCAAGAACTGGGTCAAGACTTGCATATCTTGCCAAAGAGCAAAAGTCCAACGGCATAACGTCACCCCCCTGCAACGTTTTGCCTCAGCTGACGAACGTTTTTCCCACGTGCATCTCGATCTAGTTGGCCCACTTCCGCCAAGCGAGGGTCATTCTTATTTACTTGCAGTTATCTGCAGAATAACTCGACATTTTGAAGCCATTCCGCTCAGAGACATTACTGCTAAAGCATGCGCAGACAACTTCATGCTACACTGGGTTGCCCGCTTCGGTGCACCCAACACCATCACTACCGATCGCGGTCGTCAATTCACGAGCACATTGTGGCTGGAACTTGCTGAGTTTTTAGGAGCAAAGCTGCTACACACGACCAGTTATCACCCTTCTTCAAATGGCATGATAGAGAGAGTGCACCGAACTCTTAAAACCGCATTGAGAACTCAAGAAAACCCTACTCGTTGGTATAGTAACCTCGGCTTTGTCTTGTTAGGTATACGAGCATCAGTCAAACAAGATTTGGGTTTCTCAACTAGCGAAATCACAATTGGCAAGCCACTGAGAATTCCTGGTCAACTCCTGTCAAATGAAGATGAGCCCACACACTCACTCAGTGAATATCGGCAACATCTCATTCAGTATCTGCGCACACTGAGGTCGACAGAACCACGTCATCCGTCTTCCAGACAAGCCTATCTTGATAACGCCTTGCAAAGTTGCACCCATGTTTTTATCAGAAAGCCTCCAAGCAAACCCCCTTTAGCTCCGGCTTACGATGGTCCGTATCAAGTGCTTCAAAAACGTAAAAAATATTTCACAGTTGATATAAACTCAAGAGTCGATAACGTCTTAATCGATCGACTAAAAGCTGCCCATCTTCTCGCACCTTGCTCCGAGTCCGACACAACCACTCTTGC
Source organism: Trididemnum miniatum (assembly GCA_964006365.1). Classification (NCBI taxonomy): domain Eukaryota; kingdom Metazoa; phylum Chordata; class Ascidiacea; order Aplousobranchia; family Didemnidae; genus Trididemnum; species Trididemnum miniatum. Next base: position 18,469,884 of record OZ023251.1, read on the forward strand.
TATCCCCGCAAACCTGGACCAACGTTATGACGATCCAGAGGAGGTGAGTAGCGATTTTATCGAAGATTCCGATCCAGTTCCTCTGCCGTCACACCGAAACCTTACCCCTCTTCGAGTTCCTACCCCTCCCCAATCAACCAGCTACTCTCATCGCGACGAAGAACCAGCAGACATCGTGGTCACAAGATTTGGCCGACGCATTGTCCGACCTCGTCGATTCCGAGATGTTTAACAACCTTCTTGCGTTCATTTATCGCTTTCAAGTTTCAACACTCATGCTCCTTGTGACATCATTCTCAGAACACACACAACAACACACATGACATTCTTCACGAACCTCTCTCATAACTGGCATTAAAGATAACTCACAGGATTGGGTAAAACCTTGTGTCATCATTGCTAGTTTTTTATCAAGCAGCTAGGAATTTTTTTAACGTTTGCTATCTGTTGGCTGTCTGCAATTTTTTGTTCATTTGTTCTCGCTGGGTTATCCACACTTTTTAATTTTTGAGCGTTTGCTGCATGAGTACTCACTCACACATTCGCGTCTTCGCTATACGAGTCTCTCAACTCACACTTTCATACAATACGTTTTGGCGTTCTGAGCTGGTTGACAAATAAGGCTGATCCAACAAACAACGATTTTGTCTTGAAATTCTGAGCTTTGCTACGACGTCATGGGTATGGTACATGTCCAATCCAACTAGCAAGCCTTCTGCTTTACATCGAGATTTGAAGTTTCGTTACTTCAACGAAGATAATGTGCAGAACAGTTGAAAAGTCTCCCAACGTCTGTCTCCCAAGACAATGCTCATTAACGCATCATTCCTCCTTTGCCATGAACATTGAGATTGCATAATCCTTTCTCCAGCAACACTGCTTTTACCATGCGAACGAACATTTTTTGTGTCTATTTGCGAATGGATTCTACTGAGAATGACTTTGTGCGGTTTGCCGCTGATGAGCATTTGGTGGCGTCTGTTGCGCCTCTGCCACGCGTGCGGCTCGCATTTGCTGTGGATCTACTTTGTCGTTTTGGTTTTCATTTTCATGGTATTTATGATGTGTAGGTCTAGTTATCTGATATTAACTCACATTTTTTGCTTGCTAAACTTTTACAATGTGCCCCAGATTTTTCAAATCTCGACCCCATTGGCAGGGGGCAGTGTAGCAAGCGCTTCCCTTGTGGTTCACGCTTTGCCGTACATTAACTTACAACCTTTTGTTTACAAGACTAGAAACGTTCGATAATAGCATTTTTGCGTCATAAATGCACCTTAATGACATCACTATCGCTCCGGCTTGGTATCGGACAAGGTGAAGTTATGGTTCATTCTTTTTCTCTTAGCACCTCGCTTAGACTAGACGTACTGTACAGCGTTAAGTTCTGCGTTCAGTCACTGTGTGCTGTACTCAATCTTTCAATTTAACAAGGCTAATTGTTATCAGCATACCGAGTGATGTACAGAAGTCAATGAGGAGTACAGAAAAATCAGGCTTACCAAACACCTTGCCGAAGAATTCGTGAAGACCGAGAGATTATTTTTGTGTAGGAAGCCTCTTTAATACAAGCCCCTACAAAGGGAATATAGAGCCAGCGTAAGCTAATTACTTGTGCAATTGTATAACGGTATTAGTAGTAGCAGTTTATTATCCTGACAAAATCAAGATAAACGGTAAGGCACGAGAAAAAAACAGCAAAAAACATTAGCCTTAAGATCAGCTTTATAAAGAAATACATCCTCATACAAATATGTTTAGTAAGAAGCACCGAAAAAAACGCTAGGTAGAAGAATGGTCAGGAATCTTAAATGCAAGGACTTCTTGCTTACCTTACCCGGTTTTGCAACCAAGTATAGTTCGTCTAACTATGCTTGTTTTAACGTTTATTTGTTTTGTTGCACACTCCTTCTCTGGGGCATATTTCCTGCTGTTATCTTTTTATTGCCATATGCCGGTCATTCGCTTCTGTGCACGTACTACAAGCAAAACTATTGTTTGTTTGTTTGTTTATTGTTAGTTTTTCAAAGGCACGCAAAATGCAATACTACACACATGCACCTTAAGGAAAAACGTGACAAAGCCCGAGGGCTTAAAACATACCGATACGTCAGCGAGAAAAATAAACACAAAACGTAAACGTTGGTATGGTCACAAAACCTTTCCTACAAAAGTAAATAGGCCAGTATGATGTAAATTAGGCCTACTCATTATCATGGAAAAATAAAGGCACAAAAAGGATCACAAAAACTATTTACAAATATACAAGAACATGCAACATTATGCACGCACCTAACAATTTTTAATTTAGCTCAGTGTATTATAAATTAGCTTAAGTTACATTCTGCAGTAGGTTTATAAAATAAAACATCAAATTGTATTGAAAAGTACCACGAAAATTGGCGTTGAAGTCAAAAAGATTAAACTGACTGGGGATCAGTTTTAGTTGTTAACATTTTTTTCAATGATGTATTAAAAGAAGCGATATTTTGCTCTTTTCTAACTGCACTTGGGATTAAGTTCCATGTTTTAACTCCACTGAAGGAGATAGACTGTTGGGTAACTGATTTTGAAAAGTAAGGGAAATAATAAGAGTCACTATTACGTGTTGCAATATTATGAACTTGCTGGTTGCATTGAAACAGAGGGAAAAAAATGCTTGGTAATTGTCGATGTTTTAATTTGTACATAAACATACCTGTTGATAATATGTATAAATCATGTACAGAAAGAAACTTAACAGGTTCACCATACTTATTTTTGTTAACAAAGGAAGTAAATTTATCGCAGAGTCTTTGTATTTTTTGAACAAGTGTTTTGTGTCCATGATTCCATGTCATGATTCCATAGCGGATTTGACTTTCAATCAAAGAGTGGTAGATTTGGATTAAGTTTTCAATATTTAAATGATATTTCAATTTAGAGATAATTCCTAAAAACGATCGTAATTTCTTTATTACAATCAGCATATGCGACTTCCATGAAAGATTTTCGTCAAGATACAGTCCTAAAAAGGATATATTTTGTACTTGTTCAAGTGGAGTGCTGTTAATTGACAAACGTTTATTACCATATGCCAGCAGGTTTTTGCTTTTGCTGGAACTAAAACACACATACTTGGTTTTATTAATGTTAAGAGTTAATTTGTTAGCAGCTAGCCATTTTGTTATATTATAGAGCTCTAATTGAGCTTTATTAAACAAAGTATTAACATTTTTATGATGAAGGAAAACGTTTGTATCATCAGCATACATTATGGCTTCTGCTGATTGTTAACATTTGCTAAAGTCATTGACATATATCAAAAACAAAATTGGGCCAAGGATAGAACCTTGTGGCACCCCCAGTTAATTTCAACAGGAGATGATAAGCATTTTCCATACGCTGTGTATTGCTTGCGGTTAGTTAAATAACTTTTAAACCAGCTATGAGCTGTACCTCGTATGCCATTATGGTGTAGTTTGGTTAGCAATATGTTGTGATCAATAGTGTCGAATGCTTTTGATAGGTCTAAGAATATACCTAGTGTTAGATCTTTGGATTCCATGGCAGAAGTTATCTTATTAACTAAATAGGTAGCAGCTAATTCTGTGGAGTGCTTTTCCCTAAAGCCAAATTGTTGATCGAAAAAAAATTGGCTCTTATCAAGGAAGCTACATAGTCTAGAGTGAACTACTTTTTCCAGCAACTTTGAGAAACAAGACAACAAACTAATTGGTCTATAGTTAGATATGTTTTTACGATCCCCTTTCTTATGGATAGGCACTACTTTGGCAATTTTGAAGCTTTCAATAAATTTCCCTTGTTCCAGTGACATGTTAAAAATATAAGATAAAGCTTGCAAAGCATTGTATGGAGTAAACTTTACTATTTTGGAAGGAATGTCATCCATGCCACAGCTCAATTTTGGTTTAATGGTGGTAATGATGCTTTGCAACTCTTCTGGTGTGGTTGGTTGAAGAAATATAGACTTCACATTTGATTTCGTCAAATAATCAGTAAAATGAACCGAAGTGTTAGGAATATTGTAAACTAAATCTTTCGCAATAGATGAAAAATAGGTGTTAAAGTGATTTGAAATTTCGTGATCATCAGTGATTAATTTGTCATTAATAAAAATAGGTTGAGCTGAATTGTTCCTTTTAGATTTTCCTAGAAGCTGATTTATTATTCTCCAAATTTCTTTAAGATTGTTTTTGTTTTCCGTTAATTTAAATTTTATGTATGACTGTTTTTTCTTTTTAGTAAGCCTATCATAAGAGTTTCTTACCTGAGAATATAATTTCTTGCTTGTTTCAGTGGGTTTTCTTAAAAATTTTTTATATAGCAACTGCTTAGTTCTGTAGACACTTTTCAGTTCAGTGTCGTACCAAGTAGTTTTGTCAATGTTCATTTTATTTGAACTGGTAGTATAAGGAAAGCAAGTTTCAAACTTTTTTGTGTATTCACTGATAAAGTTGTTATAAGCATCATTAACATCATTACAATGAAAAATTGATTCTGTGTTCATATTTTTTAGTGCTTCCGTAAAACTTAATATGTTATTGTTGCTAAAATTTCTTTGCTGTTGGACCAGCTTTTTTTTTGGTTTTTGAATGTCATTGTTTGTTTCCAAGCATAATATGACTGGTAAATGGTCAGCAACACAGTCAGTCAGAATGCTACTTGACATCTTACTATTGAATACGTTGGTCCAGTTATGATCTAGGACTGTTGCTGAAGATGTAGTAATTCTTGTGGGTTTGGTTATTGTAGGAAAAAAACTATGCTCATACATTACATCAATGAAATTACTAATGTGTTGGTTTTGATATTCCAGCAAATTATAGTTGAAGTCGCCTGTGATTACAGCTGGTGTTTTTGCTTTTGAAATTGATTGTACAATGGGATAGAGAGAATCAATGAACTGAGTATTTGTGTCAGTGTTTTGATTAGGAGATCTGTAAATGGTTCCAATAGTAAATTTATCTTTCTTTCGGGTATCAGTGTTCAGGAAAATGTCTACAAAAAGGGACTCAAAAATTTTGTCATTCATTATCGAGTATTTATCACTAATACAGTAAGACAAGTTTTGTTTGATATAGAAACCTACACCTCCTCCAGTGCTTTGTTTTCTGGAATTGGTGATAAGAACATAATCTAAAAGATTATTAAACTCTCCCATTTGGTTTTGCTTTAACCGGGTTTCATTTAATGATATTATGTGTGGTTTAAGTTTCATGGACGATAATAATAATTTCAGTTTATCACAATTTATAGCTAGAGATCTCACGTTTATGTGCATCAAAATTAGAGAGCAATTTGGATTGACGTTACTTTTAAAAATAGTTCTATGCATATCTTGGGAAAGTACGTAATCGTTGTCAATATTTACCAAATAACTTTCATCATCAGTGTTAAATTGATTATGTAAGTTTTCATCATTGTGTATAGTACCTTTTTCACAGAAAAAATTATTCAGATAAGAAGGGTTCAAATTCATCCTAGGATTAGTTTTGTTTATGAAAAGTGAATTAAAGATTTTAGCAGTGCAGTTAGAAAAGGGCAAAGTTTTCAGCAAGCAGTGTTTACAAAACCAGGGCACATCATCTTCTTCTATGCAGAGAGTTTCGAATTCAGTTACAGACAATTTTTCGCAATTAGAATGGACCCAGTGATTTTTAGCATTACAAAATATTGCATTTTCATTATCAAGTATGATTTGTCTGCAAAAGACACAGGACATATCTAAAAAGATAATGGTAATAGTAACAACAAGCTTTTAATACAAGCAGTAAAATTAGGAACTAAACTGAATTTTGACACGAAACAATGAAACGAGACTGGAAGTTTAAGTCAAATTTAACTGTCAGACTACTTTAATAGCTAGCTTATTTTATAGATTTAGCTATAGCACATACCGGTGTTTTACTTATTTGAATTATTGAGTTCGATGCTTGGTGCTGAATTTGAGTAAGTGTTTTCAACCAGAGAATAAAGGTCATCTTGAGTCTTTATAACCTCCCGTTTGGCATTAATGTTACAAAAAATTGTTCCATTAGAAGTCCAGACATTTTCTTGACCAAGTAGTGATCCAGCTTCTTTTAACAGTTGCAACCTCTTTTTTGTAAGAGATTCAGTTATTGCTAGGCCAGATTTAGAGAAGTGGCGTTTATTTTGGTAAACCAAATTTCGATCGGATCTTCTTAAAAACTTAATTATAACAGGAGTTTTTCCATTTTTTGTCACAGGAAGTGGGTGGGCGATATCAATATTGTTGCTTGACAGATTTAAACTTAGATTGTCATTAATTTTCTTGATAATTTTGTCCAAGAATCCTTTGTAATTGCTCTGAGAATTAGGAAGATCTGTATTAGCACTTAAACCATGCAGTACTAGGCAGTTTCGGCGCCCATATTGATTTAAATCATCAAGTGAAGAATCCAGTTTCTTAATAGCTTCAGAAATTAACCCAAATTTAATATAAAGCTCTTCTATTTGTTGACTGAGCTTAGCAATTTCTGGCTGACCAGTTTCTATCGGGGGGCTGGTTTTAGCATCTTTGTCAACTTTTGCATCATTACCACTTGTTGAATTTTCTACAATCTTTTTTTGCTCTTGTCTAACTTGCTTCAATTCTGAACCCAAAGAGTTCAGGGCATTCTTCAATTCATCCAAATCCATTTTTTAACACTGGGACATAATCAGAAATTTTTTTATGATATGCTATTAATGTAAAGTGTAGCTAGACTATTAAGCTTTAAAGTAGACCTAGTTTTCCATTCACCTTATTCAAATAGATTGTTGTAGTATTCATCTTCAGAAACTTATTTACTTTTAAAATATCGTGCGCATAAATCGTACAGAGAAGCCAATAAGCTGTACACGTGTACAGTTCATGTACAGAATGATAAAAATTATGTTAGCCTACTTACTACATTGTCGCAGTGTTTGACGTCATATATGTAGGAATGAAAATGTAAGCCCCAACGGGCCCCTCCTGAAAAAAATTTCTGGCTACGGGCCCGAATGCAACGCTGTCTCTGACCAAAGTAATCTAACAATTTTACTACTCATCCTGAATATCCAGAGTTGAAGAAATGAAAGCCCTGAAAAGCAAATCAAAGTTGGAAGAGCATTACTTTTGAAACACTCTCTATATTGTTTCACAACGAATCGCAGATATACAAAACGAAAGTTTTCAAGTGATTTCTAGGCAGTTTTTAATAAAAAGTGCAACTGGTTTAACCGAAAAGCAGTAAAATAACTCGCAAAACGTCCTGTTTACGCGCATTAAGATAGCGTAAAATTCGAAGAGTCTTAGAGACAACAATCGATTTTGCCCCGCCAAGTGCCTCGCAAAATGAGTCTGTTGTTAACTTTACGGTGTTTTTTGGAATATAACTTAACGGCATTCGTTCATTTTTGAGTGACAGACACTAGACTAGAGTGACCAAAGCATGCCCGTCTCTAAGGAGATGAGAGATAATTGGAAGTATTGACCTCCCAAAACATTTTTTGCGACCCCAAAAGATATTTTCAGCCCATAGTACGGCCTTTATTTTACATTCATACGCTGCAAGACGCCCGTCATCGACGGATGTTTTTCCCGAATTTACCTGCAACCGTCACTCTAAAAAACTTACACACAGATTTGTTCGCCCTTGTTATAAAATAAATGGATTGTTAGTGCAATTTTGGGTCACTATAGGAATTAAGTGAGGACGTGTTATGTCACTTTTCTTGTTTAACATAAAGTGTCCATCAGCTACACCCTATCAGTGCAAGCTACACATTGCTGATGCAATTATCACTACGTGGGCTGGCCATCCACAGCTGACTGCTTGCAAAAAAAATTTTAGATTTCTATTGCGTTGGTAATGCCTCTTTTCCATTTTGATCAGCAAAGGACAAGCAACGCAACTGACCATAACTACAACAAAAGCATGGTAGAACACTGTGCAAACTTATAAACGTACAGGCGATAAAAAAAATTGAGGATCAATGTCAATTTTACTTACAAAAATAAGAGCGAAAAATATTTAAAATATTTGAATATCTTTGAGACCAGGAGCGTATCTAGGGGGGAAGGGGGGTCCTACTAAATACCGCAAAGGACTGAAACACCGCAAAGGACGACAAAGGACCTCAAATTGATCTACTAAATACCGCGGTGTTTCAGTCCTTTGCGGAGTTTAGTAGGACCGGGGAAAGGGGCATTGTGCCATGCCTTTGACTCTGCCGTTTAGTAAAAAAGAGCCAAATTATTGGTGCCAAGTGATTGAAATATGCCAGACTGTTTTGATAGTTTCTGTAGCTTACGGCCAGGGGCGGATCCAGGGGGGTAGTGTGAGGGGTATATGCAACTATGCACTCTCCCACCAGCCATTTTCAAAAATGATTTGGAAGTACAATTAAATCTCGGTTATTGAACGCTTCTGTCCTCGACCAAATCGGTTTTTGACCAAAACATTCGAGATTTTTACCTTTCAGACTTCGAACATGAATTTGGATCACGATTAAATCGAGCGAATGCAAGCAGTCTAATTGCCTGCCCCCATCGCTTTTACCCCGAGGTAAAGGTTGCATTAATTCTACAGTAAATTTCGGATTTCGAACAAATCGCTTTTTGAACAACCTTCTCGAACGGATTATGTTCGATAACCAAGATTTGACTGTAGGCTATACAATTTTTCCATAATTTCGAACCTCTTCGATAGCTTATGGCCTTACGCTTTAAGCACGCATAATCGAAAGTGTGCAAAATGCATCATATTTGGCGAAGCACTCAGAATCAGGGTAAAAAAAGTTTAAACAAAATTTTCCTGAAAATTATGCAAAAAGCACTAAAATAGCCATTACAGCATGTAAATTTTCAAAACTTTTCCAAGGGAGCATACCCCGGTCTACCCTAGAGCCTTTCTTGTTGCTCAATTTGTTTCAAACTACTGTAGTTCTGCCGAAAAAAATATGCTTGAAAAAATGTGAAAATTATGCCCCCCCTTTTAAAATTTCTCGCTACGCCACTGTTTGAGACGTTTCGATTTGTAGTTAAACCATTATCAATCTTGTTCAAACAGAATCGCTCGAATAACATTGACGATGGTTTAAGCATAAATCGAAACGTCTTGAAAATATTCTAATATTTCAAATATTATTGGATCTTACTTAACATATTCAAAATTCCATAAATTGTGTTCTGAATGACAATTTTTTTGCATGCTTTTGGCAATGTTATCATCGTTTCAATATAAAATAACTTCTTGCAGAAGCATTTTTCCTCATTCGCAGTGATAGCGTTTTATCCTTAACTTCCCCGATTGACGCTCGGATCCAAAATCGTATTCTACAGACTGACTAATACCTAGCTTGGGTTTTGATGCGTTGAACTCGTCAATATCTAGCATTTTTGAACAAGAACTTGTCGCTGAGAACCGGGAGACATGCATTTAAATCATTTTTTGACACTTCAAGTAACAACAGTATAGCTACAATTGCGACCTTTTTGGTCATGTTGGTTGCTTTTACCATAGCTCTATTTTACCAGCAGTTTCTGTTTATTTTTTCTAGCACTATTTAACCATGTTTGGTTCTACGGTGGCAGTTCCGCTAATCCTTGCTCAACATCTTGGGATTGCAAACAACGAAGTGGCGAAGGGGCAGGTGATCAGCACCATTTTCTTTGCCTCAGGGTTGTGCACGCTTCTGCAAACCACTTTTGGAAACAGGTAAATTTGCAATAATGTGGATCAAACTGAAGTGAATTTAGAGAGATCGTGCTCAATGTGACTCTCCTCGGTCATGGGATTAATTAGATGAGCGGTGCTTGTCAATCTTTATAGAAATCATGTACCATTTCAACTTTTACTCAAAAGCTTGTACACCTCAGGCTTCGTACAAGGTTCCATACCTTCTGTAAAACCATTTTTATGAAATCAAAGCTTATGAGGCATTTTCTAAAAAAAGGTTCCTCCGCAGTCGGCGGGCCAATCATTCAGTGAAATCTCGTTAGTTCAAAGGACTGTCAGTAACTTCCAGCAGTCAAGACTGGGACACTTCTGCATCCCAGTATACACCATATGGTGGCACCATAATTCTCTAATATTGGTTAGCAAACACCATCACGTGATTGCTCCGTCACACTTGACTGGGGCGACTCAGAATTGAAGCAGATATCTGTTGAAGTGAAGTGCCTGCTGTAAGCAATACACAATTATTAAGGGGAAGTGAGAAGGGAACAGGGAAGAGTGGGGAAGTGTGTTGGAGTGAGGAAAAGAGTGAGCGGAGGTGTGGGGGGTGTAAGGGGTGTGGGTAGAGGTGTGGAAAAGTGTGTTGGAGTGTAGGGGAAGTGTGGGGATCGGTGTAGGGAAGTGTGTTGAGATGTGGGAGAGTGTATGGGATGGGGAGAGTTGGAGTCGGGAAAGTTGGGGTCGGGGGAGTTGGAGTCGGAGGATTTTGGGTTGGGGAGTTGGAATCATGAGTGTTGGGATTGGGGTCGGGGGAGTTGGAGTCAGGTGGGGTTGTCGGGGGAGTTGGGGTTGGAGGGTGGGGTTGGGAGGGTCATCAACCCCCCTGACTCCAACTCCCCCGAGAACCCCTCCAGACTCCAACTCCCCCAACCCCCCTACGACCCCAACTCCCCCAACCCCAACCTCCCCAACCATAACTCTACCACACCCCAACACACTTTCCTACACCCTCACCCCAACACACTTTCTACACCCTCCACACTCACCCCATACACTTTCCCACACACTCCCCCACACTTATTCAAACTCCCCACCTTACCTTCCCCACATATCTACCCTCACCTATCCCCACGCCCGACCGCACTTTCCCGCATTCACCCCCATACACTCTCCCACACTTCTTTACACCCCCATCTCACCTTCTCCCACACCTTACATATCTCTCCCTTCACCTCCCCTACCACACTCACTCACCACACCTTACCTTCCCCACATATCTACCCTCACCTATCCCCACGCCCACTCACTCACTCACACTTACCCCATACGCTCTTCCACACCTCCCCCCGCGCTTCTTCACACCCCCCATCTTCCCACACCCCTCTCCCCTCACCTATTCCCACACCCCAACACACTTCCCCACGCTCACCCCATACACTCCCCCACACCTCCCCCCACACTTCTTTACACCCCCCGAATCTACCCTTACCTTGTTCCACACCCCCATACCTTTCCCACTTCTTTCCCCACCTCCCCCCACGCTTCAACATACTTCCCCACTCTCACCCCATACACTCTCCCACACCTTCCCCCGCATCCCAACACACTTTCCTACACCTATACCACATCTCCCCTCACCTTCCCTTACACCCCAACACACTTTTCCACACTTCCCCACCCCCTCTGTACCTCCCCCCTCACTTCCCTTCACCTTCTCTCACACTTCCCACACCCAAACACTATTCCACACTCCTCCCCCACACTTTCCCTTAAAAATTGTTTATTGCTTACAGTACAGTTGCACCTGAGTTCTCCGCTTAACGAATTTTGAGTCACCTCATTGAAGCATGTCGGTTGAATAAAGAAACAAAAATGAGAAAGAGTTTGCTAACCCCTATAGAGAACTCTGGTGGCGCAACCTTCAAAAATTTTGGTAGGCCTACACACGTTTGAAAAGAGCTGCTTTAAAGCACCCCTCTGTAGCGGTAGGTTCGAGGCTTGTATCAAGTCGGGTCACGTTCAACAAAAACTTAATTAGTTGAATACAATCTGACTACTTCAATAGTTGTAACGCTGGTAAAAGCATTTGACGGTATGAATTGCTTCATCTTTGAGTACTACAATGTAGTAGACAAGTGGTTATCAACAAACTTTTGAGCAGACTCGCGGCCGAGTCTCAGCGCTTTTTCGTGATAGTGGGATAAAAATGCAATGATGAAGTCTCAAGTGGGATAATCGGGTGAATTTTTTGCGCGATTCTTGTTCTTTGAATTTTTTTGGGTTGAAATCAGAAATAATTTCAAGATCAACAGTTTGATTCCTGTCTGTTGATATACCAGTATTTGATTGTTGACCTGCTTCACGTTAGACTCAAATGATTAAATCTACTGCCTTAATGCTTTACGGTGAATTTGCGTACCCATGCAAAGATTTGATCGAAAATTTGATTTGCTGTGTTATGTTCAAATTGCGATCGACAATCCTTCTTTGCTTATTCTTTGCATAACTTTGTGCTAACTTGTTCAAACTTGCGGGTGCAACTCGACCTACCACATGCAGGAATCACTCTACTACAGATTTGCGATTTCAATCGCATTTTTCCAGAACGCAGAACAAATTGTAGGACCAGTCATTCATTAGTAAAACTAACCAAACTCGCACTGGGTGCGAACGGTCAATCTGGACTACTTTACATGCAGTAATTTTGTGCAGCACTGCATTCGAAAATGGCTGAACGCTTTCATAAACCTCAAATTATTACACAACATATCTTGCAGATTGCCAATTGTTCAGGGCGCAGCCTTTTCATTTCTTTCACCAACTATTGCAATTCTCGGATCAATCAACTTTCCAACCTCTGAAAACGCAACTGTTGCCAATATGACGGACAGTGATGCTGCAGAGCCAGAGGATTTTTGGAAAACTCGTATGGTACAGGTAAGGAAAAAACATGAAAATTGAAAAGAAACAACCCAAAATTTCACATGAGTTCATACCCTGGTACCGTAACATTGGCAACGCATCATCGACGGTCAAGTTTTCGCTTTATGCTTATTTAATGTACAAGCATTTTGTATTTGGCATCTTCGGCTGAGACATCTAAATGCGGTTTAAAGTTGGTCGACAGCAGACAAGCAGTAGAAACATGTTAAAAAAATTCACTGCCAACCCACGAAAGCTGATTTTAAGCCACCAACCAGTTTCAACAGCGACTTGAAGCGTCAGAAATAATGTACCGCCAGCCGGCTTTTGCAACGGTCCTTTTGATGGCAAAGTTCAATACCCCAATCACTTTGTCCACTGTATGCAAACGCTTGTTGTTTCACAGGTGCAAGGAGCCATCATTGTTGCCTCTTTAGTACAGATTTTTCTTGGGGCGACAGGCCTGATCGGATTCCTCATGTCGCACATTGGCCCCCTCACAATTGCACCGACCATCACTTTAGTGGGGCTTTCCCTGTTTGAAGCTGCTGGGACATTTGCTGGAGCACATTGGGGAATCTCAGTTTTGTAAGTAAGGCTTGTTGAAATGAAGTAGTGGTTGTGGGGATGATTTACATCATGCACACTAATAAGAGCTTAAATACTGACAAACTTAAATTTTTTTTCATAAGCTCTGATCGTAAGCAGGTAGCTTTAGGTGAGACAATAGTTCAAATAAATGTTGGCCACAAAAAGTCTATAAAGCTCATTTTGAGCAATTAAAATAGACATAGTGGATCGGGCGTCATGTTTTTTCTTGTTTTTGATACACGTAAAACAGTTACCAGCTTAATTTAATCCAAAGTGACGTTACCAGTAGCTTCCTCGCCAGTCGCAGGAACAGTTTGTGCATCAATACAACACATGTTGATGCATAAATGTTAGGACATGGGCGCGTGTGGAAATTTGAAATTTGATTCAATCAAGATTATTTATCAGCATATCAAGAACATGACCTAATAAATCGCGAGGACGTCCTCGAGGACAGGTTTGTGAAGTCCTTGGCTTTGGCTTCGACCGTATTGTCCTTTACCATGGCGTTGGCTCTCCTAGGTCTTGGGTTTTGCGCTGTCCTCGGTGCGAAGATTCCACATTTTCAAAAATTCAACTTTGCTACTTGTTTTCACTAAAACGCAAGCTATTAGTCTAAAATCTTGTAAATCACGATAAAAATCAATAATCATTGAGCTCGCGCAGCAGAGGAATAAAAGTAGACAGAGTGATGGACTGGCGTGACGTGACAACATTATTGACTAAGTGTGAAGAATGAAAACTGCCGTAATAATTACAACGCAATTTATTTTTTCTGTTGCACTTTGGAAACCATCAACTTAAATAGGACAATATAGTCTGTAGCGGATTAAGAGGAGCCGGAGCGGGCTAAAGTCCAGGGCCCCGCAAAATTAATTTTGGAGCCCCATAAACTTGTGTTTGTGCCAATTCAGTTACCATATGCGATCAGTTGGCTCAATACATTAATATTTTTTAATACAAATTTTCTAAACGTATGAATCACAGCCACTGAATGTTATTTGTGCTTTCGTTACAAATGACGTTGTTAAGTAGTAACCAAATTTATAGGTCGTATCGATTTTTCTTTTTTGCCGATTTCAAAGGGAATATCAAGGACTAGATGTGAATTCAGGAGGAAATGATTTGAGTCGCGGGCTAGACTTCTAGCAGTGGCGTAGCTGGAGGTTTCAACGGCGGGGCCATGATTCCTAGCTCACTGCTGAATTGTTCAGATACTGCCATAAACAGCTTAGATGGCCGAGTGGTAAGAGCGTCCGCCTAGGAAGCTGTAGACTTGGGTTTGATTTTGAGTCGGGTTAAACCAATGACTTCAAAATTGGTATTCACAGCTTCCCTGCTTGGCGCTCAGCGTTAAAGAAACAGTGTAGAGAACAAGCCGGCAAGTTTACTTGTTAGGCCATTGGAAAAGGCACTTACCGGGAATCCCCCATCTTGGTGTGGTAGACAGATTGCTGGCAACTCCTAAGCGAGCTCGTGTAGCCCATTGATAGCTTTCTCGTGATAGGAGGTAAACATGCAACCAAAATAATAAAAAAAACTTAGTTGCAAAAATGCTAATCTTTTATTTTAAATGGATGCAAAACTTGCAAATTGATTAAAATTAAACTTTTATTGAGCTTATTACGTCAATTGAGCAAAATTATACGAGTTTAGAGCAGTGACGTTGGTCTACACTGGTAGGCTACGTGAATTACGCAATGCGCATACTTCGGAGTGGCTCTGCAAAATTTTTTGTTTATTCAATCACCATCGCCGAGTCTTGACTGCACTTAAAGAAACAACTGCGATCAAACTAAAAACTGTAAATAATATTATTTCCAAGACATTAAAACTGCTAACACAGTGTGCTGTTTTGCAATTTTTTGCGAGAAGGCATGCCCTTATAAGCAGACTATGGCATCGGCATTGATGGCAAAGTGAAATTTCAAAACTTACTCATTTGCTAAGGCTTAATTGTTGCGCCCCTTAAATTTTTTCAGGCTAAGCCCCAGATTTCGGTAGCGGCTGTAAGAATACAATTGAATACCTGAAAATGAAAACGTCCCAACTCCAGGTTTTTTTGAAAATTGAGTTATTGATTGTGCACTACTCCTAAGACAATAGCGCTTCTTTCTGAGTAAAAAAATGTTCGAAATCACTTCAGCAACTATGTGGTTTTGCAGGTTGAGAATTTGTCTGAGTTGAAAAATAACCCAACTCCTGGATTTGGGCTATTGTCGGATTGAAATTGCTGTATCTGCCAAAAGCGAGTTTTACTTTCTGTGGTTAATTTTAAGTTGTTTTTTGTAATAATCGTTCAATGCATAAAACTCCTCGTTTTTTTTGCTTAATGATATTAGTTAAACAGACATTATTTTTGAAAACTCCTTGTTTAATGTGAAAAAAAATAGCCGTAAAGTTTGATTGCTTTTAAGCTACCAGTAACCATGCAAACACCATGAGGTTTGATCAGTCTTTTTAAGTTAAGCGCAGACTTTGAGACTTTGAGTTTAGTCTGGCAGTAGCGTTGAATAATTATGAGTGATTCTGTTACGCCTAGTGCATGGGAGATTATGGGGAAGCGGAAAAGAAATGACAAAGAATGGAAGGCAAACAAAAGAAAACGAAGAAGGGCCGAAGGAAAACCTTATGTAAATCGGATGCTGAAGCTGATTCCAGCACGAAAAACTGGGAATAAGTGCAGGTAAGCCTAAAACTAGTTGCTCTTAGTATAGCAATATTTTAGCAGCTGGTAAGCCGAACTACAGTAGGCTACTATGACTTTTTATATTGGTTGCACTTTAACTGAAAGTGTTTAAAAATTAGGCTTTGTATAAAAGTTGCTTCAGCATTGCAAGTGACTGAAATTGCTGAGACGACTGGAAAATGAGCTTACTCTTTTCAAGTCCGCAACTAATGCTAAAATTACATCTTGCTTATGCAACATGCTGTGTAATAATGCAGTACAGAGCTTCATTTCATTCTGCAACCTGTGAGCCTATTGGTCATGGAAAATTTTTTCCTCGTATATAAAAGGTTACTTTCTCTTGTTTTACGCAGATGCAAGAGAAACTGTTTAAGCAACTTTTCATCGGCCGCGAAAGAGGCATTGCTGCAAAACTTTAATAGCATTGGAGAGAGCCGAGCACAAGATATGTGTCTTGTTCGTGGAATAACTGCAATGAATGTTAAGCGGCGGCGTCCTGTAAAAACCCAGCAAAAACCCAACGATCTCAATAATACCAATACAAGGTGACTGGTAATTAACTTATCGTACTTAGAATAAAACTTTTATATCAAGCATTTGCAGAAGATATTATGGGTCATTCACCTTTTGAAATATGGTTTCTGTGGTTGAGGGTGACTAATTCATGAATAATTTGCCGCATATTAGTTAATAAAGTGCTTGTTAATGCCCTATATGGTAAATATTTCATTTTTCCGTAGTATACTGATATATTTCTAAAATTTATTCTTTCTAGATAACTGTTGGAACAGAAGAAACTACCGTGTGCCGAGAAGCATATGCCAGTTTACATGGCATTGGAATAAGCCGACTTCGAAGGATTGCCAAGGCAGTTGCAAAGTTTGAAACACCCCAAGATAGTCGGGGACGACACAACATTCGTCCAATAGCTATAACAGAAGAACTTAAATCCAAAATACATGACCATATTACGAAATTTCCGTGTGAAGAATCTCATTATGGCCGTGAGCGCACCAAGAAGCGGTATCTTAGTGCTGAACTCAGTGTTCGAAGAATGTACGTTATGTTTGTGGAGGAAAATTTTCCTGAAAAGTACAGAGAGTTGAATGAAAAAGATGTCTAACCAGAAAAGTTTAACTGTGTAATCAAATACAAGTTCTACTTTGATTATTTTAAAGAACATTTTAGTTATGGATTCGGGAAGCCAAGAACGGATGTGTGTGGGGAACGTGAGGAATTGAAAGTGAAAATCGGCACTCAAAAAATACTAAAATAAGAAAAAGATAGGAAGTGAAGTTGAAATTAGACAAGAAAAAGCCTGAGTGGTTTTATGCTTCTTTAAAGAAAAGCACCAAGGAAGTCAAAGAGCATGATGAAAAAGAAACACTTTGTTTTGATTTTCAGCAAAATTTGCCATTTCCACATTTGCCTGTTGGGGAAATTTTTTACAGAAGACAGCTTTGGTTTTATAACTTTTGCATTCATTCATGCACCACCGGAAAGCCAGTGATGTACACTTGGTCAGAATGTTTTGCAAAACGAGGTTGCAACGAGGTTATCAGCTGCTTGCATCACTACATCAAAACCAAGATACCCAGAGTTGTAAAAAGTCTTGATTTGTTCTGCGATGGTTGCAGAGGACAAAATCGTAACAACGCGATGATGAGGTTTCTTTTTACCCTAGTTTTTAGAGGCGATTTTGAAAAGATAACATTGCATCTGCCTGTTTGAGGACATTCTTTTCTTCCATGCGATCGACATTTGGGAGTTATCGAGCGAATGAAGCGAAAAAAAGACTCTGTGCAACATTACAAAGAGTGGGAAGACTTGATCCAAAGAAAGTATGAGTGTGTGGAAGTCAAGGGAAATATGATCTCGGATTATAAAGGATCTTTTGAAGAGTACTTCAAGAAATCTGTGTCCGCGAACAAAGAAAAGTTTCTTGTTAGTAGCTACAAAAAATTCATCTTTTCGTCAGCTCACAAGCATATAATCAAGATATCATCGTCAATGTCTGGTCTAACAGAATCAGCTTTTTCACTTCTTAAAGCAAACGAAAGACCAGACTTTCCATGCAATCCTGTGTATTCTAGCTTGATCCCTGTCAAAAGAGCTAAGCTAGCGGATGTTCGATTACTCTTCAAGTATCTTCGAAAAGATACAATTGAGTTCATATCTGCAATACCAGAAAAAAGTAGTGACGATGCTGGTAATGACAGTGATGTTCTGGATTAACACTCTTAAATAAAAAACAATGTTCTTTGCTGAACTTTTATTTCTAGCAAACCAAAAGTGGTTGCTAGCAGCTACGGCTACAACGATCAATAGCAAATTTGCTTAATATAAACAAATTTTAAACTGCATGGGTGCTTTCGTAGACCTGTTGTGCGCAAATGATTAATTCTGGTTGCTAAGTAATAAAAGCTTTGTCTTGTATGGGCATGAAAGTGGTGTAATATTTCTAAAAAAATTTTAAAAAGTGTATGATATGAAAAACAACCCAAATCCACATTTTTTAGTTGTTTATTACGACGTCAATTATTTCATTTTCATAAGTTAACATTAAATAAACTAAACACCATGCTAAGTAGCTTGGTTTGTGAAAAAATTGTTGGAATCAGTGCAGAGAATAAAAAAACAGAAAGTTTTTTTTGATTTTCTTGAAAACTACTTTCCTGGAGTTAAGACGTTTTCATTTTCAGGTTATCAATTGAATACATGAATTGGAAAACGTCACAAATCAAAATTCATAAGCCTTGAGAAAATCAAAAAAAACTTTCTGTATTTTTGTGTGATGATAGCATAGAGCAGTCAAGTTTATTGGAAATACTTACTAATTTGGAGGTTCCAAAGCAATGAAACCCATTGCACCATTATGTTTAGTTCACACGCAAGAAGTGTTCAAAATTTGAAAACTTTGGTCGTTTGTAGGTTTAGTACATATTTTGAAAACGAAAAAAATAGCAACAAACCAAAGGCGATGACAGAATTTCACTCGAGTTATCAACACTAAGCGGTTGATTGGAAGCTTGACATATTTGATTAAGTGTCGGTGAAAACAATCAGGAAGTTCACAATACGATTATTACTCTGCTTCTCGTTTGAAAAGTATATTGCAATAAAAAAAGACTCACCAAAATAACAGGGTGTCTCGCTTTTACAAGTTTTTTCGAAAACTTGTAGTTTATACTATTTACAGGGTATAAATCCGCACAGAAACCCATTGCAAAAATTTACTTCGAAAAATTATCCCATATTTTTCTGGGGGGAAGGGTAAATGACGTAACTCGAAAAGTGCTCATGCTACACGGCTGAATTTGGTATCAAACGACTCGGCAAGCATGATTTCCTGCTTGTCTATCATACATTTTTATGCTCTATCTCAATCAGAAAACAACTCACTCAAAAAAATTAAAATTAAGAAATCATAACTTATTACGGTATACGAAACCAAAAAGAGGTCCAAGTGCTGTGCTTGGTTCCTTTCATTTCCACAACAATGTTCGTAACGTTAATTTTCATGTTTGTAAAAGGAACTTGGTTTTGCTTTTTGCACACATGATAGCCAATGTCGCTAGGAACGTAATGATGTAATAAAAGTGAAATGACAAAATGGTGACTTATTCCCTTTTCGTAATCGTGTATTCAGTTAATATTCACACTGATAGAAAAATCATTTTTACTCAGTTGTAGGTCTATATTTATTCTCCTGCTGTACCACAAGAATGCGATCAAAGCGCTATAATGAGCTCGATTCGGAGTAGCCGGCCATTTGTCAACCCCTTTAAAATGGGGGATACAGTTTACTTCTTTTCCTAACGGCACAGCAAGCAAATTTGCCGGCTTGTTTTTCCACACTATCTCTTAAATGCAGAGCGTCAAGTGGAAAAACTGTAAATGCCAATTTTAACTTCATTGGTTACCGACTTGGAATTAAAGCCAAGTGTCCTGCTCTTGAAGCAGACGCTCTATGCTTTTGGCCATCTGATCTATTTATCAATAGCAAAGTCTTCGAAGAAATAGAGGATGAGTTGATTTTTTTAAAGTATTAATTCCTTAGTTTAAATATATTAGCCGTGGCAGGCTATTGGGTTTCGTGCAAATGCAGTAAGCTAATTAATTGAGCGCAATGAACACGACAATGCTTCCTTTCGGGCTACACAGTATGTGATTTTTTTATAGTGGTTGCTCTTTCCTTTCATTGTTCGCATTGTTGCTACTTGCAAGCTTTCGTAGAACTTAGAAAAGGAGACCCCGACAATTAAATCAGCCCAGAGCCCCATTAACCGGTAATCCGCCCCTGAATATTGTTGACATGAGCAGAGAGAGCGCGTTCGTTATTTTATTACAATTTTATTGCTTTGTCCTTGACTGTTGTCCTCGGCCTGGTTTATGTGTACTTGGCCTTGGCCTCGACCTAAACGTCCTTGGCCTCACTACAACTTTGGAGGTGTAACTCGTCGCTTTTAATGACATCATTGACGTTTTAAACAAAAACCTTGTTACTCGTAGGGCAACGGCAATTTGATCCCTTTCTCCCCCAAGCCACCCTAATACTTTCGATCATTTTGTGACATTTAACCATGTTTCTTCCTTATAAATTTTTTAAGCGGTCTGCTGGTGGTGGTAACAAGTTTTAAAAGGGTGCATAGTTGCAGTTTCATCTGACTCTCTTCAGAAAACATCGTCAGAAAAAAGAGCAAGAGAGTGACTGTCTCCTCCAAGCCACGACTGGTTAACACCTTTTTGACAATCCCCTATGTGCTGCTCACTACAATGACGGCAGATTTCTATTCTTAGTAAAAAAGAAGTTGTTCATTTTTTAAAAAATTTTAAATTAGCTCTCCCTCTACTGGCCAACTCTTTCAACCAGTCAGAACCTCTCCCTTTTTACCAGTCAGAACTTTTTTCTTTTAACAAATTCGAACTGCTTCTTTCTGCTTATAACCAGTTCGGGCTCTGTTATCCTTTTTTCTGATCATTGCCCTTGAGGATCTTCATTATACTCGCGATATTTCGTCGAAGCGTATAACAAGTGGCGGGATGCCTCTCCGCGGCTTAGCGCCAGTGCAACACAGACCCAAAGACACGTCGCAGCGGTGGCGAGCCGTTGGTGGCACTGTATCCAATGCGACCGACCCGGAAATCGAACTCCAGACCCTCCGCACCATTAGCATAGTCTGAGCAACTGAGCTAACTTGCCACTACATATTGTTTCAGGACTATATTTTTCATTGTTCTGTTTTCTCAATATTTGAAAGATACTGCGGTACCAATTCCAACTTTCCGGAACGAAGAAAATAAATTTCGTCGTTATAAACTATTTGGTCTGTTTCCGGTGAGATCGTGGTGCAAATGTTCTTAAATTACCGGTATATGTAAAATTTCGTAACGAGTTTGGTAGTAAATCCGTTTACCGGTAGCTCAGTCATGGATTGTTTCTGCTGACGTAAACTGAACATTTTGCTTCGGCAGAATTCTCTACTCAACGTGTTCATTCAATCTGTCGATGTACTGTATGCTTTCATATTTTTCGTTGCTAATTCTTGTACAATGAGGGTGCTCCATATAATACGCAAAACAAGATTCAGTATTTCTATGAGTGGAGCAGGCTGTTAGATTTCGCAAAGCGTCATAAGTAAATTCAGATACCTTAAGAGCAATACGTGTACTATGAGGTTTACCCGCATAAACCAAAAGGTTTTTAGAGCTTTTAGGTTTAAAATGACTCACACAATCTTTGATTATATAGGTTATCTTTGCTGTTTTATTGGCTTGGTTTTTTTGCGGATTCGTAACAGCTGTGGGAGGGTTTCCATCTAATTCTTCATCATACGGATACAAGGCAAGGACTGATATTAGATTTGGAGTTTTGACGGAGTCAAGTTGGTTTAGCATCCCTTATCCAGGTATATAATTTTTTATGAAGGCAGCTTTTGCAAAATTTTAGTTTCAGAAGTTAGTTAAGAATTTAAAAAAGCTGTGCGAAGATTTGAAGTTTTTTTACTTTCCAAAGACATTCTCGCGTTTTAAATAAAAATACGAGTAAAAGATATGAGATTTGGGGGGAGATTATGAGAATGATTTTGAGGTTACCAGTGTAATTGGAAATCCTTGTAAGAAGCAAGTAGACTTGAAAGTAACCTATAAGCAGATTGACTATGCCTGTGATGGACTTGATGATGATGCGTCAGGCACGCCTGAACGACGCAAGAGCAGACAGGACAAATTAAAAATTTGAGAAAAATAATTTGGGAGGAGATTGGCAGGCCACAGGCACGGTGCCTGGTAGATTTCTTAAAAACATGCAGGATGGCCATATTGCTTACGCAAAAAAAAAGAATGATGTGGAGCCATCTGAGGTAGAATTAGATGACCAGATATTGCAATTAACGCATCGAGCCAAAAGCCCCAAATACCAGGCAAAACTAAAGTTAGCGAAAACCGATCTGTCAGTCCATTCGGCAATAAGCAGATATTGTAGATAAGCCAACTTCAGGAGCAATGTATCTGAAAAAGCAAGATGAATCTGATGCAGACATCATTGGACTCGCTTCGTTATCATCGATGTACAGTATGCCCTTATCTGTAATACTGGCTTTGACCTAATTTTTAGGTCAATGGGGTTTGCCCACTGTGACGCTTTCTGGAGTTTTGGGGATGATTAGTGGAGTTCTAGCTTCAATCATTGAGTCGATTGGTGATTATTACGCATGCGCGAGGTTGTGTCACATCCCTGCTCCTCCTGACCACGCAATGAACAGGTTGGATAAAAATTAACGCACAAACTTCAATTGCTATGTTTTGTCTCAATTTTCCTGTGAGTTTGATGCTATTGCATTCATTTACCAGCAAGCATTAGGTTTAATCTTACACTTCTTTGATTTTTGCTCTAGGTCCAAAGAGTGTAGTTCACATTATTCAAGTGCAGTATTTCTGACCCGTAGTTCCTGCTACGTAGACTAACACTGATGACGTAAAATGAAGAAGGTGTACACGAAAATAATAAACAAAATATTACGACCATAAAATTTAACAGCACTTATATCTCAATTGGCCATAATATCTAGATTCAAGAGCCACGCTATATATGAAATCAAAGAATATCTCGATTGGCCAAACTATCATCGGCCATACCAACTTATCATTGGCCATATTATCTATATTGGCCATACTATAGAATCAAAGAATGTGTGAATCAGTTTAAAATTAAAACCTCTAAAAACCTTTCGGCTTATACGGGTAAAACTCATATAAAAGCAAACAGTACATCGCTCTTTAGGTTTTTGATTTTTAGGTTATTCTTTAAGTGCAATGATTTGATGAAAAAAATGCTTGAAAAAGTTTGTCGCGAATAAAAACCATCTCAAAATTGAAGCCTTGCTGACAATTAGTGTGGGGAAACTTAACAAACTCAGTAACAGAAAAAAATTACCGTGACCAGCTTGACCATTTTAAATTAGAAGCTTTTCAATGAACTGATAGTTTGATTAAGCTGGCTTTCGTTTTATCTTTGCGCACCTTTAACCACATTGCTGCGGTAAATGCGGTCAGGGTTGTCAATCGGGCTCGGGCTTCTGGGGTCGGCTTCGGACCGGGCTCGGGCTTGGATTTTAAAAATTGCCGGGCTTCAATCGGGTCGGACGTCGGAGCAAAATCGAGATTCCATTTTCTTAACTCTATAAAACGTTGTTGTTTTTAACTGATGTGACTGTGGATGGGTAAAACTTTTTTTCTTTTTCATTACAACTTCTTTAAAATTTAAATTGATGTTTTTGATTTCGAGTTTAAATCGGGCTCTGACTGGCTGATAATTAGGATTCGGGCTCGGGCTTGAAAAATCGAGTTCGGGTCGGTCTCAACATCTTCGGCCTGTTGGCAACTCTGATAACGATTATAAAGAGGCCTTCTTAGCTACAGTATTACTCGAGAAGGTTCCTTGTCCGCAGAATGGTAAATGACTAATAAATTACTCTTCTAATCATTTTCGTTAGAAGATAAAAGTTTGATAATTTTGTTTGTCAAGCAAACTCAGATATGATGTAAAAGAACATTCAACTTACCTCGTCGGATGGTTTCGATTTATTTCAATCTTTCCTTCTTTTTCTATTTTCTTTTTTTTTTTCTGATCAAACAGTTGTAGTTGACTGTCCGCTGAACGTGGTGGCTAAAGGCATCTCTATCGGCGCAGAAGGTCTGGGACTTGATTTGCGGGCCAGTCAAAACAAACGCATTGTTGCCAACGACTCTCCATCGCTGTAACGTTTCTTCTGAGCTGTGTTGCTCAGGCTCTTCACCGCGGAGATGGGCCCACCACTCGTTACACGCTTCGGTGTAATACAGCGAGTATGACGAAGATTTGATTTGAACAATTCTAGTTTTTAAAATCCTGTTCTCTTTCAGGGGAGTATTTATGGAAGGGGTGGGAACTATGATTGTCGGCTTCCTCGGGACAGGAAACGGAACTACGTCATACAGTGAAAATATTGGAGCAATCGGAATAACTAAAGTAAGAAAAATTTTTCTTTGTCGTTGTCGTTGATGGTTGGGGCTGCGGCTCTAGGTAGATTTTCCCAACACATCGCTCTTCTGCAATAGGTGCTTGATTTTGAGGGGAATTTCTTGTTGAAACCAAGCAATTTTTTCTACGAAAATTTACCTTGGGATTCAGAATCGTTTCTTAAGTTTTTAATTTTTAGGTTATAAGTGCAATGATTTAATAATAAAAAAAATGCTGTAAAAAGTTTGCCGCGTATAAAAACCATCCCTAAATTGAAGCCTTGCTGACAATTAGAGTGAGCAAACTTGACAAACTCATTAACAGAAAAAATTACCCTAACGCTAGCTTGACCATTTTGAATCAGAGGCTTGTCAATGAACTGATTGTTTGATTACGTTGGCTTTAGTTTTCTATTTGACTACAAAATGTTGGTGTAAATGTAGGCTACTGATTTCAACATTTCGCAATATTCAGTGTTGTTGTGATAGATCGGCACAGCTTCGTTAATTAGTAATTGGTTAATAACAAATTAACCGAGAAAGCAACCTTACAAAAGCCGGTGAGTTATCTCAGTCGCTGCGGCTGGACACTGGACCGGAGCACGCACTCTTCCCAGAGCGGGAAGACCTCTCTGTCCTATGGCAAAGTGTCTCTCTGCACCAACTGAATGTCAAAGGTTTCACGAAAGCAAAAGTTGACATCATTGAACACCTGACTGAGGTCAACAACGTCACCGTAGTTCTATTACAAGGAACACACTGTGAAGACATCTCCCGACTAAAGATCCCTGGCTATATTCTGGCTTCAAATACTGCTAGCAAGATCTATGGCACAGCAACATTTGTTAAAAACACAACACCTTAGAAATTCATTGCATCATGCCCAGCAGATGCCAAAGTCGAATGGACCACCATTGAAGTGGAATCCATCAAAGTAATCAATGTTTATAAGCCACCACTAGTCACACTTAATCTCGATGATTTTCCCAGTTACAATCAACTAGCATTTATGCTAGTGATCTGCCATAACACGATTTGGGGTAATCACTCGACCAACTCAGATGGACATACTCTCGAAGACTGGGCATCTAAAACCGATGTAAACCTCCTTTTTGATCACAAACAGCCAGAAATATTTTCATTCTGGCAGGTGGGGGACCACTACCAACCCAGACTTGATGTTTGCAAACCTCCGTGGTCCTTTACCACATTGCATTGTTGTGGATCCTTTATCCCGCTCTCAACACCGCTCCTCCCTACTCAAACCCACCAATGCCACAAGCCCTGTTCCGACAAAGCAATTCAAGAGGTGGAATTTTCGAAAAGCTAGATAAAATCAATTTACTGACTTTATCGAAAGTGAAATTCGTTGTTTACCATCCCCCAGCAAATCTAACTTGAACGCAGCATACAGTGCTTTTTGCCTCTTTCTCAATAAGGCTGCAAAAAGATCTATCTCTCGCGGAAGTCGGCAAAACTATATTCCCGCATGGGACAAAGAATGCGACATACTGTACGCAAGATTTACCCAATCAGACTGTAGTTCGGCTGAAGCTGAAAACCGTGCTTCGGAGTTAATCCAATGCCTAGACAAGAAGCGAAAAGAACGATGGGAAAAAGCTGTTTAAGACATTGATTTCACACACACTAGCAGGAAAGCATGGAAAATGTTTAATTGACTATCTGGTAGATGCACCAGACCTAAACGTTTTCCCATTACAGCAAATGCAATTTGCCCATCAACTCCTGGAAAATGGTCACTTTCATGGCGCGGACAAAAATTATGCTAGAGAAGTAAAACAACAAAGCAGGGGCATGTTGCGGAACGCCGCGGGAGTAGACGGTCATCTATGCGAACCCTTTACCATTTCACAGCTAAAAACAGCATTTAAACAACTAAAAATATGCAAGGCACATGGTCCAGGCAACATTCCATTGAAGTTTCTGAAACATTGTTGGCCAAAAAGCCTTGAGTGGTTCTGCAACTTCTACTCAACCTGCACTGACTCCCTCGCAATCCCTAAAATCTGGCGCAAAGCCACTGCTGTTGCCATACTGAAACCCCATAAGCCAGAAACGATGCAAAGAGTTACAGACCAATTTTGCTACTTTGTATCCCATATATGGGATACAAAATAATGGAGCGCCTCCTTTCGTCACGGCTTGAACCGGTCATTGACCCTCAATTCCCCCAAGAACATGATTTTGTCCTGGTTTTGGTCGACCTATCAGCTGCGTACGACACAGTGTGGCAACAAGGCCTCATACTGAAACTCCTCTGTTTGCTCCCGGATCGGAAAATGGTCCACTTCATTGCCAACACATTATCTAATCGTCGATTTGTCCTCAAAACCAGCTGTCCTCGTACACTCAAGAATGGCGTCCCGTAAGGCTTTTCTTTAGCTCCAATGCTCTTCAGCATTTACCTTAGTGACATCCCGAGCACTACTTTCATCAATATGGATATGCTGATGATCTTGCCTTGTTTCACTCTGACAAAACCTGGAACGCAGTGAAAAACACTCTAACCAAAGATACTCTAAAAATCTCTGATTACCTGCTCAAGTGGAGGCTAAAACTTAACACGACTAAGACCACCACCACTGCTTTCACTTGAACAACAGAGATTCAAGCCGCAGGTTAATCATTGATCTCTACGGTATAACTCTACCCCACAATAAAAAACTCTCCTACCTTGTAGTAAAGCTTGATAGACAGTTAACTTTCCGACCTCATCTAAATGCTCTCTGTAGTAAAGTTGAAGCAAGGAACAATCTCTTACGTTGCCTGGCTGGTACCAGTTGGGGCGCCAATGCCACCACGCTCCGAACTGCTGCACTTGTTATTGCATACAGTGCAGCTGAATATGCTGCACCGGCATGGTGCCGTAGCACACGCACCAAAAGATTGGGTAGTGCTCTAAACAACACCATGCAGATTGTTACAGGCTGCTTGTGCCCCACCCCAACATTATTATTGCCCACAATAGCAGGCATAGCACCAGCTAAATTACGAAGGGATGAATCAGTGTATAAACTTGCCGTGCATGCCATCACTGCCAACAACCATCTGTTGTCCAGATATATACCTGTTGCACCGCATGAACTCCCTCGACCAAGACTGAAATCCCGGAAACTCTTTTTCCGCCATGCAGCTGACTTGCTTGCGTCCACATTTAATATTCTACAAAGCTGGAGTGCGGAATGGGAGTCAGTTCACCATCCTCCCCAACTAGGAGTATGTCCAGACATCCGTGCTCCTGCAGGTGCGTCCCTCCCACGCAAACTCTGGGTGACCCTGAATCGCCTTAGATACGGTGTTGGAAAATTTGGTGCAAACATGCTCCGTTGGGGCATTCGTGATTCTGCTTTATGCGAATGTGAATACGAAGAACAAACAGCAGAGCACATCATCCACCACTGCCGAGTCCTACACCCCCCAACGGTATCCTAGATTTAAAGCCCCCAACCGATCCTCAGAAGAGTGGCTACATCGACTCTTATCCATCACCTGAAGAAGAATGCTTCTCAAACGAAAGAAAGAAGACGCTTAACTTTTGCTAACGTTTCGTTAACGCTTATTATTGTCATTCTTTAGCTTCGACTTAGAAAGCCTTGCAAAAAATCAACAATTCGAATAAGCTGAAAACGTGAGGTGAAAACAGCAAAAAAATATTATTTATGAGCAAATGTTGCTGTGACATACAGTTGTGAACATTTCCAAAATTTCAAATTGTTTTGAAATAAATGCCATTTAAAGTGAAAAATTAACAATTTAACGAATTTAATTAGTGTAACTTTCGTTGATTAGGGCAAAATTTGACGAATTACCTTTAACGAAGGTAGATAATTTGTTAATGAAGTACGGTAGTCGTTACCGAAGCTAAAGTTTTTCTATGACTTGCCCATCTATGTTTTAAGCCCATGTGTGAGCAGATTGTTCTGGAAAAGGTCGTAGCGTAGGTATGCTAAAACATGATCGTGAAGATCAAAACTCCAGAGCAGGGGTGGCCAACTAGTCAGATGCTAAGAGCCACATTTCGTACTGTGTTTCAGCAAAGAGCCATATCATACACACAGGGACGCCGAGAGAAATTTCGGGCCCCGGGGCAAAAATTTCGTTTGGAACCTTTAGTCAGTGGTGCCCCAAAACCACGTGATGAGCAAAGAAAAAAAAAGGCCATAGCGTTTGCAGATGTTCGAATTTCGACTCAAAATCAAGTGATGACCAAAAAAAGAGTCATAGCCTCCGCAGATGGTCGAATTTCAGCCCGAAATAAAAAAAAAAAAAAATTATCGCGTCCGCAGGCCGTTGTTTGAGCCGATGAATTTTGCATTCTAAACCTGACAATTCTAAACCCCGGTTCCCCCTGTGTCCCCGGGCCCTCGGACAGTGACCTCTTCTGCCCCCTCTTCTCGGCGGGCCTGCATGCACAATGGATAATGATCGCATTAACATCACCATACCGTTACCTCTTATTGATACACGCACTTTTGCTTAGCGAGATTAGCGATATACCGGCCGGTTAGCTCAGTTGGTAACGACCAGTGACGTAGCGAGAAATTTTCAAAGAGGAGGGGGCATAACTTTTAATTTTTTTCAAGCGTATTTTTTTTTGGCAGAACTAATTTGAAGTTGATTGTGAGACAAAAAAGGCTTTAGAAAGGTCCGGGGGCATGCTCCTTCGAAAAAAATTCAAAAATTTACTAGCTGTAATGGCTGTTTTAGTGTTTTTGAATGATTTTCAAACAAATTTTGTTTAAATTTTTTGACCCTAATTCTGAATGATTCGCCAAATATGATACATTTTGTTTGCACATTGTCTATTGCGCGTGCTTAAGGCGTAAGGCTTGTTGCTATGGAAGAGGTTTAAATTATGAAAAAAGTGTATGCATCAAAAACATTTTTGAAAATGGCTAGTGGGAGGATGCACACCCCTCATCCTACCCCCCTGGATCCGCCCGTGGCCATAAGCTACAGAAACCATCAAGAGTCTGGCATATTTCAATCACTTAATTGGCGCCATTAATTTTGTTCTTTTTTACTAAAAGGCAGAGTCAAAAGGGGGCCATGGCGCAATGTACCCCTTCCCCCTACAAAATACGCTCCTGGTAACGACATTGCTATCGGTACGCGCGGTCTGGGGTTCGTTGCCTGGGCCGGTTAAAGCGGACACAGAACCACCACCGCTGCGATGTTTCTTCGAACTTCGAGACTGTGTTGACCAGACGCAAAGCCAGGGAGATGGACCACGCCACTCGTTACACGCCTCGCAGTGATTCTCTCAACAAAGTGATTATTACGTGATAATGCACCTTTTGCGTTGCCAATCGCTACATGATTGAAGAACTAGGCTGCTGATAGAAGAAACAAAGCATGTGAAAAAGAGCCGCATGAAACTGAGCAAAAAGCTACATGCGGCTCGCGAGCCGCGAGTTGGCCACCCCTGCTCCAGAGGAACAATCTCCTATCTACTTGTTAGCTACCCCACGCAGCAAGAGCCCATAAGCACTGAGCAGCCCAGAGCAAACTTAACTGTGACCTCACAAACAAACTGTTAATCTGAAAGGGGTAGTTGAGTTTTTGTTGGAGACATGACCTTATAATCATGAGATAGGCTTTTATGTTTACAATCATTTACTTCGTTTGTTTTACCAGGTTGGTAGCAGACGGGTGGTGCAAACAGGAGCAATTATTATGCTGATACTGTCGGTCATCGGTAAGTTTGGGGCGCTTTTCACCACCATACCGGACCCAGTTGTTGGTGAGTTGAATTGGTTGCTGTTGTCGTTGCTACTACACTACGTACGTTGCACTTTCAATCTGCCAAGAGTGAACGTATCTAATGGTAAAAATAAGGAAATCGCCTGATAATCTCGGGAGCGAACAATGCGTAGCCTGTTGGTTCTCAGAGTCGTTTTTACGACGATAATCGCACGGTTGACGGTTCATCTCTCACTCAAGCCTCGTAGTTGCGTCTCGTTGTTTCACGATAACTCCAGCGGAAAACTCGGAAACAAAAGTAATTCCCAAGCGAGTCAAGATTCGTCTTACGTATAGCATCTTTGTCGCTTTCTAGTGACAGGAAGACATAGAAGAAGAAATTACTCAATCAATAGGGTGAATTGATTGAAGCCACTTTCATAAGTATAGTGTGATTAGTGAGGATTATCTCATCTAGCTGCGAGCATTGCACATTGCAGAGTTGGTGTTTGTACATTACCTGCAAGAAGCTTAAATATGAATGCTACTTTTTAAGTCACCCCCGAACTCAACCTCCCTTGTAATCTAAAAGTCTTCTTCAACTAGATGATCGTCAGATAGAGCAGGAGAGTTAAAATAAAACGAATGCAGCTGTGACTTCTCTGTTTGATTCTCACTGCGACTTTACTCACTCAGCATTACTTCGTGAT
Organism: Trididemnum miniatum; assembly: GCA_964006365.1. NCBI lineage: Eukaryota > Metazoa > Chordata > Ascidiacea > Aplousobranchia > Didemnidae > Trididemnum > Trididemnum miniatum. The sequence goes on from OZ023251.1 coordinate 18,500,666, forward strand.
TTTAATGTTAATGACAATATGATCTATCAACGGAAATATTATCGATAGGTATCATATCCAAGAATGCCACCATGAAACGTGGGAGAGAATTGAACCCACATCTTTGTCAGCGACATGGTGTGGCGATACCGCACGCAAGTCAGGGATCGTACTTGACGGGTTCGATTCAAGGATGGAGCGAATTGTGTTTGATTAGTATTCACGCTGACTCGAAAAGCGCAAACTCATTTCGCAGTCTTCTTCAATTGCTGTTGAATTTTCAGCGCAATAATAAGTTGAAAATAGCCACATTATTACGCTCTCTTGCCGTGTGCTTGGTTGAGCACTCTCATCTGGAGTCGATTCTTCTGCTTTGCGGCTAGTACCACAAGCAAAAAACATTTGGAGGTCGTAAAATTGAATTTTTGGGTCATCACTCCAGAGTACTCCGAGTCGTGCTCTTTGACCAAATTAGGTCGAAACAGTGGGTATTGGGAGATTGAGTGCACACGTCTGTATGTATATTCTATTAGAATAAACCACGTGGTGATCGTTTTTTCGTGAAAAGCAGTGTAGTGGCTATACGCTGTCAGTTTGAAGATACATAAGTAAATTAAGCCTATGCGTGTATTTTTTTATTGATTTCAGTCGTCAATAAACTATAGCCTACTCTTGAGCGTCGTAGTCCTATGGCCTAATTGTATTTTTTTTTTTTTTTTTCAGGAGGAATGTTTTGTGTTATGTTCAGTATAATCGTTGGAGTTGGAATATCTGGTTTACAATTTGTAAATCTGGATTCGTGCAGAAATCAATTCATTATAGGTTTCTCCATATTCATGGGGATAGCTCTGCCCGATTGGGTGAAGAAAAATAACAAAATGCTCGCAACCGGTGAGCAAGAAAAAATAAATTATACTTTTTAACTTTTTCATGAAAACAACTTGCATGTAAAAATATACAGAAGAAATTGGGATGGCAATTTTGCAAAACTCTGTATTCGTGACTCTTAACAGGGTACCAGTGAAAAATCTGAAAATCCCCGTAAAGATCGTCAAGTTCCGTTCAATATCCATCTTTTTTGCAAGTTGCGCAAACACGTAGTCGTAAGGGAATAATCTTCAAAAATAATAGCTCGAGGGGTAGGGACTGGGAATAATTTTGGAGGGACCCTCTGCTTTCTGCTGACTTAAGCGATTTTTGATATGAAAAACAAATCTTATTGGTTAATTGCATGCGGGTTAGAAGCTAAGTATAAGACGAGATATCTTTGGAAAAATATGTAGGTCTGTGAAGCAGAACCATGCGATAAGCAAATTCCTGAATTTGCTTTGCCAAAATACTGTATAAATGCTTTTTAGAAAAAAGGTTAACTGATAGTTTGGAAAGTGTTGCTATGTCGTCGAAGGCCTGACTATTTGCCGATTAGAGGACCCCGAGGAAAACCCCCATAACTCCATGATTAATGGGCTCCAGGGAAGCGCCGAAAGTTTGTATTTTTTCTTTCAGATTATACCCTTCCTGCTTTTAGCTTAGCAACTCTGGGCTAGCCAACGCAACCCAAAATAATTATAAGGAATTTCAATCAAAATCAAGCCTTCATAAAACTCGAGGTATTACGCCGAAGCGTGTAACGAGTGGCGGGGTTCATCTCAGTGGCTTAGCGCCTAGGCAATAGCGCTCTGAAGAAACATCCCAGCAGTGACCGTCTTGTGGATTTATTTGTATAGGCCTATACCTATTTTTTAAACTCACGTCTCGACATTATGTGCCTAAAACGCAAATTAGTCTGATTGAAAAGACGTTAGATGTAAAATCGCATTGAACTTTTGAGCTGTTTCACACATTTGTTTCATAAATTCCGGCAGGCGGCAGCATATAATGGAGTGGAACACATTTTAGTGCTGTTAGAGCAATTTCTAAGCCAAATTTTGTTTAATTTTTTGCCCCTAACTCTAAGTCCTTCATCAAATATGATACATTTTGTTCGCACATTTTCCATTTATGCGTTCTTAACGCTCATTATTATCGAAGAGGTTAGAAATTATGGAAAAACTGCATTCATCATAATGGCTGGAGGGGGAAATGAATTTCCTACATCCCCTGGATCCGCCCGTGGTTTTGGTTATAACTTATAATTAGGGCCATTCTTTTATTGACCTAAAAAAATTACTTTTGACTTTATTTTAGCAAAATTTTGACTTTATTTTGACCTAACCGCTTTCGCCTATTATTTATGTCTTGTTTCACTTTTTTCATTACTATTGTTTTGTAATCCGCAATTTACACAAATTTTTAAAGAAGGTAGCCTACTCTTGAACATTTTCTCAATTACTCAGTCTTGAAGCTACATAATGCAACAAAGCGACGCATGACGTCAAAACCTAAGTTCGTCGTCGTCGTCGTCGTGTAGTTGGGCATCCTCTTCCGACGGTTTAGATGTTGACGGCGTTGATTTTAAGCCAGCGTCGGGTGTCATCATCCAGGACCAACAGACCTTGTATTCCTTTTGGTGCACGATGTAGGGGGCATGTAGAAATGATGTGGTCTGCAGTTTGCTCAGAGGCACCACACTCACAATTCGGTGAAGGAGCAGCACCCCATTTGTACATGGATGAATGGAATCGCCCTACGCCAGTCCGCAGACGATTCAGTTTTACCCAAGATGTTCTGGGCAAACCCATTCCAAGAGGCTTAGAACTGGCCCTAGGAATAAAAGCATTAAGCCTTGATGCACTTTTCAAGTACTCCATATTCCATACATAATCCATCCATTGCGCTGCGCGAATGTCTGATTCGGTCAGACTATCCAGTAGTTTCTGTGCAGCGGGTACAAACGGGCGTCTTGATTTGAGCCTTCCCTGGTGCGCATTTTGTTTCCCGACCAGCTGCTCATTTAGAATATGATCAGGGTTAAGGGTGGCGCGGTTAGCCAGGGAGAGTGTCGCTCCTCGACGGCGAAGCTCACCTGGCTGGATGCCTGCGAGGATTGGCAAGTAGTCCGTTGGAGTGGGTCGCAGACATCCAGTGACAATGCGCAAGGCGTCATTTAAAACACTGTCGATTAGCCGAGTGTGAGCACTACGACACCAAACAGGTGCGCAGTACTCAGCTGTGGAGTAAACCAGGGACAAGGCGGCTGTTCGCAATGTTTTGGCTCCTGCACCCCATCCCGAGCCTGCAAGTCGCCTCAACAGTGTGACGCGAGTGGAAAGTTTCTTGCGCAATGTCTCTAGGTGATGACGAAAAGTGAGCGACCTGTCCAGCTTTACACCAAGGTAGGTTGGAGTTGGACAGTTTGGCAATAGTTTGCCGTTGTTGAAGATTTTGAGCTCACGTTTCGCCTCTCGGTTGTTTAAATGAAAGGCCGTCGTCATCGTCTTAGTGTGGCTGAGTTTCAGCCTCCAAGTCTGGAGATACGCTGAAAGTGTTGTCATGTCTTGGCTTACAGTGCCCTCCAAAGTCTTCCAGTCTTTCGAGGTATGCATCAATGCCAGGTCGTCGGCATACGCATACTTCTGGGAAATTGTGGAAGGCAGATCGTATGTGTAGATGTTAAAAAGGAGGGGAGCCAAGACTGATCCCTGTGGGAGACCATTTCGCAAACGTCGTAACCTGCTTCGCTTGCTGTCACCGATGGAAAGGGTGAAACTTCTATTTTGGATAAGTTCCATAATCATTTGGACCATGTGTTTATCAGGAAGGAGTCTCAGCAGCTTACATGTGAGGCCACGATGCCAAACAGTGTCATAAGCAGCTGTCAGATCGACAAAAACAGCACCGGCCTTCTTTTTGGTCTCAAATGAGTCCTCGATGTGTTGGCTAAGTAGAACAGTTTGGTCTACTGTGGACTTCCCCTGTCGGAACCCAGCTTGCTCCCGAGGAAGAAGCGGGTCGACAATGGGCTCGATACGGGTGTAATGAGCCTCTCGAGGATCTTGTAGGGGACACAGAGTAAGAGATGGGGCGATAGCTCTTGGGGTCCTCTACAGGTTTCATTGGTTTGGGGATCGCGACAACCAACGCTCTTCTCCAGATTTTTGGAATTTTGAGGTGGTGCAAACAGGATGAAAGAAAGCCACACAGCCAGGATTTTAGGGCAGCTCCAGCATGGAGCAAAAGCTCAGGTCAGATAGAGTCTGGGCCTGGAGCTTTTCCTGGTTTCAGATGTTTGAGGGCGGCTGCGAATTCTGAGGGAGTAAAGCTTCCACAGACATTCACTGCACTTGTTGTAGAGGCCCTCCAAAGATCAGACACTTCTTGAGACACAAGCCGGGATGACTTGTGATCAATATCCTCGTATTTGCTGTTATTGACCAGTACTGATGCGATGGCATTGGCTGAAACTGCACAATGCCGAGGGGAGCGTCGTGATCTACCAGTTAAGTTGTTTAATATGCTCCATGCTTTACGACTGGAGTGAGAAAAGTCGATGGTTTGGACTGCACCAGACCATCGGTCCCTGCGTTTTCTGTCAAACCTGTACAGCAGGGCAGAAGCAACCCTGCTAGAGTCTGATCCCTCAGGCGATTGCAGAAACATCTGATAGAGGTTCTCACACTCGGCATCCCAACACGGAATGTGGTCGTTTCGTCGACCACGTGGGATATACTTTTTGGCTGCTGTGCTGATGGCATTACAGAAGTCCTGGTATGTCCGGTCCACATCAGATGTATCAGGTGGCAACGAGCTCTTAGCGAGTTGGTTGGTCAGGGCATTGTAATGGCTCCATTTGGCCTTGCGGAAGTTCCATCGCTTAACAGGCATACTCGGAACTGACAGAGTGAGCCTTGGTGGAACGATGAGCGAAGGTCGGTGTTGTGACCTAGGAAACTTCTCTAAAATACGCCTGTCAGGTAAGCGACTATCAGGACCAACACTAACAAACGCCAGGTCCGGGTTGGTGCCAGTGTTCCAGCGGCCTGAATGGAAAGTGGCCATGTCCTTTGGGTCATGGAGAGGGACAAGACTATTAAGGCTTGCCCAAGCAACAAGGCACTCTCCATCAGCGCTGTTGCTGCTGTAGCCCCAATTCACATGCGGACAGTTGAAATCACCCGAGTACAGGACAGGGTGTGGAAACACTGGCAGGTCGGTAGTCTGCAATGGTGTAGGTGGAGGTTTGTAAACATTGACAATTTTATAGCCATCAACGTCTACGCATAACCACTCAGTCTCTGATGTAAATGGGGACTGATCTACTAGGGTCCATTTTAGTCGCTCATGGACAAATGTAGCAAGGCCGTGTATCCTGTTTAAACAGGACCCAGCTAGTGCAAAGCCTGGAATCACAAGCTTGTCGGTAAAAGATCAGTGGGTCTCCTGTAGTAGGATGACGAGTGCCTCAAACTGCACAGCGAGATGGTGAAGGACATTCATCTTGCTTGCGGTGAGGCCTTCAATGTTCAGCTGCAGGATTGCTGGCCTTCGGAACTTGTTGACGATGTGCCCTGAAGCAGGGCAAACATCGCCCCGTCCTGAAAAGGACGTTTGCCGGTTAGTAGGCCTTGGCTGAGCATTGAGAAGAGTGGATACCCTTCCGGGTCGGCAGATTTGGTTTCGGTCTGTCATTGTAACTTTGCAAGTAAAAAGCTTTGTACAGACTTAATCACAGCCCGGGCTACAAGGAAGCATCTGCCATTCGGGCCAAAAAACCTAAGTTAACGAGCCATTTTGTGTACCGGTATCAATTCATAGTGTCAAAAAAAAAATCAAATCTTCATTATACTCGCGGTATTACGCCGAAGCGTGTAAACGAGTGACGAGTCCGTCTCCGCGGCTGAGCCCCTGGGCTACACAGCAGCTCCGAACAAACGTCGCAGCGGTGGCGAGCCGTAGGCGACATTGTGTCGCCTAGCCGTTGGCAACATTTGACCGACCCGGGATTTGAACCCCGGACTTCGCGCCCCGATAGCGTGTCAGTTTAGCAACAGAGCTAACGACCGGTTCAATGAATTTATAGTGTGTGATACAAAAATGCGTTGTTATCGCAGCTGTATTGTGCTGTACATGAACTGTTTGTCTGCGATTATGGATGTTTCTAACGAAAACCACGAAGTATAGGACGATTTCATGCATAATAAGTGCGGTTTCCTTCTCAATTACCACACGCATTTTTACTATAGCAACTATTTCAGAGTAATCAAATAAACCTGCGCATAAAATTAGCTCAAAAATTTAGAAAAATGTAAAAGAAATATACGTTTTTTCATTTTTGTAAGGAAATTTATAATGAAGACAATTTTGACAAGTTTTGTCTTTATGCAAAATTTTGACTTTATTTTGACCTATAAAATCTAGCTAAACAGACTCCTCAACACCTGAAACGAACGTAACTTTTGATCACGTAATAAAGTCCTGAAAAATTTTTGACTTTATTAACTTCAGCTGGCCCTATTTATAATTTAGAAGCTCTGCGTCAACCAATTTTGGCCAACAGTGAGCTATGAGTTGTTGGACATGAAATCTTTTTATCCAATGAAACAAAACTAACAAAGCATGAATTCCACACAGAAAACGAAAATTATTTTAGTACAACTTTATGCCAGTTTTCGTATTTGTGGGAACTTATTCTGATCTTGGCCGAGCCCCTGGGGTTCCGTTGAACCCTATTTCAAAATCACTTAGCTAAGCTAACCTGCCGGTCTTTTCTTTGGTGCTTTTAGATGGCGTCTATCAAAACGTTATCAGTCAGCATCACAGAGATCATGAAACTGAATCAAATCTTTATTATACTCGCGGTATTACGCCGAAGCGTGTAACGAGTGATGGTGGGGCCCATCTCCGCCGCTTAGCACTTGAGCTAGTACACAGCTTCGAAAAAACGTCGCAGCGGTGGTGAGCCATTGGCGACACTGTGCCGATTTGACCGACCCGGGATTTGAACCCCAGACCTTGCGCACCGATAGCGTGTGCGCTAAGCAACTGAGCTAACGGCCGGTGATCACGGAACTAAACTTCACAAATTTGATGATAAGAAACACGTATAGCTATTTACAAGTATGATCTGCAGTATAAGCCGAAGTCATTTACAGCCTACGCTTTCATCACTGAATGATTGGCAGGCTCGCAAGGATTTGATCAGGTTCTTAGCGTTCTCTTGACAACCGGGATATTTGTAGCGGGAATCTTAGGTTTCGCCTTGGATAATACAATTCCAGGTAAGGACTCTGAATTATGCTCACCAATATGCTGAGATTTATCTGTTTGCTGGACATTTTTTCGGATGGTTTTAAAGCTAAAAGGTGTCGAATTGAAAACTTTGATACAAAAAAAAGACCCAAAATTTGAGGCATTTGAATTTATGAGACGTTTTGATTTGCACTCAAATCATTGTAGAAATATCAGCAATTTACGGCTACTTAAAAAAAACAAGTTAAATTTGGAAATAACTTCTTTCAAACTAAATATTATGTACAGACTTATTGCAAACTCTGCGTTGTAATCGTTAGAATTCAGTTCTTCTTATAACACAAATGCCTGAGAAGGATTTTTTGCAGTTTGCAACTACATCAGTTTCAAGAACTGAAAAAAAAACTTTCCGCCCAACCCGTTTGCCCGTGAAAAAGCGTAGGACAAGGCAGGCACTATGTCTGCTTGGTCTGCTTGCAGCCCAGAAAACATAACGAAATGTCAGCGCTAAGGTCACAATTTGTACGCAATGCAAAAACGCAAGTATGTAAGCGCAACAGCAGACAGTTCTCAAATCTTTCAATCCTTCTTGTTTTCAGGAACTCCAGAAGAACGAGGATTAGTCAAATGGAATCAACAACATTCGGTCGGACAAAACAACATCTTTGATCGCGCCATTTATGAATTCCCACGTAAGCGTGACGTCATTTGTACTTTCTATGAGGTTTTTCACCATGTAAACTTCACCCATTAGTTTGCGGCATTGATGGTATGTTCTTGACTGAAAGGTAAAAATTGATCAACGAGAAAGGAAGGAGTAAATGCCGTTACATCTGCGTTTGGACGCAATGCATTTCCAGCTATTGACATTTATTATCTGAAAATAATACTTGACTTTGAACTTCCAAGAACCTGAAAGTGTTCATTGCTTTCGCACGAGTTTGTGTTGCCAGGACAGTGTTAAGGCCCAGCAGAAAACAATAATTTTGTAACAGCACAGAAAGCACAATCAGGCATTTAACGGTCTTGGTCTTTTTTACTCCCATTAAAAGAAAAATTTCACGCGTTAATGAAGAGCGGCTACAAGCTAGGCTGCTCCATTTACGTTGCATGCCTGTTACAAAAACTTCCAAAACTCAGCCTGCATATGCATATTGATAATATCTTGCATAAGTTATGCCAGAAAATATTCATTTGCGGACACAAAATAATGATTTGCGAACTCTTTGATTAATTATAATAATGCGTAACACCTGAAGCACACATGAATCGAAAATGTGAGGAAAGAAATTCTTCACATTTGGGGAAGAAGTCACAATTACAGCAAAAATTTAAGCAAAAATTGCCTTGAAAATAGCTCAAAATGCACTAAACTGACGATTGCCGTACGTAAGCTAAATTTTCGAAAAAATTCAGGGATAGCATTCCCCGTACCCAGTGGCGTACGCAAGGGGGGAGGGGGGGTTCAGGGGTCAACTTGTCGATTAGAGATGAAGTGAAAACTTATCTTTTTTAAAATGATACGCCTTCTGTTTGCCCTTCCTTCGAGCTGGCAAAAATTTCCAACGTTCCGTCTGTTCCATCCAATTTTCTTATTTAATCTCAAGATACTTTGACTGTGATGTAACAGCAACGGTAGATTAACTTTTGCGATGTGTCGCTTTAACCACATTTTTGTCATTTCTGCTGCTGAGAAGCAACAAATATAGCAGTTTCCTTTAATATATAAAAACAGTGGCGTACGCACGGGGGGAATGGAGGTCAAAAAACCCTCATCGACGATTTAAAAAAATAAAAACCTCTCTTTGAAACAATCCGCCTTTTTTCATACAGAGTTTGCCAAAATTGCTGTCATGTTTTTCTGTGCAATCCAACTTGCTTATTAATCTCGAGAAACTTTCATACTGATGCAATAATTCCGGTAGTCAAACTTTTTTGGTGGTTGCGCTTGAACCAACGACTAACACAAAATGCAAGCCAGGCCAAAGTCAATGGGTATTGTTAAAGTCGGAGTCGTGTTGTGATGTCATGAAGCGATTGTTTTCAACGGCTATCAAGGCTGGACAACACAACGTTCCAGCGCAGGAGGTATTCTTGGAAGAGAATGGATGCAACGTAGGCGGATGTTCCGCTTGCGATGTCATAACTTTGAGTTAACCAAAGACATCGCTATCGGCTTGGGAGGTTTTGGATTCAATTTCTAGGCCGGTACCGGTCGTTAGCTTAATGGTCAAGCGCGGAACGGACTATCGGTGCGGGAGGTCTGGGGCTTGATTCCCGGGCCGGTCAAATCGGCACAGCGTCGCCAACAGCTCGCCAATGCTGCGACTTTTCTGTGTTCCCCAGTCGCTAAGTCGCGGAGATGACCCCTAGTAGCGTATGCAAGGGAGGGGGCCGGGAGTCATCCCCCTTGACAATTGCAGAAAAAACTAATTCTTAATTTTGAAACAAACCGACTTTTCTTCGAGCAGAGCTTGCCGAAATTGCTATCATGTTTTTTCTGTTCGGTCCAACTTTCTAATTTAAGCTCGCGAAACTTTCATTACCATACGATATGCAACAATACTGGTAGTCCAACTTTTCTGATGTGTTTTGCTTGAACTGCACTTTTGTCATTGATGCTGCTGCTGTGAAGCAGTTGGTAAGTAGGAGTTTCCTTAAATACGGTGTCTCTGCAGTAGCTATGGCTGCACACAATTTTTTTTTTTAATCAAATCAAATCTTTACTGTACTCGTTTCATTAAACTCGCTGCAGTACCGAAGTATGGTGGCGAGTGGCGGGTTCCGAACCTGCGTCTTAGCGCTTGGGCAACACAGGTCCGAAGAAACATCGCAGCGTGTCGCGAAATAGGAAATGGTATTACTTCGCTGACAGGACGATTGATAAGAGTTGTATGACAAACCGTAGGAATTAATTTGTTCTTAGATCTGACCTCTCAAACAAACCAAGATCTTCTTCACCAAACGAATATAATAATCGACCCAACTTAACTCACTTAGCTACGGTACTCACCGTACTACTTTTCAATAAACACAAGCACCACTGCTCACTTCAGTAACACCACACAGCAAGGGCTATACCCTTCAGCATACAACAAAATTGCTTACTCTACGCACACTAAATCTACACTCGAATAATTACGGTCGAAAATTCACGCCTATTTATCCTCTAAATTCAGTTTTGAGAACGTTCTCTAGCATACTCAAAAAGAAACAAGAAGAGAAATCACATGACATGCAAAACTCACACCAAATCACAGTAGGCCTACACACGATTGTGACGTCAAAGAGATAATCATTTGACGTGCAAAAATTCACACCAAACCGCAATAAACTCAATTGCGACGTCACAAGCACAGTCAGTCAGCTTTTATTTTGTCACGGTAGGTAAAATAACGCAAAAAACATAAATTTTGATCCAGTGAAAATACGTAACGGAAAGATCTGTCCAGAATATTCACGCGAGAAATTACGTCAGTAAGAAATTATGACTTCATAATGCAACCTTACGAAACAATCCCACGAATAAAACTTCGCAAAACAAAGCATTGATCTAGAACCTACTGCAGTATCTTCCGCATCGATAGCGACATCTGTAACACTACGCTATAACCGTCCGGTTTGATGAAAAATTATTATAAACGTTAACAGTCTAAATTGACACTGCCAGTGACGTCACATTGTGATGACGTAGTATTTTACGTCATCACGATGTGACGTCACTGAACCCCCCATTGAAAAATCTTGCGTACGCCACTTGATCCGTTATTTTTTCCCATTTTACATAAAATTAATTCGATGTACTTCTTAAACGGCGTCAAAAAATGTTTCAAAAAACTTGCGTCTTCTTCGGGGAAAGTTATGTTTGGTAGCCCCTGGCTTATAATATTGTAAAGAAATGGATACATAGTCATATCAAAATCTCCTCCCCCCTCAAACATTTCTCTGGATTCGGCCCTGCCATGGCTTGCTTATGAGATAGGCCTAAACAGATTTTGTTTAACTCAACTTTCGTTGGCCTGAAACGAGGTGAATTTTACCGGATTGGACCATTGGATTTTGTCATGTTTCCATTATAACAACGAGAAATGCTTACATAAACGCAAAAAATTGTTTAGACTGCGGTACCAATAGTTTACGTAACTGCTTGAAAAGTAACCAATTATCGCTGACTTGGAGCTTTCAAATATCTGTCCTTAGGTTAATTCTGCAACTCAATAATTCCGTGGATAATGATTTAATACTTTGTTAACAGGAGTACTTCAAGAACATCTCAATAAATCTGGAGTTTGCTACGAAAAAATTCCTATTTGCCCGACATTTCGTCTCCACCCAGAGATAAAGCTCAGTAAGCCGAGTACTGCACACAGCACTGGTGCTGTGCTGGAGGAATTGCAGAACAGCAAAAACATGTCATTGCTTACAGTTACAGAATACACCCGTTGAATTTCTCATCTTTTCTAAGAGTGCATAATGCGGTGTAGAAAAAGAGCCAGGGGGGTTATTACAGGATGCTCGCTAAGCGGTTTGCGAGCTCGCAAACTGCTCGGTTAAAACAATTTTTTCGCTAACGCGCTTTTCAGGATTGCAGGATTTTCCGAACTCGCTCGGCAAGTAGCGAGAAAAGAAATGAGCACGCTAAGCTACCGAGCGACAATGTCATACACAACTAGCCACGGCAAAGCGCAGTTTTTTAGATCATACAGTGTTGTTCGAATTAATTGAAATCGACTCTTCTCTCACGTTGGTTTATCCTGCAAAGGAAACAATGTTTATAGTTTATTTATTGTTTACATTTGATGCAACCGGTCAATAATCTACACAAGTTTATGACGTCATATAGTGCATTATTACGTCATAACGAATGCTTAAAGCAGAATGTCAGAATCAGTTTTATTTTTGACGCAAAAACACAATGCTGATAGAACAACAGCTGGCCTGCGACAAAGGAAAGGCTGCGAAGGGACCAAAGTGGTCTTCGAGTCAAGCAGCCACCTTTAAAGCAGAATAAATAGAAAATCTGTAATTTATATTGTGACAGAAAGCGTATAAAATAAAAACTGTCGAAGAAAAAAAAAAACAAAAAAGCAAAGCCCCCCCCCCAAAAAAAAAGATAAAAAACAAAAAACAACAAATATAAAAGCAAGTTTTAGTTTGGATATTATTTAACTAATGTTTATACTTCAATAATGCTGCAGTGTTAAGATAAAATTTGGTAATCATTCAATAATAGAAATTTGTATTTTGTTTTGAATTGGTTTAGTGACTTTAAATTTCTAATTTTTGGATCAATGCTGTTCCATAATTTAGCACCCTGATATTGAATTGAGTTTTGTAGGCGATTTGTTCTGTAAAACGGAATGAAGTAATTGTTTTGGTTTGCAGTACGTGTACATTTTGTATGAACTTGACTGGTTTCTTGAAATAAATTATTCATACCAGCTGGTAATTTATTAGTTCTATATTTGTACATGAAAATTGCAGTTTCAAGTTTATATATATCTACGATTTTTAGAATTTTGAGTTTTTTGTAAAATGGTGTCGCACGATCTCTCCACTTTCCCCCTCCTATTACTTTAATTGCTTCGTTTTGTAGCACTTTAATTTTGCTAAGATAGGTTTTAGAAGTAGATCCCCAGAGAAGAATGCCATATTGTAAGTGTCAGTGGCTACTGCTGCAAAAAAACAAGCTGGAAGTTTGTCATGGCGGATGCTACTTCTAGAAAACGTGCTAGTGTATATTGTTCATGCAAACATTTCGAACTTAACCAAAAAAATGTTGCACAAATCTCTTGGAATGAATAGGGCAACCGTTTGCTGGGTTATTAAGCAATTCAATGCAACAGGACGCGTAAATCCCAAAGAAAAGGAAAATGTGACAAAAAAAGGTTTCCCTTCTCTAGGGATGAATCTTGAATTTTGAGGGCAAGCAAACAAAGTTTTTCTTGGGAAGGGAAACCTTTTTCTTCCACATGTTCCTTTTCTTTGGGGGTTACGGGTCCTGCTGCATTGAATTGCTAAATAAGTTTAACAAGTTTATTTGTCAAGCACCATCACATTTTATGTGTAAAACAAAGTCATTGAAGTCATTGACTTGAAAAGGTGTTAGTGAAAAGACCATAAGGTTATCTAAGTCAACCACCACCTTCGCACCATCTTTGAAATTTGGTTTAACTCAAAACAAATTGTTTGACTAGATACACACAAAAGAAACTAAAATAAAAAACTAAAAAAAAAAAAAAAAAAACAATAAAAAAAAATTAATAAATAAATAACACACACACACATACTCAGTATATGCAGGAATCACCTATTGAGGAACATGCAATAAATTGGAAATTTTAAATTTTTGCCTTTTGCATAACAGAAATTTGAATTTAGCACTGCGAGATTATGTGTTCTTTGTACAGTTTTGCAAATGTTCGTAAGGAATAATTTTTCAGATTACTTGGGACGCTTGTCCAGTAGGCTATTTTGGACCAAGTATTTCAATATTTGTTCTGCCAAATTTAGATTTAGTTCTCTTTGAAAAGTAATTTTCATTTACTCGTTTTTTTGTGTTTTAGGTATGCATTGATTTTAATGCAATGTATGCAGATGGATTTACCCCTGCGTATTGTTTTAAATTTACTTGATACCTATGTTTGCAAACTTCGAGTTTATGGATGTCGTCTATTTTTAATAAATTCAAGGATTTGAAGAAAGGTGTTGAATGTGCATTGTATCTACTATCAGTGATTAATCGAACAGCTCGTTTTTGTGATTTTATTGAGGGATTTACTTTGGTTTTGGAAGCAGCGCTAATATGTTATTATGCAATATTGTATATGGCGTTGGATCATTGCATAATATACATTAAGCAGGGTTTTCTGATTGACATAGTTTTTGAACCTCGCCAAAGCCCAGCAACCGCGTGCTATTTTAGAACATACACTGCTTGCTTGTTTTTTCCACGTCAACTTATTATCTATGTAGATGCCTAGATATTTTGAACAACTGTTTTGTTTAATGATGTGATTATTTATCTTTATTTGAAAAGCTTTTTGGTGGTACAGAATTTCAAAACAGATTTTAAAAACGCCGAAAACATCTTTTAAATTTAGGTAGTCTTGAAAAAGACTGTTTTTGAACCAAACATTTTCGTCTCGCTCTCTTCAGGGTTCAACGCGAGAGTTAATTGAGAAGGAAAAAGGTGGTCCATATATTATCATCAGCTTCATCGAAAAATCTGCAACAAAAAAGGAAAAAGGGCTGCGATTGGTTGTTAAAAGACGGACGGATTGTGATTGGTCGAATATGGATGAATTTTAGAATCTAACTCAACTATCGGAGAATTTGCAGTGAGTAGACAAATTCCTTTTGACGGCACAGAATAGGTTTCAGCGTTTTGATGAAAGTTGCCTCTAGCGCCCCCAAGTGGAAATTTGTTCTCGCTTTTGCCAAAACCGAAAACTGGTCAATATGATAATGAGAGGCACAATCAGGATGTTGGATTAAGTGTAGACCAATAGCTGAATCACAGTCTAGTTGATTGAGTGGAGTAGTAATTTTGCAGTTACGTTTGGGAAGAAACGTAACTGCAAAATTACTACTACCAAACGTAACTTCATCTTCCCAAACGTGACTGCAAAATTACTACTCCACTCAATCAACTAGACTGTGATTCAGCTATTGGTCTACACTTAATCCAACATCCTGATTGTGCCTCTCATTATCATATTGACCAGTTTTCGGTTTTGGCAAAAGCGAGAACAAATTTCCACTTGGGGGCGCTGGAGGCAACTTTCATCAAAACGCTGAAACCTATTCTGTGCCGTCAAAAGGAATTTGTCTACTCACTGCAAATTCTCCAATAGTTGAGTTAGATTCTAAAATTCATCCATATTCGACCAATCACAATCCGTCCGTCTTTTAACAACCAATCGCAGCCCTTTTTCCTTTTTTGTTGCAGATTTTTCGATGAAGCTGATGATAATATATGGACCACCTTTTTCCTTCTCAATTAACTCTCGCGTTGAACCCTGAAGAGAGCGAGACGAAAATGTTTGGTTCAAAAACAGTCTTTTTCAAGACTACCTAAATTTAAAAGATGCTTTCGGCGTTTTTTAAATTTATCTTTATTTCAAGTGAACTTTTAATTTTTGTTCTTGTGATTAGTAGATATTTAGTAGTTAAAAAAGATTATTGATAATTTGTTACATCTCATCCAATCACAAATATTTTCTAATTCATTATTCACGTTATTTCGTAGCTCTTTATCTTTACAATGAGACATAGTTAAGTTTGTGTCATCTGCAAATAATTTTACGTTGAATTTAGTTACAGACGGTAGATCATTGACATATAATGTAAACAAGAGAGGATCTAGTGTAGATCCCTGTGGGATTCCACATGTCACGTCATTCATCTTTGATGATATACCATTAACAAGCATAAACATTTTTCGAGTGCTCAAATAACTATTAAACAACTGAAGTGTTATTCCACGAATTCCATGTATTTCCATTTTTTTAAACAAAATTTCATGATCAACAGTACCAAATGCCTTGGCAAGGTCAAGAAATATTGAACATGCTATTTTCCTATTATCTATACTTTTTATAATTTCACTACTAATTTTGGATACAGACATAGAGTACGAGTATTTTGATCTAAAACCATACTGACTACTTGTTACTAGATTTTTTTTATTTAGAAAATTGATAAGTTGGCTATATAGACATTTCTCAAAAATTTTGCTAAAAGGTGAAAGCAAGGTAATTGGACGATAATTATTGGAACACTTATTCTTCGGCCCCTTTTTGTAGATTGGAGTTAGTTGAGAAATTTTTAAGATATCTGGGAAAACCCCTTTAGATATGCAGTCGTTGTATAAATTCGTTAATTGAGGGGTAACAACAACTGAGGCAATTTTAATAAACTTTATTGGAATGTTATTTATACCGGTAAATTTTCTACTGTTTATGTTTCTTATATGATAAAGTATTTCTTCTTCTGTAATTGGGCTTAAGTAGAAAGAGTATGGTGTACTCGTGATATTATTGATGAAATTACTTCTTGCAAGAGGGATGTCTTTAGCCATGGATGGTCCTACTTCTGGAAAATAATTATTAAATGTGTTGCTGATTGCAGGTGGATCTGTATGTATCACACCCTTGTCAAGAATTTGGTTTATACATAAGTTATTCCTTGTAGGTACTTTGTTCTGAATTTCATTAATTGGTTTCCAAACTTTTTGGGATTTATGCATGTTTTCTTGTGATATAGCCTTTAGCATGCTCCTTAACATGATATGTAATATAGCCTTTTAGCATGCTCCTTAACATGAGTTAACTTGTTTCTGTATATTTTATAATCTCGAGCAAATGTGGGTTTGGTTGGATTTTTTAATTTAAGCCGATTGAGCTTATTTTTTGTTTTTATAAATTTTTTTATTGCACTGGTTAGGTTTTTGCCTAAAGTGCTTCTCTTTGCGACTTAAATTTTTCATTGGTGCATTTTTATTTATGACATTGTGAAATATTTGAATAAAAAAGTACTTCATGTTTTTAATTTTAATAGGTATTAATTGATTTCTTTGGGGAGAACTATGTACAGAGAAAAATATAGGAAGATGATCAGAGATATCATATTCAAGGATAGAACAGCTTAAGCGATTTTCCAAGTCATTTGTATACAAATGGTCTAATAACGTAGAACATGTAGCAGAGATGCGTGTTGGTACATTCACTAATGAGCTGCAGCCTAAGCTGACAAGCAAATCAGTATATTCTTGAATTTTTATATTGGTACTACCCCGAAGAAGATCA
Organism: Trididemnum miniatum; assembly: GCA_964006365.1. NCBI lineage: Eukaryota > Metazoa > Chordata > Ascidiacea > Aplousobranchia > Didemnidae > Trididemnum > Trididemnum miniatum. Next base: position 18,517,582 of record OZ023251.1, read on the forward strand.
GTGTTGATATCACCACAAATCTAGTACTTGAGTTTAAGATTATTTAGTTTACAAATGTTTTCACCAAGTTTTTCTTGAAAATCATTAATATCAGCTCTCGGATGTCGATATAACACTCCTAGTATGATTTCTTTGTTGTTTTTCATAGCAATATTTAGTCAGAGATGTTCACAATTTGTCAAACTGTTATCTAGATCTTGATTGAATTCAGTGTATTGAAGAATATTTTTAACATAACAACCCACTCCGCCAGCAAGGCTTTTATTTTGTTTCATATTGTTCTTAAAAGGAGAGTGTATGAATGAATAGCCGTGAAAACAAATTTTATCCAGTTTACTTGGTCCAGCCATGTCTCTGATATTGCAATAAGTCTGGGGTCATTTTCACTGCATTTGTTAATTCTTTATCTAAATTTTTTATCAAACTTCTTATATTCACATGCAACACTGTAATTTCATTATCATCAACTTGTTGCATTGAATCACTGGCTCTTTTATATAAGGATAATATTTCTGGTGGTAATGATTTCAAAAAATGTGGCAAGTTTTGAGCAGTTTTTGATTTGAAGCTGAACAAATCATGAAATTCCTTATCAGATTGTAATTGAAAGGGTAAAGTATTTTGTGCACACTTGTAACAATAGTAAGGTTCATCAGCATTACATTAGTGTGTAAACTGTGTTAAGCTAAGTTGTGTGTTAATGCATTTTAGGTGATACCATTTGTGGCATAAGTCACAGAATATACAATTTTGGTCGCTTTTTGTAATTATATTACATTCCTTACACTTGGTGTCCACTACTATAGTCAAATTATCAGAGTGATTAAAGTCCGAGTATTTGCAGTCTTCCTCAATAGGTGCACAAACAAGGTCAACAGTGTTCATAAGTTGTTTAAAAATTGAATTAGTCAATTCACTGGTTTGGTAATAATAATGCAAAATCGTTCAGTAGTTTAGCAATTGCTAAGAAAAATAAGAATGCAAAATAGCCAACTTTGTAGACCATAGGCCTACTAGCACAGGAAAGTTGATACGGCAAAATTAGTCCGGTAGTCTAAACAAGTAATTGATTTATGGCCCATGGGACATACCATCCATCATCATCTTGAGGAACTAGTTATGCAATGTTGGGATCAAAGACTAATTTTATTCTAAGCTTTATTCCGCTTGGCTCCTTTGTGTAGAAAATAGCTCCATCCAAGGTCCAGTACGAGAATATTTTACCTTTAGACCGAAGATCTTTCAGCAGATTGATGCATGACATTCTTGTGGTAGTTAAACATTCAGTAATTAGAAATGGCTGTTTAGCCAATAACTGAACTATATATTATTTGTTTCAGGTCATGACGAGTAAACTAAACAATTATAGGTGGAATTCTTTCTTTCTCCTTTGATAGAGTATTACCGGTAGGTTTGGAGACCAGTCCATGTGTTCTGTCCACATCACAGTCATTGATATTAATTTTCAGATAGTTTCCAAAAAAATCTTTTGCAACTTCATAAGTGTTTTCATTCTTTTCTTTTTTAATACCATGTATCAGTAAGCAGTTTCTCCTGCCATCCAACTTTTCTTCCAGGTTTTTGGTGTTTTCCTTCATCTTTTCACATGCTTTCTTTAGTTTTTCATTTACCTTTTCTTCTATTTGCATTTCAATGGCAGTGTGGAAATCTTCACTTGCTAATAAGGTTAGTTAGTTCAGCAATTAAATTCTTCATAAATATTTCATTTTTGACTAAGGAACAAGTCACACTTTCTTCAGTAATCTCTTTATTGTGAGTTGGGGTACTTTGCTTGGGGACAATCTCAATTCCGGATTCACTGATGGCGCCTTTCAATAGTGTTGGGTGAAGCAGTAAATTTTTGACAATAGGTTTGACCATATCTTCAGTTATTTGACTTTTTTGAGGTATGATTGCAGATTGTAATTAGACGCAATATTGTACTAGTAGACTTACAGATTTTTACTATCCACTATCAAATTCTCAATTATCTGAAACTTAATCAAATAGAATTATCTGAAACTTATGCATACGGTTGCCCCACTCATTCCAAGAGATTTGTGCAACATTTTTTTGGTTAAGTTCGAAATGTTTGCATGAACAATATACACTAGCACGTTTTCTAGAAGTAGCATCCGCCATGACAAACTTCCAGCTTGTTTTTTTGCAGCAGTAGCCGCTGACATTCTGCTTTAAGCATTTGTTATGACGTAATAATGCACTATATGACGTCACAAACTTGTTTAGAATATTGACCTGTTGCATTAGATGTAAACAATAAATAAACTATAAACATTATTTCCTTTGCAAGATAAACCAAAGTGAGAGAATGAAAAAAAGAGTCGATTTCAATTAATTCAAACAATACTGTAGTTGATGCACAATATTGAGCTTTACACGACTCCCAGGCTTGTTGTGAAATGGTAGACTTAAGTTCAAGCTTATTCACGCATACGAAAGAAACTAAGGCTCATCAAGTCGCTACACTCTATCTCAAAAATGTCTAATGTCAACAAAAAAAATCAGATTTTCAAAAATAAAAAAGCAAAACAACAAAAATGCAAAGCATAGTCAACATACAACTACATACACATCAAACTAAGATTAGCATACTAGCTGTTGATTACTGGCTGGCCCCTAGTCTAGTGCTAAAACTGTGCTAATATTGCAACGGGTTGTTGTTGTCCCGGGTTTAAGTGCTCCGGGTTGTGAAGTTACCTTTCTTTCTTCTTGCACCGGTTTATACTTTCTTTCTTCTATTTTCTCCGACTCTGGCAAGCTTACTTTTACCCAACACGTTTTATTACTTAAAAGCCTAATCCAGGTTCAGCCCTGATCTTAATAAAAGAGGATTTGCAACTTATTCAAATAGAATCATCAGAAAACAAATTTCACTGATTGCTAGCACACTCACTACTATAGCAAACTAGGCTAGGCTAACAGTAACACATCTCATCACTTAGGCTGTAGCCTCAAGTACAACATAATCTTCACATACTACAGTACTCAGCTACTAACTATAAGTAACAGTACACAACAATAAACTTTACACTTTCTGGGATCTCTACCAACGTAACCACTTCGCAGAATTAATAAAAAGCACATGGAAGAACATTACTGGACGGTTGCCAACCGACTCGAATCGGAGTCACAGTAGCCCACACACTTCGTACAATCCTACAACCAGTACACTACCTCCCACGGCAGAAGACCTGTCCGCAGGTCTTTAACAACCCGAAGCATACACAAAGTTAGCCACAAAAAGAAAAAAAAAAACATTTTCACTCCTAAAGACCAAAACATATAGACAGTAAGCAACTGAGCACAAAACCAAAGTACACTTGGACTATAACCAGATCACACATTCTAAAATTAAGACTCAACCGTGTAACCAACATGTCACATAAGCTTGGCAGAAAAAAAAATGCACACAATATCATGAAAATTCCCAATCCCAAAGCGATCGGGTGGTTTGCATATGCGAACAACATGTCATTTCAACATGTCATTACTGTTTGTTTCTTCAGAATCAGAATCCTCACAGTTTGGCAGATCCCATCGATTTTCAGAACAAGGTAAGCAAAACTTTAACAAATTAAAATGGTACTGACGATTTCTTTTCTTCTTCCCAGGTTGAACCCATTCAAGAGTATATATTATCACTCCAGTGCGGCTCACAACTTTCCAGGACCCACACCAAACTTCACCTAACTTCCCACGGCTACCCTTAGGTGTCAGTACGTATACTAAATCCCCAATCCCATAAGGCCTGTAACGACCATAGTGTTGTGACCTGTGACCTATCCTTGGTATGTTCGTGTGATTTGGAAAGGTGTAAACTAGTGTCCCGAAAGGCTGTTTGCAGATTGTGACGTAGTTGTCTAGCATACTCGGTAACTAATTGTGGTTCAACCTCTGGAGAAGGGAAAATAACATGAGCAGGGAGCCTCATTTCGCGCCCAGTCATAAGATAGTTGGGAGTAAATCCTGTTGAAGAGTGTCGAGTAGACCGGTAAGCCATGAGGATATGAGAAACAAGGGTATCCCAATCATCAGGGTGAGCCGACATGCAGGGTTTCAAAATCGAAAGCAAAGTCCCATTGAGTCTTTCACGGATGGAGTTGCCTTCAGGGTGAAAGGAGGAATAGCGAGATTTTTTAATATGAAGAAGAGTGCATAATTTGGCAAGAAGATCACTTTCGAATTCCTGTGCTTGGTCAGAGTGTAGGACTTCCATAAGGCCATGTCGAGTAATCCATTTTCTCATCAAGGCTTTTGCTACAGAAGAGGCTTGACGGTCGGGAAGGGCAACTGCCTCCGCACATCGAGTAAAATGATCCACCATTACCAGTAGATAAACATTGTTCAGTTTGGTAGGTCCTGGCATAGGGCCTACAAAATCAATTGCAACAACCTCATTCGGATGGCCTGCTACCAAAGATTGTAGAGGGGCTTTGGGAAGGTGGTGGGTCTTAAACCGAGGGCAAGATTTGCAAGAATCGCACCAGTAGTGGACATCCTTCTTTAATTTCGGCCACCAAAGTTGATCGCAAATTTTCTCGTAGGTTTGAGTGATACCTCGGTGTCCAGATGTGGGTAAATCGTGGAATGTTTTAAGCGCTTCTTCTCGCTTGTTATACGGGACAACAAACTGGTGCTTCCCGGTCTTGGCCCGATCAGCGGGTGCAACCTCCACGTGGTGGTAGCCTGCCTTCATATCCAAAGCGGAGAAGTAGCGACAACCTGCTAAAACATTTAAAACATCTTCTATTCTGGGAAGGGGATAACTATCTCTAATGGTTGCTCTGTTTAGTTTTCGAAAGTCTACACAAAGTCTTTTGGATCCATCCTTTTTTGCTACCACAACAACTGGGGCACACCAAGGGCTCTGGGACAGTTGGATGATGCCAAATTTTAACATGTCATCAATGATAACTTGTACCTCAGCTTGCACATGGATGGGTAGTCGCCGTGGTCGAACGAAGATAGGTTTATCCTGGGTTGTATCAGTAGTGTGCTGTAGGAGAGGTGTGCAACCTATATCAAATGAATTAAGAGAGAAAATGTCTTTAAACTCACCTAATAAACACTTCACCATAACAACTTGGGCTGGGTTAAGATCAGTGTCATCTAGATTCAGATCAAAGGGTAGGTGGACTGAATGAGAAGGTGACATATCTGCCTGTTCGATTGGTTGGACTGCATGGCATATTTGCTCAAGCTTAAGAGGTGGTATTTTAGTAACAGAGTTTGTACTTTGAATGATGCCCACTTCTAGACCAGAAGAAAGTTTGACAGGGTAGTCTGAAATATTGACCACTACTAACAGCATTTGGCTTTGTTGAGTGGGACTAAACAAACTGGGAAGGGCAAGCAATCCCTTGTCCTCGAACACACTGTAAGGCTCTACAATTCCACGAAATGAGGGATGAATGGACTGCGTGAAAATAACAGCTACTCGTTTACATTGAGGTCTAATGTACACAGATGAAGTCAAATAAATCTTGGCGGAGGTTGGCAGTTCTAGGGGTGTAGTCAGATTCTGGGTTCGGGGAGCAGAGGCAAGAGTGATACATGCGCAATCGGACAGGGTGGGAGGTGACTTCTTGGAATGGTTAAAGTACACAACATTATGAGCATGATCCGTAATGGTAAAAGCAGCTTGCATTAGATTACTACCAATAAAGCCATCTGCTGCTATATCATTGACAACAATAAATTGCCAATGGTAACTCACGTTGTTTGACAGTGTGATACTGTGTGATAGTTTTCCAATGACATTCATGGGCTGTCCATTTGCAATTATAACCTGAGGCGCTGGTTCTAACTGCAGCGAGGGGTCAGCTTTAGCTAGTCTTTCCCATTTGGAAGAGTTTAAAAGGCAGCAGCTACATCCAGGGTCCCACTCAAATTGGCATGACATACCAGCCATATCACATAGGGTGGTTCAAAAAAACATTTTTGTTTGCAAAATTTTTGCTGCCCTATCAAAAACGTGCCCATTGGTGAAAACACACATGTGTGAAAATTTGAGTTCTCTATGACAACGGGAATACTTCGCGCATCGAACCCAAAGACTAGGATTTTTTCCAAAAATGTGCATTTTCGCAAAATATAAAAAACATATTTTAAGGTTGTTATATCATTTCGCAGCACCGTTTGAAATATTCTTTTGAGGCATAAGATGTTAATTTCAAAGTTTTGTTAGAATGCGATAACTCTTATGCTTCGCGCAACACGTGCAAATTTTGACAAAAAATTAACAAATTCCCACGCTTTTTGCAGCTTGGCATACTTAAAACAGCTCATTGTTATATGAGTTCGGTAAGACTTTTTTGATCGTTCTCTTCGCTTAATTGCCTTTTCGATTCCGTACGATTGACTCGAAATAGTAACTATGTTATTTACATTAACTAATTGCATCAATTTTAATTGCTACTTTGTAGAAATGGAGTTTTGATATAAACTTCAACCGAGCAGGTAGTCCAAAAAATGAACGAATTCCCACGGTGTTCTCGACAATATCCAGCTGTTGCAATTGCAAAACCACTTTAAACTTTTGCCAAATTTTCTCTTTGATAATTGATTTTCTCACGTGGCTTCAAACTTACAAGGCTCGTTTAATTTGAAAAAGTCATTTTAGAATTCGCTTTTGCTTAAATTCTACTGTAAGTTTGCAATATTGAGTATGAAATGTCAGCTTCAGGAAAATCACCTTCAAGATCACAAGTACTCTGTCCGATTTTAGGAAAACCGGATGATTTGAAAACTAACGTACTTCCGACACCCGAAGAACTTTTGAAATTCTATTTGCATCAAAAGCTTGAATCAAATTCAAAAACGCCTACCGGTTTGCTATTTGGTTGATAGTAGATGCAGATATTCCAATTTGGGAAACCAGTTGTGTGCCGATTGTTTCAAAACCCCGTGTAACTGAATTACTCCATAAGAAACTTAAAAATTACGCTGATTTAAAGAAGAGAGTGAGTCGCAAAGAGACTGAAAATTTCAAAATAAAATTAGCAGCATTCCCAGAAAGTGTTTGTAGTATATTTGATATATCGGCCTGCGATTGCAAGGCTTTTACAGCATGTAATTGCCCAAAAGAAAAGAAAGTACCAATCCAAGAGCGGATTTTTTTGGTAGATCAAAGATCAGAAAATAAAATGTACATCGGAACAATTGATAAAAAAGAATGGAAAAGTCATTTCAAAGAGTCGAAAGATCCGCAGTACACGCACAGCTTACAATTGGATGATACCGCAGAACTCAGATCATAGCATTTTCAAATGAAGATAGCGACGGGGGTGTTCCATCGGAACTGAAATCCAAAGCAACTGGAGCTAAGTCATTACGAAATTTGGCAGAGGCCTGTGACAGAACTGGTGTATCAGACAGAGCAGCAGCAATGATCGTCACTGCTGCATTGGATGATATCAACTCCGGATGCCGAAACATTATTGATAGAAACAAAGTAATAAGAGAAAGAAGGAAATCAAAAATGCAAATCGTAGAATCAACTAACTACGAAACCATAATAAGTACCTATTTCGATGGACGAAAAGATTATACTTTGGTGATGGAAAGATCTGAAGAAAAGCGGGCTAAAAAAGAAATTATTGAAGAACATATTACCGTTTTTTCAGAACCCGTAAGCAAGTACTTGGGCCACTTTGTGCCAGCTTGCGGTGCTGCAAAAGATATAGCAAACGTTCTTTTAGCATTTTGCGCAGTAAAGCAGATAGATGTAACCAAAATCGACTCCATTGTATGCGACGGTATGTACTAACTTGTTGTTGCTAGTTGCTGCTGCAAGCGTTCTCTGATTGATAATTATTGGTTTGTACGCGCAAGAGTCAGACAATAACAACGTGCTTTACTTAGTATGTCGCACCAGTATAAGTCGCTAAACTCTTGCAGCGGTTAGACGTTAGTTTCAATGTGATACTAAGTAGTCGAAACCAGATTGTGTAAGTTATTTTATGTGAGACTCGTTTATGTTATTCTTATATTCTTAGGTTGACTAATTAGTTTCTTATAGCCTTAGTTTAAGGTTAATAAATGTAAACATGAACTGATAATTGTGGTTTACAACACGGTACAAATGCCAATGTTTTTGGAAATCCGGAGTAATACGTAGATTAGAGGAAAAATTAAGAAAACCCTTGCACTGGATTGTGTGCCAGCTTCATGGCAACGAATTATCACTCCGTCATTTGTTAATTTAATTAGATGAAAAGACCATATAGCGGGCCTCGTCAGTATACTGGTCCAGTTGGAGAGCTTCTTTGTGAAACAAACTTCGAAAACCTTCTGATTATTAATTTTAACGAATTTCTGCTGACGTAATTGACATCAATGAAGAGCACTCCAGTGATCCACCTTCAGATCAAAAGTACTTGTTTGAAATGCACAAAGCAGTATCAACAGGTGTATGTTAACCTTCACTAGCATCTAAAAAACTTGGAAAAATGGCGCACTCTCGATGGCTGACCACCGTATCAAGAGCACTCCGACTGTACGTTTCTACTGAAAATCCTCCTGAGAATTTACAACTGATAGTAGAGTATATAATGCAAGTGTATACTCCTATGTGGTTTGAAATTAAGCAAAGTTGTGACATCTCGCACGCCCTCATGCATGTCTTTGAAACAATTTCAAAATGTCAAAAGCTGCCTTCAAAAGTCAGAGATATTGTTACACCTGTTGTGGAACGCAATTCTCATGACGCTCATCCAGAGTCCGTTTTATATGCAATGACTTCAAGCCCAAATGAAAATCACAAAGAACTTGCATGGAGAAGAATTCTGCGCTGCAGAGAGGAAAAAAGTTCTTCTCCCTGCATCCGAAGCTTCAGAGTACCAAAACTTAATATGAACGCTTGCAGCTACATAGAGATAATCGACTAGAGATATTTCTGTTTCCGAACCGGTATTAATTATATCCATAACAACAGATGAAATAAAAGAAATGATCGTTGCAAGAAAATCCATTGATCTTAACGTTCCCGCTTTGCCATGTCATACTCAAAGCGTGGAACGTCACATTAAATTGGTCACCGAAGCGTCTTCCTCAGTATGTGATAGCACTTACTTACAGAACATTTTCAAGATATCTCCAAATTCTCTTTGAGGCTGGAGCGTTAGGCAATTGCAACACTGCTGGGTTGAAGTTTACATCAAAACTCCATTTCTACAAAGTAGCAATTAAAATTGATGCAATTAGTTAATGTAAATAACATAGTTACTATTTCGAGTCAATCGTACGGAATCGAAAAGGCAATTAAGCGAAGAGAACGATCAAAAAAGTCTTACCGAACTCATATAACAATGAGCTGTTTTAAGTATGCCAAGCTGCAAAAAGCGTGGGAATTTGTTAATTTTTTGTCAAAATTTGCACGTGTTGCGCGAAGCATAAGAGTTATCGCATTCTAACAAAACTTTGAAATTAACATCTTATGCCTCAAAAGAATATTTCAAACGGTGCTGCGAAATGATATAACAACCTTAAAATATGTTTTTTATATTTTGCGAAAATGCACATTTTTGGAAAAAATCTTAGTCTTTGGGTTCGATGCGCGAAGTATTCCCGTTGTCATAGAGAACTCAAATTTTCACACATGTGTGTTTTCACCAATGGGCACGTTTTTGATGGGGCTGCAAAAATTTTGCAAACAAAAATGTTTTTTCGAACCACCCTTATTATCACAATGGGCATTAAGACTTGGCAAGAAAGTCTCACTAGTATAACGGATGGTAGGGCAAGGTGCAGATTGCTGAGATGAAGTCTCAAGAGAAACAGGTTGTACGGTTGATGAGTCATTTTTGGAATGAGTTTGATCGGACGGTCGGTTTAAGCTTGGTTGGGGTACGTTTGACTGGGACAAATCTGGCCTGGCACAAAATGGGCAGGTGGGTGTGTCATACGAAATGGTGCCAGGCCTTGTCCGTTTAAAGATCTCAAATCAAATCTTCATTATACTCGCCGTACTACGCCGAAGCGCGTACCGAGTTGCAGGGCCCATCTCCGCGGCTTAGCACCTGGGCTACACAGCTCCGAAGAAACGTCGCAACGGTGGCGAGCCGTTGGCGACACTGTGCCGATTTGACCGGCCCGGGAATCGAACCCCAGACCTCCCGCACCGATAGCGTGCGCTTAGCAACTGAGCTAACGGCCGGTACCGTTTAAAGACCTCTTATTTATTTAGTAGCATATTTATCCTCCTATCACGAGAAAGCTATCAATGCGCTATACGAGCTCGCTTAGGAGTTGTCAGCCATCTGTCTACCACACCAAGATGGGGGAATTCCGCTAAGTGCCTTTACCAACGGCACAACTTGTCAACTTGCCGGCTTGCTCTCCACACTGTCCCTTTAATGCTGAGCGTGAAGCAGGGAAGCTGTGAATACCAATGTTAAAGTCATTGGTTTGACCCGACTCGGAATCAAACCCGAGTCTACAGCTCAAGAGACAGACGCTGTATACCACTCGGCCATCTGAGCTGCTTATCCCTATTTCTAAGTCTTTGGAAGTGCTGTTTATTCCCAAACCTATTTCTAAGTCTTTGGAAGCTGTTACAAACTTGATAATAATATCCTCTCTGGTCGCACTTGGGGCAATATGCATAACTCAAAAAGGGGCAGTTGCGCTTGTAGTGTCCATTTTCTCCACAACAATAGCAGTTTCCAGGGGTTCGAAATGGGTGTTGTTGGAAGGCTGGAGCGTTAGCTTGAAAGGCTTTGCGTGTCGAGTTAGAATCCCTACCATATTGCCTCTTGCTGATCTGCTCAAAGTAGGTAGCCGCTTGCAGTAACTCGCCAGGGCTTGCGGTCCTGCTTGGTCCTAAGTACAATTGGATGTCTGGAGAGAGGCCAAAAAGAAAAGCATTGCGCACATATTGATTCCTCTGTGATGGATTAATGTTCAGCTTTCCAATGAGACGCTGGATGTCTCGCGTATATGCCGCGACAGATTCTGCAGCTAATTTTTTTTCGGTTCATGAGCGTAGCATACCATAGACCACTATCTGGAGGTGCGGCATATGTCTCCATAAGCTGTCGCCTTAACATCCCATAATTTTGGCGCTGTTGGTATGGGAGGATGTTAACTGTGTCTTGTACTCGTTCTCCCAATTTTAAAATCAACAGTCGGGCTTTGCCATTTTGGTTGCAAAAAGTGGTCATTTCGTCAAACTGTCGTAGCCACCATATATCACAATCTCCATTGAAAACGAAGAAGGAAGGAAACAAGCAATGCAATCCAATAGGCGAACCAGTTATGGGGGGTGAAGGTTCAGAAGTGTGAGAGTATGGCACATAAGGGTGAAGTGGAGGTTGATATGGTGAAGCAAATGGGTGTTAAGTAGGTACAGAGGCAACCGACGGCTGAGCATAGTCTGAATTATTGGGAGCCTGTGTATGTTGCACTTGCGGTGTTGATGGATACGGTATTTGAGGAGCAACTTGGTGTGACTTGTGGGTATCCAAAGGGGGGTGATGGAACAGCTGAGTAAAAAATTTGGGTAGGTTAGGTAAAAAAAAGTTGAAGGTTGAGAGCATAAGGAAGGCGGTCGACAGTGAAGGTGAGTCGTGAGTTGAGATACTGCAATGCTGGAAGGCGATTGGAGATAAGGTGAAGGAACAGGCAATTCGGGTGATGCACGTGGGTAAGGGGTTGTTGTGGGTGGGTGTTGCATCTGTGATGTAGTGTAACGAGAATATGTGGTGTCAGAGCCTGTTTGATCAAGGACGGCGTATACTGGACTAGACCCATCTTGATGAAGATCAATTAGTGGGGCTTCGGCCATGGTAAAAAAACAAAAGCAGCAATGTATAAAAGCCTAAAAAGCAAAAACAATCGTGCAGATCTAATGTAAGCCTGAAGCATGCAAAACTTAACGCACACAAAAAAAATCTTTATAAACACACTAAAAAAAAAAAAACAAATGAAATTAAAAATTTAAAAAATTCAAAAACGTCGCAGAAAAATTCAAATTCAAAAACATCAAATGTCAATGCGTAACGTAGTCCGCCAGCAGTTCCAATTATTGATTTTTTTTTTTTTTTCTTATTTAAAGACTAGGGTACCGGTATAAACTACGTAGGCTAGGCAGAATAAAAACCAACCAGTTGATCAAGTGAAGACAGTTGAGTAAAACTTGGAACCTGGAGTCGAACGAGCCCCGAAAATGTAACGGGTTGTTGTTATCCCGGGTTCAAGTGCTCCAGGTTGTGAAGTTACCTTTTTTTCTTCTTGCACCGGTTTATACTTTCTTTCTTCTATCTTCTCCGACTCTGGCAAGCTTACTTTTACCCAACACGTTTTATTACTTAAAAGCCTAATCCAGGTTCAGCCCTGGTCTTAATAAAATAGGATTTGCAACTTATTCAAATAGAATCATCAGACAACACATTTCACTGATTGCTAGCACATTCACTACTATAGCAAACTAGGCTAGGCTAACAGTAACACATCTCATCACTTAGACTGTACTCAGCTACTAACTATAAGTAACAGTACACAACAATAAACTTTACACTTCCTGGGATCTCTACCAACGTAACCACTTCGCACTTCGCAAAATTAATAAACAGCACATGGAAGAACATTACTGGACGGTTGCCAACCGACTCGAATCGGAGTCACAGTCAGTAGCGTACGCACGGAGTGGTTTCAGGGGTCAAACCCCCCCCCCATTGACGACTAAAAAAATGAAAACCTCTCTTTTTGAAACGATCCGCCTTTTTTCATACAAAGATTGCCGAAATCGCTATCAATTATCATGTTTTTGTGTGCTATTCAACTTCCTTATATAATCTTGAAAAACTTTTATCGTGATGCAAAATACCGGTAGTCAAACTTTTCTGGTGCGTTGCGCTTGACGTTGACGATCGACGATTGCAGAAAAAATGAATCCTTTCTTTTTTGAGACGAACCGGCTTTTCTTCGTGCGGAGCTTGACGAAATTGCTGTCATGTTTTTTTTCTGTGCTGCCCAACGTCCTAATTTAATTTCGAAAAACTTTTATTATGATGCGATGCAACAATAAACTTTATATAACTTTTCCGATGCGTTTTGCTTGAACTGCAATTTTGTCATTGATGCTGCTGTAAAGCAATTGGTAAGCAGGAGTTTCCTTAAATACGGTGTATCTGCACTGCAGTAACTATGGCTGCACACAAAATTTTTTAAAAAACCAAACCTTCACTGTACTCGTTTCATTAAACTCGCTGTAGTACTGCAGCGTGGTAACGAGTGGAGGGGCCCGACCCCGCGGCTTAACGTCTGGACAACGCAGCTTTACAGAAACGTCGCAGCGGCGGCGAGCCGTTGGCTACTCTGTGTCCAATTTTACCGGCCTGGAAATTGAACCTCAGACCTTCCGCATCGATAGCGACATCGAAAAATTATTTAAATATAAAAATCTAAATTGACACTGCTCTTGATGCTAAAATTCAAACAAAGATACTGCCAAGGAAGACGAGACCAACGAAAGACTTAAAGAAGCCCAGGGGCTGAAGGGGAAGGGGGGTGTGGCAAAATTGTTTTTACGCACCGTAACTGTCTCAGGAGCTGTAGTGCTCCGTTTACCAGACACCCTGATTATGTGCTTGAGAGTATATGATGATATCGACGCTGTGATTTGGGTGAAAAATGCTTAGATAATATCGACGCTGTTTTTGATTGTAATTGGATAATCAGGGATTCCTCTAGCGCGTAATTTATTGTAGTTTAAAAACGTTTCGGTAGGGAGGACAGTTTGTTCTCATGCTTCACTGTCTTCACTTTTCCAGACAGGGGATACTGAATGCTGCCTCTTTCATAATGAGTGCATATTAAATGTTTGTATCAAGATTTATATGCGTTGTTTATATCAATGTTGGTTCTTGAAAAAAAATTTTTTTGGAGGGAAGCAATAACTTGTTTTTCCCTCCTGGCTTCACCCTGTTTGTGACGTTGCGAAAGCTATAGCCTACTTTAGTCAGTTAACCTTCCTATGGCCCAAAAATGAGGTCAACTAAAATTTTTTCAGTAAATTTTTAACCACGGATTAACATCTTGAGTTTCTATGAAACCTTTTCGCTCCTTAAACGAAGCGCAAAGAATCAAGCAAAAGTGTGAATGAAGTATCTGGATTGTTTCCTTCGTTATGGCATTATGTAGCTTAATCATGGTAGCTGCAAATAATTTAGACTAAAAACATTACAATCCGATGCACTTTAATACCTCTGAACTACTATAGGTTAATTGTGGTATTTTTACGTCATCACGATGTGACGTCACTGAACCCTCCCCCCATTGAAAAATCCTGCGTACGCCACTGGTCACAGTAGCCTAAACACTCCGTGCAATCCTACAACCGGTACAGTATTACGAAGTTAACTTGATTACAGGTAAGAGTGTATGCAGTAATGGTGTCTATAGAATGCACGGGTATAGGCTTGCTGTGAGGTGCTAGACTAGCAGCTGCTGTTTGCTGGCTAGCGCCTAGTCTAGTAGTAAAACTGTGTTAGTAGGCCTGTTGCAAACATGCGTTGGGTGCAGACTATAGTGTATGTAGTAATGGTATCTTCCACCATTAATTGTGTGAGGCCATGGCCAGCAACTGCTAGTCTAGCACCTCACAACAAGCCCATGCATCTGTAGACGTCATTACATCATTCGTTCTGAAAGATGTTTCTTCCCTGAGGGCGGCTGATGAAGGCTAATAGCCTGAAACAGCGCTGTCTCACTCTACGGTACGTTTTACTGGAGTGCTTTGCACTGTTGGTGATGGAGTGCTGATATAGCCTCTGACCCAACAAGAGGAAGTCGGTAGGCCAGGAAGGACATTGCTTTTTTAGTTGTTACAAATCTAGTTACACCTTACATGATGCAAGGATTTTATCAAATAAGTTCAAAAGTGGAATTTGAACATCTTTAATACTTGGTCAATTTCCAAGCCAATATGAGTACAAACAACAAAAAAGAATAAAATATGAGTTTGTTAAATTTCCTACGTTCCCGTCTAACCATACGAAAAAAAATAATATACCAATTTATTATTTACACTGTATGATTATTTCTCTGCTAATATCTCAATATACAGCACAGTAATTTACGAACTAAATTATCGACTTCATTTCAAATCACTGCTGCGCTGCATCTAGCTCAAACTTTAACTGACATTATGAGCAAGCTATGCCAAAATTCGAAGCAGCAAAGCAAACTTCACGAGACGCCACAGCAGTTTCTCGCCCGCTTATCACACGGACCCGAATTGGTGGCACGCATTGTCACGCACTGTGTCGTGTCCTTGGGTACCAATCAGCATTTTTTTCCCACTATCCTTCACGCCATGTTTGCAAATAGTTCACACATAGTTTGCGAATAGTTTACGCAGAGTTTACGACAAGTTGCGCTTATGGCACGCACTGACACCCAGAACATTGAAAGATTACGGACCGTTCACGTCTTGCCACGAAAGGAATACGCTTTGTTCACGAATACGATACGAATACTTTACGCAGTGTCGGCGCATACGCAATTCACTACAAATTTTTTTGCAAGAAAGATTGCGGTTATTTAATATAAAAGTTATTGGTGAGAATCAGGGAGTTGAACCGAACCCGAACCGTAGTTTCATAAACCGGTTTTACGCTATTTTTGTCGAACCTTAACCGAACCCGAACGGTATTTTTTCAAAGTTGCAAAGAGCGAACCGGAACTGAACCGAATAATGTGAGTACTTGTAAATTTTAACCGAACCAGAACCAATTGAAAAAGCGGTTCGCTCCGTGAAGTCGCTTTGAAGCTGGTTCGAATTTAAAATAATAGTCACTTAAGCTATGCGAGTAATCTATGCATGGTGAAGAAGTTTTTTGCGTTTGATACACCCGGTCCCGTAATACACGCGTGTCGCGAAATAGGAAATGGTATTACTTCGCTGACAGGACGATTGATAGGAATTGTATGACAAACCGTAGGAATTATTTTCGTTCTTAGATCTGACCTCACGAACAAACCAAGATCTTCTTCACCAAACGAATATAATAATCGACCCAACTTAACTCACTTAGCTACGGTACTCACCGTACTACTTTTCAATTAACACAAGCACCACTGCTCACTTCAGTAACACTATACAACAAGGGCTATACCCTTCAGCATATAACAAAATTGCTTACTCTACGCACACTAAATCTACACTCGAATAATTACGGTCGAAAATTCACGCCTATTTATACTCTAAATTCAGTTTCCAGAAAGTTCTACGGCATACTCAAAAAGAAACAAGAAGAGAAATCACATGACATGCAACACTCACACCAACCACGGTAAACACGATTGTGACATCAAGAGAAATCATATGACTTGGAACAATTCACACCAAACCGCAGTAAACACGATTGTGACGTCACAAGCACAAATTGTAACTGAAAATACGTAACGGAAAGATCTATCCAGAATATTCACGAAACAATTACGTCAGTAGACAATTACGACTTCATAATGCAACCTTACGGAACAATCCATGAATACAACTTCGGAAAACAACGCATCGGTCTAGAACCTACTACAGTATACAAAGCACATAAAACAGTTATATCGTTACAACGCGTAGCATACTAAACAAAGCGCTATAACACTAATTTAACGCTACCTGTGATTGAATAGGCCGCCGGTGTCAGAGCATGGTAACAATTTGATTATCTCGACATTGTCTTAGCTACAAGTATTTTATGCATTATATTGGCAGGTCAATGCGAAGAAAAATTGCTTTGTACGTTTCATTTTTTAAATTGTGTTACTAAAATTATACCATTTTTTATTGCGAACCTGAACCGGAACTTTATAAACCGGTTTTGATATATTTTTTGCTGGAGCGAACCCAAACTGGAGCGTTTCAATTTACCTGAACCGTAACCGGAACTGAACCGAAATTTGAAACCGCTGTTGAACCCAAACCGAACCTGAACCGGAAAAATTGAACGGTTCGACTCCCTGGTGAGAATACCGATATTGTAAAAAGGAACCGATGTCAAACTCTCGAGATTTGGCCGTTGCTGCTGAGAAGCAGAAAAGAGTTGTTTTGTATTTAGCAGCAGCTTCTCTACTTCTGATTGATGAGAAAGAGGAACGAGTTAAACAAGATGTTGAAAAGCAATATGCCCCCAAAAAGAAAACAACAAGAACAGTATGGGTGAAGGACTAGCTATCAAGAAGAGAAATTTTTGGACACTACGATCAATTATTGACAAAATTACATAGGAAGGATCCAAAAAGCTATAGGAATTACTTAAGAATTACACCCAAGCTGTTCCATGAGATAGTTGAGAAGTTAACTCCTCACTTGAAAAGGAAACAACATGCATGAGATTTCCACATTGCACAGAAAAAACACGCATCTCGTAGCCTGTCTGTACTGTTCGTCGATCATGCGCAGATTTAATTGAAATTTATTAGCGCAACAGTTGAAGCGCTAGTGAAGGCCACATGAATAGCAATATAAAATCGAATTAGAATCTAGCAATCTTCATATTTAAGCATATAACGGTATTGAAAGCGATGCACTAACCTTTTCACTGGCAAATGCTTTGTTGCGAACGGTCTGTCAGGTTAGAAAACTTCAGGTTTCCATTATATCTTGCTATCGGACACTTCGTTCTACTTGGCCTGCACCACTCTTCTTTTCTCTTGTCCTCATATTTTTCGTATTGCTTCCTGCATTGCTCACCAGAGGCTGATGAATCTAAATTGCTTTCCTACTTCATGAATCGTTAATTTGGACTTAAAATGGCATTTCTTTTTTAAAAAAGCTAAAAGTTTTTGAATATCAATGTTTGCGTAAGCATTTAAGCAATTTTTCTGCTCACAAGCAATATGTTTTGTTGTTTTTATCTCGAGTTTTGACTTCATTGGTCGTATTTTGCTAGCTTGTCGATGTCAAACTTAACCAAAAATAAGAGAAAGAAGCGCTTATAAAAATTTAACGGAAGTTATCACGCATTAACGGAAGTTAATTTGGTCCGTTAATATCAAAAAGAAGTTTAACGAACTAACTAGTTAATGAAAAAGTTAGCTTTGTTATCAACGAAATTGTGCCCACCTCTGGTTGCTTCATGCTTGAATGTCCCACCAGCGATTCACCCGCTGATTGACAATTTGAATGAATATAATCATTTTGAAATATAAAATTCAAATGGTTAACAATAGGGCGGACTTTGTGGAGTGTGTCATATCTTTCCTCTCCATGGTTTGCTCCAATGCATCTTCAGCATCACAGAATACGGGTAGTAAATTTGACATTGCATTATTTCAAGATGAGGTCACGGGTAGTAATTTTTTGCTATTTCCATGAAAAATGATTACTTTACAGTATATACCTATAAGTCATGTACTTTAAGTAAAAAAAATACCCAGATTATTAGCAATGAATAATTAATTATTTTACCGTACTTTCTTTGTCTTCTCGTTCGAAGCTAACCGATTTCGTGTGGTTATAATACTTCGGTTTACGTGCAACCAATGACATATATAGAATGATATGAAACTGCGTTAAAGTAGAAATAAATTTTTTGGATGAAACTTAAACCGAAACTGAAACCCAGAAACCGAAGCTGTGCGTAAGCGAAACTGGAACCTATTTTTCAACAGCCGTGAAACTAAACCAAAACTGAAACCTGACATTTGGATTTAAACACACCGAAACTGAAACTGACACTCTAACACCAAGTAGCCAGGTTTCCACTTTGATTGCACCCAACAAAACGAAGCAAAATAACTCACCACTCCGCTTTTATTAATAAGTCGGGGCTATGTTAGCTGGTTGAAGAACTTAACCGGGACATTTTGACCGACCGGTCGGGACGCCGGGACATGGCGTTAAAACCGGGACTGTTCCCCCAAAACGGGGACGTATGGTAAGTCTACTCAAGAGTATTTTCAAAAAGATTGATTGAAATTGTATTTTCAAATCTTTTTTTCGTCAAACATCAAAACTTGTTTCCCCAAAACAGCAGCTGCATCCTTTACATTAAGTCGATTAAGACATTGTAAATGAATTGTTATATTTTCTGCATGTTTTTTTAGGCGTGGTGGGCAGTGCCATATCAAGGCATCTCCGAAGTTCGGTACCCGGTCGGGGGGGGGGGGGGGGGCATTTGTAGGGGCCCCACAATATTGTTGTACAAGACTCACAATTAGAAGCAAAAAAAATTTGAAGAAAATTTCGATACAACGTTGCTAAAAAAGCACTATAATTGCAATTACATGATGTAAATTGCAATTAAATTCTAAAAAAAATTTCGGGGAAGGATGACCCCGGACCCCCCTAGAGTTATCATTGATTTTTACTCTGCTTCAAATTTGCTCTGATTTTGCCACACATCGAAAGAAACTGCGTGTACAAAAGTTTGGGGCGCCCCTATTGTGTTGTGTTGACGGTGTGGAAATAAAAGACACTACTACTACTGTCTTTTGAGGAGATTTCTGGATACGTCCTTTGATATAATACAGCTAATGAGAACGTTACTAACCGAGTCGAAAAAGCGCGAAACTGCTCAAATGCTTGTAGATATCATAGGGTCCCATCTGGAGTTTTTTAGTGAGAGGGACAACAATCTTCACACGGTACTGGTGGTGGGGGGTGGTCAAAAATAACTAACGCCAAAGGGGGCGTTACTGAAAAAGTTTAAGAACATCTGGGGCGGTTTACTGCTCAACTTTTGTGCACTTAACGCAATGCGTTAACTTAATGAACAAACAAAGTTAACGTATAGCGTTAAATGCAACAAAAGTTGAGCAGTATACCGCCCCTGGTATGAAATAATACATTTTTTTGCATTATACAAGGCCCCCCTAGTTCGAATTTACAAGGCACCCCTGCAAGCTAAATATGGGTAGTAGGCGAAGGAAATCTGGTCATTGATTTCTTAGCTACCCCACTTTGGAAATGCTTCCGCCATCGCTGATTGTACGTAGCCCATATACTGAGTGTAGAGTCAAGACACGGCTGAAAGGAACGCGTGTGGCACAATGCTACTCCAA
Organism: Trididemnum miniatum; assembly: GCA_964006365.1. Lineage (NCBI taxonomy): Eukaryota > Metazoa > Chordata > Ascidiacea > Aplousobranchia > Didemnidae > Trididemnum > Trididemnum miniatum. Next base: position 18,537,610 of record OZ023251.1, read on the forward strand.
ATTTCAATGCTTTTACCTTTGCAGGCATGTTACGTTATGGATTCACGTAAGTGGCTCAATCACCTGGTTATATTCCACGTTTCTACACGCTTTTATTAAATAATTCTGCTGTCACTGACTACTCAGCTACGATGATTAACAGGGCAGATAGCCAAGTGGTATGAGCGTCCGCCTCTGGTGTAGACTCGTGTTTGATTCCGAGTCGGGTCAAACCTATCACTTCAAAGCTGGTATTCACAGCTTCCCTGCTTGGTATTTACGCGTTTATTTCTACAATAATACCTTACATGAATGTATTTGAAACTTAAAAGGCCTTTAGCCTGCCATCGAATTGTAACCCAGGAAAGAGCTTAAATCCAGAGATGTCTCTTCCAATTTTGTGTGTGGGGTAGGGGGAACAGAAAAAGCGTAATCTTCTTATAGCAAAAAAATTAACTCGCGGGCTGCAAATATCAAATTGAGCATCTTAACATATAAAAGGCAAACCAGCGATTGGTATCATCTAAGCCAAGGTTTCTCAACCGTGGCCCTTGGACCCCCAAGGGAGCACAGAGTGTTTTCTTAGCAGCTACGATGATAGAAATCATAAACGAATTATAACAGACCGGAACTTTTAAACTTACACACTATAGGGACCACGGTCTTTTAGAGGTAGAGTCAAGGGGCCACGGCTCAGAAAAGATTGAGAATCACTGATCTAAGCTTTCAGTATAGAAAAAGCATTTTACAGTAGGCTACGTTTTGAGACGAAGCGAAGTACAGTAGTTGTCGTAAGTGTCGTTTATAGTAAACAATAGCAACTAAATTTAAAACTAGGTCCCTCCACCAATGTATTGTATACCCTGCTATCAGCAGTGACTTTGCAGACAGACACTTAAAAGAAATGTAGCCTACTGTATTTGCAGTGTAATTTTTCATAATGCAAGGGGCGGGGCTAATTCTCGGGGAGGTGAGAGCTTTGTTTTTTGCAGACTTAATTTTGACGTTAACAACTAACCTTCGAAATCGATAAAATAAGCAGCTGTCATAAAACAAAAGCGGCGGACTGTGCAAAATATCTATAGCCTAATTTTAACATTTTTTTGAATGTATTTAAATTTTTTAATTCACTTTGTTTTGCTGTGCGGTGCTAACCGTAGCACTTCCTTGGCCGACAAAATTGCTTTTTCTAGTCAGAGAAAACAATTGAAACGTTCCATTTTAGTTTACGTGTGGCGATGCGATTTATGAAGTTTTACTATTTCTCTACGCATCACCTTATCGGTGTAGGAAATAACGTTAATTGGAATTGAGTTATTGATCATCCCAACTTTATCTTTTTGTATGCTCCAAAAAAACTTACAGCTCTCGTTGTTTCCGTGACCGTATACGTGACATACCGTGAAACCTCTGTTTGAGTGCTACACGGCCAACAGCGCTCTATTTGTCAACCCTTCTCTTTTCTTATTCTGGCGTTCTATTTGAGGTGGTGTTCAGTTACGCTAAACTCAGAGGATGGTGCTATATTGTTTTAACTAGACGGTCAGAATTTTGGGAAGATAAATTTAATTACCGTAATGAAAAGAAAAAAATTATAACAGAGTTAAAATTTAACCTTCAAAGAAAAAAAAAACATCTTACCGTAACACAGTTACCGTAACTACCGAATCATCTACCGTAAGTAAAAACAGAAACCGTAGGTCTGAAGCCCACATAAATTGGACATGTCAGGTATGGAAAGGCTAAATATGGGTTTTAGGCGAAGAAAATCTGGTCATTGCTTTTGGGTCCCCCCAATTTAGAAATGCTTCCGCCATCGCTGGCCGTTGGGAAAGGCACTTAGCGGGATTACCCCATTTTGGTGTGGTGGACAGATGGGCTTTAATCGCTTTATCGTGATAGGAGGATAAATATGTAACTAAATACAAATGATAAATCCCATTGCTGCAGATTTTTTATGATTTGTTGCGGTGTGAAATGACTTTTATGCGCGCATTTTATTAAATCGAAATGCATTGTTTCCTCAACCGTGTATAACGTATTCGCAATAGCTGCTGCTCAATATGAAAATCGCGTTATGCTTTAGCTACATTACATGCGCTGTAGACTAAGGAAAGTTTGTCAATGCATTGCCCCCCTTCCCCTAGACACAAACACACCCTTTAACAATGGTTCCGCCCTAGTACATGCTATCACTGCAATACTTAGTTGGCAATTGCACAATGAATTGCTGTGACATCGCAAAAACGTAATTTATTACTTTAATGATTAAAATGAAAAGGTAAACTTTTTATTAAAATATTTCAACTTCTGTTGTGCTGCAGGACAGACCAAGGTAGGCAAACTTTCATACGAAAACTTCATTTGAAAAAAATTTGAAGCCGAAGGCCGCACAGGTTAGGAGAGCAAAAAAAAGGTCGACACGTCCGCAGATCCGCAGATGATCGAAAAAGGTCTTCGGCTTGATTCACGGTAGGAGTTTATATTTCTGTAAGTCCTCGCGGGCCGCATAAAGTGGTCTCGCAGGCCGTACTTTGCCCAGTCCTGTGCGTCTTGTGCTAGGATAAAGCCTCGATTGACTTGATTTAAGTAGAAATTGAATCATCGACAACACATGAGTCAGTGGATGAAGAAGTGGATTCGAAATCATCTGAGGGCAGTGAAATAATCACATAATCTTGAAATGACGAAATCATCAAAAGTCCCCAGTTAATTATGTGCATATACCAAATCTTGTGAGTGTTGTAACCGACTAACTCATACAGTTATAGATCACTAAGAGCGTTAAAAATTCAAAGCATGAGCCTTTTTTTCAGGGAGTCGAACCGAACCTGAACCGGAGTTTTATAAACCGGTTTTACGCAATTTTTGTCGAACCTTAACCGAACCCGAACCGTATTTTTTCAAAATCGCAAAGAGCGAACCGGAACTGAACCGAATAATGTGACTACTTGCTAAACTTAACCAAACCCGAACCGATTGAAAAAGCGGTTCGCTCCGTGAAGTCGCTTTGAAGCTGGTTTAAATTCAAAATAATAGACACTTGTGCAAGTAATCGATGCATGGAGAAGAAGTCTTTTGTGTTTGATTTACCCAGTCCCGCAATGCACGCGTTACAGACTAAAACAAAGCGCTTTAACACTAATTTAACGCTACCTGTGGATTGAATATGCCGCCGGTGTCAGAGCATAGTAACAATTTAATTATCTCGAAATTGGCTTAACTACAAGTATTTTATGCATTATATTGGCAGGTCAATGCGAAGAAAAATTGCTTTGTGCGTTTCATTTTTTAAATTGCGTTACGAAAATTATTGCATTTTTTACTGCGAACCTGAACCGGAACTTTATAAACCGGTTTTGATATATTTTTTACTGCAGCGAACCCAAACCGGAGCGTTTCAATTTACCTGAACCGTAACCGGAACTGAACCGAAATTTGAAACCGCTGTCGAACCTCAACCGAACCTGAACCGGAAAAATTAAACGGTTCGACTCCCTGCTTTTTTTTTTCATTATTATAGCATAACCATTTTATAAAAGGACTAATGTCACTCAGGAAAATGCTCTGTAACTGTTGAAGTACAGCGCGTCAGTTTTTGCTGAAGCAGGTCTTCTGCTGACTCTCGTCATGCATTGCACTAGACGACAGCATGGATAAATAACACTAAATGTTATTTTGAGAGCGACAGAAACTCGTGTGTGTGAGTATAAACTTCATCCGGTTGTGAACGTGCTAACTAGCAAGGTGGATGAATGAGGGCACCCAATCACAACTCTCTCCAGGTAACCCTTGGGCAAGGTTTAGAACCTGTTAGCCTCCCTTAGCAGGGGTCACAAGCTGGAATCTTAACACTTGAATTATCTACTCAATTGTTCTTATTACTAATAGACCTGTCATGCTGCTCATTTATTTGTTCATTGTTTTGGGATTCATTTGGTGCGTTATTTGTATTTTTATGTTTACTAAGGGCATCTTGATTGTTAAGGTCATGCAGTCATGCCAATTCAGCTTTGGACTGGCATACTTCAACGCTTACTCGTTTTGCTGCATGTGCCTTTTTCCGTTATAATGCCTATTTTTATTGTGAATTGTACGTTTTGGCTTGCGTACTGCGGAAATAAAACTCATTGATTTGATTTGTCTTCGAGCCGCAGTGCGTACTTTCTTTTTATTGCAAATAAGTATGACCTGGTGATCACTAGTTTACAAGTTTATTTGCTTTTGTCTATACACACAGCAAATACTACTACACATAAGCAGGCGAAACTCGAAATATATTTTAAGTATGATAGTGACAGGGTGAGTGCGAAGAAACCGCAAGGTCTTCAAGTCAGCAATCACTATGTGGCGTCATATTTACTGTGGCATTACCTTTCAACAAATAAAAAAATTAAGCCAAACCAGAATATTATTTATGTGTGCTGTGGAGATAGGAATGAAAAAAAAATCAAGTGCAAGTTTTCCAAGAGTTGAAACGTAGAAATTATAATACAAGTGAGTACTAAGTATTCACTGAAAAAAATGGAAATAAATGTGAGAAACCAACATGATACAAAAACGCATGATACAAAAAAGGCACAAAGGTTTGGATGATCAAAGTTTAGTTGACAATAAGACAAAAAACTACGACTTTAACAGAAGATTTTTATATTCCTTATTAAATTGTTTAAAAGAAAGATCTCTTAATTCACTAGGAATGGAATTCCATAATTTAACACCAGCATATTTAATTGATTGTTGTGTTCTTTTAGTTTTAAATAATGGTACACCTAAGTCGGTTGAAACATTAGCAAACCGAGTGCATTGATTGTGAGTATTTACAACCTTGTTAAAATAATTGTCAAAAACAGGGGGTAAAACATTGTGCAAATGATTATGCATTATTTTTGGTGATTCGAATTTGGTCATTTTTTTCACGTCCAAAATTTCATTTTTTTGATTTAAGGGTTTAGCACTGTCATACCAATTACTTCGGGTGATTATTCTCATAGCTTTGTTTAGAATTTTGGATAGTTTAGAAAAATAAGATGGATAGGTATTACTCCAAATTACAAGTCCGTAGGACAAGTGCGAATGTACCAGGAAGTGATAAAGTTTTAGCAAAGCGGATTCAGGCAGGGAGAATTTTAATTTACTGAGAATACCCACTGATCGCGAAACTTTAAATTCTAATTTTTGTATATGCTCCTTGAAGTTTAATTTATTATCAATGATTGCTCCCAAGTATTTAGAGCTTTGTACAGATTTGATTATACCAGTTTTGCAGCTAATATTCAAGTCAACATCGGGAGAATTTAGTTTTGAATTAATGATTATTAAATTTCATTTCGATGCGTTCAGAGTGAGCTTGTTAGCAAGCATCCAACTTTCAACCTTACGTACTTCTGATTTCAAACGATTTTCCAATTCTTCAATGCACTTGGCCGAGATTGCCGGGCAAGTATCATCGGCATAAAGGCGAGGGGAGCAGAATACACAGTTAGAAAGATTGTTGATATATTTTAAAAATAATAAAGGACCTAGGGAAGAACCTTGAGAGACGCCCATGTTGATATATTTCATAGAGGAATAAATACTATTAATGAACACAAATTGATATCTGTCAAATCGGTAAGAACAAAAAAGTCGATTTACTACGCCCCAAATACCATAATGTTGAAGTTTGCTTAGTAGTACATCATGTTACACAGTATTAAATTTAGAATTAGATTTTCCCGATCGCCTTTTCGCAATCCATTTTACCGATTAGATTTTGCCGATCGTTTTTTCGCGGCCGTTTTAGTGCAGTCTTTGTCAGCTGGAGCACATACACCGTGAAGGCGTCAATGTGTCATGGGACTCCCTCTAACCTCGCTGTTTGGTCTTTGGACATCACGCGGTAGTGGTCACTGATCGATTTTCACGGCGTGTTGCACCGAAATTGAGTTCACAAAACTTATGATTTAACTTTTTACATCACACGTTTATGCTACAAAAAATAATGAACGTTTGGGTGATGTGTCACTGTCTATTTAATAACTACATCAACTAACCATGTTGTTGTTACAGGACTTGCTTAATTTTGTAGTGTTACAAAGCGTCTGTTTTCCACTTGCTGATTTGATCACAAATGTTAAGCTAAACTTGAAAGAAGTTGACTTTTTAATGCGCAGTTGGAATTTTTTCAGTAAAGGAGTTAATGTGGCGTTTAATTATAAGAAAACAAAAGCAGCTATGGCATTTCTTTTTGATTGCAGGTTTCGCACAGTACATAATTTAACGCTTGTTTAGTTTTTGTGTTTTTTTTTTGCAAAACCGCTAATAATTGTGCATTCTTTATGTTTTTTAGGTTTGACTGTTTTTGGCTATAAATTTTTTTTATGTTTTTGCTAGTTTTGTTACGACTTATGACTATAAAGTCTTTCAAAATCTGGCAACACTGGCCCGCGAGACCTTTAGGGCCCGCCGGCACTTACAGAAATATGAACTCCTACAGTGAGGCAAGCCGAGAACCTTTTTTTGCTCTTTGCCAATATTTTTAGTGGAAAATAGGACATCTGATTCTGAAGACGTGTAGACTTTTTTTATTGCTCCACCAACCAGTGCAGCCCTATTAGGCTACTGGAAGTTGTGTAAGATATTGAATATGATTCATCTAATAATCCGGCCCCAAAGGACTTCATTTTCCCACACATGGCAGGCCGACTAGCAAAGTTGCCCATTCTAGCTGGCTTATAGTGACACTTGAAGATAACTCTAAAAAAGTGTCAATATAGGCGAACGTCACTATAAGCAAAGACAAGAAAACCTACGCTCTTCTCTGCAGTGACATTTTTGAGCAACCTTATCAATCGATATGGTGCGCCTTTATCGATCTACACAGTACGCACCACTAAACTCAATTTTTAACCTACTTAACAATCGTTTGATGCATGCTTATGTACACAAGAAAAAGTTATAGGTGCCTGACATTTTACGTTACTGCTGAGCACCTAACCTCTAGTCTAAGTGTCACCATAGTCTATGGTGTCACTCACTGGCAACACTGGCCGAGAATCCCCGCAACACTGGCCACTGGCCGAGAATCCTCGCAACACTGGCCGAGAATGGCCGAGAATCCCCGCGCAGTACTTTCGTTCTGCCGCGCACAGCATAAGTACTGATAACATGACAACCCAAATACGTGCTTTCAATAGAAAGTAAACTCCACATTTGAGATTTCACTACATTGTTTTACAAAATCAAGGTGCAGTCAGTTAAATGTGCAATGATAGCATGAAATTCTACTATACCACAGTAATCAATCGAGCATATTAACTAAAAATGATGCCATAATCACTTGACAATGTCGATAGAACGCAATCCTATTGAAAACTCGGTAAAAAGAAAACTGTATGTTGTTGACAAACTGCAGATGTTTTGTTGAAGTACTGTTCTGACAAAGGTTAAACTAATATGCACAAGGCATGTGATAATTGTGTGTTTAAATGAAAAATACTCAGAAGACATGAGGTTAAAGGAGAGAATGAAGAAATTGTAGGTTAGAAGTTGGTGAAACTGTGGCCTCGGCAGGCAGAGCTACGCACTTTGTCAGTTACCACTAGGCCATGGTAGCAGTTGAGATTCCAATCAGATTTCGGTACTTCTACCGTAGGCTGCAGTCTGCTCACGTTGTAGGCTAGGAACGTATTTCAGCGATTTACTCAAAATTTCAATTCCTAGCCTAAAGTGGACACACGGTAGCCTACAGCAGAAGTACCTGAAATCGGATTAAAATTGCAACTGGTCCCATGGTCTAGTGGTAACTGGCAAGGTACATAGCTCTGTTTGTCGCCTACCCGGTCAAGGGGTACAAAATCTGATGATGAAATAAATATGTATTAATATTAAGTTCACCAAAATTTTTGCACATTAATTGATTTTTAATAATGTTTATTATATAACTTTACCTGAAGATCTCTAACAGTGTAAAACAGGCTATTGGAGGTTAAATTTCTCATTAACAGTTGGCAACAAAACAAATGCTGTTACATAAACTTATCAAATAGCAGCAGACATCAGTATATTTGTTATGTTTGTGATCAACAGACAACAGGCATTCATTTTACAAACTAAACGTCGTTTTTTATTCAGTGTACTGTTTAGATTAATTTTAACTTATTGACCATGAGCAAAAGGAATTTTGAAGGACTGACCTCTAAAGGAACAAAAAATAAAAAAACGAGAGACTCATTCAACCCGGAATGGTTGAAATTAAAAGTAACTACAGATACGCCAGATTTAAAAGGTGCACAAGTAGAACTAAGTTCGATTTACGAATATTCTTACGAGAACGGACTCAATTGTAAAATTTGTGCTGCTGGTTCACACTTTAAAACTAATACAGGTAATGAATATGCCACTGGAAAGCGATGGGAAGCATGGAAATTAGATTACTGTAAACGACATTTATTATCGCGCATTCATGCAGAAAATATTCAGATTTTGTACAACCAAAAACACGGAATCAGTGTGAAAAGCCTTCTGACAGAAAAGCCTGTTGACCGGAAAGCACGCTTAGACCATGCCAAACGCCTGCAAACAGATGAAAAGCAAATTTGCATCCTGATGGACAATGTTCTTCTTGCTATCAGTATGAATGCTTCGATGCATTCTGTACAAACTATACACGACCATATGGGAAAATATGTTTCGTTACCAGACAGCTGGCGAAGTAAGAACTATGCATTTGAGTTTGGTGCTGCAATTAATGAAGTTATTGCTGACGAAATATTTACAGAATTACGTGCATCCTTATTTCATACTCTCATTGTTGATGAAAGCACTGATATTGCTGTGCATAAAGTATTAGTATTGTATTTCAAGTATCGTTTTCCCAATTCACTGGTTTATAAAACAGTTTTCGGTGGAATCATTCAACTGACAGCATGCCATGCTCAGGCTCTTGAGCAGGCTATAAAAGAGTTTTACAATAAACATGAAATCAACCTCAACCGTTTAGTCATGTTAACGTCTGATAGTGCATCAGTTATGCTGGGTCGGCGGAATGGTTTAGAGGCCTTATTAAAACGTAGTGTTCCTCATCTTTCAGAACAGCACTGCGTCGCACATAGAGAAGACCTGGCTTTCTCTGCTTCATGGAAAGATAACAGCTTAATGAAAAACATTGAGGTTCTTTTGCGCACTGTTTATACTTTGTTTAGTCGATCTTCTGTAAAAACAGCCGCACTTGCTGAATTAGCCAGTGTAAATGAAGTGGATGTTGTGTCTTTTCGACCAATTCATGAAGTTCGTTGGCTATCACGACATTTTGCTGTCAGCGCTTTTGTAAGAAATATAGATGCATTGGTTTTGTTTTGTGAAGAGCAAATTAATGAATGCGGTGATCCCATCTGTACCTATGCTTTGCGATGTATACAAGATCCACAATATTTACTGGCTTTGTATACACTGAATGATGTTTCACACGAATTAGCAAATTTAACAAAAGTGCTACAGAGAAGTGCTTTATCACCAATTGAAGCGCACCAGTTGTGCGTTTCTAAAGTTCGCAAATTAGAAGCACAGTACCTTGGTGAAAATACTTTTTGGAATAATAAAGCCAAACAAATTTTAACTGAAAATGAAGACATTGACACAAGACAAATTACGCGGTTTATTAGATCTGTGTGTGATCATTTGTATGCTAGATTTCCGTCTGATGAACTAAAATGTTGGTCTGCTTTGAAAAATTGCACATTTGACTTTGGTGTTGCAGATGTTAAGAAACTGTGTATGCAATATAAATTCCTAATTAATGCAACAAATGACAATTTAATCATACAGCAGTACAATGATTTCAAATTCCTGATGAGTGAAAAATTAATATCAGGCACTATTACATCACTTACAGAAATAGCTGACATCACTATAAATGAAGAGCAGTTTAACTTACTTTCAATGTTGGTTGACATTTGTTGTACTTTTCAAGCTTCCAGCGCAGATTGCGAACGAGGCTTCAGCCTTATGAACAGCATTAAAGTGCGGTCGCGCAATAGGCTAAGCAATACTCACTTGGATCAACTTATGCGAATAAAATCGTATTTAAATGCAGGTAGAACTGTTGACTTACACAAAGCGTATACTGTGTGGAAAGAGCAAAAAGTCAGGCGTGAAAAGATTTAAAATCATTACCATCGAGTGTATAACATAGAGTGCGGGCGACTCGCCCTTGGCTTCTCCATTGCTGTAATTTGAGTGTCTAAATAAATTCTGTGTTCGTATAAAATATTGTTTCTTTTCTATTTTTTTTAGAATTTTCCGCGCAGAACTTTTTTTTGGAGCTCACACGGCCTTTTATGCCGCGCACACTAAGCAAGCTCTTAGAGGGAACGTTGGTGTCACTACGTGCAAATTTTTTAGGTTAAGGGACAGGTATATGGTATGACGGTGTTACTGTAGTGAAAATCTTTTTATGCGCCAAGTCACTATATGCGAAGTCAATTCTACGTAAAACGTATGGATTAAAAAAGAGACTCTGCAACAGGTGTCACTATAATCGAAATGTCACTGTATCCGAAGTTACTATAGGCAAATTCTGCTGTATTGAGAAAAGACAGAAAGTTTGATGTCAAAAAACACATGTTGCTGTATTACAATAAAGAGGCAAAGGTACTGTGTGATTTTTATTAAAAAACTGTGGAGGCGATAACATGTAAAGCTAGATTTGTTTGTATTTATGCATAACCGGTAAGCAGGTTGTTTTTCTTTTTTTACGTTACGTAGCCATACACTTCAACTTTGTTTTCTTGTCGCATACATTACGTAAGACAAATAAAAATGAAAAAAAAAAACTTAAAAAACAACACAAGAAATACACACGCGACTGGGAGACTACGTATAGACCTTTCGGTCGTTGAGTCATACAGTCTCCTTTTGAGATCATAAGTTTCAATAAAACATTAGAGCAGTGTTTCTTAACCCGTGCCAAGCGGCCGTACCCTATCAACTTCGTGGCTGTCTCAACCGAACCCTAGAAACGGACAGCGTGACGTCCAATTTTCCTCCCAAAATCAGGTAAAGACCAAAAAAAGGTCATCACGTCTTCCAACGTCCAATTTTCTCCCTAAAATCAAGTGGCCAGCGGCCCCCAGGGTACGTCCCTGAAAGTGTTAGGATATTGAAGGACTTCCATCTAATCCCAAAAACAGCTCCGTCGAACTCTAGGGGTTTGGTCAAACCCCGGTTAAGAAACACTGCGTTAGAGTGATAATAAAAGATTGCTTGCCGAGATTTGTGAAGAACGGTGCGACACATAATTTAGTATTGTTGTAAGAAATAAAATTTAAATTTTCTTTTTAAAAGAAATTTGTGACATCATTCTGATTTTTGCAGGAATGGAATTCCAGACCTTTAACGCCCTCATATTTGATTCTTCTTTGCATTTTGTTTGAACAAAAAAAAGGAATATAAAGAAGGTCTCTTTGAGTTGTGGAAGTTCTGGTGGAGCGCTGGGAAATGTTATGAGCTTCAACGAAATAAGGAAGGAAGTGGGAAGTATATGTGATCTGAGTATGTAATTATGAACTATTTTTGCAGTTTCCATGTAGTGCAGCTCTTGAAGTTTTAAGATATTAAACTTAATGTGATATGGATTTGGATTCTCATATATTGTGCCGCCTCCAATGTTTTTCAATGCTCTGTATTCGCAGCACCTCTTAGCTGTCCTATATATTTCTAATCCGTACATCAAAACATTATACTAAGCCAAAAGCCCAAAACATAGACTTACCATACGTCCAGGTTTAGCCGGGACAGTCCCGGTTTTAACGCCATGTCCCGGCGTCCCAACCGATCGGTCAAAATGCCCCGGTTAAGTCCTTCAATCAGCTAACATAGCCCCGACTCATTAATGAAAGCGAAGCGAAAGTGCTGCTGCAGTGTAGGAAAGCTGGGGTTAAAGTTGAAGTCAAAACCAAACAGTTTCATCTAGGCCTATAACCAACAGATCCTGTCTTAGTGAATAGGCCTAAGTACGTAACTGCGCTTCTAGGTACCGAACTTTGACTCATCACTGTTTTGGGGGTAGGAACCGGAGACCACAAGGAAAAGTTTAGCTTTCTGGATCGCCTTCGTGAATTTCTTTTTTTTTTTTTGCAAGCTTTTCTGATGGTGATGACTTTGGGAGAGAGGAAATCTTTAATATCCATATGGTCGCAACAGCTAATAATCGCAGAACATTTAACATTATTTATTTACGTTATTTACAGAACAACATACGCAAAACAAAATAAGCTCTACGTTTTGGGAAAAATCGACTGTTCTTCATCAGAGCATTATCAGAACTGAGAAGTTAACGCAGGGCAAACTAATATGAGCGAAAAACAAAATAGCAGTGGTTACGACATATTCTAACGCAGGGGTGGGCAATTATGTTCACACGCAGGGCCGCATTTGAAAAAAATTTGAAGCCGAGGGCCGCAGTGATTGGAAGAAAAAAATGAAAAAGGTCATCACGACCTCAGAAGTCCAATTTTTCATTCAAATTCAAGTGAAGAGCAAAAAAAGAGGTCATCACGAACGCAAATGTCCTTTTTTTCACTGACATTCAGCGCGGAGCTGTAGAAAATGGAAACAACACGTCTTGGGCTTAATTCACGATAGGAGTTTATATTTCTGTAAGTGCCCGCGGGCCGCATAATATGGTCTAGCGGGCAGCCCTTTGCCCGCCCCTGTTCTAACGCAATAAAGTATGTACGATCAAAAGTAGGACAAGGGCGGACAAAATTTTAATACGAGATTTAAATCAGAGCGGTTATTATTTTAAAGAAACAACTGCATTTCAGAAACGCAATTTTATTATTAAGAAATGAAAATAAAATGAAACGAAATTGTTAAAAGAGTTAACATGCTTTTAGTAGAAAGGAACACTCATTAGCATACACGGTAGCTGCTTTTTTAAATTAAACAAACACACAGCTATATGCTAATTATTAGCACTTTGTACTGGTACATACATATAGGTTACTTGCGCTTTTGTATTTGTGTAACAAATTGTAACCTTAGCCATGACATCCATTGTATTTTCTGGGCTGCATGCATAGACACAGTGCCTGCCTTGCCCCTCGCTTTTTTACGGGCGAACGGGTTGGGCAGAGATTTTTTTGCAGGTTTTGGTAAATGGTATAGTTACAAACCACAAGGAAAAAATTCCTTCCACGTATATATTGCCTTGAGTATATGTCGGTCACACCAACCGCACTGATAAAACCTGATAGGTCGAAACAGTGTTCACTGTCTTGTAGTGTCTGCAGTTCGACATACACACTTGCGCACTTGTATTAGCACTTTGTTTGTTCGGAATCGTCCCGGTTTGTGATTGCAAAAATACGGTAAGCCTACCAAAACACCATAAGTTGAAATAAGGCAGTGTCTATTTTGCCGTTAACGGTTGGATCCTGATTGGCTTGCGTCTACACGCATGACTGGTTTTGAATGAATTAACCGATTAGGATCTACTGCCGGCAAAATAGACACTACGGAACCTTAAAATAATGTCAAATCTTATTTTTTACGTCTAAGTAACAATAGCCCTAGTAGTGATCATTGATCACAAAGAGCGTCGATTTAGGTTCCGCAACACGCTGAGGATCCAGGAGAAGAGCTATAGGGGGCTCAAGCTCCTCTCCTAAAATTTTTTAGTTATGCTTATTATTACTAATTTGAAATTTTGCACAGTCGACCATTATTATCTGCATGATGTCATTAAAGTAAAATTTTTAACGGTCTCTGCATAATTTTTAAACTTTGGAAAATATAAACTACTAACTTAGTAACGAAATAACAGTTATATAATTTTGTAAGCTCAGCAAAGCTACGAAACTAAAATTTTACAAAACGAAAATCGAGTGAGAATATAAATCGACATTTATTTCTCCAACAATACTCCAAGAGTCAAGCAACACATCATAACATTCGATTGTTTTAACTGCTTTTCCACTTGCATCTTTTCCTCCGACAACGTAGATTTTACCTTGCATTACACAAGCTGCATGCGCACTCCTCTCTGTGTGCATTTCAGATACATATACCCATTTATTTACGTCAGGATCAAGTTTTTCGACACTTTTTGTACACTGATTTGAACCATACTTACCACCGATTGCATAAATAGAATTTTGACAACTCACAGCCGCAAAGAACCTCCGAGGGTGTAACATTGAAGGGCATCTCTCCCAAGTTCGTTGCAGATCTCTTAGTCGATCCACTATATAACCATTCCCGCCAAGAGCGTATAACATTCCCCGGCATGAAACTAATCCACTTGCGCACATTCCGCACAAGGTAGAGATCATTTTCCACCTGTTCAACAAAAAATCATAAACTTCCACCGAATCATAATCTCGATGTTCGTTAATTCCTCCAGTTACTACAATTGATCCTTCGTGTTCAGTTGCTCCCATAAAACATCTCGCATGCTTCATGGGCGCAATCTCTCTCCACATCAGCGACGAATCTTTGCCACTTGCCAATGCCACCCACACACGGTTGTAAACCTCCTCATGATTGCCATTACTGTTAGATCCTCCAATACAAAATACGTAATCACCTTTTCTCAACAAGAAATGGCCAAAAATTTCTCGGGGGAAATCATTGTAAGTGGACGGTTTTCGGTCATGCAAATTATAAACCTCAATGATTTTCTTCCGACTTTCATATCCTCCTACACTGATTATTCGAGTCTTATCAATGGTATCGTTTTGAGTTTTTGGAGCCTGTGAAAGTGCAGTTGAAAAATGATGGTTATAATCATTGTTAGCTTTAATAAGATCTTCTTCCAGAATTTTCAGAATGAACTCATGCGGAAGTCGATCAACTTGGATGATCTGGAACAAATCCATCAGATCATGCTTATTTGCGTCATCGTTACGTTTAATCCAGTTCATAATTCCTTCGTAGATTGAAGTTTCGTGCATTAAGCATCGAGTCAAGTTTGAAAGCAAGTCTTTTAATTCGTCTTTGGAAAGAACTTTGAAGTTTTCAGTTTTGGCGATTTCACTGAATTGTATACTGATGTATCGGTATGCATGTTGTTTGTTTTCATCGTTTTTGTACTTAATGGCTGCTTGAAAGATATCCACCCAGCTATCAGTCGTAGTATGGGCCCTCAAATATTGAAAACAATATCTTTCAACGTCCTCTAATTGAAGATGATTGGCTGCTGCCAACAATTTGAAGACGTTTTCGTGGTCAATCTCAATACTGCTTGTGTACATATAATTAATGAGACTCCTCACTGCTTTTGCATCCACACTTTCAAGCTCTATTTTGTTCTCGTATTCTCCCTTTTTCTCACGCGTAAACCTATCTTCGAAAAACTCCGAAAAACAGGAGAGAACCATCTTATTCGCTGGTATACATTCATTTTCAACCATGATGCTCACATTGTTGAAAACATCTTCATCCCTAAAATCATCTGCAAATTGGAGAAGATCAACGGTGTTTGACGATCGAGTAAATGTCTCAGGATTTGTAATAGGCCAACTATTCGACATGATGTTATCTTCCACGTAATGAAGCAACCAGAAAACAACCTAAAACAATAATTTGGTTATCAAAAATTTCACTCGGTTATGTACAGTGTAGCCTAAACTAACGGATGCTCAGTGTGGCTTTCGTCCTGGCCGAAGCACAATGGATCAGATCTTTGCCTTGCAGCAAATCTTTGAGAAGTCGTGGGAATATGCAAAAGAGGTCAATGTATGTTTTGTTGATCTTGAAAAAGCATATGATCGCATTCCTAGAGACAAGCTTTGGGCGGTGCTGTTGCAGTATGGCATTGATGGCCAGTTACTAACTGCCATTAAGTCGCTGTACATGCATTCCGAGATCTGTGTTCGTGTTAACAGTGCAACGACGAAACCTTTCAGAGTAAGTGTGGGACTACGGCAAGGCTGCTCTCTTTCACCTATTCTGTTCCTTATTTATATGGATAGAATAGTTAAGAAAAGTGAGTCTTGTGGCGGAGTAAAGATTGGTGAATGCACTGTACAACGTCTGTTATTTGCAGATGATCTTGTGCTACTCGACTCTACCCAAAATGGTCTCCAGCAAGCTCTTGACAGGTTTTCGGATGCATGCTCTGTTGCCGGAATGAGAATCAGCACAACAAAAACAGAAACCATGTGCCTGTCCAGACAACCAAAGCAGTGCTCTCTCCAAATTGATGGAGTACCACTAAAACAGTCAGAGAAATTCAAGTACCTCGGCGTCTCATTAACAAGTGACGGCAGACAAAATAGCGAATTGGATATCCGCATCGGAAAAGCAAGTGCAGTAATGCGCCAGCTCCACCGATCTGTGGTACTGAAACGGGAGCTTTGCACCAAGGCAAAGCTATCCATTTTCAGATCGGTCTATGTTCCTATTTTGACTTATGGCCACGAGTGTTGGATCATGAATGAGAAAGTGAGGTCTCGAGTTCAAGCAGCCGAAATGGGATTCTTGCGAAGAATTAGCGGTTTGACCTTGTTGGACAAGGTTAAAAGTGCAGATATTCGTGAATCTCTAAACATCGAATCGCTGCTTCTCCGACTAGAAAGATCGCAACTGCGTTGGTATGGACATGTGACACGAATGCCCAGGAAAGAACAGCCAAACAACTGCTCTGTTCAACACCAATTGGTCGAAGGCCTAGAGGCCGTCCCAGAACTCGATGGCGAGATTACGTAGAAGATCTTAGTTGGTCTCGCCTTGGCATCCCAGCAGAGCATCTATCCTTTGTTGCAGAGGATCGAGATTCTTGGAGGCTCCAACTTGAGCTGCTGCCCCCGCGACCCCCCAAGGATAAGCGGGTCCAGAAAATTGATTGATTGATTGATGTACAGTGTACACTGACTTTTTAACGAAGCTCAATCAGAAGTAAACTCCAAACATTCGTATAAATTACCGTAAATTTTTATCCTATGTAATTTGGCTCCCCTTAGTTTTGCTGGCTCTCTGCCTGCTCTCACCTCTGTTTTAAAAATTTATTTGCAGATACTTAGATTACTTTAATATTCATGAAAAAAGCTGCGCTTTTGCGTTCGTAAAACAGTCAAAATTCGCTTTTTTGTGAGCTGAACTAAGTGCAACTTTTTTCACGCGTTTTCTCACTTTGAATACTCAGTGAAAACAACTATGGTTATTCTGAAAAAAAACTTTTAGCTTGCAATTTTCCGAGATGAAAACTAAATTCTCTCAAGTCGAATTTTTTCAGTGTGATCGTGCTATGCAACTACCGGAAGCCTAAAGCAATAACGTAACTGCGTCACTTCCTGAAGCAGTGTCATTATTCAATACACAATAATGGATTGAGACGATTGCGTGTTAAGCTATATCAAAGATGGAAACCGGTCGGGTCGACCAGCACCGGTCGGATCAAGATTTTTTGACCGGCCGATCAAGCCGGTCGAAAAATCGGTCAATTCCCCTTTCTTGCAACTAAAATACACCTAAACACCAACCGAAATATACATACCCATGTATATTTTTTAAATAAAACAGTTTTATGAAAAACGGCATTAAGAAATCACACCTTTTCAAAACAAAGGTCTGTTGTCTGTTTTCAACAGTGAGCAGGGGCGGCGGAACGAAATTTTTCCGGGGGAGGATGGCGTCATAGGCGGATGCAGGAATTTTTGAAATATCGTTTTTTTGCAGCAGTGAGGTAAAGTAAGAACTGAGCTCTTGTGGAAGGCTCTGTGGAGATTCTCCCAAACAAAATATTGAAAAGCAGAATGAATTAGGTGCAAAATTTACTAACGATAAAGGTACAAAATTAACGAAAAAAACGAGAGCAAAATCTTATCCAGAATTTGTATAATGTTCTTAAAACAAACAGTTGACCAATACTGTAACTTACAATCTCACAAGGAGTTGACAAATTTGTCAAATGATCTACGGACGAAACATATACTTACAAGGCGAAACGATAGCCTGCATCCCATTGCTAGCCCGCTCAGAATGCTAAAGTTATCGATTGTTTTATACCGCTTTTTATTGAAACGACCTACTAACTGTCAAAAATTTTGACCTCTCATCTCCAGGAACGGACTCAGAAAATTTTTGTGGGGGATAAGGTTTTAAATTAGGTTAATGTTAATTAAATGCAAAGGCATTAGATGTTTAGACCCGGAAAAGGGCGTAAATTAGCTCTTTGAAAGCGTTTTGTGTAAAAACGGTATTCAAAAATTTTTTCAGGGGGTGGAAGGGGAGCGCATTTTGACATTTTTTTCCGGCAGAGTTACTTCGAGGCAAATCGAGAAACAAAAACAGTTCTGGGGGTACAGAGGGAATGCTACCCCGGATTTGTTTTTTGAATTTTTTTGCATCGTAATAGCCATTTTAGTTCTTTTTGTACAATTCTTAAGGAAAATTTTGTTTAAATTTTTTACTCCTAATTTTGAGTCCTTCACCAAATATGATGCATTTTGATTCCACATTTCGATTTATGCTTGCTAGGTGTAAAGGATTATTGCTATTGAAAAGATTCAAAAATATGGAAAAATTGTATTCATGAAAAACATCGTTGAAAAGTGGCTAGTGGGGGGGATACATACCCCACATGTCCCTCTCCCCCTCCATCCGCTCTTGCTCATCTCTAGCTTAAACTAGTTGCCACACTATGCAGCAGCTGATCTACTTTCAAATGGCTATTTTTTATGGACAGGAAGACCGCCGGAATGGACGATTGTATCATCATTAACAAGTTATCAGAATGAATAGTCATCACAACTTGCGATTGTACATTGTACAATCAATCAATCCATTTATTTACCAAAAGCACATAACAAAGCACTAGCGGAAGGACACAGCGCAAGACCTTACGGTCATCTAAGGCAACTGTACCTCTAGCCAGAACTTCACTAACACAAGGTAAAAAAATTAAAAATAAACGAAAAAGGCATATACTACACAAGCAAGGGTACCGCACCAACTCTTGCTTGGCTGCAACTTAACATTAAATTTGAACAAGAAAGGTGTATGAACTACCGTACATATCAAACTATCACCAGAAAACACAGAAACGTTCTTCCTTCCTCTACAGCAACGGAAACACGACACAAAACACATAAAATCACAAAAAGTTATTTACAAACTTTGCCGAAAACCAATCTAGCAAAGCCTGACAGTAAAAATTTACGGAAAACCAAACTGGCAAAGCCTGACAGTACATACAGGAAAAAAAAGTGGCCTTGTACGTCTGTACCAAAAATCACGAGTCCTTATACAGGGTTAAAACCGAAGATTTGTAACGTCGTTTAAAGGTTGAAAACAAGCAGATTTTTTTTCATCTAATATTGACTCCTATACTTTTAAACAAATATGATGCAATCTTTTTCTCCCGAACTCACCATTAATCGGGCGATAAAAAAATCCACCAGCAGTCTTTTGTCTGGTACTATAATTATGTAGGCCTATTGATTCCAATTTGATAATATAATTGTGAAATGATGATGGTAACATATGATTTTCATACTTATACATGAATTTGGCAAACTCCATGTTAATCATGTCCTTTAATTTAAGTGCTTGAAATTTTGAAAATAAAAGGTTGACATAAGTTTTGCGAGGTTGAAATAAACAAGCTCTGATAAATTTGTTTCGTAAGAGTTCTATTTCACGCAATAAAAAATTAGAGGCTCTTCCCCAGTTAATTAAAGAGTACAAAATGTTTGATTGAAACATTGAATAATATATAATCCGACATGTAGATAAAGGAACGTAATGCCTTAGTTTAAAAATTAATCCACATGTTTTTGAAAGTTTTTTCTTTAAGTTCTCTACATAAAATTTCCAGGAACGTTTCTCATCTAACTGCACTCCAAGATATCTAATGCTTTCTGTTCGTTTAATTTTTACATTATTTATAGTCAAATCAAATGATGACGAGTCTGTTGGTTTTCTACTAACAATCATGTATTTACATTTATCGTAATTTAGAGTTAGTTTGTTCATTTTCATCCAGTTATCGATTATTGTGATTTCTTCATTTACCAGTTTTTGTAGAAATTCTGGTTGTTGGTGAGAAAGACGCAAATTTGCATCGTCAGCAAACAAAGGGATTTTAAACTTAGAAGCATTATGCAGGTCATTTACATACAATAAAAACAGGAGTGGGCCTAATACAGAACCTTGCGGAATTCCATAGGTGATTTTACAAAGTGAAGAAGTTTTTTGATTAATTTTGGTGCAAATTTTTCTATTCTACAAATAAGACTTTAAAATATTCCAGATTTTCCCGCGAAAACCATAATGATATAACTTTTTAAGCAAAATTTGATGATCTATTGTATCGAACGCTTTCTTAATATCAAGAAATATTGCACATGTATACAATTTACGGTCAAGATTTTCAAGAAACTCATCATAGATAGTTGTTACGGCTAGTTCAGTAGAATTATTTGCTCTGAATCCATATTGATTGGAGTTGTTATCAATAAATTCCATGATTTTATCTTTCGAAATTTTTTCAAATGTTTTAGCAAATATGTTCAAAAGAGAAATAGGTCTAAAATCTCCAAGTTCTTTTGGAGTAGCTGTTTTGGATATAGGTATAGCCTGACTAACCTTAAAAACATCAGGGAAAAATTCCTGAATTAAACATTTATTATATAATATGGTTAATAAAGGAGTCAATAACATTTTTGCTATTTTCACAAATTTGGGAGGAATAACGTCAATTCCTGGAGCAGAGTTTGGCTTTAAATTTTCAATTGCAATAGATACCTCATTTTCAGTGACATCATGCATCACAAAACTATGAAGGCAGCTTTTAGAAGTTATTTTTAAATTCGAATCATGAGCTTTGTTCACTTTTTTGCTAATGTAGAGCCAATGTTTGCAAAATATTTGCATATATGATCTAAAAATTCATTACTGTCAGTTTCATAGGCTTTGTTATTAACTCGCAAAAACAAGTGGTAAATTAATGTTGGAAGTGCTTTTATTGTCTATGATTTCTCTAATAACCGACTAAGATTTTTTAGGATTATTACTATTCTTTCTTAATAAGCTGTCATGATGCTGTTGTTTAGCAAGAGCTTTAATGAGGATTAATTTGTTACGGTATTATTTGTAACGTTCAATTTAAACTGGATCTTGGCATTGGTAGCAGAATTTAAACAATCTTTTTCTAGTTTTTATTGATATTAAAATTCCTTTTGTAATCCATGGTTTTGCATTTAGTTTAATTTTTCTTCTTGACACGGGTTTCAAGGGGGCATGTTTGTCTAAAGTCTTCATCAAAATGCTTGTTAGTTCAGACACGTCATCATTTACTGAGCTGTTAGGATTTATTTCGGGGTAATTCTCTAGCGTAGATCCTAGATCAATAAGGAAATCTTTTGTTGCAAATGAAGTCATACATCTTTTCAACTTAATCTCGCCTTTTTTGTTAGAATTGAAATTTTTTATTATAGGGCAGGTAAATGGTCCAAAATATCGAATAAACAAGGTTTACTTAAAAGCGTTTTTTTGGTAATGTTAGAGTAAATGTGATCAAGCAGAGAAAGTTTACTCATTGTTGAGAATCTTGTTGGAGACTCAATTAATAATCTACATTCTACAGAATTTCAAGAATTAAGATAATTTTTTATCTTGGTATTATTTAGTGCTAAAGAATTAATGTTTATGTCTCCACATACGCCGTAATTTAATTTTTGGTTTTCTAGTTCTACCAACAAATTCGTGAGTGAAATTTTAAAGGTATGAGAATTTGTCTCTGGATGTCGGTAAATTACAGCGACAATTATGCATCCATGATTGGTTTCAATTTCTACCCAAGTGTTTTCGCATTTAGGGACATTGAGTGATAGATCTTGGCGTAGTTTATATTTCAAATTTTGCTCAATATACATTCCAGTACCACCTGCATTGGTAGAAGAATCATTGTGAAAAAAAAAATTTGGAATTTGCAAATTGAGGCTAATATTTTCGTTAATTTTAGTCTCTGAGATGCCCATGACTTCGGGGGAATGATTAATTTCAGTATTAGATTTCTTCTATAAGGTTTTTGCCAAACTTCTCGTATTAAAGTGAGCAACTAAAAAAGATTTTAACTTATTTTCCCCCATAATGTTAGATACTTGTTTGAGAGTAAAATATGCATCATCATCTAGTACAACACAACTATCAGCATTACTTAGTTTAAGTTCTTCTCTGAAATCTAGATTGCTCAAATTTTGAAAAGGAAGAATAGCACTCAAGCATATGGAACAATAGCAGTCTTGATGCTTGGTTGTATTATTTGGCAATGGAGAAGGTTCACGGACTGACAAACAGGTAGCCATTTGTTAAAACTTTCATTATAAGGTTTGTGGGATGATTAAAAATCTTGGTAATTATTTCAATTTGCCAATGTCATTTTCATTGGTTTTTCTGATTTTTTCAGAGTTGGCATCTTTTCTCACAAAAATATCCCCATTGTGGGACCAGATATATTGATATTTCAGTAGATGTTTTTGTTTGTACGCCATTGCGAATAGTTTCATTCTTCTTTGAGTCAAATTCTCATTTATGTACATGGAATTGGTTTTGGGATTTAATGATTTTCTTAGGGTGTAAATTTCATTTCTTTTGTCCCCATTGGTGAACCGAACTATGATAGGAGGGTTTCGGTTTGATGAGTTGTGGTAATTTACATTGATGTTTAGTCTGGATAGATTATTGGCCCGGATAGCACATGCTTCCATGTAGCCCGGGCTGTGATTAAGTCTGTACCAAGCTTTTCTTTTGCAACGTTACAATGACAGACCGAAACCAAATCTGCCGACCCGGAAGGGTATCCACTCTTCCCGATGCTCAGCCAAGGCCTACTAACGGGCAAACGTCCTTTTCAGGACGTGGCGATGTTTACTCTGCTTCAGGTCACATCGTCAACAAGTTCCGAAGGCCACAATCCTGCAGCTGAACATTGAAGGCCTCACTGCAAGCAAGATGAATGTCCTTCACCATCTCGCTGTGCAGTTTGAGGCACTCGTCATCCTACTACAGGAGACCCACTGCACTTTTACCGACAAGCTTGTGATTCCAGGCTTTGCATTAGCTGGGTCCTGTTTAAACAGGATACACGGCCTTGCTACATTTGTCCATGAGCGACTAAAATGGACCCTAGTAGATCAGTCCCCGTTTACATCAGAGACTGAGTGGTTATGCGTAGACGTTGATGGCTATAAAATTGTCAACGTTTGCAAACCTCCACCTACACCATTGCAGACTACCGACCTGCCAGTGTTTCCACACCCTGTCCTGTACTCGGGTGATTTCAACTGCCCGCATGTGAATTGGGGCTACAGCAGCAACAGCGCTGATGGAGAGTGCCTTGTTGCTTAGGCAAGCCTTAATAGTCTTGTCCCTCTCCATGACCCAAAGGACATGGCCACTTTCCACTCAGGCCGCTGGAACACTGGCACCAACCCGGACCTGGCGTTCGTTAGTGTTGGTCCAGATAGTCGCTTACCTGACAGGCGTATTTTAGAGAAGTTTCCTAGGTCACAACACCGACCTTCGCTCATCGTTCCACCAAGGCTCACTCTGTCAGTTCCGAGTATGCCTGTTAAGCGATGGAACTTCCGCAAGGCCAAATGGAGCCATTACAATGCCCTGACCAACCAACTCGCTAAGAGCTCGTTGCCACCTGATACATCTGATGTGGACCGGGCATACCAGGACTTCTGTAATGCCATCAGCACAGCAGCCAAAAAGTATATCCCACGTGGTCGACGAAACGACCACATTCCGTGTTGGGATGCTGAGTTTGAGAACCTCTATCAGATGTTTCTGCAATCGCCTGAGGGATCTGACTCTAGCAGGGCTGCTTCTGCCCTACTGTCCAGGCTTGACAGAAAACGCAGGGACCGATGGTCTGAGGCATTCCAAACCATCGACTTTTCTCACTCCAGTCGTAAAGCATGGAGCATATTAAACAACTTAACTGGTAGATCACGAAGCTCCCTCGGCATTGTGCAGTTTCAGCCAATGCCATCGCATCAGTACTGGTCAATAACGGCAAATACGAGGATATTGATCGCAAGTCATCCCGGCTTGTGTCTCAAGAAGTGTCTGATCTTTGGAGGGCCTCTACAACAAGTGCAGTGAATGTCTGTGGAAGCTTTACTCCCTCAGAATTCGCAGCCGCCCTCAAACATCTGAAACCAGGAAAAGCTCCAGGCCCAGACTCTATCTGACCTGAGCTTTTGCTCCATGCTGGAGCTGCCCTAAAATCCTGGCTGTGTGGCTTTCTTTCATCCTGTTTGCACCACCTCAAAATTCCAAAAATCTGGAGAAGAGCGTTGGTTGTCGCGATCCCCAAACCAATGAAACCTGTAGAGGACCCCAAGAGCTATCGCTCCATCTCTTTGCTCTGTGTCCCCTACAAGATCCTCTAGAGGCTCATTTACACCCGTATCGAGCCCATTGTCGACCCGCTTCTTCCTCGGTAGCAAGCTGGGTTCCGACAGGGCAGGTCCACAGTAGACCAAACTGTTCCACTTACCCAACACATCGAGGACTCATTTGAGACCAAGAAGAAGGCCGGTGCTGTTTTTGTCGATCTGACAGCTGCTTATGACACTGTCTGGCATCGGCTAATCGACAGTGTTTTAAATGACGCCTTGCGCATTGTCACTGGATGTCTGCGACCCACTCCAACGGACTACTTGCCAATCCTCGCAGGCATCCAGCCAGTTGAGCTTCGCCGTCGAGGAGCGACACTCTCCCTGGCTAACCGCGCCACCCTTAACCCTCATCATATTCTACATGAGCAGCTGGTCGGGAAACAAAATGCGCACCAGGGAAGGCTCAAATCAAGACGCCCGTTTATACCCGCTTCACAGAAACTACTGGATAGTCTGACCGAATCAGACATTCGTGCAGCGCAATGGATGGATTATGTATGGAACATGGCGTACTTGAAAAGTGGATCAAGGCTTCACGCTTTTATTCCCAGGGCCAGTTCTAAGCCTCTTGGAATGGGTTTGCCCAGAACATCTTGGGTAAAACTGAATCGTCTGCGGACTGGCGTAGGGCGATTCCGTTCATTCATGTACAAATGGGGTGTTGCTCGTTCACTGAATTGTGAGTGTGGTGCCTCTGAGCAAACTGCAGACCACATCATTTCTACATGCCCCCTACATCGTGCACCAAAAGGAATACAAGGTCTGTTGGTCCTGGATGATGACACCCGACGCTGGGTAAAAATCAACGCCGTCAACATCTAAACCGTCGGAAGAGGATGCCCAACCACACGACGACGAGATTATTGGCATCAAACAATGGTTGGGAAGTTGATATTTCACTGTCTTCCAGCTTAACTTTCAACGCACTGGCAACTTTTTTGACTATTTGGTTGGTATCTTCATCTTTTTGGAATGGGATCCCATGAATTTCTAAATTATTACGTCGACTATACTGCTCTAATTTATCAAAGTCTGAAGCAGTCAATTTTAGGTTATTCCCTATCTGGTCAACTTTATCCTGAAGACTGCTCATGCCAGCCTGCTGCACTTTCAACATTTTGTTCATATCAGAGGTACTGCGTCTGAGCTCATCATATCCATCAGCCAAGTGGACAAGACTTCCCAGAATGTGGTCAGTTTTTTCAGTTAATACCATTAGTTGATCACCCTGTGACTGTTTTTCCAGTTGATCTAACCTTTTTTGCTGCAGCTTATTAATTTCTCTAAGTTGATTGTTCTCAGTTTTTAGTTCATAAATTTCGGCTCTTATACTCTTTTGACTCATTTTTAGCTCATCAAGCTCCTTCTTTAAGTCTTGCACTTCCTGGGTGTTCTTAACCAGTGACTTAGCTACAATTTTTTCAATAATTTTCTGAATGTCATCACGGCTTGTTTTTTTACCGGTACTTTTTTGAGGCAGATTGACATAGTGTTCTATCTTTCAGTTCGCTGCCTTCGTATCCACCAGTCACTTTCACAACATCACATATAATTCCAATCACTTATTATTATACAGTACTTATACACCATCTTATTCAAATAGAATCACAGTTAATATCTCGTAATAAATCCTAACTCAGTAGCTATATCCTACAAGAAACTACATCGTATTCCTATTACGCTCTTATCACACTCAATACATCGCTCTACACTGCAGTACAGAGAATCGTGAACTAAGCAAGTCTCAACAGAATTACAACAGTCGGCGCTGAGACTTACGGCACTAAAGAGAAATGCACTTAGATAACATTGAATAATAAATCAGGGTTCGAAACCAGATTAGCACAAAATCTACAACACATAGGTTAGTCTAACTTGTTATAAATCAGCACTTTATTTTTCCAGCAGTAGGCTAAAACCAGATTTTTTGTTTTTTTTTCTTCTATCCAACAGTAGTAGGCTAAAATCAGCTATCAACTATCAATTCCAACTATCAACTCTCAACAAAATGCTAGCCAGATTTTTTGTTTTTCTTCTTCTATCCAACAGTAGTAGGCTAAAATCAGCTATCAATTCCAACTATCAACTTATTCAAATAGAATCAATGCAGTACAGTCGTCATTATTCCACATAAAATGACGATCTTCAAGTAAAATTTGCGTAATAACCGAGTTATTTTTTAATCAGTTATGTAGCCTATAGGCCAACATTGTACAATACTGATTAAAGTTAGACGTTTTTTCACCCAAAAAGCGTCCCCCCTGTTCCCCTCCGCAAATCTTCTGGGGGGACGCGTCTCCGTCTCCCCGGTTCCACCGCCCATGACAGTAAGACTTGCATACTTACTAATGTAATTGACGTTCTCTTTTTTAGCAGGATTGTGACAAGTAACTATTGTGATGTCATTACATTACCGTACCGCTCCATTATAGCCTACAGGCTTTAGCTTCTTTCCATGTGCGCGGGCCGGTCGGGTTGTGACGTAAGAGCCCAGGCTGGTTGTGACGTTTCTTAAAGTGCTTGAAAAAAGGAATTGAGGGCTTTTTGATAATATACAGGTTTTACCACCTATCGATTTATGCTTACCATTCAAGTGAAATTTATGTACAGCGAGTAACATGTTCAGTAGATGTCAGAGTCAAAGCAAATAGGCCTTAGAGTCAAATGATGCTAGCTTCGTATTTATCCCAGTCAAACAAATCAACAGGTGAAGTTTACTTTCATTCACATGCTGTTTTTGTTAGCTAAAATTTTGCGTGCTCGGTATATCAAGTAAAAAAATTAATGTAAACCAGTGAAGTAGGTCTCGAGACCGATTTTTCGCCGTCTTGGTCTTGGTCTCGAACTTAAGCTTAAAAAATGGTCTTGGTCTCGACATGGTGCGGTATTGGTCTCGTGCTTTCAAAGTTGGTCTCGAGACCGAACATTTTTAGGTCTTTGATACACAATGTAATTATTGTTTTTGCAGTGTCAACAAAAGCTATGGCTCCACCAGTGAGAATTTAAAATTCTTACTGACGGTATTAATTTGTGCGGTGATAATTTATTTTTGTTATAATTAACACTGGTGGAGCTAGAATTTTGATCGTCGAGATTTCGCTAATCGCGCTCGAAATTGCGCCGTCTCCACCAGTATTAATTTGAAATTAATGCAGAAAAATTAATACCGTAATCTCCATTTGTAAATTAATACTGGTGGAGCTAGGCAAATAACACCGGTCGTCGTCCAAATTAATACAGCAACAGTGAGCATCTTACAGCACCTCTGCTAATAGGCCTACGTAGGCTTATTCAGGTAGGTAGGCTGAATTCAGTCCAGTCTGAATAATGTCCTGTGTTACGTGATAATAGGCTAAGATAGCTAAATTCGTAGTTAAGTTAGCTTGGCTCTAGATAATTCTTTTTGAAATTGCAATCGTCTGAGCATGAGCTCCGGCAGTTCAAGCAGCGAAGATGAATGCCTAGCGGTTATGGTTTTTGCTGTGGCTGAAAAAAGACGAAAACATAGCATGTGGGTAAGAGAAGCTTTTAAAGAAAAAGAAAATGGAAGGTACAGGATGGTTCGAGAACTGGCTATGGGTGACAAGCAATTGTATTTTAGATACATGCGAATGACACCAGGTCGAATGAAGCACTTACTATCTTTAGTTGCACCTCGCATTGCTAAGCTTTCTACTAGTTATAGAGAGCCCATTCCACCGCAACATCGATTGTCTGTAACGTTGTGCCATTTAATTGGTCGCCAAACGATATCAAAAATTATTCCCGAACGTGCGAAGCTATTTACGACGTCCTCGCTCCTGTTTACGTGTACACGCCGACATCATCTCGTGAGTGGCTTGCAATTTCAAAACAATTTGAAGAGAGATGGAACTTGCCACACGTCCTCGGCGCTTTGGATGGCAAGCATATACGGATACGAAGCCCCAACAATACTGGCACCTTATACTACAATTATAAGGGTTTCTTTAGCATGGTGCTGCTGGCTGTCTGTGATTCTAATTATTGTTTCACAATGTTCGATATGGGCCAGTACGGGAGCAACAACGATAGTGGGGTGTTGCTCAGTAGTGAGATGGGAAAGAAGCTTGTGCAAGAAAAATTGAACATCCCCGACCCAACCACTCTTGATGGATGCGCTTTCGACCCACTTCCGTATTTTTTGGTTGGGGACGAGATATTCCCCCTGAAGACGTATTTGATGCGCCCGTACGCAGGTTCTGCTGCACTAGATGAAAAGAAGTCCGAATACAATTATCGTCACTCGAGAGCTCGCCACGTTATTGAAAACGCTTTTGGAATATTGGTGGCGCGTTGGAGAATTTTCAATACTCCTATTCACGCTAAGCAGGAAAATGTCGAAAAGATTGTTTTGGCCACCATTGCCTTACACAATTACCTTCGGCAAACAGATAACACCAGCTATTGCCCTGCTGGGTTTATTGATTCCGAAAGATCAACTGGCGACATTATTCCTGGCTATTGGCGCAGGGAGTGTGCCAACTCTGGAGAAGATGCGTCTCAGGGCATGGCCAGAGTGGCGGCACTGAGAGGACAGCGCCGTAGTGACGATGCATTGCTTATGAGAGATAGTCTTATGGAGTACGGCAATAGCGATTTGGGCTCCCTAAGTTGGCAGATAGACCATGTTCGTCGAACGTAACTGACTCTCTTACAAGCACTGAGTGAAACTCTGGATAACTAGAAGCTGAGATATTTTTTGTGCTTGTGTTTATGTCTGATTGTAATATGTGGATTGCAGAAAATAAACGGAAATACTGCTTTCATTTATGTGAGAATTGGCTACACTTTAAGTTTTAATGTTGATCCTGGTAGCGAAACCGCTTCACTTGAACGCACCCATGAGTAAATTAGGAAGCTTGCGCAAACGAGGACCAGAGGCGAAGTAAACAAACCATGGTTTAACTTTAACCAAAGCTTTAAGTGAAATATATGCTTGAACATCGTAGTGACTGTTTAGTAGACCACGTATAACGGCCTATACCGACATCTTAACATTTATTCAGTTGCCTACTGTAGCTTACGTCTTGACCTGATAAATTAAAAATACTTTAATCACGTGGAACAATTTTATTTCAATAGTGAGCAGTTAGCAATATAACATAACAAACTCGACCACAGGTATAACGACAAAAGCTCACAAATTATTAAAAAATGCTGAAGGGACTTCATCTGGCATTGCAATATTTTGGGGTTGTAAAAAGCGATCTGATGCAGCCGTTGTCTCCAAAGACCCTGAAAAAAGTGGCACTGGTTGCTGTTGAATGCTTGACCCTGTCCCCGCGACTGAAGGTTGTGTAAAGGTGGTAGTTTGGTGCCGGTACAGAACTGTTGTGATTTCTTGCTTGACAATCCGTTTTCGTTTCTCTGGAAGCAGCTTCAGCTCTGCAGCGATCATCTTTCCAAACAAATCGTCAGCTGTAGTAACTGTTGCTGGCCTATTTCTTTTAAATTTCAGAAGTAATGCAATTTCACTCATCACGTTAGTTTTAGCAGACCTTTTACATTTGCTTGAACCACTCGATTTCTCATTGTCACCTGGACTCGAAGTATAGCTCACTGTTCTACCACCGTCCAAACTATTGCTTCTACTTTCATCTTCCTCCCCTTCATCATTTGTAGTTGTTGAATCCAACAACGTGGTTGACCCTCCGTCAGACTCTTGAGGCTCATCGACTTCCGATGCTGGACCTAGTGCTGCCGGGGCCATCACATTGCTTTTGGATTTCTTTTGTCGAATAAAGCTGGTGTACCATTGAAGGAAGCTATATTCTTCCAGGCTCTTTTCGGCTTTGTTTACTTGATCTCTTCCAGCTCCGGAAGCGCTAAGCGACTTGAGATGCATGCGTTTTCGGCTGAATCTGCTTAGGAGCACCTCCCAGTCGTGAACAGATGATCCCGTTGGTTTCTGACGGCTCTCGTCGATTTTCACCCATGCGTTTTTTTTCCTTATATTATCTTTATATCCACTGTTGCTCTTGTCATACAGACAAGGAAACTTTCGCACTTCCTCCGCTAAAATCTCGTCTTCCTGGATTCTGCACTGATTAGTCTTCCCCATTTTTTTGAAAAGAAACTAAAACTATTCGAATTTTCTTTATATTTGTGTGATTGGATTGTGATTATACAATGAGCACTTGATGAAGTAACTATGAACTTCTTCTAGTGAGAATTTCAGTGTTAATTTCAATGTTAATCAAAACTTTTCGATATTTTCTCACTGAAATTAGTACCATAATTAATACCAAAAATCAAATTAATATCGAAAATTAAATTAATGCTCTTAGCTCCACCAAAATTAACACTGAGTGAGAATTTTTAATCAGTGAGAATTTCCAGTAAGAATTTTTTGACGCACAGTGAGAATTTTCTTACGCACGGTGAGAATTTTCTTACGCACAGTGAGAATTTCAAAATAAAATTAATGGGCTCTAGCTCCACCAGTGTGAATTCATAAATTAATACCGAATTTTGCGGTATTAATTTATAATTCTCACTGGTGGAGCCATAGCTAAAGTGCACAATTGCACCCTCACAGGCCACAACATCGTGCGAATGAAACCATCTCACAAGCAAGGGTGGAAACCCAAACCTAAACCTATAAACCCGGTTTTAAAAGAAATTTTTGAAACCCAAACTGAAACTGACACTTACTCAGCCAAAACCGAAACTGAAACTAAAACCTGTTTGGAATTTTCTAAGGTTTTGGGTTTTAAAAATTGTCATTACCACCATTACCAGAACAGTTCCTCCAATGCTGAGCGTCAAATAGAGAAGCTGTGAATACTAATTTTTAAGTCTTTGGTTTCATCGGACTCGGAATGATACCCAAGTCGACAATTTCTGATGCAAGTGTTCTCCTCACTCGGCCATCTGAGCTGCTACTTATCATCGTAATAAAACAAAAACGCCAAGAAATAGAGCACTTAAATAATCCGTGTGCAAAATAAAATAGCTTTCTTAGGTAAAACTTAAACTGAAACCCAGAAACCGAAGCTGTGCGTAAGCAAAACTGAAACCGAAACTGGAACCTATTTTTCAGCAGTCGTAAAACCGAACCAAAACTGAAACTTGACGTGTGGGTTTCAACTCACCAAAACTTAAACTGACACCCTAACGCCAAGTAGCCAGGTTTCCACCCTTGCTCACAAGTCTTAAAGCAGAATAAACAAGCGAAATTCTATCTGTCTCCGTCTCTTTGCGCTTCATGAGGATTGCACGTCACTCTTCAATCGATCACGTGATGAGTGTCGATTTCCCCGAAGATTTTTGTTGTTTTGAGTGTGTGTGTGACTGAAGAATGATTGTGGATTGATCGTTTGTTGTGTGGTCTATGACGTTATAATGCATGGTGTTTATCTGGCTTGCTTTTGGTTAGTTGTATGCGACTGCGAGAGTCTCAGGGATAGGTTAGACTAGTTAGGTTTGGGGTTATTTTTTTTTTACTAGTTAGGTAGCTTAGGCAAAGCGGCAAATTTAGGGGATAGGATAGGGCCGTGTCATGAGGCATAGTTTGGTACTCTTCTCACCTTTTGAGTATTTTGTTCAGAATCAGTGACGGTAGTGCTGTGGTAGTTGCACAGTGCATTACACAGGCTAGCGCTGTAGTGGCCTGTAGAAAAGAATTTTGAGCTCTAGTGTTGAGCTAGTTTTGTGTTGGATGCAAGATCCCCGGTTTGGTCAAGAATTTTTTGGTAAGTTTGTTTGTTTTGTTGATACTGCTTTGATATCGGGACTCTTGCTCATTCCTGGATTTAGAACCGGTAGGCTACGGTTTTCGTTCTTTTCTTTTTTGTGCGTGTGACGTACTGACTTGTGTGCCGCAGTGCTGGTGTAGTTTCAGTGCTTGCGAATCTAGTTTGCATTTTTTTTTTGCGTTTGACTGTTTGACCTATGTTCGGTGTGGTGGCTTATTTTTGTCCTTTTGTTTTTACGCAGAAACCGCCGCCGCCCGCAGCTGTCATCGACTTTTTGTGCAAGGCGCGTATTCAAAATTTTCTAATAAATTCAATTTCTGTTAGAAGAGCGGTGGAGCGTGATTGCCAAACCCGCGCGTGCTCAGATCTAACAATGAGCGCACGTGTACTTCGAAACAGAAAACTGGTAGAATTGTTATTTGGCAAATTTGTTAATTTAAAATTCTATCTGAATTAATCATAGGTTTTAATCCTTCCAACTAAATATATTCAAGATGGAAGCTGAGCTGCATGCTATATTATCTTCAGTAGAAGCCTTAAATTTTAAAATTTCAGATTTAGAAATGAAAATTGACGGTTATCACCAGCAGTTCAAAACTTTAGAACAAAGTGTTGATCAGCGGTTCCAGCAGGTTGATCATAAAATTACCCAATATCAGAGTGTTAATTAGTCTCTTCAAAATCGAATTATTGAACTTGAAAAGGTTTGTGCAGAATATCAGAAAGAAGCTCTTATTAAAGAAAGTTATAGCAAAAGGCTCAATTTGTTGATTCATGGAGTGCAAGAGAACAATGACTCGCCATGGGAAACTAAGGACAAAACTATTGACATATTTAACCACGTTTTACTTGAAGCTCTAAAACTTGACCCCACCCTAATTTCAGTAATAGATGTCCATAGGCTGCCCCAGCAATCAATTTTTAGAAACGGAGCCAAAGTCTCTAAGCCTATTATTGTGAAGTTTCAAAATGCTATGGACAAAGCAAAAGTGACTAAATCCTTGAAAAACTTGAAGATATACAATCAACAACCAAAATCAAGTTCATCCAATTTCTCTTATGTCTATGTCTCTGACCACCTGCCCAAGCCTTTTGAAGCGCAAAGGAAAAAACTTAAGCTTTAATTTAAAATGGCAAGAAAACAAAATAAGAAAGCCTATAGGCGCATGAAGAAGGTCAGTACTGTCTCTTTGTGGATGATAGAAAAGTTGATCTACCAATTCAATCTGCTGTTAACTAACTATGGTATGTCTGTGGTTAATGAATTACTGTGTTCATGTCAGTAGGTTGTGAAATTAGTAAGTTTTGGCTCCATTAGCCTACTGTCTTGACTTTTATTTCCCAATCCAGAACTAGACCCTCTCACTAGCCTATAGAATGTTTGTTTCGAAACGAAATATATTCTGTAAAATAAAATAACTCAACTGCTTATGACAGAAGTTTTTAGATTTAGAACCTAACTGTCTGCCTTGTGTGATATCATCAATATCAGCTTTTAGCTTGTAGAGATATCGGTTTATTGTTTTGAAAGCTGCATTAGGCATAGCCTACCTTGGTCCTGAATAATAGCTTTTGTGATGTAACTATTAATGCAATGTTCTATCTTATTGTGTTCGTTTGACTACACTTATCAGTTCATAAAACTGAAGTTGCGAAAAGTTGCTGTGAAAATTAGCCTACGGTAACTTTGGAAGTATTTTTCATTGACTTTGATTTTTTTAAAAAACTCATTAATAGTGCTGAATTGCAACTCGCCTTAGCTCGAGTCACGTAAGAATTAATCAACGTGACACGAATGTATCTTTGGCTTCGAGTCGAGTAGCATTAAGTCTTGATGATGATTTCAACTCTGTTCACAATTCGGAATTTGATTTAAATCGTGAAATTTCATCTTTACTCCATGAAAATCTAAATCAATGCGATTATTTTGATGTAGCCTATATTCCCAATTGTGACGCTAATAGGACATTATTTTTACTTCACCTTAACAAACGCTCTTTACAGAAGCATCATGATAATCTCTGCGAATTTTTATGTGTGTTGTCTTGCCAACCTCATATCGTTTGCATAAGTGAAACTAGAATTACAGATAAACCGATCGTTAACATTTCTTTGCCTGGGTACTCTTTTTGTCATGCTAACTCCTCGACAACTGCTGAAGGAGTAGGCATATATGTATCAAATAACTTGCACCATGAAGAGACCTCCTTTTAAAATTTAAGTTCAACAGTTTGCGAAAATCTGTGGTTAGTAGTTACTTGTCCATTTTCAAAAAAAGAATTCGTGATTGGCTCTATATATCGACATCTAAGTTCTAAAGTTCAACCTTTTATTGATTGCTTGAGTGAATCTTTATCAACCTTAAATGATGCTAACAAGAATTTTT
Source organism: Trididemnum miniatum (assembly GCA_964006365.1). Classification (NCBI taxonomy): domain Eukaryota; kingdom Metazoa; phylum Chordata; class Ascidiacea; order Aplousobranchia; family Didemnidae; genus Trididemnum; species Trididemnum miniatum. The sequence goes on from OZ023251.1 coordinate 18,572,091, forward strand.
TTATACTTGGTGATATCAACATTGACATATCCCCTGAGACCATTACCTGCATGAACAATAATTGACCATATACTCACAACTGTTTTACAATACCAGCTTTTTCCGGGTATTATAAATTATGATTTGAGCGATCATCTTCCTGTATTTGTTAAAGCTTCCTGTTGCATCAAAAAATCATATAAATACGACAAACCGGTTAGATCTCTTGTTAATTTTAATCCTGAACAATTTCGCGAAGATTTGCTGGAAAGGATGAACAGCTTTTACGGCAACTTTCAAAATATATCCAAAAGCAACATTGAATATTTTTTAGCGAGTTTCATTCTCTTATTACCTCAACCATTGTAGATTACGCACCCCTCCGTAACCTCACAAGAAAACAAAAATGATTACGCAGCAAACCTTGGCTAACCAAAGGTTTATTAACTTCAATTAAGAACAAACAAGCAATGTATAAATCGCACTATGTAAAGGGTTCTCCTGCGGAAAAATATCTATATAAAATTTATGCTAACAAATTAACTAAGCTAAAAAACCTTAGAAACTAAGCTAACTAAGCTAAAAAATCTAAAAAAATTTTTTTTTGTGCCGTGTTTTGTAACATGCTTTAGGGTACAGCCGATTCAAAGATGACCGAATGGTCTTTCGCTGTTCCTTCCAGCGCATGTCTTATAAAGCGTTTGGAAAAATAAACTTGACTTGACTTGAAATAAAATCCAAACCCTATCAAAGGTGTAAATGAAATTTCGCCGTCGAAGTGAAACAAAAATGAAGCAATATCAAATAATCAAATACTGTAGGTGTAAAAATTCTTTCGCCAAAATCAAACAAAAATTCTTATCTGGCGGCGTCCTGCTGCTTTTGGCGAAAGAATTGTCACACCTATTTGATATTGCTCCATTTTTGTTTCACTACTACGGCGATTTTCCATTTACACCTTTGATATAATGTGGATTTTAATTAAAGATATTGATTGATTTCTTCATCTTTATCCTCCTATCACGAGAAAGCGACTGAGGCGCTATGCGTAGGACGAATCCAGACTCGCTTAGGAGTTGCCTTTGTTTCCAAGTTTTCCGGTTGAATTTTCTTCTGACTTCTTTAATTTGCTGCTTGTTAGATTCCACCAAGCAGAGATAATCATCGTGAAGCATCTTATCCAAGGACGCAACAGCGGGACTAGGTCGGGAGGTGAACCACCAACCTTGCGATCATGGTCGTCGTAAAAACGACGCTCCGAACCACTACGCCACGCTGCCGACAAATTGATTGATACGTTAGCGTGAAATATCCTAATTGATGCAGCGCGAAGAGACGGCCGGGAGGGGGGGACAGAAAAAGAGCCCGCAGAGCTAACACTCACAATCTTAGTTGCTTTTTTTTCTCATGATTCAGGTCCTTACACTATAGTGCGAAACTAACGAAATTCAAATTTCAAAAATTCCGTGTACGTGCAAAACGCGAAACTGACGAAAGCGTCGTTGAGGTCGAGTAGTATTACGGCAGCTATTGAATTTATTTTAAGTCTTTTGAGACTCTGCATATTTCAAAAATTTGTCTATTATAAACAAGAGTTTTTTTTTAAGTATTGCAGTAATCTTAGTTCTGAAAAATTTATTCTCAAAAATTGAAACAACGTAGTTGGTGTCAGTTCGGTAAACTATAGATAGTTCTTACAAAAAAAAATGCGTGATTTTGTAACCCGATGGTTGGAAAGACTTTTTAACACAAGTGAAACGCATGAGTTTCTGCATTGCATCTGCACAATTAAATAAGTTGTGCCAGCAAACAGCAAGCAACAACTTTTCAATAAACTTTCGGTGCAAACGTAAATGATCTGTTTTACCGGGTTCGGGTCATAGTTGGATCAAATTTAGCAATTTTAACAGAGATATATGCTGCCGAGCGCATATCACATAATTCTATACAAACACAGATCGAGCAGAGTCATTCCAGCAGCAGCAGCAGCTGTTCTTCACCTGCAGGTAATACAGCCGACGGTTCGAAAGTTTTGGAGTTTACAAGAATTTTTGCTAAATATGCCAGCAAAAGACAAGTGGGAAACCAAAAAACGTCAAAGGCAACACCAAGGGCACAGCTCTCGAAATATTTGAATGAAGTGGCAAAAATAACCGTGCCTTCAAATGTTTTTGAATTTGGGAACAGAGGAGTGATGAATTTCTTGCTCTTTTTAAACTATCCTAGTACGCACTCTGTATACCAGCTTTTTCGGCTCCGGTAGAAAGTAGTTTTAGCACAAGCGGGTTGATAATGCGACCACAGAGAGCAAGGCTCTCTTCGGAAATGTTAGAAATCCTCGTTCACTTGAAATGTAATTGTGACTTTTTGGAAAAAGAAAAAATGAATTGATTAAACTTGGTGATAAAGATTTATTTTTAGAGCCCGAATAATTGCCGGTCTCGGTCTCGATTATTCCTGGTCTCGGTCTCAAACCAAAGGTTTCGAAAGACGACCGGTCTTGATCTCGGTCTTGGTCTCAAAGCAAGTGGTCTCGACTACAACACTGGTCTTACTTTAATCGGAAAGTAAACTACGGAAAATCTCACAGATATTTTGGAAAACAATAAATATGGGATGAAAATAGCGTAGGGTGGAAAAGTAAAGCCACAGTAAATTGTTAAAGTAGACAGTTCAAGGAGGTGCTTTTTCATGCAACGGAAGACTATTTGAGCAAACTGATATCTTACCTTGTGGCTGAAGCCCTTATGAATCATCTAGTGGACAAAGCTCTGTCGAGAACGTCTTCAAACCATAAGCTAGGCTCAGTGGAGCAACCAGGATTTTCGTAACGGGGAGAGCTAATATATTTTTGTGATTACGATTAGTTCATTATTGCTCGTAATTTTCTGGCATTATGTCTCACTGGCTCGCTAGATGACGTAGGTCTATCGTCTATTTCAACAAGGAAGAGCCACGGTTTTTTTGCTCGAATGAACATCTGTGGATTAAAACAGAAGAGAGCTAAGCGTTATGTCCGAAACTAGTTCCACTAGGTAAGCGAAGTTTTTGCGAAAATCAAAATTTAGAGTATAATCTATTCCAAAGCGGCACACGATTTGTCTTTTAACATTTTTTCAACGAAGGTAAGCTTATCTTGCTATCTATTTCAACGAAGAAAAAATTGTGCGAATTACTTAAAAAACTTGTGCGACAATGTTTAACTTGCAAATTTTCAATTAGGAAGTGAGAGGTCTTGGTACTGCAGCAATCTTGGACTTGGTGCTTGTCAACGTCTTCAAAGCAAATTTAAAGAATATAGCGAGATCTTTCACTGGCACTTGTGGCATATTTATTTAAAACACTTTCTTTATCAACTGATCGTTTACGGTGAATCGGAAGCAAAGCGAGAGCAGTTAACAGCTCAGATGGCCGAGTGGTATGGAGCGTCTGTCTCTTGAGCTGTAGACTTGGGTTTGATTCCAAGTCGGGTCAAACCAATGACTCTAAAATTGGTATTCACAGCTTCCCTGCTTGACGCTCAGCATTAAAGGGACAATGTGAAGAACAAGCCGGCAAGTTTACTTGTTGTGCCGTTGGGAAAGGCACTTAGCGGGATTCCCCCATCTTGGTGTGGTAGACAGATGGCTGGCAACTCCTAAGCGAGCTCGTATAGCGCATTGATCGCTTTCTCGTGATAGGAGGATAAATATGCGAGTAAAAATAAAAAAATAAAAAAAAGTTAAACGTTGTTCTGACCGGTTAACGATTTTAATTCACAAATGATTTTAATTTACAGATGCCGGTATCAGCCTAGAAGATTACATTTTTGTTGTTTTAACCTTGCTCGTAACCGCAATTAACGATAGTCTCGGACATAGAAATTCATTGATTGTTAAAAATGCTTCAGTAAAACTTAAATTTATATTGTCTGTCAGAAGCGGATCAATAAAATTTTAGTGGGGGGATGCACTTTTGAATTAGGTTGAATGTTTACCGCGTACAAAGACGTTAGACGTTTAGACCCAGAAACGGGCGTAAATAAGTCCTTTGAAAATGTTTCATGTCAGAGGCGTATTCAGAATTTTTTTCACGGACGACGGCATTAAATTTCGACATCTTTTCACGTGTATTTTTTCCGACAAATTTTGAAGCAAACTGAGGAACAAAAACAGCTCAAAGGGGGAGCAAGGGCATGCTTTCCCGCAAAATTTTTGAAAATTTACACGCTGCAATGGCCATTTTAGTGCTTTTTGAACATTTTTCAGGTAAATTTTATTAAAATTTTTGCCCTTAATTCTGAGTGCCTCACCAAGTAGGCTATGATGCATTTGTTCGCTCATTTTCGATTACGCGTGCTTAAGGCGTAAGAATTATTGTTCTCGAATAGGCTCAAAATTTAAAAAAAAATTTTATTACCTGAAACATTTTAAAAATCGGATTCCAGAGGGATGCATCCCCCACCCACACCCCCCCTGGATCCACTCCTGTTGTCTGTTGAGTATCGACAAATTACGACGATTATACTGGTACTTACAAATATTTTATAGCTGTTTTATCTACTGTCGTTCATGAGGCTAAGGGGGGGGGCTTTAGCTCCCATTGTTTGCGTCTATGGCTAGGCTATCAATTTTTTACCGGTAGGCTACGTGGATGATTGCTTTGCTGTTTTTGATAGCCTTGATTCCATTGAAGTATTTTGTGACAGTTTGAATGAAGTGCAACCTAATATAAAGTTTACTAACTTACTGAAATTCAAAATAACAAATGTATTAATTTTTTGGATGACATGATAGTAGATAACGGTTTGACGACAGTTGCTACCAGTACGTACATTTCGCAAACCGACCAACACTGGACGACAATATATTCGAAATGGAGCAGCTTCGTACCACGCCGTTAAAAATAATATAACTTGATCAATTGTTTGCGCGATCGTTCATATAAAATCTGTAGTTCTTACGAAAGCTTTGCTGGGAGGTGGATAATATCTAGGTTATGCTTGGTCGCAATGGCTATCCGGCTTACTTTTTCGATAGTTGTGTCAGGAGATTTTTTAATCGTAAGTATGACTAGATTTTGAGTCATCATGAAGAAAGTAAAAGTTGTAGAGCAGTAGTTGCTCGGTTGCATTTTTTAGGTGACACGTCGATGCAACTCAGGAAAGAGCTGTCCGTCTTAGTGGAAAAGCAGACATGGAACCGAGTTATTCTACGAATTATCGACACGACCTGGAACATCGGACACAACGTTCGTCTAAAGGATAGGCAAAAGACCTTGATGAAATGTGGGGTTGTAGGCTATATAGGTTAACGTGTTCTTGTGATTCTAGCCCGGGCTGGATTAAGGCTGGGGCTGCAGCCCCAGGCACACCGAAAAAATAGGCCTTTGATTACGACGCATAATGAACAACTAAGTGATTTTTTCATCAATCAACCATTTTGTTTTAAAGTTAAATAGCCTACAAATTATCAACCTTTATTAAATAGGCCTAATCTATCCAGTCAAGGTTAAGGCAAGAAAGTGATTCAAGATTGTATCAATGCCTAAAATTTCAACGAATTTACTCTTGAATTTCAATCACAAGATCTACGGCAATTAAACAAAATCAGAAAAGACTGATCACGAGTTTGTAAGATTCAGACCAGTACTGTTTATCAGCCCAATGGCCGAGGCATTCATAGGCGCAGGAAACAGGGTCCAGAAGCTGCCTTTAAAAATACTCGAGTCCCTCTTAACTAGGCTAATCAAATCTCCTTGTGTATTGGGTCAAAATTGTAGAAAGCAAAAAAATGCCAAAAAATATAGGCCTACATGAAAACATTCTGCGCAAATATGATTGCTCTACAGTAGGGGAAAGTCGGGGAAGTTGGGAAATCGGGCAAGTTGGGAAAATGTAAATAACTTTTGCATTTTGCAGCCGATTATGACGTGGCTTGACGCATGATTAGCTTTTATATTGAGCTTGCTCTCCCAAAAGTTTTAGCTGGTTTCACTGAGCGAAACAATTTTTGCAAGCACAATTGTATGAAAAAGTGAGCTTTTAAATCGGTTGTGAAAGTTCGAAAAATTTATGTTTTGACTTGTTCAAAGAAAATAGCAGTAGTTTAAAATGGATTAGGTGTGGAAGGAGGATTAGGTAGGGTTGGACTGTTATAGGACAAAGTGGCTAGTCTGAACTTGAGGTATATTTGGGGTGAGGTTGTTCTAAACAATATGTCCGCTGATAGGGCAGGTTGGACAGTTTAGGGTAGCGCAAGTTGGACATATGTCCAACGTACCCTACTTTAGAGTTGCCAACTCTTTTTACTATGTAAGTTATTTCCAGTGCCAGAAATATTACTATTTACAAATTTTATCTTGCCTAAACAGTTCATAAGCAGTAGTTTTTGCTAATGAGAGATGGTTTCCTACAGGAAAAGGAAAAACCTGATAGAGGGCTCGAGGCGAAGTATCAATTGCCACGTACGAAGAGGCAAAGAAACTGGTGGATTCAGACATAAATAAGCACAAAGCTTGCAAAATGATGTCTGATGCGGGCTAAAGCGATCTTCATTCTATCGCTATTTGCAAAAACTGAAGGATTCAAGCGATTCAAGGAGAGTTATTATGGGTTATTTATAACATGGGTGGCCAACCAGTCAATCGCGATCCACCGGTCGATCTTTGCATGCCTGGCAGTCGATCGCGTGCCGAATCGGGATTTAGCATTTGCATGACGAGTTTGGGCAACATTTCCAGTTCACGTAACTCGTCCGGGCCGTGAAGATTTTTTTTTTTCGCTCTTCAAATACGTCTGGGCCGTGAAGACTTTTTTTGCTCTTCAAACGCGTCCGGGCCGTGAAGACGTTTTTTTGCTCTTTATCGCATTTTCGTTGGCAAACTGCGGAATTCCCATGATCAGTAGCTCTCACCCTTCCAATTTTACCGAAATTCGATCCTAAGCCTGAAAAGGTTGGCCACTCCTGACCTAGTAGGCCTATATTTAATTAAAATGACCCTACAAATACAAATCTAAACTGACATTTTACCATCATTAAAGTACGATGAAAAACAAAGGGAAATCCGATGCCAATAAGCTGCGTTAACGCGTTATAAAGTGTTATTTTAATAAAATATGTTGAAGCTTTTTCCAGTTTGGGTAAGAGAGCTCGTGATGAAAAGTGATGTCTTGATAATTTGTATTTCATTTCATTTTAAAGCATGTCCAAATTACCCCACCCTATTGTCCAACTTACCCTCCACTGTGGGTAAGTTGGACAATTTGAGGACCTTTTTTGAAATGAAATTTTAAGGGCGAAATTTTGAATATTTTAGGACAATAAGCTGTATAAAAGGAGACGGATAAATTTACTGCCTTATAGTGCACCTACGGTAATTTATTTTGCAGTTGTTCAAAAGTTATTCAAACATATACACTTTTTTGTCCAACTTACCCGACTCTCCCCTATATCGTTCAAAGATTTTCGAAACAGAATTCAAACTGGATAAATAAAATGATTATTGATATACCGGTACTTTAAATGTTCATTGCTGAGTAAACTTTGCGATAAATCACAATCAAATACTATTAATGTCCTAGCATCGGTTGGTTACATTGTGTTATGTAACGTTCTATCCTGGGGAAGACCGGGGCTAGTTGTTACTATACAATTACGCCCTCAGCACCCTCAATATTATAGCTAGAAAGTCAAAATTTACACAAAATGTTAACCATCTCATGTACTTACTAAAGAATAAAAATATTGGTAACTAATAACCTTTGAAACACAGGACTTACAGCTGATTTTTAACACACATCAAGTGTAACAACTTACCCCGGCGTTTGGGGCAAGTTGCTACGGACCGAACAGAAAGAAAATACTCCTTCTTTTTAACTCACAAACTCTTTGGAGCGGATGAATATCACAACAGAGTTAATTATTTGATGTTCTATGAGAAAAAAAATGATTTGATGTTTTTTGAAAAACTTAGTTTTCTGCGTTCGGGTTTTGAGTAGCAGGTTTTTGAGCTTCTTCCCTGAACATTTTCTGCGCAGGTGTGGATTATTTTGCGCAGACGTTCTGACCAAAATTAAAAAATAGCTTAATATTATGACCTTTAACATAACAATACAGTGATATTAGTCTTCTAAGCAGCCAGATTTATTGTTCTGGGGCAAGTTGTTACCATTGTAACAACTTGCCCCAATAAAGTTAGCATAAATCTTTTCATTCTCAGCATAAACTGGTTATGTTAATGTAGTAAACAAATATAGCCTAGATAAAAAAAATACAGTTTCTCAGCTTTCCTCACCAGCTAAAATGATTTAAGTTTTAACGCATAAACTTTCCCAAATCAGTTTTCATGTTTCTGCGAAATTTTACTTAGGGTACTCCAAAATAATATTTTTTGAATACCTTTTCGTTTTCTTGGATTTCGCGAAAATCATTTAGTCTAATAGTAGTCTAGCAGCAGCAGAATTGATAACACAAGAAAAAACAATTTTTTTTGATTTCTAGGAGTGAGTGCGGTTGTAACAACGTGCCCCTGTAATAACTAGCCCCGGTCTTCCCTAACATGTGGCGGGTCCATCTCCGTGGCATATCGCCTGCTGGGCGACACAGCTCCGAAGAAATGTCGCCGTTTCAGCGAGTCATTGAAATTTATAATCATTTTGTTGTAACAACTCATAGACAGTAGCGTAGGCTTAAATTAAAGATGCGATAGTTCCACACTAACTGCCGCACGACTTTTCGTTACGGTATGCTAAGGTACGTTAAGATACGAAATAGATGCTATGAAGGAGGTTGACGTAAACTTTGCATGGCTTGGGGGGACTAATCCTAGAATTTTTTACAAAACAACAAACAGAAAGCATATTTGCAGGAATTGGAGCTCTGTGGTATGACATCTTCTAAAAGTTTGTACGAGCAAAATTGGGCGTTCCGTTTAAATTCAAAAAAATTGTTTTTTGATAGTGTTTAATACTGGTATGTAGGCTACATAGTTTAGCAGGTCTTCAACTGACGGGGACAAAATAGGCCCTTGACTCCCAGATAGCCCCAGGCATCAGAAACCATTAATCCGCCCCAGGGCCGTGGTAAGCAATGGGCAAACTTGGCAGTTGCACTGGGCCCCGCGCACTGACATAATGATTTTTTTTTGTTTTCACTGGGTTTGGAGCGGAATATTGGACATCTGAGGATGTGTGATTTTTTTTCTACACTTGATTTTGGGCGGAAAATTGCGGACTTCACTCTTATTTGCCCCGGGCCCCGTGATCTCTTAATTCGCCCCTGGTTCTAGCTATACAGGACAGACTAAACGCAATCTTAATATTAACAGTAGACTTAAGGAACATTCCCATTCGGATAAGTCCGAGGTGTTCCAACACTTGGCGGACAAACCTGACCATAAAATTGGCAGCGTGGCGCAGTGGTTTGAAGCGTCGTTTTTACGACGGCCATGATGGCAAGGTTAAAGGTTCAACTCCCAACTTAGTCTCGTTGTTGCGTCCTTGAATAAGATGCTTTACGATAATTATATCTGCTAAGGGGAATCTGGCAAGCAGCAAATTAAAGAAGTCAGAAGCAAAATTCAAGCGGAAAACTCGGAAACAAAGGCAACTCCCACCCGAGTCTGGATTCGTCCTACGCATAGCGTCTCCGCCGCTTTCTCGCGATAGGATAATGATGAAAAAATCAATCAAAGTGAACTTTGCTAAACCGGACATTCTTAGCAGTGCAAGTGATTCTGTACGCTTATTAATTCTGGAATGACTTTTTATTCAAAACTGGGAGCCATTGCTTAACGTTAACTCCAAATCCGCTACCCTTGTATTTAGTTGTGTGGCGATTACATGCTCGTTGGACGTTGCCGGACGTCGTGCAATCGATTTCCCATACGAAATCTGGCTGTTTCTCAACATGCTCCATCGATAGTGCAATTTTTTATCTTTTTCCAATCTTTTCCCACGTTTTGTCATTTTGTTTATCATCTCCTCCTCTGTCCTGGAACAGGCAGGTTTTTCCGAAGTAGAAGGTGTGATTTCCAGCAATCCAACGTGGCAATGCTTGAATTTTGTTTTTTTTTTGCATTCATTTAAATTCGCGTGCTTGCTCAAAATATTCATTCGCTCTTCTGGCTCACTTCGCTGTGTTACCTTTGAGATCGAGACGCGCTCAACTTAGAACAAACCCGAACTCCAACATTGGTGCCCCGAGTGAGGACTGTTCGCTACCCCGAGGATCTGTTACTGCTCGCCACCTTTTTGTTGCAGTCGCTTTCTTCGTGTGATGGTCGTTCCTCCAGATCGCCCACCACTCTTCGAAATCTGGGGGGAAGCTTTGTGGCGATTACATGCTCGTTGGACGTTGCTGGACGTCGTGCAATCGATTTCTCATACGAAATCTGGCTGTTTCTCAACATGCTCCATCGATAGTGCAATTTTTTATCTTTTTCCAATCTTTTCCCACGTTTTGTTATTTTGTTTATCATCTCCTCCTCTGTCCTGGAACAGGCAGGTTTTTCCGAAGTAGAAGGTGTGATTTCCAGCAATCCAACGTGGCAATGCTTGAATTTTGTTTTTTTTTGCATTCATTTAAATTCGCGTGCTTGCTCAAAATATTCATTCGCTCTTCTGGCTCACTTCGCTGTGTTACCTTTGAGATCGAGACGCGCTCAACTTAGAACAAACCCGAACTCCAACAGTTGCATTATTTATCCTCCTATTATGTGAAAGTGATCAAAGCGCTATACGAGCTCGCTTAGGTGTTGCCACTAGCCAGCCATCTGTCTACCACACCAAGATTGGAAAATCCCGCAAAGTTCTCGTTTATATCAACGACTTACTTGATGCTTGCAAAGCAAAGACTATGCTATATGCAGATGACTACGTACTGCTCTGTGAAGAAAATGACATTCAAAAACTTAAATTAAAAGCTGAAACGAAATTCAGTAATATTGAAGTCTGGACCAAATACAACAAAATTTCTATTAATTACAACAAATCAAATTTCATGTTATTTTCTCGTAGTAAATCCACAGCTGTGAATAACTTTGCCATTAACACCAGCGACAGACTTCTAACAAACAAAAATGTCATCAAATACCTAGGAGTTTTGTTTGATAATAAACTGAATTAGGAACAGCATATCCAGCACGTCCTGGCAAAACTTTGCACTGCCAGAGGAGTATTGATGAAGTTAAGACACAATGTACCAGTAGCAGCATTGCGTAATATATACTTCGATATTGTTTATTCTTATCTGCGGTATGGTGTAACGTCATGGGGTAATGCAGCATCTAAATACACAAGAATCCAGATTCAACAAAATTACATTGTTAAAATATCAACAAAAACTCCCTTCTTTAGAAAAAAACTTTAACCGATCTACTCAAACTTAAACTTGCTAAAATTTAACATTTTCAACCTTGAAGTCTTAAAATTTGTATTCAAATTTCGATCAAAAACTCTTCCTTCATGCTTTAACGAGTACTTTCGACAAGCTGCACAAATTCATGATCATTCAACTACATTTAGTTCAGACGGAAATTGGGTCTCCATGCGTCGTAGCAAATCTCTTACGCCAAGGTCAATTCGTTATACAGGCTGCAACATCTGGAATAATCTACCGCCTGACGTAAAAGGTAACTCGCAAATAAGTTTCAACGTCTTTGTAAAAAAATTAAACAAGTTCTTCGGGACAAACAATGCTAAAATAACTCTTATGGTCTACTTGCCTCTGTGAATCTGGTTATACTCTGTTTACTGAATTATTAAGCAATAATAATAAATACTTCAGTATCTCTAGTTCTTGTGACTGTTAGTGTTATAGTGCAGTTCAAAGCTTTTGCAATATTATGGAATAGATTTTCGTTTAAATTTTTATCGCATAAGTTAGTTTGTGTACTTAGCGATTAGATCCCTACTGTATTGTTTGTTTTTTCCTTTTTTGTATTCTATAGCTTAGTGTAGAATTGTGCAATTTTTATCATTAGGCATTAGATATATCGTTATTCAAGGTGAGAGGCTGCAGACTCGGCGACCGCGCTAGTTCTTCGGAACAGGACACATGGTCTTTTCGCAGCCTCTCACCAGAAAGACATTGCGTAGATCTCTCCTTTAATAACATTTAACGTTTTTTCATCGTTTTGTATCACGCGTTATGCCCTTTCTGTACAAAAATAAACTCTCTCTCTGTCCTTTTAATGCTGAACGTCAAGCAGGAAAGCTGTGAATATTAATTTTGTAAGTGATTGACTCGGAATCAAACCCGAATCTACTGCTCGAGAGTCGGACGATCTTAACACTCGTGTAGCGACCAGCCTCGCTCGTCACAACTTGCCACAGCTTCCATACCATTGTTAATAATAATCTAATCCAGTGGTTCTTAAACTGGGTTCGACCGAACCCCAGGGGTTCGGCTAAGATCAAAATAAGTTTTTGCAAAAAGGCATACAGTTGTGGTAAATGACTATCTCTGCGTGGAATAACGCATCCCCCCACCATACTCTTTCAACGCTGTTTTTGATGAATACAATTTTTCCATAATTTCAAACCTATTTGATAACAATCATCTTTACGTCTTAAGCACGCATAAATCGAAAATGTGCGAACAAAATGTATCATACAGTATTTGGTGAAGGACTTAGAGTTAGAGGCAAAAAAATTAAACAGAATTTGCCATAAAAATTGTTTAAAAAGCGCTAAAATGGCCATTACAGTGTCTAAATTTTTGAAAACTTTCCGGGGAAGCATGCCCCCGGACCCCCCTAGAGCCATATTTTTGTTCCTCAATTTGCTTCAAATTTACTTTCCGGAAAAAAAATACGCTTAAAAAATGTAAAAATTCTATGCCACCCTCCACCGCCTTAAGAATATTCTGAATACGCCCCTGACGTGAAACATTTTCAAAGAGCTTATGCCCTTTTCCGGTTTAGACGTCTAACGTCTTTGCACTCATTTAACATTCAACCTAATTCAAAACTGCATTCCCCCTCTAAAATTTTCTGGATCCGCTCCTGGTTATAATTAAGGGTTCGATGTATGCTTGCATGACACCTGTTGGGTTCGATACTTCCGACAAGTTTGAGAACCACTGATCTAATCTGTGTAATCTATGATGATTTGGGGATTCCCCTCGAGACAGAGATTTGAAAAGCATGTTGTTGCTTGTTAATAAGTTGTGTTGAATGTTTCAGAGTACAGTTAACCTTATTGAAATTAGTTTTGTTTGTGAGAGTGATTTCTTTAAGCAATATTCAATCAAGAGGAAGTTTGACTGTTTCTTTCCATTTCTTACCTTCAAATTTATTTGCCAAAGAAGTAACTTAAAGTTAATTCATCGTAAAAGGGTGAGTTTGCACTCAAATATTATTCTGGTTCTCAAGTATTTAAGTAGTGGGATGAGAAAACACTACACTCGCCCATTTGAGCTGCTTGAACTCGCAGAACATCCAATATTATTTGATTAAATAATAATTTTTATTTACGAAACGAAGATATAATACGTTACTGGTGATAAATTCATGCAAATTAATACGTGGCAACTTTATTAAAAATCTCAAAACAAAATGTGCAAATTATTCTCGCAGGGGAGTACGACTTTGAATCGCAGGGGTCTTCATGATTCGAGACCTAAAAATGAGAAATTTTAAATCAAACTAAAAATAAACAAATTTGCGTTAAACTCTAGGAGCTCAAGTTAATAGACGAAAATGGGCAAACTGCTTACTGCAAACTACCTTGACATGAATTGCAAGCAATATTTTTGAAGCTGTTACTGACGCAGGTTAGTCAATAAATGAACATTCCGTGCAAAGAACATTTACACCAATCATGCACAGATGCAACTGCTATTTCAACTTCAAACTAAGATTGGAAAAACGAATAGTTTTTGATAACAAGTAATATCTTTGCGCGCGCTGGAAAAAACCTCCGAAAAAATTATAAAGATCAGAAGATTAATTATAAACCTTTCGTAAATATGAACCTGATGATGATCGTGATGTCAACATCTGAATATTGCCTTTGCTCTGGCTCCCCCAGTGTTGGAAATATCACCGGCTCTTTCTCGCCGTCTCTCTCTACACCACGTGCAAAATAAATAATCACCAGACAACGTAGCAACGCATCACATTCAAATGCTGATTAACAAAACAGCGAAAGAGTTTGCTGCCATTAAAACTAAACCAGTTAGTTTCGGTTAAACAAGCAAAAAAACGTCGACTTGACTTAAAGCATGATACGAGAAGCGTTATATTTGATATGAAATGACAGAAGAGCAGTATGGCAAGACATTCTACATTTACTGCACAAGCACCACAACGGCTACAACAGACTGGAAAATAAATCATGAGTTTTGACCTCATCTGAACTCGACAAAAACTCTTTGAACTTTGCAGTGATTCGGTAAAAAATTACCGAACTCAAATTTGAAAGGAAGAACTCGTATTTGCAAATTTTAGTGACCTAAAAGTTGAATTCGATCAAAAATTCCTCCGAGTACGCGGTTCTGTGCACAGACTTATTTATAAAGTTTAACTTGGAACTTAAACACTCGTGCATCAAACTTTAGCGACTGACAGCAAGAAGAGGATAGCAATTCAAACATTATGATAACAAGCCAATCAAGCAAGTTATTGGTGCGCTGTGCATGCAATGCTTTACTACCTAAATGCACCCAGAGCCATGCTCAAAACCCAACGTCTCGTGACGCAACGTAACATACCTCAGCTGACATTGACGCAAAAAACGCTGGATCTTCCTGGCAGCTTGATGCTGACGCTTCTTCGTCATGTGACCTCTGCAAGCAGGAATTTATACCATATTGGGCCGGACGATCGGCGAAGTGCTCGAGACATCGCTATCGGTGCGGCAAACTTGAGGTTCGATTCTCGGCTCGATAAAAAACCGGACACAGCGCCACCGCTGCGACGTTTCTTTAGAGCTGTGTTGCTCAGGCAGTAAGCGGCGGAGATGGACACCGCCACTTTTTACACGCTTCGGCGTAATATCGCGAGTATAATGAAGATTTGATGTTTCGTACATTGAAAACGGCGCTATTAGATGTAATAAAACAGCTAAAATTATCGTTGTTACTGCAGCTCAAAGACATCAAACAGTAATCAAGTAGTTTTATTAACTGAATGCATAGAAACACATTCACATTTGCCAACCTACCGCAGAGCGTCCTCAATCATCTTGACAGTCTGTTTCGACGATGGTTGTCCACCTCGTGTGTATTTGTAGCTACGATAGAAAGATTGTATGAGGATCGCTGCGTGGCGACTTCGCTGGAATCGTTTCTGTTCTTGATACGATCTGAACTTGCTCTGGATAAGCACAGCTGCTTCGTTCATCTTCTTGCACAACGCAAACTACGCATACAAAAAATACACTCAAATATCAGATTTATCAGTAGGTTTTGAAGGATGAAGCCGAGGGGACTCGTCATAAAAAGGCTCGATATCGGTGATTTTTTTCGTTTGAGAGATCGACAATGAAGATCTTTGTGTACACACAGATGAGTCGATGATCGATGAATAGCGGCACATGTGAAATCATAATAACCTGGGCCTTCTCATTGTCTAAACCCAGCTGTGTCTGCGCACGTAATAAACTGCAAATACGCAGATGCAGAGCGCTGCCATTGGACGCTTAGTTGGCGCTTAGGCAAAGCAATGCAGCAGAATTTGTACCACGCAGAGCGTTAGTAACCATAATCTGCAAACTAATATTGTTCAACATTCTCTGCTTGACAGTTTGACACAGCAGTATCGGAGCATCATTCAGGTAAAACCAATCAAGACATTAAGTGCAAAAACACTAATTACAACAAACACTACTTCCCAAATACCTGCTTCCCATCCAGTGAGTGCTTTTTAAAAAGAATTTGATTAATAAATATCGAAGTCACAATATAACACTGCTTACCCGCTCGTACTTCCTGTAACATCGTCGTATCAACACAGAAGCCCGAATCACGTCCGAGCTGATTAAAACATTCTAAATAACAAACTTGTAAGATGCGACTGGTAAGGGCAGGGCGGGTCAACCTTTTTGCTGATACCGGTCGCACTACAACTGTCGCTTTCAAGTACGGCCGTCAGCGAATTTCTAATTGTTGGATTTTCGTCAGTTCTTCAAGAAATGATCAAATTACATTTTTCATTATACTCGAGGCATTACGCCCAGGCGTGCAACGAGTTGCGGGGCCCATCTCCGCGGCAAAGCGCCAGGGCGACACAGCTCCGAAGAAACATTGCAACGATGGCGAGCCGTTGATGATTTGACTGGCCCGGGATTCGAGCACGAACCTCCAGCTCCAACAGTGATGTCTTCACAACTGAGCTAACTGGCCTAATATCTTCTTAATTAACCTGAGCCTATAAAAGTGCAATGACAACCACAAACATTGTTGATGGATCTATTCAATAACATTTTACGAGGCATTGTAACAATTAATGACTGCCTTGGTCTTGCATGCAAGCACACAATTTTGCAAAGGCGGGTATCTCGCTGGATATCATCAGCCTCAGTTCCGACTCCAGGTTGCCGTCTTACAATCGGCTGCGTTTATAAAAGAAGACATTGCAAGATGTCTACTGCCGTGCACTTTTCTTCAAATTTTCTACACAGATCTTTCTTGATTCCCAATCTAATTTTGCGCGTCACATATGGCGACAAAAATGTTGCTTTGCATTTTCTCTCTTCACAGTTTTAACTACTTGACTACATATCAGACACACCATGGTGCTGTCTCGATCATGAACTTAGTCCACCTACCACCACTTTGAATTAAACACTCTTTTCTCTTCTGCCACTGTTCTTTTTTGCTTTAACGACATGATGCAACGTACTGCTTTCTACATCTTACAAACGTTTCTTTGTACGGTAGTGTGCGAATCAATTAGAACAAAGTTATTCTTTGATTTTTTTCAAAATTCCTGTGAGTTATTTTGTATACTGTTATTAGAAGATTTAGTATATTTTGTGACGTGCTTGCAAGGATTTAGAAAGATATTGATTTGAATATTCAGTGTTTAGTTGTAGATTTAGTTAAGATTAAGCGAGTGACCTTGTTAGCGAAGAAAAAGTGTTTTTTTGATATTTGCCTGTGGATGAGTTTATTGACTCTGAAATAATGGATATCACTCCAAGAAAGAGAGCAAAAGCTGTGGCCCTCCGAGAACACACACATATGACCATTCCAAAGATAGGAGATGTTTATACTTGTTGCGCATGACTGGTTTTGCCCCTGCATCTTAGTTCTGGCGATCCTGTGTTGCGTCTCTGTTCTTGTGCATTGCCAAGCGGGCATTCTATGTTTGACGGAGCTAGAATAAACAAGCAACCAACATGGTGTCAGAAGTTTGATTCGTGTTAGCTGATCTAATCTACAGAGAATAGTTCAAAGTTTTTTTTTATGAATATGGCTTCAACTTTACCTACACCAGAACTTATGAGAATGCAAGGCAACCAACCTAGCAGAAAATTGGAAGTTTTTTAAGCAAATGTGGCGGAATTATGAAATTGCTTCCGGTTTAGCCGAAAAACAGCCCGCAGTGAAATCAGCAACCTTAGCTGTCATTATGGGAAAAGAGCGCTTTCAAATTCTACAAAACCTTGCACAAACAGAGGAACAGCGTAACAGCAGTACAGAAGTTACAAATCGCCTTCATGAGTACTTTTTACCACGCAGTAACGTAATCTATGAGCGTTATAAATTCAATACTCGCTATCAAGCGGCTAACCAGTCAATTGATGAGTACGTCACTAATTTGAGACATTTAGCCGCAAGCTGCGAGTTTAGTAACCTGAAGGATCAATTGATCAGAAATCGTATTGTACTCGGCATCTGCGATGATAATTTGCGTTCACGTTTATTACGAGAAAACGCATTTACTTTAAATCAAGCGATAGAATTTTGTCGAAGCTATGAACAGGTGAAAACGCAGATGAAACAAATGCAAAAACCGACGCATTCAGAAGCCGAAAGTTTGAACAAATTACTGTAAGTTTGCCCAAGTCAGTTGGTAAAAAAGAGAAAGAAAGCAAAAAGAAATTTACCAGCAAGTTCTGCGGTAAAAAGCATGAATACGGTCGAAATTTTTGTCCCGCATATGGAAAAAGATGCTTTAACTGCAACCGACCTAATCACTTCTCCGAAGTGTGCGTGCAAGTGAAACGCAACATAAAATTTGTGAGCGGAGAGCGCGATCAACAATGCAATGATTCTTCAGAAGACTCTTTATATTGTGTAGAAACAGTAAGCGCTATTTCAGAAAATAAACGCCAGTGGTTCATCAAACTCTAACGCAGCGTAAAAGATGAACCGCCCTGTGATGTCAAATGTCAACTAGACTGCGGTTCAACTTGCAACACCATGAGCTACGCACAGTACTGTAAACTGACTAGAAATAACTCTACTGATTTGAATAATAGCAATGTTAAACTACGAATGTATGATGAATCTTTAATTACACCTTTGGGGAAGGCCCAAGTGCAATGCATATACGAGTACAATCAAAAACCTTATCAGTTAATGTTTCAAATTCTGGAAAAAGATGTAACTTCATTGCTTTCAGCACAAACCTGAACTTACTTTCTGTGCATGCCAAATTATTAGATGATTCCCAAGCATCGTGTTACAACCTTAATGACGACTTAATAGCGCGGTATGAAGACGTTTTCACAGGTTTAGGATGTTTACCTGGTAGTTATCATATAGAAATTGATGAAACTATTGAACCAGTGCAACATGCTCCAAGAAGAGTTCTTGTGGGTCTGAAGAAAGAACTTACAGAATACCTTGATTCTTTAATGCTCAAGTAATTATCAAATCTGTTTCGCAGCCTACTAAATGGATTAATAGTATGGTCGCGGTCCGCAAGCCAGGAAAGCTACGCATATGCGTTGATCCTAAAGACCTCAACAAAGCTATTAAACGGCCCCATTACCTACGCTGGAAGATATCCTTCCCAAACTTGCAAAAGCGAAAATTTGGATGCAAATAAAGGATTCTGGCAAGTTCAAATAGATGAGAAATCTTCACTTTTAACAACATTTTGGCCACCCTTTGGGCGGTTCAGGTGGTTTTAAATGCCGCTTGGAATATCATCGGCTCCTGAAGAATTTCAGCGACGTCAACACGAAATCCTTGATGGATTAGCAGGAATTGAGGTTATTGCCGATGATATTTTGGTATGTGGATGTGGCGAGACGGAAGAAGAGGCTCTTCTTGATCACGACAAAAACTTAAAAGCATTGTTGCAGAGAGCTCGTGAAGTTAAACTCACGTTCAACAAAGAAAAGTTGCAATTAAGGCTGAAATCTGTGCCGTATATGGGCCATCTATTGACCTCAGAGGGTCTGAAACCGGATCCAAGAAAAACCCAAGCAATTGAAACCATGAATATGCCAAATGATGCTCCAGCTCTTCAGCGATATCTTGGATTTGTAAATTACTTGTCGCGATTTCTGCCAAAGCTTTCAACTGTGTGTGAACCGCTGAGAGAACTCACCAACAAACAAAAAAGCTGGCGGTGGACTACAGAACACGACAAAGCGTTTGAAACAATCAAGCAGGCTGTGACTCCAGCTCCCTTGTTGAAATACTACGACGTCAACGAAGAAGTGACAATCCAGTGTGATGCGAGCCAAAATGGACCCGGCTGTGTACTTTTACAAAATGGACAGCAGTTGCCTTTGCTTCAAAAACTATGACTGAAACTGAGCAAAGGTACGCACAAATTGAAAAGGAATGTTTGGTTATAGTTTTTGCATGCGAGGAATTTAATCATTACATACTAGGGAGATGCGCTAACATACAAACAGATCATAAACCTTTAGAAACGATGTTTAAAAAATCTTTATTATGCGCACCTAAACGTTTGCAACGCATGCTTTTGCGACTTCAAAAATATTCTTTGACCGTGGTTTATTGTGCAGGTCCGACATTGTTTCTCGCTCACTTTCTGTCACGAGCACCAATTCACGCAGGAAAAAGGAATGGGCCAACTGAAATGTTTGATTCAAAATTTACGATTTTTCGTGTCAATAGGCTGTCACGAGTGTTTTTGAGTTTTGAAGATGTGAAATTGTGTAGCGGAGTTACGCAGGCGAAGCCTAATTTGATACGACATGAGACCGTAAACGATGAAAACTTAAATGAGCTTCGAAGTGTAATTTTACATGGTTGGCCGGACAACAAACATAATGTGCCTTTGTGTATTCGACATTATTGGGCTTTCAGAGATGAATTCAGTGTTTGTGATGATGGTATTTTTAAAGGTGCTTGCATTGTCGTTCCCAAGTCCGTAAGACATCTTACGTTAAAACGCATTCATTCAAGTCACTAGGGAGCAGAATCATGTCTTCGAAAAGCGAGAAGCATTTTATTTTGGCCTCAAATGTCGCATGATATAAAAAGTTTTGTATCGCCGTGAGAAGTGTGCAATGAACTACAAACCCGCTTTAACCAAAGAACCCATGCGGTTTCACAGTCTGCCCAAAAGGCCTTGGAGTAAGGTGGCACTTGATGTGTTCACAGTATGCGATCGCAATTACCTTGTTATTGTTGATTACTATTCTGACTTTTGGGAAGTAGACGAATTGCCATCCATTAGTTTATTTAGTAATATTAGCATCTGCAAGCGCCATTTTGCGCGTTATGGTATCCCTGATGAAGTCATTAGTGACAATGCTGAGCAATTCACAGGTGAAGAGCTTGCTGCTTTTGCAAAGTCGTGGGAATTTTCACAAAACACATCATCGCCTTATTACAGCAGGTCAAAAGAAAAAGCTGAAAGTCCGTTAAAATAGCCAAGCATTTATTGACGAAATGTACCAAGCAAAAGGAAGATATATGGAAGGCCATTTTGGATTGGAGAAACACACCGAATGATGCTTTTGGAACCAGTCCAGCACAAAGAATGATGTCTCGACGAACTCAAACTATGATTCCTACAGCAGAAACTTTGCTACGCTCAAGAGTAGAAAAGGGAATCACAAAAGCAATGATGAACAAACGACTACGTTCAAAACAATACTATGACCGTGTCAGTCGAATTCTGCCTGAATTGCACAATGAACAACCAGTGACAGTGCAGGTATGGGGTAAAAAGTGGTCTCTGGGAAAAGCGATTCGAAAGGTAGCACCAAGGTCATACTTGGTAGAAGTGAACGGTCAGCAATATCGCAGAAACCGGACATTCATTCGACCGACTAAGGAAACCCCGTACTTAAATGGGCTTTGTGATGATGAGCCCATGCCCGCTTCACGCGATAATATTGACAATCAAGTGCAACCTCAAGCACCTGCCCCTCGTCGTTCGTGAGACAAAGTGCTGGTCATAGACCCGACCGATTTATGTATTATTGAACTATATATTAAACAAAATAAAAAATTTGAGCTTATATCGCACTTTGATTTGCTGCTTTTTCTGTTGCTTGTAAAATTAAGAAACCTGCTCCATATTTACTTCACTGTTATACTTGTTTTGTTTATCAAAGGGGAGATGTTGAGATGTTTATACTTGTTGCACATGACCGCTTTTGCCCCTGCATTTTAGTTCTGGCGATTCTGTGTTGTGTCTCTGTTCTTGTGCATTGCCAAGCGGGCATTCTATGTTAGACGGAGCTAGAATAAACAAGCAACCAACAGGAGAGGAGCTAAATTTGACAAAATCGACAGTTGGAAGAATTTTAAAGATGAGGGAAGATCGCAGTGACGTCACCACCACCAATAGACGTGGTCGATGTGGAAGAAAGCGAAAAACTCTCATGATGAACGGATGATATTGCGAAACAGTATAAAAGACCCCAGGAAAACCAGCAAAGACCAGCAGAGAAATTTGGCCATGGCAGGAGTCGATATCGACTCGCCAACTGTTAGAAAAAGACTTGTTCAAGCCGGTAGGATAGCCAGAAGCCTCCCAAAAAAGCAGTCGCTGACTGATGTTGTGAAAAAGAACGTTTCGTTTGGGCAAAAAAATATAAACATTGGGGAAAGGAAGAGTGGAGAGAGGTTATATTTTCGGACGAGAGCCATTTTGAGGTGCATGGTCACAGATCACAGTTCGTGAGACAAAGTGCTGGTGAACCTCTTAACAGCTTTCACATCCAGCAAGATCCAAAACATCCTCCAAAAAAGATGTTTTGGGGATGCTTCACGTTCAAGGGCACCGGTAGGTTATGTCCAATTGAAGGTACGATGAACTCAACCAAATACCAAGAAATATTGGAAACGAAATTAGTTCCGTCTATACAACAGTCATTTCCAGATGGAAATGGGATTTTCGAGCAGGACAACGCACCGTGCCACACATCAAAAAAAAAATGCTAACTTTTTTCAAAAAAGCCAAATTGACCGTTTTAGACTGGCTTGGCAACTCTCCTGACCTGAATCCAATAGAAAACTTGTGAGCAATGATGAAAAAACCTCTTCAAAAATCTGATTGCTCCACGAAAACAAAGCTCATAAAAGCAATAATCAGAATTTAGTATCATGATGATGAGGCCCAAAAGATTTGCTCAACCCTTGTTGATTCGATGCCAACACGAATTTTCATGCTCATCAATGCCAAAGGGGGACATTTTAAATATTAAATCTGTTTAATTGAAATAATTGGGGCTAAATACACGTTTTTGGCCAATTTTGTTATTTCTTGATAGTTTTTTCCTTGTCCCAATTAATTCGCACACTACTGTAACATCTCCAAAAACATTACATCGCTTACACTGTTCATTCTATATCTCTTTGTGACATCATCATTCCGATTGTTGCGCATCATCTCGACTAATTTGAATTTATTTTTGTATTGTTTCTACTTTTTTTTTATTATTATTATTTATTTATTTACTTCAAGCCACTTAATTAAAGCTTAGGGTTTTTGTGGTAGTGAAGTACATGCATCATGGAGAAGACCTAGTTGAGCATCGAACCCGAGAAGCCAGCTTCTACTTTGCTTTCATACAATGCTCATATGGCCGCCATTTTAAATTGTGTTTGGCGGCCGCATTACTTCGCACCGGCGGTCGCAGGTTGTGCACCGTTTGCGTAGGGGATGGAGACATCGCTAACAGCGCGGAGGGTCTTGGCTTCGATACCCGGATTGATCAAACAGCCAACGGCCCGCCTCGGCTGTCATATTTTTTCAGAGCTGCGTTGCGATATTTCTTCAGTGCCGTGGGAGATGGACCCCGCCTATGGTTACGCGGTGGTATAATGAAGATTTGCATGATACCGCGAGTATAATGAAGATTTGATTTTTTTGAAACTTGTAAGGATTGAACAGCAAACAGGAAGACTGCAGCATAATTGACAGCTCAGTTTCAACAGAAACAATTTCAAAATTCAACTTTTCCCAGAATGCTCTTGAAAATGAGCGCAAAACAGAACAGTTGCATATTTCTGAAGCGCGAAAAAGAATCAAACTCAAGACTTTAGATTACAAAGCAAAAGCTCGATTGTCAACGTAGAGTACACACAGTAATTTTCTCAAATAAAAACAAAGCATGGGTTCCAAAACGGTGGAGAACTTAGGGTTTTCAGGTGGGGAACTAAACACCCCCTAAAAAATAACACCATCCTGTCCCGGTTAAAACAAATGTCCCGCAACTTTACTTCCAACAATGAAGACTTTCTTTTTTGCAGAACAGCAATTTTTGCTGCCGAATTTGGATTTAGTTTAAAATAGAAATTTTCAACCTGTAGGCCATGACCCACCGGTGAGACCTTTTTTTTGCTCCCCACCGATATTTTCGGACATCTAAAGACATGTAGACCTTTTTTTTGCTTTTACAATCTGCGCGGTCCTAATCTTGGCAGTTAAACAAGTTGCCCACCCCTGTTTTAATGGATCATGAGCAAAAAGACGTTGAAAAGCTCTGGTTTAAAACATCTATGTTGTGGGTAACTGAGGGTCAGTCACATCAAAAGTCGGTAATGAAGAAACAAAAGTTGGGAGCCATTTACATAGAGGAAGTAATGAAAAATTTTTTTGTGTTACAGTAAATTAAAATGAACACGCTTTAACAAAAAGACAAACAGCAACTGCAGCACTGTGCAGTTCCAAATAATATAGAAACAAACGCGGGCAGTAACCGCAATATAAAAATGCAAGCAGAATACAGCAAACACAATGTCGCATCAAACGCCTGCGCCCCATCTAAAAAAAACATGTAGATTTAATGGAAACACCCAACAACCTCACCTCCCGTCGATATGAACTCAGCACTGTCCTGGCTGCGATACACAGTTGACGTTGTTCGTATTCTGTCAATCGCAGAGATTCGAACTCGAGGTCTCCCGCACTGGGATGATAGCGAGGTTCGGATGAGCGAGGAGGAAGCTGAAGAAATTCCATCCAATTCATCCGACAAATGAGGGGGAAATCCCGACGGTGAATTCCCAACGTCTAAGTATAAAATACTATAGTTTCTTGTACTTAACTGTAGACAGTGTACACTGTTTCGAGCTTTCAAGCCTCATCAGTGTAGTATACTGACGGACACTTCTGGCGCTTTAAAAAGCGGGAAAATATTTTCGTAGAGTGAATCGAATCGTTTCCGCAGAGACGACTTTCTGCAGTGCGATATCCCCAGTTTTGGAACCGCAAGTAGAAAATGTTTTTTCCGCTTTTTGAAGCGCTAGAAGTGTCAGTCAACAATCTACATCATAGTTTCATATGAAGAAGTATCAGGATTTCAGTACCTACCCCGCGCAATTACTCCAACGATTTAAGCCCAAAGCTAAAATCGGGAGTAATGTAAACACCATTGAGTTATGCATGGGTGATTGGGTTTAGCTAGAAAACAAAGTTTCATTCGACGGATTTATTTGTTGCAATTATCACTCAAAAAGAGTAAGATCAAAACATTGATCCAACGCGTTACAAATCCGCCCACATATCACAGCAAAACAAAAAGACATTAGGCTGCCGCTGCAGAGTGGGGCGGGCAGTTCGAGTTTTCTTCGAGCAGCTCTTCGACCTCATCACGCACCTGTGCGAGTGTCAATTTATCACATCTTTCATTTCCACAACGAGAATTGACAAAAAATGGAAGAGTGCGAAGCGTCAGCCCTGCAACAAGAAATTCAAATAATCATCTGGCTAAGGCAAGCGCTCTATTACACAATACGCCTAGGCCGATTTTTTTTAGATCGTGTGTTATCACATTCCATAACTCAACATTTTTAGCCTACCATTGTCACTACATCACTGCCAGACCTATCAACTATTGGTCTGCGACATGGAAGCTGCGAGCAGGTCACAAAATGCACATCTTTTTTCGGCAGCGCGGCCGAGTGGGTCGGAGCGTCGTTTTTACGACGGCCATGATCGTAAGGTTGATGGTTCAACTCCCACCCAATCCTCGTTGTTGCGTCCTTGGATAAGATGCTTCACGACAATTACCTCTGCTTGGTGGAATCTAACAAGCAGCAAATTGAAGTCACAAGCAAAATTCAAGCGGAAAACTCGGGAACACGGACAACTCCTAAGCGAGTCTGGATTGGTCCTATGCACAGCGCCTCCGCCGCTTTCTCGCGACCGGTTCAATTCACGGCATGAAACATTTGACGCATGTTTTGAACTCACTTCGCCGTCTGCCTCAACCACTAAGCAATTTTAAATTCAAGGAATGCAAATTGCTTCAACTATTAGTAAGAGATTTCACCCATAAAACTTCTCGAAAATACTAACCACAATTCACATCTTTACTAATTCCGTTACATTTACTATGTTTATTGAGCACTCTTCACTAGCAGAACTATTTTGATCGAAGGCAGACAAAATTTGGATAGAAAGATGCATTTGTTTTCATCAAAAATGTAATAAAACCTTACCAGCCTGGGGACTATTCTCATCTCTATCATCCGCAAGAGGGCGCTCTTCTGGAAGTGCTTCCATAATTTGCTTGGCCAACGCAGCAACACACTGTCCACCTAGTGACCAATATAATGTTAACCTCGAAAAAAATTGAAGCGGCAAGAACACAATTATTGTGAAGACAAAAAAAAACTTGTTCCACGTTTTATACAAGCAATAGATTGAACGTAGTATAAAATCCAAAAAGCCGTTAACAGAAACACTTCTCGCTCTGGAATTCCACCTAAGTATCTACCACTTGTTTTAAAAGGTTGAAATGTTTCGAAATTCAAACTAGAGCTGCTTCTTCGAGGACCTAAAAATACATATGCGCGCTTATGGACATGGAACTGAGATAAGTTTATGAATCGCTGGTAAGCTCAAGGCGGCTGCACACAGGCTAGCGATTGCGACTGCGATTGGAAATCCCCAAAGTTCAAACGACCTGCGTCTACGATTTCAGCGGCAAAATCAAGCAACTGTGCACACTGCGCGCGAGCGCTTGCATTGCGACCGCTGCGATCTGCTGCGACTGTTGTGATAGCAACGACGCCACGTCGAAATGAATGATATTACATCTGGGAAAAATGAGCTTGGCTTGAATTTATGTTTCAACGAGTTACTTTTGCGTCACGCGCCAGGCTAGGCAATGGCAAAAATGCAAACTTTCGTCTTCTGTGTTCAACAAAAACTAAGGTAGAATATCAAGCCCCAACTGAACAAAATGCTTGGCCAGACCTAGATTTTTGCGACAAAAATTCATTAAATTGGCGCCTTACTGCACAGTATAGTACTGTTGTATGATGCTTCTGGTTACCGCCGTGCAGCTCAAAAAATTTTGCTGCCGTAGCCCTGTTCAAAAACAGGTAGTGTTCTGCAGGATATTTTGTAAACGTATGTATCTCGTCTTCATGATGTAATCTTATTTTAAAATTACCTTTCCGTCGCTTTCTATGTTTTGATGATTAATTTACGATCACAACGCTTTTACTGTACGATTTGACTCCCTTCCGTGGTTTGACAAATTGCAGTTTTAGCTTTAAGGCTTTTGTTTGGCCGTTTATAAAAGCTTTGCTTATATATTTAGCATCAGGTCGAGTTAAAATGTAGAGCTTGCTGATAACAAATCGATATCAAGAGTTTTTCTTTAGATGATTTGCTTTTGAACTACTTACAAAATTGGAAGAGTAGCAAAATAAGCTAATTTGCTAAACCTATCTTGTTTAAAGCTTAGATAACATATTTTAGCTTTCAAAACTACCTATACTAGACTAGACTGCCAGCATACTCTGCTAAGAGCTAAAATTGAGAAAGATCAGGCGGAAAACTGTACATAAAATTAGTTTCTTTAGCAAACGTGGCCGACAGTCTATTGTACCTACTGCTTTTACAACCTACTTTGCTTGCGATTCCTACGACAAAGTAGAAAATTTTCTACTTCGTCGCAGGAATCGTAGAACGCACTTCTTTTCACTTGCGATGACCGCACTCGCTTCAGTCGCATTCTGTGTGCGTAATTAGCACGATTGGTCGCTGGAATCGCATCGCACGAGTCGCACGATTTTTGCGTAAGAAAATCGCAGCTGGGTCGGTCAAATTGGACGCAGCGTCGTCAACGGATCGCCACCGCTGCGATGTTTCTTCGGAGCTGTGTTGTCCAAGTTGCGGCAATGGACCTCGCGTTATACGCTTTAGCGTATTTCGGCGAGTACAGCAAAGATTTGATTTTTGATTTGACTATTACCAATCGCTGAAGCGTGCCATGGGCTTGCAAAGTTCAAGTGAGTTCCCATAAACAAGGAGTGTTCTTTAAACACAGATATCTAAGCAAGTCTTTCGCGGCGACACAGCACCTAGTTCAAGTAGAGACCATAAGACTATGTTTAATAGTCGTTCATATCATTCGACGGCTGCGATATCAAATATTCTGACTCTTCACAAAAAAATATTTCTAACAGCTTCCCAGCCGCGAAACTTAGCTTCAATTCCGCGACACGATACAAAAAAATAAAAATAAAAATTAAAGCAACCATCTTGCTGGGCGCTCAACACCATATTGCAGGAAACCGCACTTTTGTTTAACTTTCCTGTTTTCTTTTGGGCTCCAAAAATGCTTGTGACCAGAAACGGAGATAAATTCCGATACTCGTAACACGCTTCGTCGTAATACCGCGAGTATAGTGGAGATTTGATTTTAGAACCTACCTTCCTCTCCATCCAGTAACGTATCAGCAATTTCTAGCTCCGATACAAGTTCATCGCATTGATCAGGCAAGTTGCTTGCACGTTCGCTTGATGTCTGTAAAATTTTATAATCACGTACTGAAATATCGCTATTTCTATCGCGCTAACACAGAAGATTTGCCCTAAAATTTCAACCAATTTTGACATAAAACAGTGTCAAAAAACTTCGTTCAGATCTTATTCATGTTGTGTTGCGGGACAACATACTCCGAAAGAGAGATCCTCAAGACAAGAAGCCAGGGCCATGGATGTCAATCAACATTTGGATCTAGAATGTTTTGGGAACGCTGCAAATGTGAGAGAATTAGAAGTGGGGGAATATGACAAAAGCTATTATTTTTATCACTATCAGACTAAGTTAGAAAAGATTTTTGCTACTTCTTTGTTTGTAGTTTTTAGCTTTCATTTGTAGCACTAAAAACTCATGCTAACCACATGCCCATTTTCTGCGTCTTAAGCCAATTTTCAACGACGCATTTGAAAAGCGAATCATGACATCAAACGTTTAATAGCAACGTAGACCAGTAGCGGGCTTTTTCGGCCCACATAAAAAAGACAAGCGTAGGCACATGAGATGTGTAATAGGAAAATAAAAGAAAACGCATTTTACATCTTTAGTACGAGATGCGGCTTCCACAATGGAGAAGTTGTCGTCTGTTTCCATCGTGTCTTCACCGGAATCGATCGTTTCTCCAACACTCGACGATGTACTCACACCTGTTACACACAACACACATTTACCACAAGTGTTACGAATAGATCTGCGGAAAATAAAAATAAGTATAGGAAGGCCAGAAACGAAACAAAGAAAGTAATTGCAAAAGCCCTGAGGCAAGAGACTGAAGAAGAAATGAATGTGCTATGCACCAAACCAAACGACGTTTTCAAGTTTGTGAAGTTCATGAGAAAGGAGGGAAGGGACATAGATGGTGGAGGTTGCATGAAGGATAAAGATGGGAGACTTGTAGTCAGTGAAAAAGATCGTGGGAAATTATGGAAGGAACACAATGAAAAGATTATGAACGTGGAAAATGAGTGGGATCAGATGGTAGAAATAGATATGGTTGAAGGACCAGTGGAAAGAGTAACTGATGAGGAGGTGATGGAAGCTATGAATAACATGAAGTTGGGAAAGGCAGCTGGAGCCCCAGAAGTAAATATGGATATGATAATAGCAAGTGGAACGTTTGGTGTTGGAGTAATGAAGAAGCTTTGTCACAGAGTGCTTGATGGAGAAAGTATGCCAGAAGAATGGAAAATAAGCGTTGTTGTTCCAATCTTTAAAGGAAAGGAGATGTGATGGACTGTGGAGCATACAAAGGGTAAAGCTGCTGGAACATGCAATGAAGATAGTAGAGAGAGTGTTAGAGAACAGCATAAGAGAATTGGTAATGATAGATGAAACGCAATTTGGCTTTATGCCAGGGAAGGGCACGACGCAAGCGTTGTTTATTCTGAGGAGAATGCAAGAGGAATTTCGTGAAGAGAAAGTTGTACATGTGTTTTGTGAATTTGGAAAAGGCATTTGATACAGTACCGAGAAAAGTGATGGAATGGGCATTAAGAAAGAAAGGATTGGCAGAAGTGTTGGTGCAAGCAGTGATGAGTTTATATGAAGGTTCAAGGACGAAAGTTAGGGTTGGATCAGGGACGTCGGATTAATTTGGGGTAAGGGTTGGCGTGCATCAAGGTTCTGTGCTATCACCACTAATATTTGCTATTGTGGTTGATGTTGTGACAGAGCATGCAAGAGAAGGATAGTTGAATGAAATTTTGTACGCGGATGATCTGGAGCTGATAAGTGAAAGTTTGGAGGATTTAAGGGAGAGGTTCCAAAGGTGGAGAAGAGCATTCGAAGGCAAGGGATTGAAAGTGAATGTTGGAAAGACTAAGATGATGTTGAGCGAAACGGAGGGTGAAATTACATTGAGCAAAATAGATCCTTGTGGAATATGTGGGAAAAGGGTTGGGTCTAACGCTGTGTGTTACACACAGTGTATGAAGTGGATACATGGAAGGTGCACCAAAATGAAAAAGGTGACCTGCAGTTCTGCCAAAGATTTTGTTTGTAGAAGATGCACAGATGTTGGAGAACCAGTGGAGGTATTATGCGATGAAGTGGAGACTGTGAAGGGATTTTGTTATTTAGGAGACAGGCTGAATGCTAGTGTGGATGTGAAAATGCCAGGACCTCAAGAGTAAGGATAGGATGGATGAATTTTAGAGAATGCGGGGAGTTGTTACGTGGAAGAAGGTTTTCTTTGAGAATGAAAGAGATGGTTCATCAAAGTTGTGTAAGATTGGCAATGTTGTATGGAAGTGAAACATGGTGCTTGAGGGAAAGTGAAATGGCAATTTTGAGAAGAACTGAAAGAGCCATGGTGAGGTCAATGTGTGAAGTAACATTAGTGGATAGAAAGAATACGGAGGAGCTGATGGAGATGTTGGGTTTGAAGAAAACGTTAGATAGAATGGCAAAGGCGAATGGAGTAAGATGGTATGGACATATGATTAAAAGAGAAGATGATAACATACTGAAGAAGGCAATGATGATGGAAGTGAATGGACAGCGAAAGCGAGGACGGCCAAAAATCACATGGAAGAGGCAGGTGGAAGAGAATGTGAAGAAAGTAGGGTTGAAGGTCGAAGAAGCTGAAAATCAAACGAGACGGAGGGAGGTGTGAGAGCGATCGCGGAGGGGATGAGGAGTATTCGGCCACCTTCGATGACGAGGAAAAAAACGAATTAAAACTGGACTGATGATGATGATGATATTATGCACGTATTGGTAATCATTTATCCGAGGAAAAAACAAGAATAAAAACCTTCAGAGACTGCTTAATACCAACAATTGTACACCACAAACAAAATCTTTAATTGTCTTGATTTGATAAAAAAAAAAACGGCCGGGTGTAGTGGATTGCGAGCGCGGCAAGTCTGAGTTCGATTCCCAGGCCGTGAAATTGGACTGTGTCGCCAACGGCTCGTCATCGCTGCGACGTTTCTTCGGAGCTGTGTTGACAGGTGGTAAGCCGCGGATGGGGCCCCCGCCTTCGTCACACGCTTCGGCTCATAAAAAGATTTTTTTTGAATTTTACTCATCGAACTATTTGCATCAAAGATACACGAAGCAAACACAAGACCGAAAAAAGGATACGTGCCTAACGAACTTGTATCAACGTCATCATCATCGTCATTGATCGGACGAGAAAGTTCCAAAAGTTGTTGCAATCTAAAACCGGAAATGACGTAAAAAGGTGAGAAAACGAAAAAAAATTTAAAACAAAAAGAGACCACGTCATTCAAGTACTGTATCTGAAAACATTTTGTGACGTGATTATCCAAAAAAATATTAGAAAAAAACCGAGAGAAATTTAGGCTAGATCCCATTTATCAATTAAGTGTTTTGCCCGAACACCATAACTCATAACAAGGAATCAACCGACAGCACAATCTTATTAACCACTGCTGAGAATTCAGCATTTACTTGATACACTGCAGTCTTTGACGCTTCATGACGTCGTTAAAAAAATCTTCATCATACTCGCGGTATTATACGCGGTGCCATTTAAGTAGTAATTGCACTCACTCTACGGACAAATCAATGCTCTTTCTTACGTCAAGTCAAATGGTAACGAAAAAAAGCATGCTTTCGTACGCCAAGTCAAATAGTAACACAAAACTACCTCGTTCTGAGCGCCAACTGTAACATTGCGCCGTAACCTAACAGACATCACGTGTCTGCCGACCAAACTACCTTTTTTCTAATGGAATCCGAATAAGCGCCGGTTTTGCTGGTCTGTTCGGATTTGATCGGAAGTCTGCTCGGATTCCATTAGAAAAAAGGTAGTTTGGTCGGCAGACACGTGATGTCTGTTAGGTTACAGTTGGCGATATGTTACAGTCGGCGCTGTGTTACTCACAACGAGATAGTTTTGTGTTACCATTTGACTTGGCTCAGGAAAGCATGCTTTTTTTCGTTATCATTTGACTTGGCGTAAAAAAGAACATTGATTTCTCCGTGGAGTGCGTACAATTTCTACTTTACAAACGGCACCCCACAGTATTACGCCGAAACATGTTACTGGCGGAGGGGCCCATCTCTGCGTTTTAGCGCCTGAGCAACGTAGCTTAAACGTCGCAACAGTGGCGAGCCGTTGGCGACACTGTGTCCGATTTGAAGGACCCGGGATTCGAACCTCAGACCTCCCGCACCGATAACATTGTCTTAACAAGTGAGCTAACCGGCTGGTTTCAACAAAAGAGAACTGGAGATGAATTCAGAGGATACATCTGATACATCATCTAATAAGGATATATTCATCTGAGAGGATACATTCATCTAATAAGCAGTGTTAAAGTCCACAATCCATTCTAAATAGTTTATCGACAAAGAACTTATCAGCAAAATCTTATCATCTACAGTTGAGCATTAAACAATTATTTCGTTGCACACATTCACTACGACTTGAATGACGGGTAGTTACAACGTAGCGAAGTTAAAAATAAGCAACCTCTGAGTGAACTCGAATGTCACAGAGGGACAAAGCGAAGACATAGATCCACAGATGCTTGCTTGGTAGCCACATAGGGTTTGAAAATTGAATTATCCCCTACGCACTCACGACAAGCACGAAAACAAAGTTGCTAATACAAAAATAACACCATAATACAAGCAAATAGTTAAGCGATAGAGGAAACTGCAATTTTACAGCTGACCTTGTATTAGCACCAGCAGTGTTGTTAAAAGAATTGAAATTACTAACGAAATTAGGAAAGCGTCGAGACTCGTTTCGCGAATATCGCGAACCAAAAGCAGGAGACACAAAATATAGAAAAAATCAAATCAACTTCTTCCCTCCCATGTTGTGTGTCTCTAATCTTCATTATACCCGTGGTATTACGCCGAAGCGTGTAACGAGCGCCGGGGTCTATCTTCGCGGCTTAGCGACTGGGCAACATAGATGCAAAGAAACGTCGCAGCGAAGGCGATACTGCGTCCAATAATCGAACCCAAGACCTCCCACACCGATAGCGATAAGCTTAACAACGGAGTTAGGTGGCAAACGATACGGAGGTCTGGGGTTCGCTTCCCGGGCCGCTCAAATCGGACGCAGTGTCGCCAATGGCTCGCCACCGCTGCGACGTTTCTTCGGAGCTGTGTTGTCCAGGCTTTAAGTCCCGGAGATAGACCCCGGCGCTCGTTACACGCTTCGGCGTAATACCGCGAGTATAACGAAGATTAGAGACACACAACATCGGAGGGAACAAGCTGTTTACCTGTCATATACTTCTACTTTGCCTCGCTGCAGCGCAATTCCTGCTGGTGATCTACCGAACACGTCATGAATGTGCACAGCTGATATGTCCCATTCACATAATATCTGCACACAGTCAACATGGCCCACTGCCGATGCCCACATCTGTAAAGCAATCATACTCCTGAATATACTGTCTGTGCAATGATACTTTACCGTTCAGGTGGTTGAGAGGATGCAGTGCCTCTGCCCCTGAAGAGGTAAGTTTGATCTCGAGTAGGATTTAATGAAGATTAAAGAATTGGCAGTAATCGAAAATCGCCATCCATAAGGAAGATCTTGGGTTCGATTCCCGGCCAGTCAAATTAGGCACAGTATCGCCAACTGCTCGCCTCTGCTACTACGTTTCTTCGGAGCTGTGTTGCCCAGGCGCTAAGTCGCGGAGATGGAACCCGTCACTCGTTACACGCTTTGGCGTAATACGGCGAGTATAACGAAGATTTGATTTTTAAAAAATTGGCTTTCACATCTTCCCGAATTGACGTTGAGCATGAAAGAGAATGTGTGGCGTCAATTTACTTGTTGACCTGTTTGGAAAAATGGTGATTCACACGCATCTATGGCAGACAGGTGGCTGGAAATTAATTCTGTTACGCGAATGACTTTCGTTATACGTAAAGCACTTCGAACTCCGGTGCATCCGCAACTGCTACGCTATCAAATACAAAAACCAAGTGTTTTTACAACAGTAATCACATCGGCGACTTATAACTTAACTCAATAATAACACGTACCAGCGGTGTGCAGGCCAGCTGGTCGCCGGCGCATGGATTACATTCGTGCGATAAAAAACTGTTCTTCGAAGTAAGACTGAAAAATAAGATTGATTTCTTCATTAGTATTCTTAAAGCTGCGCCGCTTGCGAGCTGCAAAAGCGAAATTCAAAATCATACGTTACGAACCACAAGCAAAATAGTATTGGGCGGCAAAACATTTATAAGGAAATCAGTATCTCCACAAGAATAACTTGGGCCCCAGGCAGCCGGAGGCACTTTGCACTATGAACGTCGTTCTTCCAACTCCCGCTACATTCTCATTAACTTGCTACAAACAGTAAAAAAGTTAACAATCTGGGTCGCCAAACTTTCTACGAAAAGTCGTTGAACAATATTTAGAGGTGAAGGTATGCATGATGGGTCGTTCAAACATATTTCTCACAGCAGGAGTCGCAAAACAAAAAAGTTAACGAAACAGTGCTATAGAGTTCTTCACTATACTCGGCCAAGCAGCAGCTCGAATCATACATTGGCCTTACTGATACCGTGTAATGCAACAAACAGAGCATCCATCTCACCCAGTGTGTCCCTCTATAGTGAGAAATTTGAGAAAAATGCGAAATTTTTGGGCAAATTTTACTGATTTTGAACGAGAAATTAATATTATAAAACGCAAAACTGAAAAACTTAAACAAAAACGTTCAATATTTTAATGCAAGACTGTAGCTTGTATCTTGGAAAAGCAAATTCAATGCAAAAAATTTGTAAAAGGGGTCCTCAAAGTAGTGAAATCTTTGGGCAAAAATTTCAACAAATTTATCATTTGGCAAATTCGCACTAGTCAAAATCCTAGAGGGAACACTGATCTCACCTCAACATATGCAGACTGCGCAGTAGATTTGAATAACCTAGCGCAGCTGCATAGTGTAGTAGTGTCATTTCATTGTCACTGCGGGATTCCTACAATAAAAAACGAAACGGCATTCATTATAACCTGGTTCATGTATAATGCGTTTTATTTGCACTACAACGAGCGAGCGTATTTACAAATCAAATCATTCTCTGCGCCCGAGCCTTTGTTCTATATATAAATATGATTTCTTGTTTATCGCTCGCTTAAGCAATTCATGACCAGTTCAATCTTAAAATATAAAACAACACTAAAATGCATATTCATCATGATAATTACACATTACACCATACATGTTTTCATTCACTGTTTAATCGTATTGTTGTCACGCAAAGCAGCCCAAAGCAAATCCTTTTAGCTGCCAATCACGCATCTCGCAGCTTCATACAGTACTGTAAGTGAAAAGTTTGAAAACAAGCAGTAGAAAGATACCACGTCAATTGACCCATGTTAGCGCATACTTGAAATTCTACATGACGCCTTAGGGTGTAACAGCTCAAATGGCCGAGTGCATAGAGCGTCTGCCTCTGAAGCAGCAGACTCTGGTTTGATTCCAAGTCGGGTCAAACGAATGACTTCAAAATTGGTATTCACAGCTTCCCTGCTTGACGCTCAGCATTAAAGAAACAGTGTGGAAAACAAGCTGGCGAGTTTACTTGTGCCATTGGGAAAAACACTTAACGGGATTGTCCCATCTTGGTATGGTAGACAGATGACTGGCGACTCCTAAGCGAGCTCGTTATAGCCCATTGATCGCTTTCTCGCGATAGAATAAATGTGCAACCATGCAGCTACCAACTCACTGATAGATTTGACAAACTGGCATGATGATCAAACGGAGAGCTGACATGCCTACACAGTTCTGTGAGCTGTGACTCGAATTCACTCGATTGTTCGAAACTGTCCGATGTCGCTGGAGAGTTTTTCATTCCTGAAGAAGAAATAAACATGAAACAAGAGAGGTGCCAGAAAAGCTACTCACTATCGCAGCCCCAAAATATACTAAGTGCATAAAAACTTTTCACAGACCAGTTAGCGCAGTGGCTAAGTACATCGCTATCGGTGCGGTAGGTCTGGGGTTTGACTCTCCGGACGGTCGAATCCGACGGTGCCCGCAACGGCTCGCCACCGCTGCGACGTATCTTTGGAACTGCGTTGCCCAGGCGCTAACCCTGAGATGGGGTCGGCACTCGCTACACGTTTCGGCGCAATACCGAGAGTATAATGAAGATTTGATTTTTGTTTTAACTTTTAAAAAGTTGAAAGTGTTTGCGGTCAGGTTCGTTCTTAGGGTATTGAATAGTACAACTTTCCAGCGATTGCTTTCCACGTAGACTTTTCAAACTTTTTTTATAACCTACATTGCTTCCAATCTCCTAGTAACGTCAAGCACTTCGGCAACGCTAATCAAAACCGTGTTTCGGACGTAAATTTTCATGCCATAGGCGGCAGTGTTACATTTACTGGTCAGAACAAAAACGTTTGCAGAAAGAAGCGAGCAAGCAGGATACTTAGGTGTGAGGATAGAAAAATTGAAGAGGTCAGTAATGCAGGCGAATAAATTACTCGATAAATTTTGTGGGCAAATTCACTAATATTGCCATGCATTGAAGTAATTGTTTCGCATTCATTTACTTGAGCCTGAGCCAAGCACTGCAAACTGTCACATTCAACTTGTATACAATGGCAGAGAAATTTATAACCACAACAATCCGTTTAATCCTTGAAAATCATCAGGTGGTAGGCTGCAAAAAACTTTTTTGTCCAAAAGTTACTGGTAAAATCGAAACTGACAATTTAACTTCACACAGAGGTGTTAAAATGTTTATATACAGTACTAGGCTGTTAATTGATCAACAAGCCACTTAGCTAGTCACGTTGAATTTGTGTAGAAACCATGCAACTAATACAAGTCATCGCATATTTACTGACAAAAAGTAACCTTGGTTGACCTGTACTTAAATTTTTTTTACCAAAAAACACAAATGCACGCACCCAGATGTAAGACTTGCAATCCATAATGTAAAGTATAAGATGTTGAAGAAGAATTGGATTGAGAGGAATTGCTTTCTCCCATAGAGTTCAAGCGCTCCTCCATCCGTTCTAAGCGTTCCAATATTGACATCTTGAATGAATTTTCTGAAAAAACCAAGGTCAAATTAAGTGAGTTGATGCAAATCATAGGTAAGCGGAAAAGTGAATTCAACATTCAATTCACAATAACCTTATTTCTACACGGCTGTTCAACCATTACTTGCATAAAATGTGATCTATCGTAGTTTCCCTGATATGAATTAATTATTTATGAAGATATGCATTGTGTGCTGTTGCTTTGTACAACAAAACAACAAAATCCGTCTTTTTTCTTTTTTTCTCGCAATTGATTGATTTTTATGAAAAGTGACAAAACACCTCACCGCCAATAACTTTCCTCACCACTGATTACTCAATCATGGTTTAGTTAAAAACAGCAAGAAATCGGCCGGTTAGCTCATTGCTATTGGTGCGGGAGGTCTGGGGTTCGATTCGCGGACCGGTCAAATCAGCACAGTGTCGCCAACGTCTCACCATTGCTACGACGTTTCTTTGGAGCTGTGTTACCCAGGCGCAAAGACGCGGAGATGGACCCCGTCACTAGATACACGCTTCGACGTAACAACGAGAGTATAATGAAGATTGGATTTTTTTGATTTGAAGTCGGCAAGTTAACGATTTTACGAAGTGAAATTCCGTTGAATCGAATTTAACGAAAGCAGAAAACGAAGTAACGAATAACGAAACTGTCATTATTGATTACTTTGCCTACTAATAGTACAAACTCAAAGTTCTGGCATCCCAATCAACCACCAATGAAAGAGGATAATCAATTATAATTAAAGAGTGCCAGCGAAAACCTACCATTTAATTGCAGCCACTGCGATGTGAGGCCACTGAATGGAGTAGGGATGGATTTATATTCAAATTTAACTGGGTGGGATATAACAGCGCCATCTCGTGTCACGACCAGATCAACATGGCCCGCATTATGAGCTGTAAAGTAAAACAACACTGACAAGAATTTTGGAAAAGGTGTCAAATTTCGCAAGTTTACGTTGCACAAAATTGCATCAAAAATCACTTTACAAGCAAAGGAAAAGCCGTTTGTGTTACATCAACTGCAAAAAATATAACTGTAAACCGCAAGGTAGTAAAACCTTGCATATGGAAACTGGTGCAGGTAAAGGTCCAGATAATTGAAATTTTTTTGACCCCAGACAAACTTTCAGGTTTAGTTTGACAAACGTTTCGAACTCAGCCTTGATACGACGAGTGGAAAATCAAGAAACGTTTGTCAAGATTCTGAATCAGTTTGATAGAGCTGTTACGATTATCAAAGTTTAAAGCCAACGAAAGTGTAATAAAGTTGCTTATAGCAGCAGTGATACAAAATGAAAATAAACGAAAGTGACCCCTGCTGTAAATTGCATCTGCCGCAAAGAATTATAATCGCAAGGTCATGAAACTTGCAGTCAACTCGAGTAACGAGGAAAAATGCTGCATTATGACGTAACCATTCTTTTGGCTCACAGAAGAATTGCCGATTAAATTTATGAACTTTTTTGAGTAAAACTGGCTAACCGTAATTTACTGGAAATCGCCAAGACACAAGCAACGCAAATTCAATCACGTTTCTTCCAATCATTTAATTGGTTTAACGTTAAATCCCAGATTTTTGTACTGTAATTAACTTAAATCTACACTTCCCCTATCCACATGTCCAATCAAAATGGGCCAAAAGCCCACGGGGTTTCTACATTATAATCCAATTTTTGATGTCATAATCACTTTTTTCAATTATGACATCAAAATTTTGATTATGATGCTGAAAGCATGCTGGCTTTTGGCTCACTTACATTGTACATGTGAACAGGTAAATTATACAGAAGGCTTACGAGGACAAAAACATCGCAACACTCCGTCTTGAACAATAGTGGCTGGCACGCACACATTATCGAATGAACACATGTACTGGCCCGGATCCGTCCGCGTGCCAGTAACCAAGACCTTGATTCCGCCCTGGAACAAAATTTAATCGCGGAGTTATACGATCGAAATTTTTCTCACAATCGAGCAATAATGAAAGTCAGGATGAGCGCACACAAAAAACGACATATTTATGATGCACAGCCCACACACCAACCAACAATTCGCCACGAAAGCCATTGCAATAGCGCTTGATAGCAATGACGGGTTAGTAATCGGCGCGTATGAACTGGAAAGAAGGGGTTCTATACACTACCGGGTCACAGAGAACATTGAAAAAAAAATAGCATTCGCAGCTCCACCGTCAACAGCTCAGCACACAATTTTGTCAACTACCTTTTTACAAGATACAAGTGAAAATGCCTGCTTGTTTTTCACAGTCCCATTAATCCCGAACGTCCGGAAGGAAAGCCGCGAAAATAAACATTGAGAGTTCAGCTTGACCATACTCGGAATGAAAACAAGTGTAAATACAAACATTATCTCTTCATTTATTAAAACTGGAATAAAGCTGGATGCAACGCACAGCCGGTCTTATTGCATTACTGATAATTATAAAGTTCTGTATGATCTACTATGGAAAGAACTGCAGATGGAAAATTCATTAAAACTAGGAGAATTGTCAAGAAGCATATAGCATAAATGTTGCACAATTTTTAAAATGACCTAAAAAAATCAAATCATCATACTCGCGGCATGACGCCGAGGCGTGTAACGAGTGGTGGGGCCCATCTCCGCGGCATAACGCCGAGGCGTGTAACGAGTGGTGGGGCCCATCCCCGCGGCATAACGCCTGGGCACGACAGCTACGAAGAAACATCGCAACGGTGGCGAGACGTTGACACTGTCTTCGATTTGACCGGCCCGGGAATCGAACCCACAACCTTCCGCACCGATAGAGATGTTTAATCAGCTAACCAACCGGTTCAAAATAAACTATGTCTGCAATTTTGTTAAAATACAGCGATAAAACACAACTTCAGATATAATATTCAACAACTTTTAAAATCAAATGGCGACACGACAATGCAGCAACCTTTAAAAATCTACGCAACTACTAGCAATTAAAACCTTTTAACTTTTCACGGTTAGATGTATTTTTAAAAGTCACGAAATAAACGATTTAAGCACTCTGCAAAACTATGTGCTGTTTTATAAAAAATAAATGTAATTATTCATCGAAATCTTGCACCAAATCTCTGTCACGATTTCAAACATACTAATCATCTTTGAAAAGTGTAACATCCGCCGAAAAGCCACAAGTTAAAAATTTACAGACACATTCGTTTACTCCAAAAAACGAAAAAAGTACCAAACGGCATGATCATACTCATATAACACAAAAAAAAGACAAAATTAATAGCTACGCTGCAACTGGGGAACGACCTTGCCTCGGCAACAATTTTGGCTGGGGCCGGAGTTCTGGCCGGGGCCGCGGAATTGCGCCTGCCCCGGCGGGGACCAGGGTCGGGGGTTTAAACAATGCCTTACATTGCGTCTAGAATACATAGCTAAGTTCTTTTTTCGATGTCATACCAATGCTGTTTCGTTATTGCACACGCTTTTCATTAGTGCATGACAAACCTCAAAAACGTTTCATGCATGTACGTTCTATATTTTTACGCACCAACTCATTTTTCATACAAAATATAAAAAAATGTTCATGTAAAAATTAAGATATGACTTTTATATCGGTTGTATAAGATGACCCCAATCTTTAAGGGTGGGTTTTTGTACTCTTAAGGGTCGTCTTATACGCCGGAATGTACGGCAAATTAATTTGAAATTCAAATCCGGCCCTGGTCAATTTTTATGACGCCCCCGGCCGGGGCGGACTGGGGCAAAAAGTGGCATTTCCAGTCGGGGCCAGAGCCGGAGTCCCGGTCTATTCCTAGCTGCAACTCCACTGTAATGCTAAATATCTAAAATCCAATATGTTAAGGACAATGGAAACTTACAAAGAGCCTCTTTTTCCAAGCGGCAATAGTGAACTAACTAATTGGCTTTTTCTCCACACAGTACCTGTGATTCGAACGTCCAACAGAGAACAAAAAAATTAGTTTTTGAGCAATTGGTTTAACCCGAATTGGCATCATTTTAGCATGGCAAATGAAATGAAATGTTGTGGGGTTTTATGGCGCTTTATAACTACTAAGGTCCTTTAGCACCATGACTAAATTTTGTCAAGAATTCACTGACGTATTTTTATTTTCTGTTTATTTCATCCTCCGCGCTACACTTAATTGCTGAGCGTTTAGCAAGTGTAACAGCAGATACCAGTTTTTTTGTCTTTGGTTTGACTCGACTGAGAATAGAACCCAGCCTACCAGCTTCCAAGGCGAACGCTCTTAACCACTAGGCCATGGCGCTGGTCTGCAAACATAATCACACACAAAAATTTATAAATGCCGCGAGTACAGCGTTAATTCGGTAGTACCTCTGTGTATGACCAGTCAGGTGAATAGTCAGCTATTGATTCCAAATTGGTAGATTGCCAAGCCAGCACGGCATGCGAGTGTTGGGAGTGGGAAGTTGCTTCGTTATCCTGATCAGTCAAGTTCAGAAGTGAATCAGCTTCGCGAATTCCTGCAACGAATCAACATAATCACCGGTCGGTTAGCGTGAGCTTAATGACATTGCTATCGGCGCTGGAAGTCTTGGATTCGATTACCAGACTCGTCAAATCGGACACAGTGTCGCCAAAGGCTCGCTACTGCTGCGATGTTTCTTCGGAGCTGTGTTGCCAGGCGCTAAGCGGCGGAGTTGGACCCCGCCACTCGTTACACACTTCGGCGTAAAACCACGAGTAGACTGAAGATTTGATTTTTCTTTATTTGAATCAAAATGAATAGTTCATTATGAACATATGATGAAAGTTTTGTAGGAAGAAGATGCCTTCTCGGTATGCAGTGCCTTGAGTAAACGACGGACATACC
Organism: Trididemnum miniatum; assembly: GCA_964006365.1. Lineage (NCBI taxonomy): Eukaryota > Metazoa > Chordata > Ascidiacea > Aplousobranchia > Didemnidae > Trididemnum > Trididemnum miniatum. The sequence goes on from OZ023251.1 coordinate 18,614,053, forward strand.
CAGGGCCGGATTTAGACAATGAGAGGCCGTTGGCTATTTCATCAATGTGAGACCCTATAGTGTGATCAATGATCAGACTCATCTCTAAATCTCTATGTATATAAAGGTCTTGATAGTTGATCAACGAAAAAAAAAGGTCTTCGTAGCTCGTGACGAGATTCTAGGCTTCAGCCAGCCCAACCCCTGTTGGTGAATCCGGCTCTGGACCTACCAAATGCGCTCACGGGACCTGAAAAATCGAAAGAGCTTTCACTGTTTGCACAAATTTCCAGTGCGGTTTTCGACCGCAGCGTAGCGCAAAATCATTCGAAAATCTCCCAAAACCCCGGCGTCTCCCAAAAACCAAAACCAAATCTAATCGCGCAGGCGTGATTAGATTTGCCAGTCAATCACTAGGCTCGTATATCTCAAGCTTCTTTCGCGCAAAGTGGAATGATTTTTGCGCAGAGCAGATCAAATTTAAAGCACTAAGCTGAAGACGTTTGTACAACCACATATCGTAACTCGCAATCTGAACATAATAAAACAAAACTTTCTCATCGTAATTTTGCACGTTTGTAAACCCTCTAACAGCTTGCTTTCTGCCATTACTTAAAAAGAAGACCATATCCTTTTCAGCCTGATTTTGAAGCAGTGGTTCGAAGCATCGCTTTTTCGATGCAACAACTTGCAAGTGAGTTGAACATGAACTGGTGCAGCGTTTTTGTCGTTTCCTCGCGAAAGCATGATTAGTTTGCAACTATTGACCGGTGAGCCAATATCAAACTGAAATGTAGGCTTGTCTTGAAGTCGAATGCTGCACGGTTTGTGCCTTGCTTTTAACGCAACGTCTACCAATGCATTCAAAATTAATAAACAAAAAAGAAATACTATCATTATCGCTTACAAAATCAAAATCCTCAACACTGATGTTTCTGTTACCATTACCTTATATAATCTGCCACTAATCTGCATAAAGAGCAAAGATGTTAGCAAGAAAAAGCATAACTGGCGCGTTTGTTTGTTTTTCTGCCTAACTTTGCAAATATCTCATATCATGGTAATTTGCATAATAAAATGAAATGAATAGAGCTATCGTTCAATTTCCTCAAAACCAAAATTAAAACAACTGACTGCCAAACCTGGTTTCGATTTAAATGAATACACAAACAACTAAAAGGAACTGAACGTTTGACAGATCGCGATGCGGCCGAGTGGTGCAGAGCGTCGTTTTAACGACGACCATCATCGCGAAGCTGAACCCAAGCTTCGTTGTTGCGTCCTTGGATAAGATGCTTCACGATAATTACCTCTGCTTGGAGGAATCTGACAAGCAGCTAATTCCCAAAAATCATACAAAGGTAACTCCTAAGCGAATCCGGACTCGTCTAATCACAGCGCCTCAGTCGCTCTTTCGTGACAGGAGGAAAAAATAAAGTAATCAATCAAACCAGAGCATTAAGGGAGGCTGACAGTGGCTGACAGTAAGTTTGAGCTCTTCTAAGCAGCAGCTGCCCGGGAAGCATTTTTATGTCATGTATCCAACACCATCAGAACCTTGTTTTTTTTCTGACAAAGCGTGGGTTTATAAAGGCCATTATTTGCGAGATTAATGCAACTCTTCCATTGCTTGATGACTTATAGCGCAGCGCATGTAGGAAAGCGCTGCTCTAGTTTTGGGTTCGATTCTCGTCCCGGCTTCGCTCGTGACATGTGGTTAACAATGGGGTTCGTGAACATAGGCAAATAGAATAGGAATGTAAGGTTCTGCTGTGTTGGGTACATTACATAAATATGCACCAGGGAAATATGTCACATGCGACTGGTTCCCGCGATCAACTTGCACTCATCACCACATGCAACTGGTTCCCGCGATCGACTCACACTCATCACCAATGATCTGTATCCTACGATCAAATCGCCAGGCAACGTCTCTGAGTATTTTTACTTCAATCTGAAGAACATATCTTAACATTCAAAATTACGACCATACAACACTTCGTCTGGACTGCCTGCTTGATGGTCCAAGCTTCTTAAAATTATATGACGAGAAATTCGTCACAAGCTAAGAAATAATTAGGATCTCGTTTTGCAAGCTTTTCTGCGAAAAAAACGGTAGTGATGAGAAAGATTGGGTGTGTGATAGACGTTGACAATACGTCGCACTTGAACAAGTTTCACACACATTCTACAAGCTTCGGTTTCAACATTAAACTCGATCGTAATTAAGGTATTCAAGCAGTCAACGCACATTTTTACTGAAACCACAAATGAAGTTTTTGTAGCAAGACCAAAAGGTCATGAACTTTGACCTTTCAAAACTGTGGCGAGAAACAAAATAGCAAAAACCTAGTAGTGAAAGATCACCACAATTTTGTGAAAGTCAATCAATACTAAAGGAATAAAAATCGACTGATGGGTCTCCAACAATTATACGCTAACAACAATCGTTAACAGTACGCTGCTTCGTATGTAAGTATTAAGATAAAACTGATAATTTTCCAGTTGCGTGCCAGCAGTAAGTCTTTCCAGGCCAACATTACATTTTAAGAGGCCATAACAGCATTTTATAATAGGTCCTGCCTCTCCCAACTGCAATTCCTTAAAACCGGATCACACAATTGTGCCTACTTCGTTTCAACAAAAATTGATCGCTCATTGAGTAAATTAGATAATTGTAGGAATCAAAATAATTTAACTAAAGCCTGCAATACGCAAAATTTTAAGCTACTTATAGATATACTTTCCAGCACGAATAATAAGATGACGTCACAAAATAGAGAGGCTAATGAATATCTTAGGAAACTTTTTAATTATTAATAGCTTGCAAAGCAATACAGATTATTTACAAACAACTGAACAATGTCTGTTGAGTGTTAGAAGCAGTCAAGCAACTGCAAAGTTAATTAGGCGGTAAAACCCTCTTCCAAATACATAATAAGGCGTGTAGTTTATCACAATTGTTGCCCGAAAAAAAAAAGGTGTATCGCATTTATGCTTGTAATCGTAAAACCCCTGAAAAGATTCATGGCGACGAAAATTTGACCTAAAGGATTATTTTGGGCTCAATTACCTTGCTCGAACTTCAGCATTTTGATGATAATATGGGAAATAAAATGAAGTCGGAGATAATAAAAAGAACAAAGGAAAATTGCCAAACGCAAATAAAATCAACAAAAAAGTGTGTTTTTCGCGGATATGACAAAGTTGCACCGGACCTTTAAGTTATGAAATGACACGGTCTACTTTAACCACATCTGAAGACATGACCTGACCAGTATAGCACTGTGCAAGGCAAATAATTTTTACGTGCAAGGCAAACTCACATCACGACAGAACCGATCGATATGCACAGAGCAAAGCGAGGTTTGTTACATCATTGATAACAAATTCATGCGTTGCCAAGTTCAAAAGCTTTTTTAATCTTTTTCAGGTAAACAAGCATCACATGAAAAGCATGAAGACAACTCCAAAATCTTGCCATCACTAAACCTCAATTTATTACTTAACTCACCATTAATAAAAGAATATGGCTTGAATTTAAGTTGAAACGACAGTTTATGGAAAAAGATTACCCAGTAATCAGTTACATCAGGTAATAACTTTAACTGTTTTGCAAGCACAACGTGAAACGTCAATTTCGCCCTTCAAATCTTTATACAACCATTCAACGACTTCCAGAACAGCTATAATGGCAACAGATCACATCACAGGCGAATGCCATTTTTCACAAACGAAAATGATCAAAATTTGTTTCAAGTGCGGTAATAAAGCGTAGCAGTGTATTAGTGATCTACGTTACATACAACTACAACTAAAGCTAGATCAACAAAAAAGAAACAAAAAAACGCAAAAAGTTAGACAGTCTAAGCCTGTTGAACAGAGTCCTCTCACCTGGATCCAGCAGTTGTTCCGAAAAAAGATCGGTGACAGAAGATTGCTGACCGGAATTAGTCTGTTTAGAAACATTAATCGCCATTAAATAACGCCAACAACTACAAGCAAGCAATCGAGGCAAAGTTTATAAAATAAAACGCTTGCTCTTACAAAGCCATAGTAAATTACTAACTACCGCGATGAACGCAGGTCATGGCGCAAGAGTGTGGTGAGTGGTTGCTCGATGGATATCTCCGCAGCCATAAAACAGTTTGATCTTTCTAATGTATAATCTTATTTGCCGTTGTTTGTTATTACATTCGTGCTATGTGTTTATCGCGCACAACAGGACTATGTGAATCATTCAAAAACAGTAGGATAATGATGACAATTACAATGCTTAAAGTAGAACAGAATCTAATCAATGTAACGGTTAAGACCGAACTTATGCAACAAGTTTTAAAAAACGAGACATAACAGGTATAGGTAGCAAAGCCTCTGAAGTATCTTGCCATCTTTCTATTTAACATGCTGGAAATGAAAGACCTTAAAAGCATAAAATAACACATAACCGTTAAAACCGATTTCAAAAAGCTTAAAAGTTGTATTTCATCTTCTGCTAATCCAAAACTGATACTTCAATGGAATGAAACACATTGTAGGTAGTTATTGAGCCAAAGGTAGGTGAATCAAACGAACTAACCTAAAGTATAATAGCCAAGATCTCTACGGGCCTAGGTCTAAAAGTTAAAGTTTTTGCGGGTTCTTGTAGCTGGAATAGTTACACCAAATGTAAAAAAAATCCTTCTCGGGGATATACAGGGTGGCCCAGAAGTCCTGCACCCTACACAAGCAATTAGGGGAGGATTAAGGGCATCGCTGTAACCCTGGGGCTCCCTGATGAGTAGCATCGTCTAAAAAAGCTCTGTCGCTAACGTTAAAATCAGGTCTGTAAAACAGTACAAAACCCCAGGGAAAACTAACCCTGAATCCCCCCCAAGTCTTGAGAAGGCCAGCAAGCAATATAATCAATTTCCTGTGTTTCGATATGATTTAGCAAAGAGATATAAAATAGATCGTGCAACGAAAACAGAATGCTCTGGCTCACGGGTTGATTATCATCTACAGACGGAATATGCAAAGCAGTTGTATAATTACTTTGATGTTTTGTGACTTGAGGGACACCCTGTACTGCCTCTAGTTAATGTCGGTGACACCAGTTGTACTGATGAGACCTGAAAAGTCGAAACAGTAATCAGTGTTTACTTTACGGCTAATTGTTAGTTCGGAAGGGGGTTAAACAGAACTCCTTAGCCATTTCTCCAATACTTGAATAGCCGATTCAGCACTCACGAATTGAAAGCTCATTCACTCACATTATCAGCTAGCAATTGAATTGGTGAAAAAGTCTTCGACGCATTGAAGAGCGACTCGATGTCGAAATCGTCCAAGTTCAATTCCGAGTTATGACCGGAGCTCTGCGTCACCTCTTCACTTGTTCCTTTCAACATGACGTCACACTTGGCAACCATCACATCCTTCACGCCTGAATAATATCGCCGCTACTTATTTCTCATAATCTTGCAAAATCTAGGGTAACTCCCAAAAGTGCTACTACAAAGAAGGGTTAATATTACGGCCGATGAGGGTAGAGTAGTTTTCTGAGGCGTGACAAACACACAGGACGTGTTTTGGAATCTCGAGTTGAATCAAAGAAAGTGCAGAAACTACGATCACGCGATAAAAAATGGGGATGCTACCTTAATGGTCTTGCAAACTAAGTTCAAATATCAAGCACAACATAAAGATTTGAAGTACTCCTCGTAAATCAGCCGTGCCAATACAGTATTAATAATACTGTATAGTTAGTGGGAGTAGTGGCCTGGTGGGGTATTAACTAGTTTCCATTGGTGCAGAGCCGAAGCGACTAATAAACACTGGCATGTCTGCCAATCGCTATAGATGTGAAATAACAATGCTCGAGATGTAACCCTGGACCCGAGCTTATTGGTCACATTATCGAACTTATCAGCACGAAACACGCAATTGCACCTCTGCATTGCTAACTCTAATATCTTGAAGGAATTTTAAACTGTAACAACTAAAGAAAAGATTACACATAGTAGTTGTGCAAAGCGACAAAGTTTTCTTACTGACAAGCCCCATTATCAAATCGCAAACACAATTTAATCGAAATAAAGGCAAACTGAGGACGAAGGAGTGTTGAATCAACAAACAAAATTAAGTAAACAAAACCATTCTTCGTGATATCACGAAGCTAGTAGTAGGCAAACACAAGACGCGGCGATAGTGATTATTACGGAAAATTGGTCGCATGAAACGTCTGCGACTCGTCATCAATCCTGAACTAATCATAAGATTCAATTTAAAACTTTTCAGTAAGTGTGCAATCAACTCCATTTCATTAAATGCATATTTGGTGGGTTGTATTATTACCAGTAATAAGTTTGCCCCATGGCGCAGTTAGAACACGCACATGTAGAAAAAAAATTCCTAACGAGTATCACCACTTTCCTATTGTACCCTACGGCAACTTCTTTGGCGTACAGTATGTCAGCAGACACAACTCATTCAGATGCCAGTTTTTTGAAAGTTTGTCATATGATTTTAGTGACGACAATGTTAGCGTTACAGCAATTGTTGCAATGATTTCTACGGGACTGGACTTTTCGGCGTGACCGATTCAACGTGAGACGACTCGGCGTGACCAACTCGTCGTTGGGACGTCTCGTTGTGGGGACGATTCGACATTGGGACGTCTCGACGTTGAGACGATTCGGCGTGGAAAGGTGTGATTTGCGAACGGACGTAATTATCGCGTTTCGCGCTAGATTGTGCGAAAAGACGTAATCATCACGTTTCAGAAGTGCTAAAAGTAAACAATAAGCGACTTTATATCTGCTTCTTTATAAAAGTTTCGCGAGATATTATTTTAAAGAAGTCAAAATTGTTCGACGTAAGTTTAACCAAAAAGTGGTGAGAAAATTGTGTTACAACTTTTAGTATTTGATTTCGTGTTATAACATGAAATACAATTGCGCGTTTAACAAGCTATTAATAAGCGCTGCGACTGCACTTTGATTTTCATTTTTTGGTCAATATGCAGCAAAAAATGTAACTGAACGTAAAAAAGCAAAAAAGATTAATAATAACTGAATAATAACTAATCGTAATAAATAATAACTGAACGTAAAAAAGATTAAATAAACACAAGAAATTTTTGTTGACGAAATATATACCCGCTTAAAGGTCAAGGCCTGGGCTTGGTCGGCCGTGGCTTACTGAAGTAAACTAAAATCGGAAGCAAAATCCTTGATTATTATGCGAGAAGCCCTACACCGCATTTAATTTTAATCGCGAACACATGGTTATTCAAAAAGATGGTTCATTTTTTTTCACAAGGAGATTGAGGTGAAGTTTACTCTTGATCTCAATTTTTACAGGTGCAGCTCTATCACTCTTGATCTCAATTGATAATGTCGTGTAGGGCTGCTAATAATCAAGCATTTTGCTTCCGATTTAGTTTACTTCAGTAAGCCACAGCCGACCAAGCCGAGGCCTTGACCTTTAAGCGGGTATATTTTTCGTCAACAAAAATTTCTTGTGTTTATTTATTCTTTTTTACGTTCAGTTAATATGATACACATTTTTTGTTGCATATTGATCAAAAAAAATGAAAATCAAAATGCAGTCGCAGAGCTTATTAATTGCTTGTTAAACGCGCAATTGTAGTTCATGTTTTAACACGAAATCAAAACTCACATCGAACAGTTTTGAACTTCTTTAAAATAATACCTCGCGAAACTTTTATAAAGCCGCAGATATAAAGTCGCTTATTGTTTACTTTTAGCACTTCTGAAACGTGATGATTACGTCTTTTCGCACATTCTAGCGCGAAACGCGATAATTACGTCCGTTCACAAATCACACCTTTCCACGCCGAATCGTCTCAACGCTAAGACGTCCCAATGCCGAATCGTCTCAACGCCGAGATGTCCCAATGACGAGTTGGTCACGCCGAGTCGTCTCACGTCGAATCGGTCACGCCGAAAAGTCGCGTACTGTGATTTCTATCGGGCACAAAATCATTCGCGTCAAACAACACGCGTCGAAATGATGGATACCAATAGCATCAAGGCTGGTTACAAAATAGTCTCTGTATTTTTAATTAATTAACGAGGCAAAAATGGAAATTCGTCTGACCAATGCTTCAAGCACTTCGCAAAATTACGCCAATCACAGCAATAGAACAGTTGAAGTTAAAACAATTGTTACGTCAGTATGTCTAAATGGCACCAACCAAATGACCGGGCGCCCGCCTCTGGGAGGGAGACTAGGGGTTCGGTTCAGAATCTGACTAGAAAATTTGCATGCACAGCTTCCCAGCTAGATGTTCAGCCTAAAGTTGAGTATAATATGGAGTAACATTTGGCAAGTTCACTTGTTAAGCTGTTGAGAAAGACATGTAAAAGGTAGAGCGAGAGAGATAGCCAGGAACCTTTAAACAAGATCATTATATTGTCTAAGTTGCTTTGTAGCAATAGGATTAATAAGAAATCTATCGCACCTAACTACAACGTACTGCTAGTCGTTACTCACCATAATCAGTTTGCGCCAAGCTTTCAAGGTGAGGGTAATCTGTGGATGGTTCAGTTGCAAAATGCGTTAGGTTGTTGCTATCATAGCCGTGCCGTTTATCAAGAAATCCATTGTTGATTGGAGCAGAAGCAACAACAGGGTCTAGTCTCTCTACAGGTCCATTTGTGGTGCATTCGGTCGCCATATTGCTGTATGACGCTGAGGAAGTTTGAGGAGCAGGCTGAGCGAATGATATGTTGGTTGGTATTGTCCGGGATGAATTATACAGTGTTTCTTGAAGTTGGGAAGTTAGTTTAGATGAAGGTGCAGCAGCCGGTACATGCTGGCTTGTAACAGTGTTCTCGGAATGAAGCACAGCGATATTTTGTTGTGATACAAGAACAGAAGTAGAGGGAACAGTACAATGTGCTACAGGAGGTTGATTGAGAATAATAAATGTACTTCCATTCGCCATTGCTGGATTTGAAGCATCAAGATTTATAGCGCGAGGAACATTAGGACTTTGTAAAAACTTGTGTCTATCTGCCAGTGTTAAAGACAAGTTTCTTTTTTCCAAGTTATCGATTTTGGGTTGAATTGCTCGTGGCTTGCCATTTATTTCCGAGACGCGCCTGCATAAAATATTTACGCAAGATGTAATTTGTGTTTAAATAAATAAAAGCCAGGTGCAATATACCATAACTTAACACTTTCTTTATTTACTATCAAGTCGTTACGTATATTTTATGAACACGATACACTTATCTAAACACAATTTTATTCCGCTGTAACTCTTGCGTTTTTTTGTCTCAGTTCGTGGTAACTTTTAAAATTTTTTTCTGTGGGGTAATAGTCACACTTTACCATTCTAACGCAAGAAACCGACGGAGGCGTTATACAGGGTGTCCATAAAGTCCGTGTGCACAAATAAAGTTAAAATTTTTTAAAGTGCACACGGACTTTATGGACACCCTGTATTTACAAAGCTCGCTTAGGCGTTGTCAAACCAAAGGTGGGGAATCTCCGCCAAGCGCCGCTCTAAATGACAGTTTGCTTTCCACATTGTTCCTTTTCTTGCTGAACGTCAAAAATACTACTTTTTTGTTTTCGTTTTTCTTCTATAAACTTGCAGGATGTACTTATGCAGCTTGACACAGCACAACTTGTGTAGCCAAGCAGGAAGCTGGAGCAGTTCATAAATAAGGCAGGTCGAACCGCACAATGCTGCATGAGATAATGCCACGTCACGCACCTGTCTTGCATTCGAGCTTCAAAATGTTTGTGAACAAGATGATTTGCAATCACTTCTGCCATTTCCTTTGTCTAACCAAAAAGAATAAAAATAAATCGCGGTTTCATTAAGAAATCGAAACTGGGAGTCAGCTACAGCCCTACCATGTCTTTACTATGATCAAATCTTCATTATACTAACGGTATTATGCCAAAGTATGTAACGAGGAGTGGGGCCCATCTCCGAGGCTTAGTGCCGGGGCAACACAGCTCCAAAGAAACGTCGCCGTTGGCGACACCGTGCCAGGAATCGAACCCCAGATTTCCTGCACCAATAGCGATATGCGTAACAACAGAGCTAACGGCCGGTCTTACTTTGGCATATCTCCGCAAAAACAACCAATTGTCGCGCAAGCACACCGTGGCAAAATTTCGCCAGAAAATATGCTGTTTGCAAACATTAAACACGATCTTGCCGCAAAAACTTCTTTGTAGCCCAAATTTTTCGGTTAAAAACATACGCAACAAAACTCTCTTCCATGCACTGAACGTGCTACTGTCGAATGGTCGTGGATCTGAAGTCAGCAATTTAATGTAGCACCAATAAGGCGGCAATGTAGAGTTGCCATACACATTACACAGTCAAAAGTTAGCGTAACCACAGTAATGCAAAAGCATATGGGTTGAGCACTCATATTTCACTAATCATCGCGTACTTTTTATACCAAATACATCAAATATATGTGCGATTGAGCAGTACTATCTCGAAGATCAGTTAACTTACCAGCGGCACACCAGTAAGCTTCGGCCACGGCATGTTCGAAACTGAAATATAAAGCAGGTTTCTAAGCAATATGTTAGCTGCTCAAGATAAATCTGATTCTGATCACTGTCTGCAGTAATGTATGAATCTGATTATGTAAGGACACAAAATAAAACAAAGAGCTGTTTTCCTCCATCATTTTCTTGATTCTAGGAACCTCATTCTCATTTTTAACAAAGACTTTAAAGAAACAGGTAATTAATTATAAGTTTTATTTACTTTGAAACACTCTGGCAAAGATAGAGATAAATTTAACAGGAAAAAAATAGGATCGTTTTCATTAAGTAAAACATCATCACGTCTACCAATCTTCTTTTTCACCACTATTCTTTTTCTTTATTTTTCTTCAATAGATTTTATTGATCATTTTTTTTTTTCTTCATAGACTTCTTTCCTACCACTACTAACTTACGCATCGGTAGAATTTGCTGCAAAACGTCTTCTTTGGTGAGGTCATGCCACTGCTGGCAGTTTTTGTTGAGAGAAAAATCTTTTGTCAACTGCTCATCGTTTTCAAGATAAGGATAGTTGAGATAATGAACCAAAATTATATCAGGATTCTGTAAATTCGTAATTTGAAAACACTTACATTTGTACCGAAGATTCAAAAATCTGTTCCGTGATAACTTATTTCAACAGTATTTCAAAAATAATCACGTATCCACTAACATTTTAATGACACCAAAATGAGTGAAGTAGATATGCAGCTATAGTTCTTATCAACAGAAATATTTCCATGTCTGGAATTCTTCTTCCCTTCCGTGAAAAGATGAAAATAAAGCATACCCAACATGCCAAATTTTTCCTGTTTTGAGAGAATTTATTTATTTCCAAACTGAATAATTTTACTAGCATACCTGAATAAACCAATAACATCTTCTGTGGAAAGAAGGAAGAACATCAGAGTGAACATAAGTGGCTGCGATGCATGGGATTCCATCAATCTAACCATGAATAGAGTCATTGGAACAAGCCAACAATTATGTTCTTAAATATATCACCTCCGGCAGGCTACTCAGTTAAAAGTTTTTAAATCCAGAAATGAAATATAAAACTAGTTCATCAACTTCTCACGAACAAAAAGTTGCAAAGCAATCTGCAAGAAGCATACCACTACGCTCAACAAATTTCATTTAAAAAAAAAAACTTTGCAGAAATAACTGACTACAAAGTTTTTTTAAAAACAACAGGCCTTGCTGACAAGTGCGAGAATATTTGACATGATCGACTCGACATTGAGCACCTAACCCTGGCACTAATCCCAACTTTTAAAACTAACCAGAGCCCTAAATCGAACTCAAACCCTATTCCTAACCTGCATACTAACCCCGTATCTCAACGCCGAGTTACACACGCCTAAAAGTTCTACTTCATTGCAGACAAGCCAAGCCAAAATTACTTGTTTTCATCACAAAATGCTGATCTCTTCACAAAATTTTTTGTCACGGACGTGACCGAGCAATACTGCACTTTGGCTACAGAATACTGATCTTTTCTGACAGGTTTGATTCACAGCTGGAGCAGATTGCATTTGTCACATACCAGTACCTCACGTATTTGCTTTCTCCAAAAATACATGCTCACATTGGAGTCTTCTTCGATGCACTGCAGAATTTTAATTTATTATCACTAAATTAATTTTTCAATAACTTTGTTATGCAGGTAGTGGAGCGTCAAGATGTTATGTTAGTTAAAATTGATCAACCGTCAAATGCACACACAGCATGACATATTCACTGCTCACAAGCAGCATTTTCTGCACTTAGGCAAAGGTAAAATCACATCAACCTTCTGCATAGTAAGTAAATTATGGGTAGCTGCTTACTTAAAGACCATAAAGTTAATTTGAAGTCTTCTTGCGGTTTTTGTACTTTGGTTGTTTGTAATATACATAATCAAGCACTGTTGCTACTATTCTACATAGCCTAACGCTATACCGCCAATAAATTCTTTTGACAGATTGATCAAAAGAGGATGAGTAGTAGCCACCTACCTTATTACAAGAGGAATAGATTCATTGGATATCATTCGAAATCAAAACAGAAAGTTTTACTCACTTTAAGCTTCACATGATCTTCTCTGGGGAATTTTCTTTTTCTTCTCATCTTCCACATATACATATCCTTTCTATATTGAACTTTTTTTCGATTGAATAAGAAAAGTCTGCCGTTTTCCGGCCTATAATAAGTAACATTCGTTAATTCAAGAAAATTCAGTTCAATCCACATAATTGGAGAATATTCTACTACAACTCCAATCAATAATTCCACAACAAACCAATGACAATACAAAATATCAACAAAGTCAGATAAATCTCTGCATTGCTGATTCGTAGATAGCAGATCCAACGCAATTTTACCAGCTACTTAGAAAGGAACAGTCTCCAATTGGCAAAGTCACTAAAAAAGTCTCGTCAAGTGTTTCAATTAACTATAAGGAAATATTACCTAATGACTAAATTTTTTTTTTAAAGTGTATTCATTACGTATCAGTACTGATATATAATCTCAATTTGAGTCAAACACTAAATAGAACTAGTATAGGAACGGTTATAGCTTCAATACTGGTTTGTGGCTGACAACTTAGAAAAATGTTGAAACATTAGTGGATTTTAATATTGACTGAAATAATTTCCCAAAATCAATGTTGTTCGCAATGAAAACATGTAAAACTCAGGGTCGGATTAAGGCTTTCTGAGGATTAAGGTTTTAGTGATGCAAACGGCTGTAGTGAAAATCGGCGAGGATTTTTAAAAACGCTTATCAACATCTGGGGGGCGAAGCCCCCCAGACCCCCAACGGGTGCTTTGCCTTTGTATGTCCAGAGTCTTGATTTTATGGTGAGTGGAGATTTGTATTTTGCAAAATTCAAGAGGGGGAGACTGGAGAGTGAAATATCTGTCTTTTAAGACTACTTCGCTTACAAGCCTTTGGAGCTGTGTTGCCCAGCAGGTGCTATGCCACAAAGATGGATCCCCGCCACATGTATCACGCTTCAGCATAATCTTGAGTTAATAAAGATTTGGATTAATTTCCTTTAGTTACAGGATAGAACGTTGCATAACACACTGTAACAGATGCAAGGCTATTGATAGTATTTGATAAAAATTTGTTGCAAAATTTACGCAGCAATGAACATTTATATCAATAATCATTTAATTTATCTAGTTTGAATTCTGTTTCGAAAACCATCAAAATCGTTGTACAATATATCGGTACTGTAGTGTAGAACAGAACAATCACATTGTGTCTTTATGTTTTGAAGTATTTTATATTTTTTGGCATTTTTTCGCTTTCTGCAATTGTGACCCAAAACATAGAGAGATTGGTTGGTTAAGAGGGGCTCGAGTAATTTCAAAGCTAGCTTCTGGACCCTGTTTCCTGCTCCAATGAATGCCTCAGCCGTTGGGCTGGTGACGTTGTACTGGTCCGAATCTCACAAACTCGTAATCAGTCTTTTTTGATTTCGTTTAATTGCCGCAGATTTTGTGATTTAAATTCAAGATTAAAATCCTTGAAATTTTTGGCATTGATAAAATCTTGAATTACTCTCTTAGCCCTAACCCAGGGTTTCTAAACTCATTTTGGTCCGTGGACCACCATGCCCATTAAATAACTCTGTGGACCCCAAAAAGACAAAAAGGTCTTTATTGCAAAGCCGAAAAATGGTGTGTGAAAAAGCAAAAACAGAGTTTTTGCTGCAGGAAAACCCACAATTGGTTCGTAAGGGCAAAAAATTTTTCAGCGCCAGAAAAGCCGTCCGTAAATCAAATTCAAGTTAGCTGAGATGGGCATTCGGTTCTTTAAAAGTAATAACGATATTAAGAGCGATATTTTGCTAAAAACGTATCACCGGTACTGATGATAGTACGTTTGTTAAAAAGTAACGACGATAACGGTACTTGGTACCAATTTTCGTTTTTTTCAAACAAAAAATTTGTGTTGTTTTTTTGACAAAATTATGCCTTGGGTAGCCTTTTATAAACTGCGTACCGGCACCAATAGTGGACTCATTCCCAAATTTGCTTAAAGGCGCTCTGAATGTTTTTCAATTAACTTTTCGTAAAACGAATACCGGTAGCAAAAATGTTGCCTTCTAGCAAGCCTCCATAGTTCATTTTTTATAAAAAAGTTTGCCAGAAAGTCTGATGATTTCCATGTCGATTGCTCTAGCTGAGGAGATGCATTGAAAAAAATTCAATTTTTGTTGGCCGTGATTGCTTCAGTAAATTGTTAACTGTTTGCTTGCGAACAGGTGGGTAACCAGGGCTTTTTTATGAGAGAAGGTCTGATTGGGCAAAAGACAGTATTGAAGACTTGTTTTTTAGGGATCACTGTTTTGAAGCACTAAGTATTTTTTTTCAAATAGTTGGTTGAAGAGGGGAGCTACAGTCTTGATTTAGACATGATTTTATGTAAAATCAGTTAAATTTATATTAAACTTTAAAAAAATATTAGGATTGTGTTTTTGCTGGCAAAGCAAGGAAACTTTTTTCGATGATTTATTTCATGCAAAAAATTTCATTTCCTGGCACTTTTAGTCTTATGACAGTGCTGGCGCCTAGAAGGGGCCTGGCCTCACCAGTCATCAGGCTTTCCCCTCCTCCCCCGATCAACAAGCAAACTCTGGCTTCTGTGCATGATTTGACCAATTATTCCATACTTTGGCCGCCCCTGATAAACGTTTGGCCCCTAAGTCGACAGCTCTGGCACGGGCTCTGTCGGTCTACGACATTTGGGTGCAAAATGCGTTGCAGCGCACTTATCACAATCATTTTTCTACTACTTTCCAAAAAATTTATAAACACCATTTTTACAAAAATTTTATATTTGCAATCGTGTTAGTGTTTTAATTTTTTCTAATTTCTTAATTAATGTTTTCGAGTAATAAGCGAACGAACCAATTGATTTTACTTACGAAAACGTTGTAGGAAAAACTACTGCGAAGTCAAGGTCAAGTTACCGATAAGCAAAGACTTATTTCTATGATTAATTAATTGTATAATTCAGAGGACTTTGCCATAATCAAAATTATTTTTTGCAACAAAGAACAAACAAAGGTTTTGGATTTATGCACGATATTTTTTGTTTGAGCCGATGTTTTTATTTGCTTAACCTAAGCTGCTTAATTGCTGCAGAAAACAAGTGAACCAAATAAGAGATGTAACATGTTTATGGAAACGTAAGAAAAACTAATACATAGTCAAGGTTAAGTTACAGATAAGCAAAAACTTATTTCTATGTTTAACTAATTATATTGCATAATAAAGAACAAACAAAGGTCGAAGGTGTTGCATTTATGCAAGATATTTTTTGTTTGCGCCGATGTTTTTGTTTAGACTACTAAACCTAAGCTACTTAATTGCTGCAGAAAACAAGCGAACCAATTTTTGTAAAAATAATGTTAATAAATTTCTTTTCTAAAGTAGAAAGATGATTGTAAAAAGTGCGTTGTGACGCATTTTAGTATGTTTTCGTAAACATACCGGTACATCTCTTATCTGGTTCGCTTGTTTCTTGCAGCAATTAAGTAAGTAGCTTAGGTCAAGTAGTATAAACAAAAACATCGGCACAAACAAAAAATATCTAGCATTAATCCAAAACTCTTGTTTTTTTTTATTGCACAAAATAATTATCGCAAAGTCCTTTGAATTATGCAATAAGAAAGCATAGAAATAAGTCTTTGCTTATCAGTTACTTTAACCTTGACCACACATTAGTTTTTCTTGCTTAGGTTTCTGTAAATATACATCAATTGGTTTCTTTGCTTATTGCTTGTCATAATTAAGAAATTAGAAAAAATTAAAACACTTACCCGCTCGATTGCAAATATAAAATTTTTGTAAAAATGTTCATCAAATTACAGTCGCGCTCAAAAGTTTAAGACCACATAGATAAAAGTTGATTTTTGTTGAAAGATGACAAAATTCGATTCGGGCTAATGTTGTGTTACATTAGCTTTTTATGTTACATGAGCATTAAATGATGCTTGTGAAGCCTAAATGATTAGATTTTTTGCGCATTTCTGGTTTTGGAAGCAAAAAATATTCGGTTTTACTCAAATTTTAGTGCTGGAAATATGGGCAAAAAGAGGGGATCACGCAGAATGAGCACAAATTGTTACTTAATAAAAAGGGTACTTAGGAAGACAAATTTCAAATAAACTAAAACTTAGCAAAACAGAGATCCATCAAACAAGTGTAAAATTTCGAAATTTTGTGAGTTTTCCGGACTTGCAAAGGTCTGAAAGTCCCAGGGTTACCTCCCAAAGGGATGGCCACCTGATGAAATGGATGGTAGTGCGTTCACTAATCAGTTCAAGCAAAAAAATTGGGTCAGCCTTGTTGCTCAAAGGTACAGTTGCTACAACACCGATTCAATTTTTTTGCTTGAACTGATTAGTGAACGCACTACCATCCATTTCATCAGGTGACCATTCTTTGGGAGGTAACCCTGGGACTTCCAGATTTGTGCAAGTCCGGAAAACTCACAAAATTTCGAAATTTTACACTTGTTTGATGGATCTCTGTTTTGCTAAGTTTTAGTTTATTTGAAATTTGTCTTCCTAAGTACCCCTTTTTTTTTTTAAGTAACAATTTGTGCCCATTCTGCGTGATCCCCTCTTTTTGCCCATATTTCCAGCACTAAAATTTGAGTAAAACCGAATATTTTTTGCTTCCAAAACCAGAAATGCGCAAAAAATCTAATCATTTAGGCTTCACAAGCATCATTTAATGCTCATGGAACATGAAAAGTTAATGTAACACAACATTAGCCCGAATCGAATTTTGTCATCTTTCAACAAAAATCAACTTTTATCTACGTGGTCTTAAACTTTTGAGCGCGACTGTATTTAAAAAAGTAGAAAGATAATTGTAAAAAGTGCGCAGCAGCACATTTCGCGCCCAAATATCTTGCACCCAAATGTCTTTGCGCCCAAATATCCTCGCACCCAAATGTCTGCACCCAGATGTCTGCGCCCAGATGTCTGCGCCCAGATGTCTCGCGCCCAAGTGTGTGTGCCCGAATGTCGGGTTTCGGGCTCTGTCTCATGATGAAACTTATATTGAGTATTTTGGGCAACACATACTGCATCACCCACTGACACAAAAACCAATACTAACAGTTAAAAGATGAGTTACATTGTTTAAAAAATCCGTTTGAGTTATACCTGGAATTATAACATAACTATACAAGGCAGAAAATGTTATATTTCCTATTAACTTGCAAACTTTGCGTACCAAAAAATGATTTTTTTCCTATCACATATCACAGTATAACTGATTCACTTCAATTTCCTTGTTCATAGATGGCAGCTTTCAGTCCGGTTTATCATTCATCTTTGAAGTTGCAAGTGTAAGTTGTGCATCTGATGCAAGAAATTTTCCGGCTTTGCGTTCACAGTTTATTCAAAAAAGTAACAAAACATGGAGGAAAACAGTATTATCAGTACTGATAACGATACTAAAAAATACCGCATTACAGTACCACAGTACTTTTGTACTGCCCAACACTGCAAGTAGCAGGTGGTGGACCATTTCAACAAGATGCGTGGACCCCTTTAACAGGTAGGGGTCCATGGACCCCCAGTTGAGGAACACTGCCCTAACCTAAACTGGATAGATTAGGCCTACTGAATAAGATTTGGTACAGGTAATTAGTATTCAACTTCATAATACCGGTAACATATATAGTTGATTGACGAAAAAATCATTCATTAGTTCATAATACGTTGTAATCAAAGGGCCTGGGGCTGCAGCCCCACCAGCTCCCACCTTAATCTGGCCCTGGTAAAACTGCATCAATAACCAAAGACTGAAACACCACAGCAATATTTTGTTCATGCAACTACAACTACAGGTATGTACCATGTTAAACTCCTAATATGCTAGTAAAACAAAAGCAACTGAAACTCAAAATTTTTAATTAAACTTGTTACCACAACTTACCTATGGACTCTTGAGTCAGTCAACCATTCAGCATGTTTTTGAAAACTGATCAAAATTCTAGCTATGTCTTCATTGCTAATCCAGCCGTATCTTCTCAATGGCAAATCACAAGTCCAAGGCTGTAATTTCTCAAGTTGCTGTGGTAAGGCTATATCCATCTTAACAACCATTTTAATCCACGGATATACCTGTATACCAGCACTACCTAGGAGTGAGCACTCATATCAGAATACACCAAAAACTGCATTCATTCAACCCTAGTCATTTTTGATTAAAATCAATGTTGCTAAAGCTAACTGCACCGATACTTAATTCCAAGCTTTAGAAAGACCATCAGTGAAAGATAAAGCACTGCAAAATAAGGGATAGTCTAGAGCACCGGCAGCCTTTTATTGAAACAAACAAGCCGTCTGCTGCAGCGCGGGAAAACCAGTCCCACGTGACAGCAACATCATTATAGAAACAAAGAAGCAGTTTGGTGCAGTAACATTTTCATTATGGAAACCGGGCCAGGGTTCTAGACACTGCCTAAAATATAAACAAAGTCATCTTTGAAGCTCAGAGCTTGTCGAATATTTTCAAAGTTTATCCAGTAGACCTATACAATACTTTAGTCTAGTCTATTTCAGTATTTGGCAAATATACAGTCTATATACAGTATACCGGTACTGATATATCCATAAACTCTGAACTTGTCCACAGAGAAGAGCATTTTATTGCAAATCTCGATGTTGTTTTTTCACCATAATTTTTTACTGCACAGCTGCACCGATACAACTTTTGTTTACCGGTATTTCAAATAGAAATTAAAGGTTCCTGCATTTTAATTCCTATTCAAAACAAAAATTGTACAAGACACATTTACTACAAAGCAGTGATGCTTCTAAAGTGATGTATTCTATATATCAAACCTATGCAAACAAACTTACTAAAGTTAAAAGCAAGGCTAAAAACAGAAAAAATTGTATTTCGCCCAAGAATTGTGGGTAACGTCTAGTATCAGCCCCCAGGTTCAGTTAGGGTTAGGTTTGGTTAAGATTAGCCTGTTAGCAGGTTAGGTTCGGTTAGGGTTGTAACTGAACCGAACCCTAACTTATTTTAACCCTAACGAAACCTGGGGTTTGATACTACACGTCACCCAGAATTGTCAATACAGCTCCTCGAGAGAGTGCAAAAACGTGCAACAAAATGTGTCCATGGGTTAGCATAATATGAATTATGAAGAAAGGCTTGCATTGCTGAAAATGGACACTCTTAAAAAGCGCAGGACGTTTTTTGATTTAGTAGAAGTTTTGAAGATTTTGGCAGGAGTATCTACAATGGACTTTGATACAATGTACATGTTCTATTCATCAGTTTCTCATACCTAGTTAGGTCCACTGTTTCTACTGGTGTCATTTTTCCTTATCAGGAAATGCTTCCCGATGGGGAAGCTTTTAGCGCGGAAAGTGACGTCATTCATTAAAGTTTCCCAATCGGGCAACAGAGCTACACTGTGGATTGCTAGTGGTAGTTAGTAGGCCTATCAGCCTTTGATATCTAGTCTTTTAGTATTTCCAATAATTGCATATTTCAATCAATCAATCAATTCAACTTTTATTCCCGTACGCTAAAAGCATCAAAATACACTGGAACACTAAAATGAATAAATATTGGTACGGAAAACGGAACATGCAGAAAAACGGATTAGCGTTGAGGCATGCCAATCGAAACTGACTGGACATGGCTGCATGACCGGTAGCATCACATTAACACACACAAGATAAAAAAAAACATCAACAAAAACGAACCAACATCGTAGGCTTGTGGCATCTTACGTACCACAAGCACAAAAATAATCACGTTCAGTTGGCTTATATATCAATCGGAATCTACAACAAAAAGGCTCCGGAGCTCCACGAGTATACTTACAACGAACGTCGTTCTTTTGACTATTTGGCTTCGTAGTAACAAAACAAAACGCCACATCGGTGACAACCCGACGCTTGGACATGCAATCAACCGATGCAATTCCGTGGACACAATCTCAACTAGACAACAACCCAACTCTCTCTAACTGAGCACCACGATGGATTGCAATGCTTCAATCATTCCTGCTACAGACCATTTCTTTGCCTAGCACTGGAGATTTTCACCTGCAATGCCTCTCATGACAGCAAAGGGGAGTACAGTGGCATCTTACGTACCACAAGCACAAAAATAATAACGATTAGTTGGCTTATGTATCAATCGGAATCTGCAACAATAAGGCTCCAGAGCTCCACGAGTATACTCACAACGAACGTCGTTCTTTTGACCATTTGGCTTCACAATGACGTAATAAAACGCTACAGGCCTAACATATTTAAGTAGCAAAAGCATGCTGTAACAAAAAAGCAGATGCATTAATTTCTAACTCAAAATAGTAGTAGTAGTATGTTTTATTCGACTAACCACGGAGGTTGTGACCCAACTAACCACCAGAGGTGGGCACGGTACTTTATTAAAGTACCGGCGGTACCGGTACTCGGTACTTGAAAATCAAAAGTACCGCCGGTAGTACCGCGGTACTTTTCAAAAAAAGTTCCAGAAAGCACTGCCCTATATTTTGTTGATTTTTGATAGAAACTGGTCAGTTTCATAATAATTAGGCTTATAGGTACTAGCTAGATAAATACTACATTACTCAATATTGTAGTGTTACCGGTAACTTGGTACGGCACAATTCACGAATTGCTAACTTTGCACCAACCGTCAAAAAACGGTACAAAGCAAGCTATAGTTAGTGCCAGTGGTTAGCGCAACAAAAATCAGAAAAAATGCAGCCATTTCCCTCGCCCACAGAAATGGGCCGCCACGCGTAAAGCGAAAACTTTTTTTATTGGAGACCACATTTTGCCAAATTGCGACAAGAAGATTGCTTAGGGTTTTTGAATGAATGGGAATGTTAGAACCAGAAGTGGCCTACGTTGGAGTTTTCAATGGAAGGAGTTCGTCAGAAATCATAATGACGTCAAACCTTTTAGTGAAGTCATTAAAACAAAAACAGCACTTTAAACATCGAAGTGTGTAGAGCAGGGGTACCCAATTTTTTTTAGAAGCACCAGATTTTGATAATGTAAAAGCGCTCGAAGAGTCGAGGGCCAATAATATTTTAAAATAGGCCTATGCTTCGCTATTTTTTAAAATTTGTTGCACTCCGGATCTTCACGTAGAATAATTTATTCTAACTTTTTAATGGCGCTTACTTTTTGTGTCTGTGATTTGCAGCAGTACTCGAGTTGAGGGGGGATGCGAGGGATGCCATCCCCCCGAAAAACAACACCATCCCCCCATAAAATATTTTAGCGTAAATCATTCCCTTACAAGTAGGCCTATAATGACCATCCCTCCTAACGTCTGCGTAAAAAATTGTAGGCCTACCATCCCCCCATAAGTGTTTTTATAACTCGAGCACTGATTATCAGAAAGCACTCAAAGCTGTCAGTTAGATTCATGTGATCATAATAATAGATAATACTTCGTGCGACCACGGACGAGGACAATATGAAAATTCATGATCACGAGACTGGAGACCCTGGGTGTAGAGCAGTGATTCTCAAACATTTTTGTTCTACGGCTTCCTTTTGGAAGTTGAAGACTTTCATCACCCCCTTATCAGGAAAATAGTTTTATGAAGAGCGTACGCCGTACGAAGACATTTTCTAAGATGGGGTTGCGTAAGTGCAAACACACGTTTTGCTTTGTGAGTTTAGTATCTTATGAATTAAGTAATAGCAAGCAAAAATGGTTGGAGCAAAAATGCATATGCGCATTAGGAGTTGGGAATAACCCTATAACGGAACTGACAGATGGCGAATAAGCTACGAAGTAAGATGGGTAGAGCTGCTGCAATAAACTGTCATAATCAGCAACGATTAGTTTGAAACATTATGAATACTCGTCGAGTTGACACGAGTAAATGTAATGTAAAATAGGCCTATAATTTGCTATTAAGGTAGGCCTCAGGCCTGTAATGTTTAGGATGTGGGCCTTTAAAAAACGAAATTGATATTAGCTTGCTAATAATATGGTCTACATCTGAAATACCAACGGATTCACAAGAAAAAGCACACAATTATTTTAAAATTTTGCATCTTTTTAAGGAGATCGACTCAAGAAACATTACTGCAGAGAGTTGTAAGTCGATGGAATGTCTGTCGGCGGCATGGCCGAGTGGTTCCTAGGGTCATTTTTACGACGGCCATGTTCACAAGGTTGGTGGTTCAACTCCCACCCAAGCCTCGTTGTTGCGTCCTTGGACAAGATGCTTCACTACAATTATCTGTGCTTGGTGGAATCTAGCTAGCAGCAAATTGAAAAAGTCAGAAGCAAAGCTCAACCGGAACACTCGGAAACAAAGACAACTTCTAACCGAGTCTAGATTCGCCCTACGCATAGCGCGCGCCTCTGTCGCTATCTCGTGGCAGGAGGATACAAATGAAGAAGAAATCACATCAAAGTAAATCAAATGTTTAGAAAAAGCTTATAATTACAGTATTTGCGAAATTATGAGTTGAATCCGAAAAAATGAATTTTGAAATCTGCAAAAAAGACGTCTTACAACTACTTTAAATTTTTTGTCGTTCTTGTTCTCATAGTTAAGCTTAGGTTTCAATTTGCATTGAAAAAAAGCTGGTGAACAAAAATTCAAAATACACTAGAATGTCAATTATTATTATTATTATTATTAAAGGGCGGTGGTGCCAGAGAAGACTGACCAGGTTCAATCCTCACTGGCACATTGTGTAGGCCATTATTTAGGCTCATTACAACTTTCACCGCTTTCTCGTTTATTCAATATTTCAATGCACTACTGGCCGTATTCAGCAAGTCTTCCGGCCTGCTGTAAATACTTTGCCAGAAGATTTATATTTAGTTTTTCGACCACTGACTTTATTGTGGTTTTTTCTTTATCAAAAACCTTCTTTCGTAGGGCTTGGTAGTAAATGCATTCTCCAACATGGTGATTTGGAGTTTCTTCTTCTAGGTTACATTTCGGACATGTCGATGATACGTCATGTCCCATGGTGCACCTGTGTTTCTGTAAGTTGCAGTGACCTGTGAGGATTTGCAACACTTCATTTATTCTAGGTCTTTTGAGCCTCAAAAGTCGATGAGTTAACTGGGGCGAAGCCCATCTTGCATTTTCTTTTGTTCTCAAGCAGTCCTTTCGTTCTATCCAAGATGTTTTCCATCTTTTGACACTCTAATCCTTTATTGCAGCGCGACAACTAGCATATGGGATGGAAATGAAAGGTTCAGGCCCCGAGCAGTTTAATGCTGATCCTGATTTAGCTAAGATATCCTTGGAATGTCAGTACTGGTATCTAAATTTGGTTCAAGTAACAAGCTAATGAAAGTGAAACGTTTTCTCGTGTTATATTTTGGAATGAATTCAAAAATGACAGTGCATTTGATGCAACACTCGCACTACTCGATGATTTGAGCGGAATTTTCCGCATGCTAACTGTTCTTATGAGGATGTAAAGTAAAATATTTACCTGCAAACACCACAAAAACCAGATAAGATTCTAAAAATAACAAAAAATAAAGACTTTTGAAAGAACTTATTCAGAAAAAAGTATGGATTAATTAATATCGATTTACCAAGCAAAAAAATAGGGAAAAGCCCCAATCGATAATGAAAAAAAAGTAAAGAATTTTTGCATTTGATGACGAAAAAGTAGGGAATATCGATCATCGATTTCTAATTGATATTTCCTACCCTGGTAACAACCTTATCAACGGACCGTGACGCAAACAAGAACAAACGAAACTACTGAAAAACTTTTACTCTGAATTGCATTTCATAAACAAAACAATTTGGGAAAGGTCGTCTAACTCTGAAAGACCACTACCCTTCGGCTTCAAAATATGTTTTCCTGTGGAAAAGAATCTTTCTATTGCCGCGCTTGAAGGAATGGCAGTATTGTATATCAAAAACAAATCTTTTAAACGATTGCTGTGGAAGGTGTAGTAGTGCAGACTTCTCTTTTTTTATTATAAAAGATTTTGCAAAAGTACCGAGCACCGCCTAAAAATTGAGAAGTAAAAGTACCGACACTGCGATATCGGTACTTTTTTTTCAAAGTACCGACGATACCGGTACCGGTACTAAAAAAGTACCGCGGTACCTTCTGCCCACCTATGCTAACCACGGAGGGCTTATTTTTGAAATTAGTAGGCTACCGGTACTTAAACGATAGTAAAAGGCATCATCACAACTATACGGATGCAAACAGTTTCGCGGGACATTTATTAATAATACTGTGATTTCAGCAAGTCTTGTCGTTGAATATGTTCGTCTCTTTATAAAGTCCGTATTATCTTTAAGAGGATTAGCGCTGGTAACAGAACAGAAGTTTATTTCGTTGCTCTTAACGAACGACACAATAAATATGCTTAGTTTATCACAGAAGAGTAAATTTGCAACAGGCAGCTGTGAAGGGACCAGTGATCTTCGAGTCGAACACCAGCCTACATAAATAAGTTTACAAGAAAAACAAAAACTAAGAGTATTGAAATGTTTAATGTCACAGGGAAAAGAAGCGGACTAGAAGCTTTAAAATTTATAGACACTAGGATTGAACGTATTTCTCCAAGAGTAAGCTTTTGTAAGTACTTTTGAACCTCCTGTATGATAAATGCTTAAGAGTTTCAGGAAGTGAATTCCATAGTTTTGCGCCTTTGTATTTTATGGACTTTTGAGTTCTGGTTGTAGTAATAATACGGGGAAGAAGCAAGTGATCCTTGGAGAAGTTTCGTATGGAGTAAGAATAGGAATTGCATGAGTAAGTAAAGTAATTGCAAAAACGTATGGGTAGTTTATTATGGGTGTATTGGTGCATAATTTTGGCAAGTTCAAATTGATATAAATTATCAAGTTTTAGTATTTGTAGTTTATAATAGTAAGGGCTAACTCATTCTTTATGGGGAATCTCAGAAATAATGCTTATCGCTTTGTTTTGTAGTACTATAATTTTAGTCAAGTACGTTTTGCACGTTGAAGCCCAAACAGGCAAGCCGTACAGTAGATGAGAGTGAATCAGAGCGAAATACAAATTAATTAATGCACTCGGTGGTAAAAAGTATTTCAGTCTTGCAATTATGCCAACAGATCGAAATAACTTAGATTCAAGATGATGGATGTGTAACTTAAAAGTGAGTTTATCGTCAATTAATATTCCAAGATATTTAGTAACTTTAGGCGTTTGAATTTTGACATTATTCAGCGTGAGAGAAAGATCAAAGGGACACGGTTTTCTAGAAAATGAGGAGATATTTAGAGCGAAAGTTATATTTGGGTGAAGAGTTTAGCCAATGTAGGCCATCCATCTGGATACACTAGAAAGCTCAGACCCAGCTAGACTTTCCATTTTTGAAAACAACGAATTATTGATTAACAGGGCAGTGTCATCAACAAAAAGTCTTGGCGTCGTTTGTAAGGCTGTGGGAAGGTCGTTAATATACAATAGAAATAATAAAGGTCCCAAAATAGAGCCTTGGGGGACTCCTTATGTAATATCATGAAGTTGCGAGTGGATATTACCAATGGAAACAAACTGCTTTCTTTCACTTAGATAAGAATCCAGTAATTTATGGGAAACTCCCCGGATACCGTAAAATTCAAGATTTTTCAGAAAAATTGGATGAGGCACAGAATCAAATGCTTTTCTGATATCAAGTAATAGGAGAGTGGAGAAGCGCTTTTCTTCGATATTTTGATATGATTCGGTTATTAGGTCAAGAATGGGGTGAATTGTGAAGTGCTTATGACGAAATCCAAATTGCGTTGAGATAATTAAATTATTTCTTTCCAGAAAAAAAAAAAAAAGTCACTCGTTCAAAAATTTTTGCTATACATGAAAGAAGAGAGATTGGACGATAGTTACCAGGTTCGTTGGGGCAACCAGACTTATACTGTATATTGGTATAACATCTGCCACTTTTAATTTGTTTGGAAAAACTACGTAAGAGATACACTGATTTAAAATTATGGAGAGGGAGAGAGAGATAATGTGGGCAGCTGTTTTTAAAATAAAAGGTGAAATATCATCATAACCACTAGCTTTGTTTAAGTGGGGTTTGTAAATGACTTTAGTAATTTTCTGAGGTGACGTTTGATGGAAATAAATAGAGGAAGAGCACGGAGATTTGAGATATGAATGAAAATCATTGGCATGACTGACGTTAATGATACCAGAAGCCAGGGACTTTCCAACATTGGAAAAGTGAGAATTAAATTTTTTCAAAATGGTGGCAGGATCGGAGACAGCTTCATTGCCAGTGTTTAAGGAATTGGAAGCAGAAGATATGGATTTGTTAGGTAGGAGGGAGCGCAGAATATCCCATGTTTTTTAGGATTATTTCTACGTGCATTAAATTGATTATGATAGTAATGCCTTTTCGCCAATTTTTTTAATCTAATAAGCAAATTGGAATATAATTTATAGTAGTATTTTTCACATGAATTCCCCTTCACATAATGACTCTTATGCATTTTTTGCTTTCGCTTTATCAAAACAAGAAGCCCTTTGGTGATCCATGGTTTACGATGTAACCGCATTTGTTTTCTAGAATATTTTACTACCGGTGCATGCATGTCAATTGTTTGCATTATCAAAAAGTGGAATCTGGTAAAATAGTCATCAACATTAATTTGATTTGTTAAGTAGTTTGCTGTGAGGAAATCGTCCAGTCGTTCATGGAGGTCTTGGTTAAAATCCTCCGCTGAAAATTTTGCGAAAGATCGTTTATAAATTGGCTTATCAAATAAATGACGTGTATTTATCCGCTTTGATATGGTTACCATGACTGGATAGTGATCAGTTATGCCATAGTCAAAGACAAGTGGTACAAGGGAGTAACGGTTCTCATTCATTAGTATGTGATCCAGAGTGGAGGATGTTGTATTAGTTACTCTAGTGGGTATATATATGACTGAAGCCACAGAATTCAAATTGAGCATGTTTAAGTAATCAGTTGCCTCACGAGAGATAGGAGAAATCGTTGTATTGATATTTATGTCACCAAGTATAAAGTAATATATTTTTAAAGAAATTAATTCAGAAATAATATCATTAAAAAATTCGATGAAATCTCTAGTATTTGAAGATGGATGTCGATAAATAGTGCCAATCACATAGTTTATGCTAGTAGTTGTATTCTTAATGCGCATCCACAGTTGCTCACAACCATCGAATTGCGGTTCTAATGTAAGTTTTTCATATTGAAAAGGTTCTGCAATGTACACACCTACTCCACCAGCATTAGTAATAGAATTTACATTAATAAACTCGTAGCCAGGGATAGAAAGATTAATTAGAGCGCCAGTGCTATTTTTAATTTTAGTTTCGCTAATACAAATAACGTGAGGTTGCGTAGTAAGTCCAGTAATGAATTCACAGAGATCGTCAAAGTTTTTTAGGAGAGAACATATGTTGAGGTGAAGAAGGATTAAAGCGTTATTATTGTCATTCAAGTAGTTAGATTTGACATCAGTGTATTTACAAGGTGAAATATTTTGAAATATCGCCGAAAAAGTTTTATCGCTCAGATCAAAATTAGAGTCAGATTTTAAAGCAGCTGCTTGATTCGAATTCCACTGGTCACGTACGGGATTAGCAAGAAGATTAGACGAACTCATAGCAGCCATTTGAAAAAGCAATAGGGTAAGCAGTAAGCACTGCACTACTTGCAGACCACAATGATAAAAATGCGATGCTTTGGGGCCTTGAGAAAAACAATAGAAACAAAACACCACAAAAAGTTAAGCTGTAGGACATAAAACCAATTATACACTTTAGGATTATCAAAGCCAGCACTTCAGTGAAATGGAAGTAATTAATTGGTAACAAACAGAAACAGGCAAAATCATAACAAAAGGTGAGAAACATTTTAGCAAGAAATTACTGTAAACAATTTTAGCAAGAAATTACAGGAAACAATTATACGCTCACTTAATAGAAAGCAGATCGTTTTCAGATTTAATTTGAGTAGCTTCCGAGTTTTCTGTTTTACGCACAAAGATATTACCGTTGGTAGTCCAAAAAAGAATCTGTAGCCTGCGTTTTTAGCCTTCTGTTTAGTTTTCCAAAAGAGCTGCTTGCGATGGCAAGTAAGATTTTCATTTATGAAGAGACGTTGAGTTCCCTCCACCGAAAAAGACTCGAGATCAACATTTCGAGTAAGTTTACGGAGACCGTAAATGCGGTTGCGAATATCACGATTTATAAATCTGACGATGATTGGTGGTGAAGGAAGTTGTTCATTACTACTTTGCTTGCGCTTTGTCGGTAAGCGATACTAAGCAGAAATCTGATCTGGGGTTAGTTGTACTGTACTTGTAACAATTTAGCCACCTCTATCACTATCTTGTTAGTATCCTCTCCTTCTTCCATTGGCACCCACTATCTCCAAATTCTGGCGGCGGCCATATTGTTCCACAGCATCGATTTTTTCTGTATCCTGAAGTCCCTTGTCCGTGAGTTCCATTGAACAATCTTTTAGCGATTTAATTTCGATATCTTGGTTTTTGTTTGATAGCAGTAGTTTATATTATATTCAGTTTTTAGGTCCTCATATTGGCAGCTTATGAAGTTCTGACTTTTTTTTAATTCTAAGATTTCGATTTTCAGAGCATTGATTTCAGCTAGATAGTCCTGCTTAAATCCTTCAACCGCTTTAGAGACCATTCTTTTTATATCAGGATTAACCGGTACTTGTATTTTTTCCTTACTAACAGTGGTTTCTCGATCAGTATTACTCTTGCTATGCTTTCCCATATCTGCAGTTACTTTATGACGTTATAAAGTAGTTATGGCGTCCAAGTTATAATTTCGTGAAGTCTAAAAAACTGGTTTACTGTGGATGGTGTTAAACTTTTCAATATTTCTCTAGGTACAGGTAGACTTCAATTTTGGAATTCCAAAAAGTATCAAAATTAGACTGTTGCTTTTGTCAAAATTAATTGGTATTCGTTATAACCGGAACCTTTCTTGATATCGTTAAATTTAAGAATTTTCAACGTCTAAATCAGAGCTTTCAGAACACGTCCTTTCCTCAACAACGACAATCCTGACTTTCCCCAACACGTCCTTTCCTCAACATCGGTAATTCTTTGGTATTTTTTTGGCAGTGTGGGGAAGAGTGGACTTATTAGCTGTTCTTTTTAGAAGATTTTTTTCCTTTTCATTCTTTTATCGTCATACTGAAGACGTCTGAAAAAAAATAACACAGCAGCAGCAACGTAACAAATCAAAAAACAAAACAGCGAATGTCGATTTGTTACTAATTAAGAATTGTTAATAATTAAGGGACTGATGTTATTTAAAACTTAGATATTCAAAAAATGTGCTTTAACTTTGATCGCGAAGGATTTCAAACTCTTGCACTCTTTAATCTCGTTAGGTAAATTACTCCATATTTTAGATCCAGAAAATTTGATGGATTGTGGGCAAACAGTTAACCTATACGCCGTGGAGATATAGTGACTATTACTTCTGGTTGAAATACGACTTGCTTTTGACTGAAACAGGTTCTGCAATACAGTTGGATGATTTTCTTTGACAGTTCTAAACATAAAAATGGCTAGTTCAACCTGGTACATTTGCTCAATAATTAAAAGACCGTTTTCCTTCATGACAATTCTTACACTTTCACGTCTCTTCAAATTAAAGACTAATCGGACAAACTTATTACAAATACGCTGTAATAGTTGTGTTTTGGATTCGTTGCCAAAACACCAATTAGTTATAGGCCTACAGTATCGGACGTGACTAATTAATAACGAGTGGTAAAGACTAAGCATGGCTTTAGAAGATGGATAGGATTGAACTCGCATAACAGCGCTAAATACAGCTCTTATTTTTTGCTTTATGATTTCCATGTGAATTTTCCAAGACAAATTTTCATTTATTATCACTCTTAAAAATCGAGTTGAAGACACTTTCTCAACGATGTCATTTCTCAATTTTAATTACAAATTATTCGTGATTTTAATCTACAGGGATTTTGGTGCTTGGAACAGAATGCAATTTGTTTTGTTAGTGTTTATACATAGTTTATTAGCAATCATTCAGTTATCAATGTTTTTAAGTTCTTGGTTGTACAAAACAATAATTAATTTGCAAAATATGTCTAGCGCCACCACGAAATTATTGTTGCGTGACCATTTACCAACGTTCTCTAATTTGAAATTAGACTAGTCGTTGAGCTTTTAGTTTGAAATGTACAGTAGTTTTTGATTTGTTCTTCTGAGTTATTTGCGTAAAGGTGGGAGGTTTAATTCCTTTTTTATAAATAAGACTTTCAAGACTATTGATAAGACTTTGACGGTAATTAAGACGTTTAAGATTATTGAAGATTTTAAGATTGAATACTGTAGTGTAATGACAATGTCTGATTAGGTCATAAGATTTACGGTAAGTTGTTAAGACGGTAAAATAAGGGTTTGTAGTTCATCAGTTTATTGTTTTTCCTTTTAGAGTTCTTGCCTCTACGGAGTAATTGCGTTTTTATATCCTTGGTTTGAGCTTACTGCCGTGGTGATAGTGCTACTGAACCTTTTTCGTTTCATTGTTTATAGTCTATGTGTGTGTGTCCCGTTTGCCTTGGCCAAGTGTTTGTTTATGTTAATATATTTGCTTGCCAGTCTAGTACCTTGCCAGTGTGTGATCTGGACTAGCTGTAGTCAGCGGTTTGGTTTCGGTAGCTGCTGTAGTGCGTTGTATAGCCCTACCATAAGTTTCCCATCGCTCTCTACTTTATTGTGGTTACTCTGTGGCTGCTGTCTTTGGGTCAGCCCTGCAGAGAGACTGGTGGCTGGTTGCCTTGTGCATTCCTGGATATTTAGTCTATAGTCTTATTAGTAAAGTTTGACTCCTCTTCGCCATTAAATTACGCCGTAGGTACGTTAACCGTAGGTGTTGCGTACATTGGTTTCCTTTTTCATAAAGGGTTTGCAATTGATTATCTACAATAAAGACATTTGTGTCATCCGCAAAAGATATACTAGAGCTGAACTCCAGACAATTATTAAAATCGTTCACATAAATGATAAAAAGTAGAGGGGCGAGGATAGAGCCTTGTGGCACAGAGCTAAAGATATTCACTTAATTAGAGGAAGTAACCCCAGCATATTCTACAGTTTGAGAACGATTGGAGAGGTAGCTTTCAAACCAGTGTAACGATACACCTCTTACACCATAATTATTTAATTTGCGCAATAAAATTGTGTGGTCAATCGTGTCAAATGCCTTTGAGATGTCAAACAAAATTCCGAGTACTGACTGTTTTTTTTTCGAAAGCATCTACAATATTACTGATAAGGAAAGTTGTTGCGTGGTTAGTCGAGTGCTTACGTCTAAACCCAAACTGTTGATGAAAGAGATTGTCGTTCATATTGATAAATGAATGCACTCTAGTGTAAACAACTTTTTCAAGAATTTTCGATAGAGAAGGAAGTAGGCTTATTGGCCTGTAATTCAACACATTTTTTGATTTTCCTTTTTTGAATACTGGTATAATTTTGGCCTGTTTAAACATTGAAATAAATTTACCTTGACACAATGACTGGTTGAATATGTAGCTGAGGGCATGAAGGGCATTGTCAGGAAAGTATCTTAAAACAAGCGGAGGTATTTGGTCTATTCCAGCGCTCAGCTTAGGTTTAAGTTCGTATATTATTCTCTTGATTTCAGCTATATTTGCAGGAGTCATGAACATTGAAGAGGGATTAGATGGAGGCAAATAATTTGTGAATTTGGTGGGAGAAGAAGGCAGCTTATTGGTCAACTTTTTTGCTATGGTTGAGAAGTGATCATTGAAACAATTAGCAATTTCAACAGGTTTATTCACGAAGATGCCGTTACTCTGGATGATTGTTGAACTAAATTTATTGCGAGTTTTGCCAAAAAGACTTTTCAATAACAGCCAAGTTTTTCGAATGTTGTTTTGATATTTTTGAAATTGATTTTGCATATGTTCTTTCTTTTTCTGAGCTATCATGTGAAAATAAAAATTTCGAACCTTATTACATTTTTCTTTGGTCTTAGTTTTCTTTCGAAGATAAACTTTATAGAGCCTGTCTTTTTTGCGAGAGAGAAGCAGCAGCTCACGATCGTACCACACACAACGCAAAGCACTTTTTATCTGTTTTTTTTTGTACTTACAGCATTGTAATAATAAAGGGTTGATTTCTTTCATGAATACTTTAAAGTTACCATCAGGGTCAACCATATTGTATACATCTTCAAAGGTTTTTTTTGTTTCCAGACATTGGTAAAATTTTCGAAGGTTAGGTTGACTAAAACACTATTCATTATTTTCATATTTTAAGAGAGGTATACCAACATTAGATGCTTGAATTGCATGAGGATGGTCAGATATTTCATGAGCAACGATAGCACTTTTTATTTGAGATCCAATCATATTTGTCAAAATGTGGTCTATACAAGAGCATTTATCTTTTGTTATGTGGGTTGGTTTATATATTAAAGAATATAAATTATAATCAAACATGGATTCCTTATATGTTTCAGTGTTTTCATTCTTTACGTCTAGCAAATCAATATTAAAATCACCCATGATGAAACACTTGTTTTTAGATTTATCCAAGCTGGTCAAAGTATTTTTAAAATGACAAAAAAACTGTGAAAAAGCTTTTTTATTATGTTGAGGTAATCTATAAATGGTGCCACGGGTTATTTCCTTATTCAAAAACTGAATAGTTATGAAAATTGATTCAAAGATCTTTTCATCCATTACACTTAGATCATTACATACATAGAAGTTCAAACTTTTTTTACATACATACCTACTCCACCACCCCTGTGATATATTCTTCCATAAGACACAAACGTATATCCTGGTAAGCATTTATACTATCCAAATGAATTAGGTTGTTCCCAGGTTTCTGTTACCCCAATTACATCAGGCTTATAATCTAGCAAAGTTATCAATCCTTCTATTTTGGTAAAATTGACAGGATTTACAATGGAAAGAGCATTAATACACAGCGTTGAGAATTGGTAATTATTACTCATAGTTTCTTGGAGATTATCATTTACAAAAAAAACTGTTCACTTCTTCGGTACTAATGTACACATCATGTAGCAAGTTTATATTAATTTCATCATCACTATCAGAGTCCATATCACAGTTGTTTACATGCTCAGGGTTAGCAAACATTTCATTTAACCATAACGAATTGATTTCAAAATCAGTAGTAAACTCTCCTTTATGTTCCTTATTTGAAAGAAAATGAAAAGGAAAAACCACTTGCATACATGTTTGGCAGGTATAGTTAACCACAGAAATTAAATTATTTAATGATAGATTACTTTTAGGCATTTTACATAATAAGTTAGAGAGCAAAGGCCACAAACTATATATTTTTGCTTGCTAGTTACATTTTTTTTGCAATGACTGCAATTTAAGCTTTTAGGCATGCTACTAAAAAAGAATATTAAAAAAGTTTAGAACAACCAATAGACATAAAAAAAAAACTTAAGGGTATGTGTATACAAGCCTTTGCGAAGGAAGATTTACACAATTTAACAGTTATTGGTATATACTTCTAATTAAAAAGGGTGTCTGTAAAATTAGTATTAGCCATAATGACTTAGTCTCATTCGTATGGGTCAAATCATAATAATGTCAATAATCTGGCCAAAAACTATCCATTAGTGGTTGATTGGTTATCAGTAATTACATTTTTTATACATCAATTAGAGTCTACAAATCATAACTTAAGGCTGTTGGTGAAAAAAGATTTCAAGATTACATTGAATTTTTAATTTCAACAATGTCATTAAGATTACGAATAACCTGTTTTTTTCCACCAGCGAATGCGTAGACATTGCCATTAAATGACCACACGGACCTCCAGCCAAAAACATCCCTTGCAGCTTCTAAGAGCTGCAGTCGGCGTTTGGTAAAGAGTTCTGTAATGATCATCTGCTTCCCCTTCAGCAACTTCTTTTGCAAAAAAATATAATTCCTTTGGCTTCTTCGAAGAAATTTTACAATAACCGAGCAATTGTTGTTTTTAGCTGAAAGAGGATGGGCAATATCTATATCATTCACCTGCAATGGAGGATTTAGTTTTAGATTAAGGTTTAGTAATCCGCATACATATTCTTCATGTTCCAGATACTCCCCCCGTTTTGGAACTTCCTCGTATCTGTGAATTATGAGACAATTTGACCGGCCGTACTGTTCCAAATCATCCAACTTCTGTTCTTGGTCCTCTACTATATTTTGAAGTCGGTCAACCATTTTCTTTAGATTACTAAATGCAGTCCTCATTTCCTTCAATTGATTAGCTTGCTCTTTCTGGTCTGCAAAAACAGTAGGAGCAGAAACAGCAACAGCAGCAGGCTCACTGCCATTAGTATCAGTAGCAAGCCTGCTGCTAGTGCTGGCATATTCAGCCTCGTACCTCGCCAGTGGATTTCCAAATTTTTCCAATTCTTTAGTAATTTTAGCCTCAAAATCCTCCATTGCGTCAGGCGAATGTAGTAGCCTGATAAAAGTTACAAGCAAATACAGTATTTTCCAAGTGCTACAGCCTAGCCTAATTTTAAACACTATTTATAGTTTTTTATGGCCTAATTTTATTTACACCCTACTCCATGTACCTTATTCAAATATTTATCCTCCTATCGCGAGAAAGCAACCAATGCGCTATATGAGCTTGCTTAGGAGTTGCCAGCCATCTGTGTACACTATCACAGCAAGATAGGACAATCTCGCCAAGTGCGTTTCCCAACGGCACTAGTAAACTTGCCCGCTTGTTCTTCACACTGTCCCTTTGCCCTGCAATGCTGAGCGTCAAGCAGGGAAGCTGTGAATACCAATTTTGAAGTCATTGGTTTGACCCGACTTACGGAACTAAACCCGAGTCCAGAGGTAGATGTTAGTCGTGATTGGAGGATAAGGTGTAAGGAGATGTGTGGGGGGAGATTGGGGGTGTGGGAAAGTGTGGAGGGGGCGTGGGGAACTGTGTTGGGGTGTAGTGAGGAAAATCTGGGGAGAGGTGCGGGGAGATGTGTGGGGGGAGATGTGGGAAGTGTGTTGGGGTGTGGGTGGAGGTGAGGAAAGATCTGGGGAAGTGTAGCGGGAGTTGTTGGAAGAGTAGTGGGAGAGTGTATGGGGTGAGTGTGGAGGGTGTGGGAGAAGGTGTGGAAAAGTATGGGGGGGAGACTTTTTTAGAAAAATGTCTTGGTCTACATTGCAATATCAGTATCGTTCTTGCTCTGCAGTTAATTGTTGCAATTCCAAATTAATCACTAATGCTTCCCACAGCCCCCACACTTTTCCATACCTCTTCCAACACCCAGACCCCCAACACTTTTTCACACTCACCTGACACCTCCCTCCACTCTTACCCTCTACACGGTTAATTGTTACAATTTCAAATTAATCATTAATGCTTTCCTACAGCCTCCACACACCTCCCCCTAACGCTTCTTCACACCCCCCACACTCACCTGACACCTTCTCCGCACCACCCAAACTTCTAGATCTGGTCATATCTTTCCTCACCTCCCCCCACACCCTAACACACTTCCTCTCACCTTACCCACCCCCCAACACACTTCCCCCCACACCCAACCACACTTTTCCATACTTCCCCCACACTTTCCCAAACCTCCTCCCACACCCCCGCACACTTTCCCACTCCCTCCACCAGTGATGGAGTCGAGTACTCAACTTCCGAGTACGAGTACCGCAAAAAAATTTCGAGTACGAGTACAACTACTGATATTGAAAAATGTACTCGAGTACGAGTACCGTAAAAAAGTTTAAGTACGAGTACTTTTACAAATTTAGCTAAAGAACAATTTTTAAGTTGTAACAGCTTAAAGTTTGTCGCAAAAACATAAACAAATACGTTTTTTCAGTGTTTGGGATGTTGAGAAGGCGGATCAATTTATTTACGGGTTTTATTGGCTGTATTGGCGGTAGTTTGCTATCGAAAGTTGATCTTGTTTGTTAGTTTGTGACTTCTAGCGAAAGCCAAATGTACTCGTGTACTCGGCGCTTGTTTTGACCGAGTACATTGACCTTCGAGTACGAGTACTAACCGAGTACCAGGGGTTGCGAGTACGAGTACCCCAAAAGTGGTATTCGAGTACAGTACTCAAATACTCCATCACTGCCCTCCACACTCACCCCATACACTCTCCTTCTGTCCCCTCACCTCTCTCTATACCCCAACACACTTATTTGATATAGGCCTACTATTCCACACAATTCCCAACTATTCCATATACTACTCCATACTACTCCACACCCCCAGCACACCTCTCCCCACATCTTTCTTCACACCCCAACACACTTCCCCTCACCTCCCTCTCACCCCCACACACTTTTCCACACCTATCCCTTAACCTCTCTGCACACCCCCACACACTTTTCCATACCTCTCTCCACACTTTCCCACACTCACCCCATACACTCTCCACTCACTCTTCGTATACCCCATCACATTTATCCATTATTCCCTTCTATTCTATAGTACTCCACACCCCCCAGCACACCTCTCCCACATCTTCCCGCACACCCCAACACACTTCCCCACACCTTTCCCAACACTTCTTCTAACCTCCCCGCACACCCCAATACACTTTTTCATACCTCCCCCACACCTCCTCCCACACACCCACACAATTTCCCACACCCTCCACACTCTCAACACCTCTCTCTATACCCCAACACACTTATTCCATATACCATTCCACACTATTCCCTACTACTCCACACCCCCCAGCAGATCTCTCCCCCACACCTTCCCTCACACCCCAACACATTTCCCCACATCTCTCTCCACCTCCCCTCACTTTCCCACACATCTACCTTAACCTCCCCCACACCCCAACACACTTTCCCACACCTTCCACATTCTCCCACACCTCTCCCCATACTCCAAAACACATTATTCATATACTATTCCATACTAAAAAAACAATGCTTGCTCAATTTCGACTATATTGTGACCTAGCGCGCAAATTACACGGTAAAAAAAATTCCTTCGATTATATTAAGTGTTTTTTGACGAGGAATATGATGGAAACACTGATAATCCCCCTTTTTGCTTAGTTTTTCGCCCAAATTAATATTTATGATTTTGGCTGTTTCAACCAGGAAACAGTTCTCCGATCAGGCATCATTTGTTGCCCGGTCGGGTTTTGTTTTCATTTCACTCCTAAAATAGCGAATTGGATATCCGCATCGGAAAAGTGCATCAAGTGCAGTAACCAAAATGGCCTCCAGCAAGCTCTTGACAGGTTTTCAGATGCATGCTCTGTTGCCGGAATGAAAATCAGTTCAACAAAAACAGAAACCATGTGCCTGTCCAGACAACCAAAGCAGTGCTCTCTCCAAATTGATGGAGTACCACTAAAACAGTCGGAGAAATTTAAGTACCTCGGCGTCTCGTTCACAAGGGATGGCAGACAAAATAGCGAATTGGATATCCGCATCGTAAAAGCAAGTGCAGTAATGCGCCAGCTCCACCGATCTGTGGTACTGAAACGGGAGCTTCGCACCAAGGCAAAGCTATCCATTTTCAGATCGGTCTATGTTTCTATTTTGACTTATGGCCATGAGTGTTGGATCATGAATGAGAAAGTGAGGTCTCGAGTTCAAGCAGCCGAAATGGGATTCTTGCGAAGAATTAGCGGTTTGACCTTGTTGGACAAGGTTAAAAGTGCAGATATTCGTGAATCTCTAAACATCGAAGCGCTGCTTCTCCGATTAGAAAGATCGCAACTGCGTTGGTATGGACATGTGACACGAATGTCCCAGGAAAGAACAGCCAAAAAACTGCTCTGTTCAACACCGATTGGTCGAAGGCCTAGAGGCCGTCCCAGAACTCGATGGCGAGATTGCTTAGAAGATCTTAGTTGGTCTCGCCTTGGCATCCCAGCAGAGCATCTATCCTTTGTTGCAGAGGATCGAGATGCTTGAAGGCTCCAACTCGAGCTGCTGCCCCCGC
The DNA here is from genome assembly GCA_964006365.1 of Trididemnum miniatum. Taxonomy (NCBI): domain Eukaryota; kingdom Metazoa; phylum Chordata; class Ascidiacea; order Aplousobranchia; family Didemnidae; genus Trididemnum; species Trididemnum miniatum. Next base: position 18,652,531 of record OZ023251.1, read on the forward strand.
GACCCCCCAAGGATAAGCGGGTCCAGAAAATTGATTGATTGATTGATTGACTGATTCACTACTAAATGCTGATTTTGCTTCTTTGTTTTATGCTGTTGTGCTGTGGCACTTGATCAGCATGATAATAATAATAATAATAATAAATATCTGATGTATCTGTCTATCATGAACGACGCAAATCTTTCTTCTAAAACAGACTTCACTGCTTCAAGCGATATTTATCAAATATTGGCATATTTAGAATTTTAGAATAATACCGGTATTTAGCCTAGAATAAGTCAAAGAGAGTTGCTGAATCAATTTTTATGCAGCCTACTGACCTTGCTGAAGTTTTTAGCTCTATTTTGCCTTTAAACTCCAATAATAGTTGTAGTTGTGACCTCACAATTGTATTTACTATAGTTTGGTGTGAATTTTTGCATGTCATATGATTTCTCTTCTTGCTTCTTATAAAGAATGTTACAGAACGTTCTCAAACTTAAGTTTGAAGTATAAATAGGCGTGAATTTTCGATCTTAAATTTTATTCGAGTGTAGATTTAATGTGCGTAGAGTAAGCAATATCGTTGTATGCTGAGCCTATTGGGTGGTCCATGCCATCTCAACCAATTACTACCTGTATTTGATTACTTGCTGAACTTTCAGTTTACTGATTAATTATTTACTATTTTTTGTTTTTTTCCCTTTTTCGTTAATTTAATATTCCGACTCATAAATGCCGGTGTATTTTACTTTGGTAATCCCACATACCGTAGGAAGGTGTGCCCACTGTGTATAAAATATTGACGGTTTTATTTTTGCTCAAGAAACGCCCAACACATTAGTTTCACTTTGCGGTAAACAGCAGAAATGACCAAAGGGTCTACGATAACCGCACACGAATGAATGGGTAACCCAAATTAGGAATGGAGAAGTGAACAATATCATCAAGTCTTGGAAAATACAGTGAGCTCTACAATGACTACTCACCTGTCAAATTTCGCACCACATCCAAATGTTTGAAGCGGTCATCCTTTTGCAGTTCGTTGATTTTACATCTTTTTATTTCAAGTTTTTCATTTCTGTGGCTAAATCGGTGATAACCTTTATCGTAGAGAATAGTGTTTCCCCTGCACCTCTCGGCAATGTCTTCCTCTAGCTCAGGCGTGAAGTGAAGAGGCTTGGACTTGGTCCTTTTGCGCTTAACGTTTGCAGCAGATGCGTTTGCTGCAAACGGGCTACTACTGCTGCCAGCAGTTTCTGAAGCAGCGCTTATCGAGATATGATATTCACTTGAACTTTCATCAGCAGTGCCTGCACTGGTTACTTCGCCCAATAACATACGACTGTGTTCACCCGAATCGGACATGTTCTCACCTTGGCGCTAGAACTCAAAATGTGAAAGCAAACTATCCACAGCAAAACATGGTAAAACACACTTTCACCATGCCTGCTAATAGGGAAACACTAGGAAGGGAATCGTAATGGCTACCAATTGACTTACGAGTGTTTCCCGACTAATGCCGATTGCTTAACGATTTTCCCGATTCTCAAATGCATTGCGATTCTCGCCGAATGCCGCCGATTGTCTTCACAAATGCTTTACGAGTCTCCACGGTTGTTGCCGAGTACCAACGTAGTGCCAACCGGCAACATTCGTAAAGCAATCGGTTCTTGGTGTAACCGCAGCTTTAGATGACCAATTGGTCTTTCGCTGCTTCCCTCCTGGGCTATTTTGCGTCAAGGTAAATAAAAGTTGAGTTGAAGGGTATACCTTGTTGAGTTAAAGGGTATACCTATGAAGGGAACCCTTGTTGTATAGTGTCACCGAAGTGAGCAGTGGAGCTTGTGTTTATTGAAAAGTAGTACGGTGAGTACCGTAGCTAAGTGAGTTAGGTTGGGTCGTTTACTATATTCGTTTGGTGAAGTAGGTCTTGGTTTTTTCGTGAGGTCAGATCTAAGAACGAATTGATTCCTACGGTTTGTCATACAATTCTTATCAATCGTCCTGTCAGCGAAGTAATACAATTTCCTATTTCGCGACACTCTACTTCTTGCTAGATTATTCAGTAAATGCATTGAATTAGAAACTTTTCCAAATGATTTCCAAGTAGCTAGTGTCATTCCTATTCCGAAAAAAACACCTCCAACTTCACTTGATGAACTTCGACCAATCTCTCTGCTATAAGTATTTTCTAAAGTATTTGAAAAAATTCTTGAAAGCAAAATGACTAAATTTATTACTAAAAACTGCATCCTCACTCTTTCGCAATTTGACTTTACACAACACAACTCCACTTAATTAGCTATCATCACTTTCTACGACAAATTATTAAACTAAAACGGAAATTAATGACATGTTCCATTTTTCTCGACTTGACAAAAGCGTTTGATTCTGTAAGTCATGAAATTTTGCTCAAAAAACTTTATCATTACGGTTTTCGTGGTAAAATGTTCAATCTATTATCATCATATCTTTCTGGGCGCCGAATTTGTACGAAACTTGATGACAAATTATCTTCACTACGTCCAGTTAAATATGGGGTTCCTCAGGGTTCAGTTTTGGGGCCTTTACTCTTTTTTTTATAGGCTATGTAAATGACCTTCCCAATGTGTCCAAATACGAAACGACGTATTTTGCCGATGATACAACTTTGCATTAAGCACATCATGATTTCAACATACTTCAGCAACAAGTGAAGGAGGAAATTGATAAAATTGGAAATTGGGTTACCAGCAACAAATTAACCATCAATTACAACAAAAGGTGCAACATGATTATCTCGGGTAACAAAAAGAAAATTGACACAAACGAATTTAACGTTAGTATTAGTGGCAATGTCATTGTAAAATCCGACTATGTCAAGTATCTTGGAGTATTTTTAGATGATCGTCTGTCATGAAAAATACATATTGATAAACTACACTGGTCAACACAGAAATTTTTGCCGAAGATATTTCAACGGTTTTAGGGTATATCAGGTGCGCTGATCCCAAAAGTGGCCTTATTTTTGCTGAATTGGCTCTAGTTTTTGAGATAAATGCATTTTTATGAAAATATTGCTTACGTAGAGAAACAGCATTGGCGGCCGTTTATGCCTGTTTTAAGCAATGCTGTTGGCTTCAATTCTTTTTGCTTAGTGCCGTGAAAAAAAGAATACGCTCATTGATAAAACTGGTGGCAAATAGTGTGTAATCTTGACAAGAATTTTCTTCTATTTTTGAAGATTTGAGATTTCAAAACGTCGTTATACCATTACAACACCAGCCATATTGACGTTTTGTTGTTTTTCATTCTGACTTTTAAGCTTTGCATATCGCATTTTTAAAACATCTGTTTATGCCATTTTCCATGCAATAGCAGAGTCATCTTACATGCTGTCAATAAATCCTGAGTATGATACAAGTATACAAAATGTTTAAGGCAGCAATGAAAATTTTATGAAATACATGTCTGCAGTAGATACCACTAGCGAGAAACAGGTTGCGAAACAATACAAGGCTCAAACTTCGCCGTATCAAGCTTCAGTTACTCATAATAACAAACTGCGCCCCAATGGCGGATCCAGGAGGAGGGCAGTGGGGGCGATAGCAACCTAAAACAACAGCATTTCTCTAAATTTTCTGAAAAATTCGATAAATTTCAAGCGATGGATCAATTTTTGGGAGCTCGCCCTCTTAAAACGAGTGTCTGGATCCACCCTGCTGCGCAATGCTAAGAAACTTGACAAATCTTTGCAGATGACAAGCATGCCAGGTTATTTTAAGTGAGGGAATTATTAAGGAGGCAAAGACATGCATTGCGGAGGTGGCAAAAAGGATAAAGATGGGAAAATTGTAATGAATGAGAAAGATCGAGAAAAGTTATGAAAGGAACACATGGAAAAGATCTTGAATGTGGAAAATGAATTGGGACAGATGGCAGAAGCAGATATGGTTGAAGGACCAGTTGAAGGAGTAACTTATGAAGAGGTGATGAAGACTATGAACAAGATGAAATTGGGAAAAGCAGCTGGACCTTCAAAAGTAAATATGGACATGATAATATCAAGTGGAAAGTTCGTTGTTATAATAAAGAAGCTTTGTCAGAGAATACTGAATGGTGAAGATGTGTCAGAGGAATGGAAAACGAGTGTTGTTGTTCCAATCTTTACAGGAAAGGTGTGATGGATTGTGGAGCATGTAGAAAAGTAAAGTTGTTGGAGCACGCAATGAAAATTGTGGAGAAAGAGCTGGAGAACAGAATATGAGGATTGGTTGCGATAGATGATATGCAATTTGGCTATATGTCTGGGAAAGGCACAAATCGTGCGTTGTTTATTTTGCGAAGGATACGAGAGGAATTCCGTGGAAAAGAGAAAAAGCTGTGCGTGCGTTTTGTAGACTTGGAAAAAGCATTTGATAGGGTCCGTAAAAAAGTGGCGGAATGGGCACTAAGAAAGAAAGGATTGCCGGAAGTGTTGGTGCAAGGAGTGATCAGCTTATATGAGGGTTAAAGACGAAAGTCAGAGATGGCAGAGTTGTTGGAGGAATTTTGGGTGAGTGTTGGACTGTTGGTACGCATCAAGGGTCTGTGCTATCACCACTAATATTTGCTATTGTGGTTGATGTTGTGACGAAAAATGCATGAAAAAGGTCATAATTATTGAATGACATTTTGTAGGCTGATAAGCAAAAATATGGAAGATTTATGGGCAAGGTTCCAAAGGTGGAGAAGTGCAGTGGAAGGCGAGGGATTAAAAGTAAATATTGGTAAGACTAAAATGATGGTGAGCGGTGCAGAAAATGCAATTGCACTCAGCAAAATGAAGCCTCGTAGAATATGCAGAAAAAGAGTTGTGTCTAACGCAGTGTGTTGCACACCGAGGAATAAATGAATGCATGGGCGATGCACCAAAATGAAGAAGGTAACCTGCGGTTTTGCTCGCCCTTTTATTTATGGAAAGCGCAAAGATCTGGGAGAAGGCAAGAAAGAACCAGTGGAGGTATTATGCGATGAAATAGCTTTCTAAAGCTTATGACCATTCGTTCTTTATCACGAAACAAAATCTTTTTGTCAGCACAAACAGCTCTTATCTGTAATATATTTTGCCCTTATTTGTTAATTGGTGTAAAGGATATATCTCAAAAACTAGAGCCAATTCAGCGAAAAGAAGGCCATTTTCGGAATCAGCGCACCTGATATACTCTTAAACCGTTGAAATATCTTGGACAAATAAAAAAAAATTTTTTTTGTTGAGCTGTGCTATCAAAAAATCTTTCCAGAGCTTGCGGTATGGTTTACAAACTATGAAACTACGTTTCCCTTTCCTCACTCAAGTTAGTCTTTTACGGTCTTTCACATTCCTATCTTTAATATTCCTTATTCAACTGGGATAGAGCCGCCTCTTCTCACTCACAGATATTGATAATTCTCCAAAACAAGTTCATACGAGCAAGTCTTTTTTGTGCGAAAGAAAACCGATTAACTTTCTTCACTCTAATTTAATACACTTATATTTACTGACATGATTACAATAGAGTTCGCTAAATTTATGTTTAAATACAATAACCGCCTGTTACCACCCTCTTTTCACAATTATTTCACGAAACTTGATGTAATACATCATTATAACACTAGACAAAAAGTAACTTCTGAATTTTTTCAACCTTTTATTGCTTCGGAAACTGGCAAAAAATCTCTTCAACACATTGGCCTGAAAATATGGAAAAACATTCCCGAAGAATTTAAGCACCGCTCCTTTTCTTTCAAAAAATACGTTAAATCTTCTGCCGCCTCCAAATATATATAAAATCACCTTCTTACACTGTATTTTATCTTACCTTCGGCAAATTATCAGTCTTATACATGCGTCACCACTCAAATTGATACTGTAACTAAATAGTTGATATCTGTATTCTGTATCCCTTTAATTGTATTTTTACCCTCTCCAAAACCAAAGTTTCTGTTTTCTTGGGCTTTGTGTACATATTGTTTTTTCAAGTATTGTAGGATGTTGGTATTTTAGTTATTATTTTTTTACCCTATTTTTTGAACACTGTTTTATATTAGCTTTGAATCCCAAGCTAAACTCCCCTTTCTGATTGTTGTAAAGTTATGCCGTCACTGACAACCTGCTCAATCTTTTATTATTATTTGTGTTTACTTTTTACTAACAACCGTCTGTGTGCGTGTTTGTGTTTACTTTTTACTAACTAACGTCAGAGTAAGACATGGCAAAAGGTGCAGTTGACCTAGATGACCGAGTAATGGTCTTTTGGCTGTTTCCTACCTGTGCTTTCTTGTGCGTTATGGTAAACAATAAACTTCAACTTCAGTGTATAGTAGCGCAAGTAGACGCAGTGCAAGTTAATACCTGCAATTGGGCCTAAATAAATCGTAATTTATGAACAAAATTATAAAAAAAGGCAAAAAATCGTTCATAAGTTCATTCAATTTAGCGTTATCGGCTTTGATTCAGAATGAACTATGTAGGCTACTGTGTAGTAGAACGGTTGTAAAGACCAGAGAATGAGCTGATGTAAGCTTATATTAAAACATTTTCAAGGTCAAATAGAAACTATAAACAACGATTTTATTGCCGCAAACCATATTTGTAATAGTGCTACAACCACTGTAGCCAGTGATGGGCACGATACTTAAATTTGCGTTAAGCGATACCGATACGCAATACATTGAAATTGTACTAAAGCGATACCGATACGCGATACTTTGAAACACTACTTTAGCGATACCGATTCGCGATACAATATCGCCGACACTTGTATCTCGATACATTTTTGAAACGAGTTTCATTTACGAAGTTTGACATCATGATGCAGTAGTGATTTTTTTCTCAGTAACCTTTACTTTTCTGTCAGAAGCTTATTTTATTTCCGATGCAGTATTCCTATTTTGAACAGCAAAGCAATATGAGGGGTATTGCGAAATGAATAGTCACGAAAAGCAATGTTCCCTCTAGACATAGAATTTTAAAAAAAATGCTCTCATCTAACAACAAAATTTGGACAAAAATGCAAGCTAATTTTAAAAATTTTGGTTACCTAAGCTGATCAAAGACCTTTCTATTTTTTAAACTTTTTTAAGGAACAGTTAAAGACCTTTTGTTAGGAAATTCGGACAAAAAAGTGCGTCGTCATAAGCTGTGGTTATAAAAAGTGGGTCCAACTCTGAGAAGTTTGGGAATCACTGCTCTATCCGTTTTGTTACTTTTTTTCAATGCGAACAGCCTAGCCCTACTACCCTTACCCAGAGCCGCAGCAGCCGCCCCCCAAATCTCCCAATTGGGGGGGGGCACACTGCCAAAAGGGGCCCGAAATTGTCTTAAAGGACCCAAAGTTGCGTCAATTCAAAAACAAAATTTTGCTTTGCGAATCGCGTTGAAAAAGATTTTTTGCGCTCAGATTCTATATTTCAGTTTTGAAATTCTTCGCTATTGTTTTGTTTTTTTAAATAGCGTCACAAAATGCGTAATGATGTCACAAAAAATATACTGCGTGTAAGAGCGCGCGTAGAACTTGAAAAAGGAGGCCGGTACAGAGTTTGATCCAATCATTTTTTAATTTTGAAATTCAAATTCATTGCTTTTGAAAAAATTAAATTTAAATTCATTAACATCTTATGAGCGGATTCAAAATTATTTTTTTTTGTTTATTCGCATTTTTTTTTTGTCCTATTACGAGAAAGCGACGGAGCTCTATACGAGCTTGCTTAGGAGTTGCCGGCTACCTGTCTACCACACTTGGATAAGTGAATCCCGTTTAGTGTCTTTTCCAACGGCACAACAAGCAAACTTGCCGGCTTGCTTCACACCATTCCTTTTATGCTGAACGTCAAGCAAGAAATCTGTGAATATCAATTTTTAAGTCATTGGTTTGACCGGATTCGGAATCGAAGCCCGGAGTCAACCAATCCAGAAGCAGACACTCTATCCACTCGGCCATCCAATCGATAATTTAAATTCAATCCAATTCTAGTTCTGTGTCAGTAACCATAATCTGACACCGAATACAAAAGTCCATTAAAAGAGGTTTTGCTAGTTCGACAACGTCTGCTTTTGAAATCGCGCAGAAATTGGACATTGGCCCTGTCTTCCTTAATCAACAAGTAAAAAAAAAAAGAAAATGAAAATAGAAAAAAAGAATGTTTATATACGATGCAAATGTTAAATATGTAGCTTCCGAAGAAGAGATTCAGAACAAACTTTTCTAAACAACTGGTGGTAGTAGTAGTATTCTTTATTTTTGCCTGCACAGGTGACAACGAAAATAGAGCACAACATTCAATAAGGAAAAAAAAAATTTTTTTGAACATTGTGCGAAGGCTAGGAAGCATCGAGCAGCCGTTAGGTTTTCCAGTCAGATGCTTCCTAACATGCGCAGCACCAAAAACATGAAGATTTACATGATACGATGTAGGGCATAGAGGCTTTCAATTAAATGATAACATGAAATACGCAATAACAACAAACGATAATGAAAAAGACAAAGAAATACAAAAACCAAAAAGAGTTCAGGGGTAAAAGGCAAAGCGAAAGACATTTGGGTTGCTAGATCGGTGTGTGGTTATCAGATCAAGTCAAAAAACAGTTAACAATTATAGTTATCTAGTAATTTCAATTTCTTTTTGAAGGAAACCCAGGGCATGCTCTTAATTGTGGGATCTATGGTGCTCCAAATTTTCGTGCCTCTAAATGCTAGAAGATTTTTAGCGAAAGATTTGTTAACACGAGGCAGAAAATAAACGTTTTTATCAAGTTGTCTAGTATCGTGAGAGTGTATGGATTTCAATTTTGTAAAAGAATTGTTTAGAACTGGTGGAAGATCATTGTGATGTAATAGATACATAATTTTGGCTAATTCTAATTTGAAGATATCATCTAGAACTAAGAAATTTAGATGCTGATATAACTCGGTTATGGGGGTGTTGAATCTTTTTTACCTATAATTCTCAAGATTGTGTTGAGTCTAACTCGAAGTTGTTTCAGTTTAACTTCAGAGGCTGTACCCTAGGCGCTAATTCCATAATGTATTCGTGAATAAACTAAACTATAGTAGAGCATACTCAGGGTTTCCTTAGAAGCAAATGGTCGTAGTTTATAAAATAATCCAGAATAACGCGCCAGTTGCAAGGACAAATGACTGATGTGCGAAGACCAAGTGAGGTCGTCATCAAGTAATACGCCCAGATATTTAACTTTATTCACTCTGGAAATAGTATAGTCATTTATATGCAGGTTAAATTCACAATCTACTTTGGTTCTTGGTTGCTTATTGATGATCATGTAGTTTGTTTTTACATAATTTAGCGATAGTTTGTTTTTGCGAAGCCAATAATCAATTTTGTGCAGTTGATGATTTACTCGATTTTCCAAGTTGTTTAGATTGCTATCAGTTAGCAATAAAAAAGTGTCGTCGGCAAATATTGTGACGCCAAAATCGGAGGCTAAAGGAAGATCATTGATACACATTAGGAACAAAGTAGGGCCTAGGCATGATCCCTGAGGAACACCACAAGTTATTGTTTTCTCTTCTGATTTAGCGTCATAAATTTTAGTGTATTGTCGTCTGTTATTTAAATAACTTGCGAAAAGATCCAATGCAATTCCACGAATCCCAAAGTATTCGTTCATTTTAAATAGTAAAATGTTGTGATCAACAGTATCAAAGGCTTTCGACAAGTCAAGAAAAAGACAACAACTGCACTGGTCTTTATGAATATTTTTGATTATCTTATCATATATATTGTTTATGGCATAAGCTGTAGAGTATTTTTTTCTAAAGCCAAATTGATGATCACTGAGCAAATTAAATTTTTCAAGGAATTGCGTCAGTCTACAGCTGATTAATTTTTCAAATATTTTATTGAATTGGGAGAGGATTGAAATAGGCCGATAATTATGGCTTCCCGAAAAGGGAAGCCATATTACTTTTGTTTGGCCATTTGTGCACTTTTTGACACTTCCAGCAGCTCTAGCTGCTAAACTACTGTTCCAATTCAAAAGTGACCTAGAGTTCAAATGTGTGTCCCACCTAGGTCTACACCTTGGTCGCCCTAACTTTCCCCGGCAGCCCCCCACTTTCTAGATAAAAAATATTTTGTTTCCGAAAAATTCTTTTTTTTATGGCTTCCCGAAAAGGGAAGCCATATTACTTTTGTTTGGCCATTTGTGCACTTTTTGACACTTCCAGCAGCTGTAGCTGCTAAACTACTGTTCCAATTCAAAAGTGACCTAGAGTTCAAATGTGTGTCCCACCTAGGTCTACACCTTGGTCGCCCTAACTTTCCCCGGCAGCCCCCCACTTTCTAGATAAAAAATATTTTGTTTCCGAAAAATTCTTTTTTTTTTTCTTTTTTTTTTTTTTTTTTCTTTCTTTCTTTTTTTTTTCAACACCAAATTTTGTGCAGCCTAAGGCTTTTGAACCGCTGATGCTAGAGACTTGAAATTTTCAGGGATGGTAGATCTTATTGGGAACTTGTGCCTAACAACTTTTGGGGGGTGGCGGTCGTCAGGTTAAAGGTCAAAGGTCAAAAAACCAAATTTACCAAAACCTAATATCTTTTGAATGACTACAGGTAGGACCTTCAAATTTTTACAGTATATGCATATCAATGTGGGGAATAATTATATGCATAACAATGATCTGTTCGTGACGTCACTTAGGGTCAAAGGTCAAATCAACGAATCTTTACAGATTTTTGTGCAGCCTAAGGCTTTTGAACCGCTGATGCTAGAGACTTGAAATTCCCAGGGATGATAGACCTCCATGTGAACTTGTGCCTAACAGCTTTTGGGGGGTGGCGGTCATAAGGTTAAAGGTCAAACGTCAATCAAATAAAATGATCAAAATTCTGATCAAACGCTAATAACTTGTGAATGGCTACTGGTAGGACCTTCAAGTTTACGGAGCAGATGCATCTCAACGAGGGTACAAAAGCACCAACAGTGATTAGTTTTGCGTGACGTCACTTGGGGTCAAAGGTCAAATACGCAAATATGTCGTTTGGCAAATAACTATTGATGGAAAACACATAGGAACTTGAAATTAATAGGGTTGGTGTGTCTTGATATGTCCTTGCAGTGTACCAACTATAAACGTTCTATGTCACGTGACTCGGGGTCAAAGGTCAAAAAAACCGAAAAGTGTTGCCAATCTTGCGCAGCCTAAGGTTATTGAACCGCTGATGCTAGAGACTTGAAATGTTCAGGGATGGTAGATCCTATTGAGAACTTGTGCCTAACAACTTTTGGGGGGTGGCGGTCGTCAGGTTAAAGGTCAAAGGTCAAAAAACCAAATTTACCAAAACCTAATAACTTTTGAATGACTACAGGTAGGACCTTCAAATTTTCACAGTATATGCATATCAATGTGGGGAACAAAAATATGCACAACAATGACCTGTTCGTGACGTGACTTAGGGTCAAAGGTCAAATCAACGAACCTCAGCAGTTTTTTGTGCATTTGAAGGTTTTTGAACCGCTGATGCTAGATACTTGAAATTCCCAGGGATGATAGACCTCCATGTGATCTTGTGCCCAACAACTTTTGGGGGGTGGCGGTCAACAGGTCAAACGTCAATCATATAAATTGACAAATAGTTTGGTCAAACGCTAATAACTTGTGAATGGCAACTGGTAGGACCTTCAAATTTACAGAGCAGATGCATCTCAACGAGAGTACACAAACACCAGCAATGATTAGTTTTGCGTGACGTCACTTGGGGTCAAAGGTCAAATACGCAAATATGTCGTTTGGCGTATAACTATTCATTCAAAACACATAAGAACTTGAATTTGATAGGATTGGTGTGTCTTGATATGTTCTTGCACTGTACCAACCATGAACGCTCTATGTCACGTGACTCGGGGTCAAAGGTCAAAAAACCGATAAATGTTGCCAATCTTGTGCAGTCTAGGGCATTTGAACCGCTGATGCTAGAGGCTTGAAATGTTCAGGGATGATAGACCTCGACGTAAACTTGGGTCTCACAACTTGCGGGGGTGGCAGTCAAGTGGTTTGGGGTCAAAGGTCAATAATAAGAAAATGTTCACAAGCTCATAACTGTTAAATGACAACAGCTAGAACCTTCAAATTATCGGAGGATATTTATTTCAATGTGGGTAACAAAAATATCAATATAATGAAGGGTTACTGCAGAGCGCCTGACTTGGAGTCAAACGTAAAAAACGTGAAATTTCAGGAAACCTCATGAAAGTCAAGCAAATTTATGTAATCCGTTAGAGGGCAGTAGGGTAACATGTTTTTTGGCTATTTTGGCTTAAAACTTTTTCATTCGTGAGTGAGCTGTATGAGTTTGTGGTCAAACTGACGTTTTAATCAGCAATAAGGGGCACATGGGAATTGGCCAAGTGGTTGGTGCATTGGACTCATGACTTAGCTTTGTGGATTCCTCGCATTGAAACTGTGTTCGCATTGCGGCGAAGAGTTTGTTAGAGTAATAGCTAGCATAATCCGCTATCAGATTATCAAGCTTGTGGTTTCGCGAAATTGGTTGCAATTGCCGTGTTTCCCCGATAATAAGACCTACCCGCAAAATAAAACCTAGCGTGATTTTTGAGGATGATTTTAATGTAAGCCCTACCCTTAAAATAAGCCCTAGTTGAGAGCGGCAGAAAGACGAAAAAGTCAAACATTCTTTTTTATATATTTATTCAAACTGCTTTAATGCGGTGTATGCCATCCTTTTCAAAAAATTCTTGAATAAATTGTTGTTAATGAGTTTCTGAATAAAAAACATGTTAATGGCAAGTAAATGTAGATCTTTTTTCGTAATTTCTGTTTATTTAAAATCTCGTAATTTTTACTTTGTAACTTCATTTTTTGATATATCAAAATAATACATCCCATTTTATGCCGCGATTTCTTGGCCCTTAGAAACGAGCACAAGCTCCATGATTTGATTTCGTTTTGTGTGAATGCAGTCGTCCTTGCAGCTGCACAAATCCTTCAAGAATCATGGCGTTTATTGTTTGAATTTACTGCAAGATTTGCCAGCTTGTTGGAAATGTCAGACAAACAAGATGATTTTGCTGCAGACTTGTGTAGCATTGTGCCGGCCGATTAGCTCAGTTGCTAAGCCCACCCTATCGGTGCGGGAGGTGTGAGGTTCAATTGCGTGGTCGGCCAAATCGTCACAGTGTCGCCAACGGCTCGCCACCGTTGCGACGTTTGTTCGGAGCTGTGTAGCCCAAGCGCTGCGCCACGTAGGTGGGCTCCGCCACTCGTTACACGCTTGGGCGTAATATCGCGAGTATAATGAAGATTTGATTTTTTGTGCAGCATCATCACTGTACACGTGAAGAAATTTAAGGATAATAGTTTTATTGAGATTTCGATGACTGTATTACAGAAATGTAAAAAGTCGTTACAATATTATTAAGTTTCTGGAGCACAGGCTGCAGGAAATTCAACTTACTTCATGTGTGATAATGCCCACCTATACTTTGCAGGGATTTGTTGTTTTTTTAAGTTGTAAAAGCGAAGTCGCTGTGCTGTTCCCTTAGACGTTTGGGTCCCTAGTAAGCTTGATCGGGAAGCCATAAGCGGGTGCTTGCAGCTGCCATCTAGTTTTTTTTTTTTTTTTTTTTTTCTTTTTTTTTTCAACACCAAATTTTGTGCAGCCTAAAGCTTTTGAACCGCTGATGCTAGAGACTTGAAATTTTCAGGGATGGTAGATCTTATTGAGAACTTGTGCCTAACAACTTTTGGGGGGTGGCGGTCGTCAGGTTAAAGGTCAAAGGTCAAAAAACCAAATTTACCAAAACCTAATATCTTTTGAATGACTACAGGTAGGACCTTCAAATTTTCACAGTATATGCATATTAATGTGGGGAATAATTATATGCATAACAATGACCTGTTCGTGACGTCACTTAGGGTCAAAGGTCAAATCAACGAATCTTAACAGATTTTTGTGCAGCCTAAGGCTTTTGAACCGCTGATGCTAGACACTTGAAATTCCCAGGGATGATAGACCTCCATGTGAACTTGTGCCTAACAGCTTTTGGGGAGTGGCGGTCATAAGGTTAAAGATCAAACGTCAATCAAATATAATGATCAAAATTCTGATCAAACGCTAATAACTTGTGAATGGCAACTGGTAGGACCTTCAAGTTTACGGAGCAGATGCATCTCAACGAGGGTACAAAAGCACCAACAGTGATTAGTTTTGTGTGACGTCACTTGGGGTCAAAGGTCAAATACGCAAATATGTCGTTTGGCAAATAACTATTGATGGAAAACACATAGGAACTTGAAATTAATAGGGTTGGTGTGTCTTGATATGTCCTTGCAGTGTACCAACTATAAACGTTCTATGTCACGTGACTCGGGGTCAAAGGTCAAAAAAATTAGGAAATGTTGCCAATCTTGCGCAGCCTAAGGTTATTGAAGCGCTGATGCTAGAGACTTGAAATGTTCAGGGATGGTAGATCCTATTGGGAACTTGTGCCTAACAACTTTTGGGGGGTGGCGGTCGTCAGGTTAAAGGTCAAAGGTCAAAAAACCAAATTTACCAAAACCTAATAACTTTTGAATGACTACAGGTAGGACCTTCAAATTTTTACAGTATATGCATATCAATGTGGGGAACAAAAATATGCGCAATAATGACCTGTTCGTGACGTCACTTAGGGTCAAAGGTCAAATCAACGAACCTCAACAGTTTTTTGTGCATTTGAAGGTTTTTGAACTGCTGATGCTAGATACTTGAAATTCCCAGGGATGATAGACCTCCATGTGATCTTGTGCCCAACAACTTTTGGGGGGTGGCGGTCAACAGGTCAAAGGTCAAACGTCAATCAAGTAAATTGACAAATAGTTTGATCAAACGCTAATAACTTGTGAATGGCAACTGGTAGGACCTTCAAATTTACAGAGCAGATGCATCTCAACCAGAGTACAAAAACACCAGCAATGATTAGTTTTGCGTGACGTCACTTGGGGTCAAAGGTCAAATACGCAAATATGTCGTTTGGCGTATAACTATTCATTCAAAACACATAAGAACTTGAATTTAATAGGGTTGGTGTGTCTTGATATATCCTTGCAGTGTACCAACCATGAACGCTCTATGTCACGTGACTCATGATCAAAGGTCAAAAAACCGATAAATGTTGCCAATCTTGCGCAGTCTAGGGCATTTGAACCGCTGATGCTAGAGGCTTGAAATGTTCAGGGATGATAGACCTCGACGTAAACTTGTGTCTCACAACTTGCGGGGGGTGGCAGTCAAGTGGTTTGGGGTCAAAGGTCAATAATAGGAAAATGTTCACAAGCTCATAACTGTTAAATGACAACAGCTAGGACCTTCAATTTATCGGAGGATATTTATCTCAATGTGGGTAGAATATCAATATAATGAAGGGTTACTGCAGAGCGCCTGACTTGGAGTCAAACGTAAAAAACGTGAAATTTCAGGAAACCTCAGGAAAGTCAAGCAAATTTATGTAATCCGTTAGAGGGCAGTAGGGTAACATGTTTTTGAGCTATTTTGGCTTAAAACTTTTTCATTCGTGAGTGAGCCGTATGAGTTTGTGGTCAAACTGACGTTTTAAGCAGCAATAAGGGGCACATGGGAATTGGCCAAGTGGTTGGTGCATTGGACTCATGACTTAGCTTTGTGGATTCCTCGCATTGAAACTGTGTTCGCATTGCGGCGAAGAGTTTGTTAGAGTAATAGCTAGCATAGTCCGCTATCAGATTATCAAGCTTGTGGTTTCGCGAAATTGGTTGTAATTGCCGTGTTTCCCCGGTAATAAGACCTACTCGCAAAATAAAACCTAGCGTGATTTTTGAGGATGATTTTAATGTAAGCCCTACCCTTAAAATAAGCCCTAGTTGAGAGCGGCAGAAAGACGAAAAAGTCAAACATTCTTTTTTTTATATTTATTCAAACTGCTTTAATGCGGTGTATGCCATCCTTTTCAAAAAATTCTTGAATAAATTGTTGTTAATGAGTTTCTGAATAAAAAACATGTTAATGGCAAGTAAATGTAGATCTTTTTTCGTAATTTCTGTTTATTTAAAAACTCGTAATTTTTACTTTGTAACTTCATTTTTTGATATATCAAAATAATACATCCCATTTTATGCCGCGATTTCTTGGCCCTTAGAAACGAGCACAAGCTCCATGATTTAATTTCGTTTTGTGTGAATGCAGTCGTCCTTGCAGCTGCACAAATCCTTCAAGAATCATGGCGTTTATTGTTTGAATTTACTGCAAGATTTGCCAGCTTGTTGGAAATGTCAGACAAACAAGATGATTTTGCTGCAGACTTGTGTAGCATTGTGCCGGCCGATTAGCTCAGTTGCTAAGCCCACCCTATCGGTGCGGGAGGTGTGAGGTTCAATTGCCTGGTCGGCCAAATCGTCACAGTATCGCCAACGGCTCGCCACCGTTGCGACGTTTGTTCGGAGTTGTGTAGCCCAAGCGCTGCGCCGCGTAGGTGGCTCCGCCACTTGTTACACGCTTGGGCGTAATATCGCGAGTATAATGAAGATTTGATTTTTTGTGCAGCATCATCACTGTACACGTGAAGAAATTTAAGGATAATAGTTTTATTGAGATTTCGATGACTGTATTACAGAAATGTAAAAAGTCGTTACAATATTATTAAGTTTCTGGAGCACAGGCTGCAGGAAATCAAACTTACTTCATGTGTGATAATGCCCACCTATACTTTGCAGGGATTTGTTGTTTTTTTAAGTTGTAAAAGCGAAGTCAATCATCTGTTCCCTTAGACGTTTGGGTCCCTAGTAAGCTTGATCGGGAAGCCATAAGCGGGTGCTTGCAGCTGCCATCTAGTTGTTAATATTATTTACGTCTCCTTTTTTGTAGATTGGCATTACTTCTGCAAGCTTAAACGCATTCGATATATACCCTGAGTTATTGTGAGGTTGAAGAGTTTGCAGAGTAGCGGAGAGATAATGTGTTTACTAATTTTTACGGAGAAGGTATCAATATCTCCCACTCTTTTAGCTTTTTTGTTAGATAACGAACTAATCAAAGCAGCAACTTCATCTTTAGTTGTAGGACTAATGTAAAACGATTTTAGCGATGATGGAGCTGACGAAATACTTTGACTCTGTTGTGATTCGACTGGTTTTATAGCATCGGCTAGATTTTTTCCCACATTAATAAAGAAGTCATTGAACAATTCAGCCATTCTTTCATGATTATGAATAACTCCGTTCTCTGTATTTAAGTTATGAAGAATTGTAGATTTACAAGGTTTTATATGTGTTAACTCTCGGATGGCATTACAAAGCTTATCCGGTCTACTTTTATTATCAATGAATAATTTATTATAATAATTCTGTTTGGCACGACCAATCGCGCGATTTAACGTATTACGATATTTTCTATGCATTTCCCGAAGTACTGGGTCAGGATTTTTGTGCAGTAGCTTAAACATTGTATTTTTTCGCTTGATGCATTAAAGTAGGCCTGGAAAAAGCCAGGGTTTTGATTTTAATCTGGATTCTTTTCTGGTTGCCTTTCTCAACGGAGCGTGATTGTTAACTGTTTTTGCAAACTTGTCAATAAATATATCAAACAGATCATTTATGTTTTCCGAATCAGATATATTAAGCAAGTTCATTTGTGATGACAAGTCCACAAGAAAGCTTTCCAATTGGAAATGACTTAAGTCTCTTATGTATATTTCATTATCATTCATTAATTTCGGTTTGTTAACAGGAATTAAAAAAAACGTCCCGTAATGATCCGAGAAGTCGCATAAAGAAATACCGCAGGACAACGAACAATTAGAGAGGGTATTGTTGGTATAAATATGACCCTACAATGTTTTTGAGGTTGGGGTAATTCTGGTTGGTTTGTTAATAATGCATTTAACAGAGCAACCAATCAGATTGTCTATGTAACATTGAAAAGGTTGCCTAGGTATCTACTCCAAATTGACTTGAAGGTAGGATCATATATGCCAACTTCCAGGTTACTCGGTCTGCTAAGAGGCTCACATCTAAAGTTACTCAGGTTGCCATGATTTGGTTAACATTCATAAACATCGTTGCTTGAAGCTTGCACATCCGAGCAAGCGTTCAAAATTTGCTTGCAACAATTCAAATGCCCGCGCTTCAGACAAACCTTGCAAGTGACGGTTACATCTGGTGACGTAATAATAGCATCATGATTACAAACATTACAAAGTAGTGCGTTCGAGGCCATAGTCACGAAATACAATCATCAATATCGAACATAAAGCTTAGTGGGGTTACGCACTTGAACTATCACTAACGGTACTGTCATTCAAATTGCAATTGTTGAACAGTAGTGGCTGATAACCTAGAGCTTCAAGATCAAGGTCAATGTTATATCGAAACAAATCATAAGGTGATGATATGGCTAGCCAATTTCCAGTCCCTTCATCTCTGCCGCTATCTCCCAGCGCCTTACCTGCTTTAGCGGCAGAGTGTTTTATGCGTATTTTTCCATTGATTGTGTGGCACATCACAAACTGATCATCACATTTGGTTTTCACGTAATTCAATAACTTATTCCTCAGAGGAGTGAGATCTTCGGTGATATACGCACCAGTAAATAATTCACTTTTTTTCAGTTTTGATTTGGCAAAAATAAATTCGTTTCGTTTTTTGTAACTGTTAAATCTAGCTATAATTGGCCTGGACTTCACCTTCCGTTGCGAGTTCACACTTGAAGTAAGTTTAGGTTTCTTTCCCAGGCGATGAACTCGTTGAATGTCCTCTCGTTAAGTTATTATGTCGATACCCTCTCGCTAAGCTGGTGGACCAGGCTATTATGTCGATACTAGAAAGTTTTAAGCTGACATGTGATGTCGCTTCTGTCTTTTCATTTGTTTGCACCGAGCAGCTTCCTGTATGAACTGCACATGGAGTTGGCCGAGTGGTTGGTGCGTAGAGCTCTGGAACTGGTTTTGCGGGTTCGACGCTCAGCTAGGTCATCTTCTATGATGCGTATACTTCACTCAAATAAAAACCCAAGCTGCAATTATGTGGCTTAAAAAAATTAAAAAAGCTTCCTGCATGAACAGCGGTTGTCAGCAATATGATCTGACAGTACCGCACGCAGGTTCAGATCCTTTGCGACAGGTTCGATTCACGGCTGGAGCCTATTGTATTTGATATACAGTGCATACCGGATGGTTATTGGTTAGAACGGCACAAGTTCATTTGACAGTCTCCCTTCAATACCATTGAACTTTTAATTCAATAGTGATACTGTAAGTGCTCGCTTGCCTTGCTCCTTGAATTCACAAAATACGTTGATACCGTTACCAGTGCTCAACAAAGCTTCAGAAAACTGAAACTTATTAAAACATTTAATGGATTTAATATGGCAAACAGCAGACTATCTTTTTACTTTTCATTTATTGGTATTTTTATCCACCTATCACAGAAAGCAATGGGGTGCTACACGAGCTCGCGTAGGAGTTGCCGGCTATCTGTCTACCACACTTGGATGGGGTGTTTTTCCCTACGGCACAACAAGCGAATTTGACGGCTTGCTTAACACTATCACTTTTATGTTGAATGTCTAGTAGGAAAGCTGTGAATACCAATTTTTAAGTCGTTGGTTTGACTCGACTGGGAATCAAACCCTCAGTCTTCCGATACAGAAGCAAACGCTCTATCCACTTGGCCATCTGATTGGTTCCTCACCGGCCATGTTGTTAATTGAAAGGTAATGCGCCCGATCTCCAGATTATGATGCTGTCATAAGAGCATCTGCGTTCAAAAAAGTGCGCTCTAGCTAGGCGATTTTAATGGTAATGAATAAATGGGTGTAACGAACTTGTGTTAAAACTACACCTTTTATTTTTTCACAGTGACAATGCCCATGTATTACTACAGTATTCGCATTGTGGTAAAACACTGAGCTATTACCCCTGGAAAAACGTAAAGCAATTTATATCGAAAACTCAATATAGGGGCACTTGAAAGAGTTTTGGTAAAGGGGGGGCAAAATATTTTCGGCCATTTACAGTCAGATTTGTGACGCATTGACCTATTCCTTGGCATGTCATGGTCGATAAAGCCATAGATATACTTTGCTCCAATGGAATCACTTCAATTTTAAGTTGTTCTGCGGTCTTGGCATTGATGTAGCTAGCAAAAGTTCCAGAATCCCTCAATGTTGATTATGATTGATGCCCATTTATTGTGGACGAAATAAGTGCATACGACAAGCACGAAGGTGCCGGCTGTATTGCACAAAGTGAAGTGGGTTCAGTTGTTAAATTGCGTTCAGTGAAGTGAAGTGCGTTCAGTTGTTAAATTGTCGTGAAGCAGGCCTACTACTTAATATTGATCATGTTAATAAGGCTTTAACAAACTAATATTATACACCAGTGCCGGCGCTAGGTCAACTGAGGCCTCCCGAAAACTTCAGGTGGAGCCCCTTTATCCGCAAACAAAATGGAAGGTATAAAGGTGGTTTTACACAGAATGCGATTTTCATCCGATTTTGCGTTTTTTGATTTTTGATGTGATTTTGATGAACGAACGTGATATTCGTGCGATTTTTGATGAACGAACCTGACGGATACGCCTTTACACAAAATGCGATTGCTTCCGATTTTGCATCTACGTACCCTAGTTTGAAATCTACGCATGTAGGCCTATTTTGGTAAATTTTCGTACGTAATTTACTTACGTAAATTGCATCGTATTCTGTGTAAAGTCTCCTTAAAGCAATTACTGCTCGATGAAGAAGCTGAGTCCTTTTAAAGCAAACAAATTTCTCTGCAATTGATTCTTAACAGTAATCCACAAAGCAAACAAACGATCAGAGTTGGGCAGTACCGCGGTACTTTTTTAGTACCGTTATCGGTACCGTCGATACTTTTTAAAAAATGTACCGTTTTTGGTACCGTCGTTACTTTTTAGACCGTTTTACTCGATATTTCAGTAACTTTTTTTTGAATAAACTTAAGAGAGCAAAAGCGGAAAACTTTTCGGGTTTTTCCCCAAAAAGCATATCCGAAAAGTACCGCGAGACCACATTGTTGCAGACCAGTGGTCGGCAACCACCGGGCTGCGGCCCCGTGCGAAGTTTGTTACCGGTCCGTACGCGTTTTCAGATTAAATGCTTTGAATTTGAAACATTTTTATACCGTTGGACGCAGTTTCAGTCGCCAACGAAGTTTTGCAGTTTTCACATAAAAAAACACTCATTTTAGCAAACTTATTTATCGAAAAAGGGCATGCAGTGAGTGCAGTCACTATGGACAATGCAAAAATGTTTTTGCTGCTTATGTCTAAAAGCAAAAGCTTGGCTAAAATAAATGAAAGGAGGCTGCGACCATTATTAGTTTGAAAATTTATAGATTAAAAGTTAGGTTTTAGCACCTTATTACAGGGCCAAAGGGGTAGAGGTGTGGCACCGTAGCCTCCCCATGCGTTCGCCTGTAACGGCAGTTTTTATAAATCCCCCAGAGGTGCCGTTATAGACGAATTTTACTGCCAATATTGTTAGCAATTGAATTCTGAATAGAAATAAATTCAATAACAATGCGAATCAGTGTTTCAAAAAGTGCTGGATAACTGAGTTCAGTTAGAGCAGTGGTTCTCAAACTGGGTTCGACCGAATCCCAGGGGTTCGGTGAGGCTGTAGCAGGGGTTCGGCTAAGATCAGAATAAGTTTTTGCAAAAAGGCTTACAGTTGTTGTAAATGACTATCTCTGCGTGGAATAATGCATCCCCCCACCATACTCTTTCAACGCTGTTTTTGATGAATACAATTTTTCCATAATTTCAAACCTATTTGATAACAATCATCGTTACGTCTTAAGCACGCATAAACCAAAAATGTGCGAACAAAATGTATCATATTTGGTGAAGGACTTAGAGTTAGAGGCAAAAAAATTAAACAGAATTTACCATAAAAATTGTTCAAAAAGCGCTAAAATGGCCATTACAGTGTCTAAATTTTTGAAAACTTTCCGGGGAAGCATACCCCCGGACCCCCTTAAAGCCACATTTTTGTTCCTCAATTTGCTTCAAATTTACTTTCCGGAAAAAAAATACGCTTAAAAAATGTAAAAATTTTATGCCACCCTGCACCGCCTTAAGAATATTCTGAATACGCCCCTGACGTGAAACATTTTCAAAGAGCTTATGCCCTTTTCCGGTTTAGACGTCTAACGTCTTTGCACTCATTTAACATTCAACCTAATTCAAAACTGCATCCCCCCTCTAAAATTTTCTGGATCCGCTCCTGGTTATAATTAAGGGTTCGATGTATGCTTGCATGACACCTGTTGGGTTCGATACTTCCGACAAGTTTGAAAACCACTGAGTTAGAGCAAATATACAAATTCACTCACCACAGTTTAATAACATCTATCTAAAACCCGACAGTCTGTTTCACCCAAAAGGGATAATCAGGGGTATCTTATTCAAATAGAATCTATTCTATTTGAATAAGATACAGTCAAACAGGTTGTCGAGTTTTAAATAGATGTTTCTAAACTGTGATGAATTTGTAGAAATAAATTCAGATTTATTGGCAACATACCTATTTAACGATCTTTCCAAAACTTATACAAATGTGTTGCAAATAACGAAGTTTTAAAAATTACAAAAAATTCCTCAACGCCAGAGCTGGGCAAACTGCGGGCCGCATGCAGATATTTTTTTTTGCTCTTCACCGATTTTCAGTGGAAAAATAGTAAATCTGCGGACGTGTAGACTTTTATATTTTTACTCGTCAATGCTTTGTGCGGGCAATTTGGACCCACACTTTCCAAAAAGAAGGATTGCGTAAAAATGGTTGAATACCACTGGTCTAGACTATGTGGAAAAAATTATTTCTCTGTCATTAAATCAAAGTAAAACTATAGACCTGCAAATTCTGAGAAAAATGTAGATTTTGATTCGTCTAAAAGTTCTGAGTATGCTGCTACTTATACACCAACTTCTACTGAAAGTGTCATTAATAATGAAAACATTCTCCTTTAACACAATGATGAAATTCACACAGCAAGAGCCTTTGCAACAATTTTTTTCGTATATAGGCAATAAGTTCTTTCACGTCCTTAGCATTGTTCGAATGTAGTAACGGAGCCAGATAAGCAGGAGTGTGACAAAAGTTTCTGCTCTCCAGGGCGAGTTTCTGATGTTGATACTCCATATACCTAGCCTTATAACGAATGAAGAAGACCAACAGATTATTATACATGTTGCCATATATGAGAATGCTTGTTTTAGTAAGCGTGCCGCTGTCGCCTTGTTGATATAACCAACGTGTTCGCTTGCAGTATCAAGATTCGCGTGAGACTACAACTCAGACCTTACGCTAGCACCAGATGCGACAAAAAGCTTGATAAGGCTTTAATTTCGTTGCTTTGCAAAACGTAAACCAAAACAAAAACTAATTTTAAGAAAAAAATTTTCGTTTCAAAAGTTCCGAAAATCAGTACCGAGTAACGATATCGTCGATACTTTTTAAAAAATGTACCGTTATCGGTACCGACGGTACTTTTTTAGCAAAGTATCGGTACCGATATCGTCGTTACATTTAAAGTACCGAGTGCCCAGCTCTGCAAACGATCAATTATATTTCACACAGGTTTCTAAATGCTTTCCGGCGAGCGTTTTCGGCAGCAAACACATCAATTATGCGGTCGAGATCTAATCTCGTAGCTTACACCGACCTGGAACCCAAAATAAGGACGACAGGAAAAGTAATTAAACTGGCTGGGTATTATCCAGCTAAAGACAACACCTTCTCATGTGACCTAGACAACCTGAAGTGCTAACAATGCTTCATGCTTGAGAACACTCTCTGGTTCCACAGAGCAAGCATTTACCGGACTATTGGCAAATGTTTTACCTAAAATCGTTTTAACACTTGAACTACTGGCTGTTTTTTGTGCGCTATTAAGTGTCAAAATAATGAATCAAAATTAATGACAAACGGCCCAACACAGTGGGACATGACATGGAAAAAAGCAAGAGAAAAATATCCCAGAAAATCATCAATCGATTTAGCAATAACCGGAACTTAAAAGAACAAGAAGTTTGAAGTAGGCCTTACTTAAACTCATAACATGTCATAAATTTGAACTTTTAGCGATCCGTTTGACCAACCAATTTTGATCCACTTTGCTTGCGGAGTTGCACACCCCTAATGCTTTTGTGCAAAAACCATGGTAAACCTACAATCTTCTAAACACTTATACCATGTAGGCCTACGACCTCATTCGAAGCAAGGCGTATGAAATAGGAAGATAATATTGTTCCTATAACCTATATTTCATGACATGCGTATTTTTAACAGAAGAAAATTATGCTTTCGTTCATTCAACAGATCAAAAAAATTGTTTACACCCAAGCTATTTTGCCTATAGTAGCCACATTTCAAACAAGAGCGGCGCAATTGGAGTCCAACATTCTTCAACTCCCCCTCCCCCCGTCAGCACCTTTTCTACACACAAAAAAAATAATGTATTAAAATCATTTCAAGTAAAAAAAGAAACGCCGCCGTGTTCAGGGCGGGGCCTTTGGCCAGGCCTGGGTCCCCCGGTGGGAGGTTCGGGGGGCGGTTCCGCCGGCCCTGTTATACACGATCTAAACACAAAGCGATATAAGAACTAATTCATAGAACCAATTAAACGCACATTACAATTCTGAACTGCAGTAACATATTGACTGATGAACTAAAGGTAGGCACGTCTCTTCACAGACTGAAAATGTTCTGTGGTTTTATGGCGCTTTATAACTACTAAGGTCCTTTAGCGCCAGGACTAAATTTTGTCAAGAATTCAATGACGTATTTTTATTCTCTGTTCATTTCATCTTCCGCGCTACACTTAATTGCTGAGCGTTTAGCAAGTGTAACAGCAGATACCAGTTTTATAGTCTTTGGTTTGACCCGACTGAGAATAGAACCCAGCCTACTAGCTTCCAAGGCGAACGCTCTTAACCACTAGGCCATGGCGCTGGTCCTGGCAGAGCACTAGTCAAGAAAACGCAAAACGTAATTAACGGGAAATGCATTGTGCCGTAAGCTCGTGCAAGGTACACCGTCTAAACCGGTTTGCTAAAAACACAGAAGATCCAGGTTTAAAACTAAGCGAAGACAATAAAAGAAAACTGACATTTCACAACAGGCCTTACATCAAAAGTGTTTTTAACAATGGTTGGTGGGTGGATGCATACCCCTCATCCTACCCCCTGGATCCTCCCCTGGTCATAAGGTACGGAAACTATTATAAAAGATATTTCAGTCACTTGGCATCAGGGATGGCAGTACGGTACGGTACGGTACGCAAGTACGGTACGGTACGCTCCATTTTTCGGCAAAAAGTACGGTACGCTAGTACGGTACGTAATTATTGCTAAGGTACGGGTACGGTACGTTGGTACGTGTTATAAATATGCGTACTAAACGTACCTTACGTACCGTACCATGTGGTACGGTACGTAACTTGGTATTGAAAAATTTTGTGAACAAGAAGAACAAAGATTTTATTGACGTACAACATTTCCAAAAACAAACATAAGTAAACGGTAACATTGCACTCTGTAGCTTCGGAAATATGCACATAGGAGAAGGCGAAGGGAGCAGAGCTCATTTAGGTCGCTGCCACCTGAAGTACAGAAGATCAAAAACCGATGGGACAAAAACACTGAATGATGAATTATATTCACAGCGATACAGAATTGATAAGGTGTAGTACACCATCAGTCCTGGCCAGTGTTGCCAACTTGGCGGAAAATCCGCTAGATTTGGCGGATTTTGCTTCTGTTTAGCGGAAAATTTTTACATTTGGCGTACAGCGGATTTTTTAGCGGATTTCTGCGAAAATGTTGGTAGGCTTTTTTAAACCTGTGAGAATTGTAACGGCGTTTACCGACTTCAGAGTTGATGCACTCTTGAGAATTGTTGTGTTTATGGTTACAGTGGTTTCTACAAGTATGTTGGTTCAATCATGATTCAATATTGCCTATTAGTTTATGCTTTTCACGTTTAAAAGTTCTTGCAATTTTTTTTTTCTATCTGTACAGCAAGAGTAAAAAAATTCTTGCTGGTATGCTCTTCGTCGTGAGTGTTTTAAAATATTTGGTGACCAACAGAATAAATTCAGCACTTTTAGTGAATTTAAATGTTAGCGGATTTTTTAGCGGATTTCAACCATACGTTTAGCGGATTTTAGCGGATTTTGAAGTCTCATTTAGCGGATTTTTGTCATAATAAGTTGGCAACACTGGTCCTGGCGGTGACCTTGAAACTACGGACTTGTAAAAAAAAAAAATAAAAGTAACCGACGAGGTTATTGAAACACAAAGCAGGAATTAAAACACGTAAGCATGCAATTATACAATTTTTAAATGTTACAATTAGATTGTCCCTGAAAATTAATTGGTAGTTATAAAAAAAAGGTTGTGACAAAAAAAGGTTAATGCTCTTGCAAAACTTTTATGTTATATACAAATAGTTATGGCCAGCAGTCAGTGGACAGAGAACTCCTCTGGGGCCTAGCACAAACAGAGTATTTTTCATTTAGAATATTAATATGCGGCATTACAAATTCACAATAACAGGTCGCGATTATACATGGTATGCATCCACCGTGAATTTCCATTGAGAGAGGATTCATGAGCACAAAAAAAGATGCTACCGGTAAGTCATTGGAGAAATCTCTTTTGGTCTTTTGGCGTCCCTTTAGTAGTCCTGGCTTCCTTGAAACAGGGCTCGGTAGGGTGCTGAGTGTAGACTACCAATACGCTTATAAGAGAAATTTTACGCAATGCGCATTTCAGTGGACAAGTTTGGACTTGTTCATAACGTTCTACTGTCACCGAGCAGCATTATTTTCTGTCGTAACCTACAGTATTTGGAAAGCAATTAAAAAAAAGAAAAATTCGGCCAATGTTTACTCAGCTTTTACAAAACGTAGGAGCTAGCTGCGGTTCCGATCGCCCACACGAATTGTATCGATCAGTGTGACTGGGATCAGGGGCGTCCAAAAATTTTTTTAGAGGGGGGTGTGATTTTATATTAAGTTGAATGTTAACTAAATACTAAGACGTTTAGATTCGAAAACGGCCGTACATAAGCCCTCTGAAAATGTTTTGTATCAGGGGCGTATTCAAAATCTATTTCAGGGAAGGGCACCAAATTTCGTCACTTTTTCAAGCGTAGTTTTTTTTCCGGCAGAGTTAATTTTAAGCAACTTAAGTAACAAAAACAACTCTAGGGGGGACCGGGGACATGCTCCCCCGGAAAATTTTCATACTGCAATGGCCATTTTAGCGCTTTTTGTACAATTTTCAGACAAAGGTTGTTCATATTTTTGGTCCCTACTTTTGAGTGCTTCACCAAATACAATGCATTTTGTATTCTACGCACAGTTTTGATTATGCGTGCTTAAGGCGACTAAGACTAAGGCTTATTGTAATGAAGAGGTTCGAAATTATGGAAAAATTTTATTTATCCAAAGCATTGTTGGCAGGTGGGGGGAATGCATCCCCCCCCCCCTAGATCCGTTCCTGACCTGGGACATTACTTTTTCAGACTGATGATAACCGCGCTAGTCAAGGTAGGATGCGATATGTTCTATTCTATTCATACGGTAGAACATCGCTGGCGACTTGGTAGTTTCGAGGACACCACGTTCGTATTGTAGCTGGAAAACTTGTATAGGGTTCAATTTCCGATCAGGTCGCATATTGCAAACTTTAACCTATTTATAGGCATTGCAATAGCACTTAGCTAATTTGGCGTGCATCCAAGAATGGCGGTAGGTAGGTACGGTACGTAATTTTTAGGTACGGTACGTTTTAAGGTACGGTACGGTACGTAATTTTAGGTACGGTACGTTTTAAGGTACGGTACGTTTTAAGCGTA
This sequence comes from Trididemnum miniatum, assembly GCA_964006365.1. Lineage (NCBI taxonomy): Eukaryota > Metazoa > Chordata > Ascidiacea > Aplousobranchia > Didemnidae > Trididemnum > Trididemnum miniatum. Next base: position 18,680,386 of record OZ023251.1, read on the forward strand.
CCATTCATTGGTACGGTACGTGGTACGGTACGCTTGTTAAATGTATTCGAAGTACGTTACGTTAGTACGGTACGGTTAAAATTTTGAAGTACGGGTACGTAAATTTTGAACGTAACGTACCGTACTGCCAACCTTGCTTGGCATTATTAGTTTTGTTATTTTTTACTAAAGGGCAGAGTCAGAACAGGGGGCCACGGCACAATGCCCTCCCCCTAAATACGCTCATGCCTAGGATCCTGAGATTAGGAGCTTGTGAACGGATAATAGTTCATTTAAAGTAGGTTAACATGTTTACAAACGTCGATCTGGTTACTGTGTGCTTTGTTAGCTCAAGGCAGGAGCTTACCCAGCAAATTTCAAAGGGGATGTTCTAAAAACAATCGCTCTCGCACTCAGGAGCGGATCCAGAAAATTTTGGTGGGGGGGGAAATTTTGAATTAGGTTGAGTGTTAACTAAATACAAACACGTTAGACTCACAAAAGGCGTAAAAAGTCCTTTAAAAATTTGCAAGGGACAAATTAATGTTTCGACTATAACAAAAGTCTCGTCAACCTTGCTACGCACAGCCAATCCAAGCTAAACTCATTCCAGACTGTAAAGACTTTTTTTGCATTGCTTTACTTGGACATCTCGACTTCATCTCTTTTCTAGCTGAAAATAGGGCACAACCTAGAAAAGAGATAAAGTCGAGATGTCCAGGTAAAGCAATGCAAAAAGAGTCTTTACAGTCTGGAATGAGTTTAGCCTGGATTGGCTGTGCGTACCAAGGCTGACGAGTCCTTTAAAAATGTTTTCATGTCTACGACGTATTCAAGAAATTTTTTCAGGGACGGAGCCCCCAAATTTGTCATAGTTTCAAGCGTATTTTTTCCGTGCATAATTATTTTGAAGCGCATTGAGAATAAAAAAGGCTCTAGGGGGGTTCGGGCGCATGCTCCCCGCAAAAGTTTTGAAAATTTACATATTGTAGTGGCCATCTTAGCACTTTTTGAACAATTTTTAGGCAAATTTTGTTTAAATTTTTTGCCCCTAAATCTCAGTGTTTCACCAAATATGATGCATTTTGTTCGTACCGTACATTTTGGATTATGCGTGCTTAGAGCGTAAGGCATGTAGTTATCGAAAAGGTTCAAAATTATGGGAAAACTGTATTCATCAAAAACATGTTTAAAAATGGCTGGTGGGGGGATGCATCCCCCACATCCCTCCGCACGGATAACAATGTCTCTTACCACTACACTAACCAGCCGAATTGGCTTCAGCATGATGTGAGGCAAATTCTGTCACAGCTGTTTTGAAATAACAGCATGTCTGCACTTGCACAGTTTGAACACTTCACAAAAAGGGGGTGTTTCGACCCCCCTCCCCCTGAGTGCGCCACTGGCTAGAGGAAAGCTTGAGTTATCAAGCAATCTCTAAGTGACTTTTACTGAAGTAAAGTGCATGGTACGCATGATGTGTGTTGCGATAACAAATGGGTAGGTTTGGGGGGCGAATCCCCCCAGACGTTGGTATGGTAACATCAATTTAAACCCCCACCCCACCCCACTTAAAAGTACTTCCAACGCCACTGCTGGCGATTGTATGGGCGGTAACTAAGTTTCGTTTGTTCTTGGCCGGAAATACGTTCATACTTCAAACAGATCATAGCCACCATCATTTGTGAACCAGGTGAAGTTTAGAAATGACCGTGTTTTGCAGTGGACTTTGGCCTTGCAAGGATATGTTCATCGGGTACAGGATATTCCCGGAAAAGACTATATAGTGGCCGGACTATTCGAGTCGAATAACACTAGTCAACAGCAAAATTTAAACAAACATGCCAATCAACTTATTTAAAAGAATTTTTTCCGCTGATTCCAAATCCACAGCCAGTTTTTGTCCATCACATCAGGTTTAAAAGATATTTTAAGTTTTTTTATCGTGGCTAACTTCTGAAAACGCGATTGTCACACCGCAATTTACCTTTGTCGCAAACAAAGCATTTGGTTGTGACATCACAGCTTTTCGTTTGTGAGTAACCAAACGTTATAATTCTCCTTGATATGAACTTTTCAAGTGTCGCCAACGACTCGCCACCGTTGCGACGCTTCTTCGGAGCTGTGTTGCCCAGGCGCTAAACCGCGGAGATGAGCCCCGCAACTCGTTACACGCTTCGGCGTAATACCGCGAGTATAATGAAGATTTGATTTTTGATGAACTTTTCAATAGTTTGCAGAAGATTTACTGTAGCCTATCAATGAAAACAGCTTTACGGCACTGTAGTCGACTAATATTTATTTCACGAACTTTCGGGGGCAAATGCCCTTTTCTTCAGGTGATAGTAACGAAGCTACTGATGCTTAAAATGAAAAAATTCAAGTAAACAAAAAATACAGTTATGACAAAATAATATTTAGTAAAAAAATTAATATGCAGTAATAAAAATTAATATCAAGTAATAATCATCATGGCCTGTAGTAAGGTGTAGATGCAAAGATTGCATAGCACTAGAAAAAAAGATGGCAGTGAGGCGGGAAAAAAGAAAATAATGCCGAACAAGGTGAGCTAAAGTAGTAGAGAAAGTGGAAAAAAGAGGAAGATCGAAAAAGTTTTTGGATTAGTAATTGGCAATATAGTGCGACAAAAATGCACAATCTTTATTGAGTCCGTTTTGAACTGTATCAAACTTGCTTATAAATTGTTGCTCCGCCATTTTTTTTTATTTATTTATTTTTTTAAATTTATTTGTTTTACCATAACGCACAAGAATTCGGTCATCTAGGTCAACTCCACCTTTTTGCCATATTTTACTCTGACGTTAAGTAGTAAAAAGTAAACGCAAACACACACACATACAAAATAATAATAAAGGGTTGAGCAGGTTGTCAGTGACGGCATAACTTTACGACAATCAGAAAGGGGGGTTTAGTTTGAGATTCAAAGCTAATATACAGCCGTGTTTAAAAAATAGGGTGAAAATCAATCAATCAATCGATATTTATTTGCGGTAGCATCAAAACACAAACATAAGAAATACGAAGACAAAAAGAAAAAATATAAGACCGCAGGGAGACGGCGAGTGGACCTTGCGGTCATCTAGTCAGCTGCCACCCTAAAGTCGTTATTTGAAAATTTTTGAATGGATTCTTGATCAACCAGAGCTGGATAATAAATATAATAATTAAAAAAGAATCTAACTGTACACCATAAACTTATTGGTCGTTTTAAACGTAAATTTCAATCAAGTGTTTTTTGTATCGTTTTTTTGAATAAAATAGGCGAGGTGGTTTGGTTTTTTGGGGGTATATCATTCCAAATTTTCACTCCTTGGTCCCTTATGCATTTTTGTAAACGCTTAGTCCGGAAGCGAGGAATATATAAACAGTTGGTTCGGGATAGAGTAGATCTTGTATTTTTTTGAGACACCTCGCTGGTTAAGGAAAAATAGCCGGATAGAGTGAACGGTAATTTATTATTAAAGTGCGCGTGGACAAATTTCTCTATTTCAAGTTTGAATAAGTCGGAGAGTTTAAGTATATTTAGTTTATAATAAAAGGGTGTAGCCCTGTCTCTTGGTAAGCCACCACCGATTAGTTTAATTGCTTTGTTTTGAAGAACGGTTAGCTTTTTTAAGTGTGAAGGAAAATATGAACCCCAAATCGGCAGACCATATAAAAGGTGAGGGTGGATAAAAGCGTAGTAAACATTTAAAAGTGCATTAGTGGGTAAGAAATGGCGCAGTTTGGAGATAATACCTACTGCTCTAGAAATTTTATGTTCAATGGAGGAGATGTGTTTGTCAAATTTTAGAAGGCTGTCTATAGTCACGCCCAAATACTTGGCACTGTTACTTATGAGAATAGATGAGTTGTTCAATGAGAGATCAATCATGGATGGGGGTTTATTACGTTTGGGAGGAATAATTAGAGCTTTAGATTTGGAGGGGTTTACAGTAAGTTTGTTTGAATAGAGCCACTTTGAAATATTGTCAAGGTCTTTGTTCATAATTGCACTTAATTGGGTTGGGGTAGGAACCGAGAAAACTAAGCATGTATCATCTGCGAATAACCTGGGAATGCAGTTAACGGAATGCGGCAAATCGTTAATGTAGATCAAGAACAAAAGAGGCCCCAGAGTAGAAAAAATAATAGCTAAAATAGCAACATCCTACAATACTTCAGAAAACACAAGTTACAACTTCAGAAAACATAAATTACAACTTCAGAAAACAATATGTACACAAAGCACAAAAAACAAAAACTTTGGTTTTGGAGAAGGTAAAAATTCATTTAAAGCAGAGGTGACGAACATGCGGCCCGCGAAAGAATTTCCTGCGGCCCGCGAACATTTTGACGAGACCAGTACTTTTAAACATTTTTTCCCCGTCTAATCTTTGCGATGCGATACCAAAAGCTGAGCCCCTGATTTAATCAAGCGCGTATCACACAGTAGTTTTATAAACGCTCAATACAAGTCATCTGTTTCAGGATTCAGTAGTTCATCCATTGTTATGAAATAATAATAACATAACTCGAGTCCGTTGCAGCTTCAGCATAGTGCAGCTGCAGTTTACGAGTAACTATTCGAGTGAGAGCTTAGCTTGCCTTTGCAGTAGTAGGAATTATGTGAGTTTGCAGAAATGAATTGGTGAGGTGCCAGTACTATTTATCATATGCAAATTTTACTGCTTTCTTAAGGTATTTGTTATTCTGTTTTTTAATCAATATTTAATTAGCCGCTTGTCTTCAGCGATGTCTTCAGCGAAAAAACGAAATATTGTAGATGAAAAAAGAGTATTTCAAAAAGATTGGACCGATATCCGATATGTTTATGACCAGGAGCGTATTCAGAGGGGGGCCATTGTGCCATCCTTCCCCCTTTTTGACTCTGCCTTTTAGTAAAAAAAGAACAAAACTAATGGTGCCAAGTGACTGAAACATGCCCGACTCTTTTGATGGTTTCTGTAGCTTATGGCCAGTGGCTAATCCAAGGGTTAGGATGAGAGGTAGGCTATGCATCCTCCTACCAGCCATTTTCAAAATAGCTTTTGATGTATACAATTTTTCCATAACTTCGAACCTCTTCGAGAGCGATAAGCCTTACCCCTTGAGCACGCATAATCGAAAATGTGCGCGCCAAATGCATCATATTTGGCAAAGCACTCAGAATCAGGGTCAAAAAATTTAAACAAAATTTGCTTGAGGATTATTCAAAAAGCACTACAAATAGCCATTACAGCATGTAAAATTTTAAAAATTTTCCGAGAGAGCATGCCACCGGACCCTCCAAGAGCTTTTCTTGTTTCTCAATCATTTTCAAATTTGTTCTGCCGAAAAAAAACGCTTTAAAGAAATATGGAAATTATGGCTTCCCCTTTTTAAAATTTCTCGCTACGCCACGGTTTATGACTAAAAAGTTATGCGGCCCGCTTGCTTATTGGTAAGTAGCAAAGTGGCCCGCGACAGCAAATAGGTTCGTCACCCCTGATTTAAAGGGATACAGATATCAACTATTTAGTTACAATATCAATTTAAGTGGTGACATTTGTATAAAATTGATAATCTGCTGAAGGCAAGATAAAATATTGTGGAGAAGGTGATTTCATACATATTTGGAGATGGCAGAAAATTTAACGTATTTTTTGAAAGAAAAGGAGCGGTGCTTAAATTCTTCGGGAATGTTTTTCCATATTTTCAGGCCAATGTGTTGAAGAGATTTATTGCCAGTTTCCGAAGCAATAAAAGGTTGAAAAAACTCAGAAGTTACTTTTTGTCTAGTGTTATAATGATGTACTACATCAAGTTTCGTGAAATAATTGTTGAAAGAGGGTGGTAACAGACGGTTATTGTATTAAAACATAAATTTAGCGAACTCTATTTTAATCATGTCAGTAAGCATAAGCGTATTAAACTTAGAGTAAAGAAAGTTAATCGGTTTTCTTTCGCACAAAAAAGACTTGCTCGTATGAACTTGTTTTGGAGAATTATCAATTTTTGTAAGTGAGAAGAGGCGGCTTTACCCCAATTTAATAAGGAATATTGAAGATGAGAGTAAAAAGACCGTAATAGACTAACTTGAGTGAGGATAGGGAAACGTAGTTTCATAGTTTGTAAACCATACCACAAGCTCTGGAAAGTTGTTTTGATAGTTTATCAATATGTATTTTCCATGACAGACGATCGTCTAAAAATACTCCAAGATACTTGACATAGTCAGATTTTACAATAACATTGCCACTAATACTAACGTTAAATTCGTTTGTGTCAATTTTCTTTTTGTTACCCGAGATAATCATGATGCAGCTTTTGTTGTAATTGATAGTTAATTTGTTGCTGGTAACCCAATTTCCAATTTTATCAATTTCCTCCTTCACTTGTTGCTGAAGTATGTTGAAATCATGATGTGCTTAATGCAAAGTTGTATCATCGGCAAAAAGCGTCGTTTCGTATTTGGACTCGTTGGGAAGGTCATTTACGTATAAAAGAAAGAGTAAAGGCCCCAAAACTGAACCCTGAGGAACCCCATATTTAACTGGACGTAGTGAAGATAATTTGTCATTAACTTTTGTACAAATTCGGCGCCCAAAAAGATATGATGATAATAGATTGAACATTTTACCACGAAAACCGTAATGATAAAGCTTTTTGAGCAAAATTTCATGACTTACAGAATCAAACGCTTTTGTCAAGTCGAGAAAAATGGAACATGTTATTAATTTTCCGTTTTAGTTTAATAATTTGTCGTAGAAAGTGATGATAGCTAATTAAGTGGAGTTGTGTTGTGTAAAGCCAAATTGCGAAAGAGTGAGGATGCAGTTTTTAGTAATAAATTTAGTCATTTTGCTTTCAAGAATTTTTTCAAATACTTTAGAAAATACTTATAGCAGAGAGATTGGTCGAAGTTCATCAAGTGAAGTTGGAGGTGTTTTTTTCGGAATAGGAATGACACTAGCTACTTGGAAATCATTTGGAAAAGTTTCTAATTCAATGCATCTATTGCATAATCTAGCAAGAAGTGGAGCTAAAACACACTTGGAAAGCTTTACAAATTTAGGAGAAATTTGGTCAAGACCAGGAGCAGTGTAGGGTTTTAGTTTGTCTATACAATCTTTCACGTCTTCTGATAATATTTCTTCAAGCATAAAAGATTGGACACAGGACGAGTGGTGGATTTTAAAAGAAGAACTTTTGAAAAAAGGTAGATTTTTGGACATAATTGTACCGATGTTTGCAAAGTATTCGCATAATTTTTCGCGAAATTTAGGGGAGTTCGTTTTAACACGCTCGCCCTCAATCACTATTGAATGTGGCAATTTAGATTTGTTAGAAAAATTTTTAAAGTCAATGATTTCATTAATTGTCGACCATGTTTTTGAAGAACTTTTGCAGTTGCTAAGTAAATTTTGATAGTAATGTTGCTTGGAAACATTTTTAATATGAGTTAATTTGTTCAAATATTTCTTATAGTGCTCTTTTTCAGAATTAGTGGAGTTTTTTTTTTAAACCTTTTTAAAAAGATTATTCGTTGTCTTCTGTTGTCGTTGCTGAGCCGTCGAAGAGCACAAACTTGTAAATCCTGAAGGGTGTTGTTAGGAAGATTGAAATGATCAGCCACTGGTGTGTTTTTCTTCTTTCTGATGTCACTTTTATGTCCATTTAGTCTTTGTCTTAGAGTGTTGCCAGTTTCTCCTATGTAGAGAGTGTTGTGACAGAGGGTGCAAGTGACAGTATAAATTAAGTTAGTGGTATTGCAATTAAAAGAGCCTTTAATGTGGTATTGGGCACCATTAGGGCCGATGACTGCTCTAGTGGAGTTGATATGTTGACAGAGAAGGCATAGAGTGCTATTGCTGGGAAACGTACCAAAGGTGGTATTGGTTGTTGGAAGTTTGCTGGAATGTTGAGAGGTGGAAATGTTGCTGTCTTTAGTGATGGTGGTATCTGGGAAATGAACTTGATTTCGGGAATATTCTTATTACTAATCAACTATATTATTAACTTACTATCGACAATAATTACTAATCAACATCAACAATAATCACTAATCAACTTTACTTATTACTAATCAACAATAAGTACAGTATTATCAAGTATTACCAATCAACTTGAATTTTTCCAACCCTCAGTTTACAAAAATATGTCACATAATGTGTCACACAATATGTCACAATAAATTGTTCACAAAAAATGTCACAATGAACTTCTATGACGTTACAAAGATTTTGCATATGTCATAATGATGTAAATATTGTGATTGAACAAAAGTCTTTGGTTTGAAATAAATAAAAATGAATAAAAATCTAAAAAAACTGACGTGCTGGACGAATGTAGCTTGCAGATTCGAAATTAGCGTGATTGATTTCATAAGATTAAGATGTTCAAGTCTCTGCAATATTCAAAAACCAAAATTTTGTTGACCAGTGTAATAGACTGAGTTGATTTCGTTCAAGTTCTTGTATGTTAATTTTGCGTCTACTGTTTTGCTATGTTCTATACCGTTATTTTTGTGATTGCGGCCTGTATTTTGCGCTGTGATGGACTTAATTAAGGGGGCGTGCGAGGTTTCATACATTGCTGGTAATTTTTCGTAAATGCATGGCTTTGAGGATAAGATTAATAACGTTTGTTTTTTTGAATATTTTCTGGGGTCATATTCTTAAGGGGGGCGTATGCCGCGTTATTAATCAAGTGATATATTTTGAGTTTATAATCCTGTGATAAAACCGTCTTACTTGCCTAAATTGAGCTGGTTCTGTGGTTATGGTCATTTGGTGTACGAATTAATTGCAACACCTGACGAGAGGCATGATAAGATCCAGAACTTTCGTTGTTTATCGCAGGTTTTGATTATAATGATTTGATATGCTGGAATCTTCTAGAAACTTCTTACCTTGAGCATTTTTTCATCTTGTGTATGACGTCATAATCGACGTTTTGCAATCTATGGTGTTGTCTACTGTAATGGAGACGCCCACTCATGGGCGCACGCAGGGGGCCGAGCCACGGTGCCATGCCCCCCTTTGGCCCTGTAATAAGGTGTTAAAACCTAACTTGTGGTCTATAATTTTTCAAACTAATAATGGTTGCAGCCTCCTTTCACTTATTTTAGCCAAACCTCTGCTTTTAGACATAAGCTGCGAAAATATTTTTTCTTTGTCCACAGTGACTGCACTCACTGCATGCCCTTTTTCGATAAAAAAGTGTGCTAAAAAGTGTTTTTTTATGTGAAAACCGTAAAAATTCGCTGGCGGCTGGGGGCGTAGCCCTCAAACCCCCTTATTCACTCATTCATTCATCTATTTTTATTTTTTCGGACAGAGTATTATTGAAATAAATTACGCCTCATAAAACAGAAAAAAATAGTGTCCCGTGAGGAGATGCGAAAGACCATGACAGCTATAGCAGCTGAAGGTCGTTGAGTCTGCATCTCCTCACCAGCAGAAGCGTCACAAAAAGCGCACAAAATTAAATAAAGACACGAAAAGCTTACATAGAATGAAACGAAATACGGTACCTTTAGAAAAGTCAAAGCGAAGCAAAAACCAAAAAGAAACGTTATATCCATTTAACAGAATAAATGATAATGACATAACAACAAACAATCGATATATACAATACTAATCAAAATTCTTGTGAGATCAAAAGATGCTTTTTTAACTTACTTTTAAAGGACTTGGATTTTTTAAATTTTTTTTTAATCGTATTACGAAGGTTATTCCAGATTTTAGGACCTAGAATTTCTATTGATCTATAAGTTTTGTTTAAATTAGTCCTTAGCCTACAGCGGCTGGGGATTTCACCCCCACACCCGCGGTTGTGCCTTCCCCCTTTTGCCAAATCCTGGGCGCGCCACCGCGTCCACTGTTGTGTTGTAGTAACGTAACAATGTGGTACTATCTGGTTTTTTCTCAAATGGTAAATTTTCTATAAATAGGGGCGTAAATTTGTTATTGGAGGCAGATGAGAATTGAATGTGTTTAGAGTAAGTCTGTGTTGCTGCTTTTCGTATTTTGTGGGTTATTTTGAGTGAGTGTAAGCGGAAATTTTAGAGTGATTTGTATTGCCTTGGGAGAAGTATTTTCTAAGTTACTTTATGATTAATTTCGTTACACTGTATATTAATGGTGGTTTGTTTATTTTTTGAAAGTGGTAGATTGCAAGATTTCCAAGGACCATTGGATATAATACTGATACTATCACGTCGTTCTCTGAAATAGATAACGTTTCTGTTCTCAATTAAAGGTTGACTCTCTAGTCAAGTTTCAATATCGCTACATTGTCAATGCCTTAAAAGGTCTTGCGTCTTCAAACCGCAGGTTACATATGCTACTTTCACGGTGGAACAATCGAACTTTTCGAGCGCGGGCCTTATACAGCGGACGTTGAGGCCGCTTTCATCAGTGTAGTTCAGTTACTTGCACATTTATCCTCCTTGCACGAGAAAGCGATTAAGGCGCTATTACGAGCTCGCTTAGGAGTTGCCGGCCATCTCTCCCATCCAAGACGGGAATAAACCCGCTGATTGCTTTCGCGTCGGCATTGCAAGCGAACTTGCCAACTTGTTCTCCACACTGTTCCGTTACTTGTACTGAGCGTCAAGCAGTGAAGCTGTGAATATCAATTTCAAGTCATTGGGTTTTACGCGACTCGGAATCGCTGCTCTTCAGAAGCAGCTTCTCTCACCACTTAGCTTTTGATTGGCTCCAGTTGCTTGTTGGTTTGTTTTATGGGAACTATCCTTTTTTAAGCTAAAGTGCTTGTGCTGCTCTCGAACGAAGTTTCCGGCAAGGTTGGATGGTGCACCCGAGGATGCAAGAAAATTTTGTGAGGGTAAACCGATCAGAAGGGTGATGAGCATAAGATAGAAATTTTGCAATCGCTCCCCCCGAAGCATTCGAAGTAACAGCGCCAATGGCAGTTCTTGTGCCAGGTGAAGACCTTTCTTTCGTTTAGATCGACTTTTGAATCAGTGTAGCCTACGTTTAATAATAAGTCGGCAGTGTGGCGCAATGGTTTGATGTGTCGTTTTTACGACGACCATGATCGCAAGGTTAATGGTTTAACTCCCAACCTAGTCTCGTTGTTGCGTCCTTGGATAAGATGCTTCACAATGATTATCTCTGCCTGGTGGAATCTGGCAAGCAGCAAATTAAAAGAAGTCAGAAGCCAAATTCAAGCGGAAAACTTGGAAACAAAGACAACTCCTAAGTAAGTCTGGATTCTTCCTACGCATAGCGCCTCCGCCGCTTTTTCGTGATAGGAGAATAAGGATGAAGAAATCAATTAAATCAATAATATTTTCGCATCGAGGGAGAATGAAATGTAGCTCTCCGTAGTAAAAGCGAACCAAATCAAAAAAGTTTAAGAATCAGTGATCTAATCTAGATTATATGGCGGTGTGTAAAAAGAGTCGAGTAGAAGAGCCACAGATATAAAAGTGTTTGAACAGGTATAAAATTTAATAGAAGAAGCAGCGACTGCAGCCTTAATTTTCGAAACATTGTAAAAAAAATTGTAAATATAATTTTCAAAAAAGTTTTTAGGCTAGCAGTGGTTATAATCATTAGGGCACTAAAAAGATCAAGTTTATGTGAGTGGTAGTCAGCTTAATCACTTGCAACCAGAATATATTAGAAAGAAACTTTTCAATACGTAAACGAAACAAATAATGAACGAGTTGAAAAACACCCTCACTTTTTTGCCATCATTACGAACCACTCTTGCATGTAGCCTCCTTGGGCAAAATCTCCTTGATTGGTCGTACTCTCATTAGCCATTGTTCAACATTGCATTATTGAGACATACAGGTATTTCAAATTTCAGCAATTTTGCAAAAAAAGCAGCATGAAGTTTGTTGCTTTCGTATAAACGAAGCTGCTGTCACTTCGATAAACATTCATCGCTTCTACGAAAGTAGCGGTAAGAACAGAACAGGCACATTCGTAGCGCACAACACAAACACTTGTTTGAGATTCATTAGCTGCAACGAAATAATGAAGTTGTTTTTGTTAAAACTGTTTGCGTTTCTTCTTATTACTTGTTTTATTCAGTCAGTTGGAACAGAAAACAACGCAAAGTTTGTGAAAGGTTTCGCCACAACAACGCGTCATCGCAGAAGTGCGGATAATTTTGCTTCAATCGTCCATCCTAGTATCAGCTTACTTCGCGCTGAACCGATGAAAATGTCAGAAGAATTTAGAAGAAAGAGCGACATTGACCAGCCAGGATATCATCGAACTCCTTGCGGGGATTGCACGTTGACAATGAGGAGGATGAAAATTCGGAAACCGTACTGTATTCCCATTAATGTAAGGATTCCGATATGCCAGGGACTTTGCGCGTCATGGGAGGTAAGAAGTTTAGAGAATTGCCTTCACATTTACCGATACTAAAAACATCAACACTTCGCACTATTTTGCAGAATTTACCAGTTTACGACATAATACCCTACAATATTGCCTGAACACCCATCTTGCTTTTTATGGTGGTAAAAAGTAATGGATGGTCTAATTCTAAAAAAAATGACTTATTTGATAAAAAGAACATCTTTAGTTATATTCATTTAGTTCATTTTTCGGCCACATATCACAGCAATACAAACACAAAACCTTCGCATACTGTAAAGCAAACAAGTTTAAAATCTCTGGCTTTTGGAAAGGGTTTTCACCCGGGGTTCCGGTGTTCCTTATAGGGGGTCATCGGTCACAAAGTATTTGTCGGGGGCGCTGCAAGTTGTTTTCCGCAACTTTTTATCAGTTACTCGTCACAAACAGGAAGTGCGAAGGGTTACGAGAGTGTGTTGTTTATTTTATATTCACTGTAGCAGCCTCCGCCATTCACGATTGATGTTCGTAATTGGCTGCTGTTAAAAGTGATCTTCACAGCTTGTGCTTGAAGCTTCAGCTGTCCCATACCTTTGCATTCACCTTTGAACATACCGGTACCATTGGCCTTTTTTTTTTTCGAAGTAAGGGTTGCTTTCAACTTACACTGAACTCATAATTCGATACTAATTGAGGGAAAACCGCGAAGTGAGCTTGCGCTTTTCGAGTCAGCAGCCATCCGACATCTATGTCAAATGCGATCAGCTCTAGCGTGAATCGAACCCATTGCGTAGGATCAGTTACCTGCGGGTAATACCGCTAGGCCATATCGCTGACAAGGGGCCACGAGTGTTGTAGGTAGGTTGCAGGTCGCAAAAGGGGGAAGTACAGATCACAAAGTTTTGAGAACCACAGTTATAGGCTGAGACAGTAAGTTTGATTCTTGCTTTTTCGGTGTGCTGTTGGTGTTCTGCTTGCATTTTTGCGTTGCCAAGAATTCATTGCGCGTGAAACAATTTCTCATTTTTCGTTTTTATTTTAGATTCCAGATTATGAACCACCATTTGTCGAAAGACATCATTCCGTGTGTCAATCGATAAAGACCGTACGCAAGAATTTTTGGTTGTTGGGATGCCATGGTAGTACTGGTAACCGTCTGGTCATGGAGGTACCGAATCAATGCAGTTGTGCCGATGTGAATGACATGAAAGGAACCACCCTACTACCTCTGTACAACTGATCGAAAATGCAAGTGGATAAATTTTGCAGCAAATTGAAGTTTTCGTAAATAGTTGTTGCAGAATTTAAATAGCTATGTCTAAACACACTTTGCTCCCAGACAACACTTTATAATTTCGCACCCCACATTCAATCATGTTTTATCACGCCTGTCTGTATGGAGTATCGAAGGATTTGCATTAAAGAAAATCGTAGAGATTCGTAGCAATGTCGGTACTTTTTGTGATTTTGTTTTAGCTTAATTATTGAGAATTTTCTTTTCCCGGCTTTTCAACTTCCCGGGAATACAGGGATTTCAAATTTCTTTGGGATTGAGGAAATTCCGAGAATTTTTTTCCTGGAAACTTTGCAAAGGGCCAATATTTTTTACAGTTTTGAGTGATCTCAGCATGGCCGATCTACAGCTCAGATGGCCGAGTGGTATAGAGCGTCTGTCTCTTGAGCTGTAGACTCGGGTTTGATTCCGAGTCGGGTCAAACCAATGACTTCAAAATTGGTATTCACAGTTTCCCTTCTTGACTCTCAGCATTAAAGGGACAGTGTGAAGAACAAGCCGGCAAGTTTACTTGTTGTGCCGTTGGGAAAGGCACTTGGCGGGATTCCCCCATCTCGGTGTGGTAGACAGATGGCTGGCAACTCCTAAGCGAGCTCGTATAGCGCATTGATCGCTTTCTCGTGATAGAAGGATAAATATGCAACTAACTAACTAACTAACTATCTCGTTTTAATTCAACTAAAATTTCAAAATTAATCTTTGGAACAATCATCAATTCATTATTAACACGAAGAACTGATAAGGTAACTGAACTTGGACGGATGCTGTTCATTCGGCAAGATACGAGACATATCAATAAATCTGTTCACATGACACGATTACAAATCACCCATGCAGTCAATATGTTTAAACCGATATCGATTTACCCAAAATTGCGCTTTACTACAATATTCACAGTTGACTTGTAGGTTTATAAGCTACAATATTGTGTGGAAACCAGTTTTAGTACTTTGCAGTAGTTTTCAAATTTGTAAAACGTTTTGATGTTGTTATTTGTTTGTTTTTTTTTCGCATGAGCTACACGCTCTAGCTCTATTTGCAACTCTTTTGCTAGCAGTCAGTTTGGAGTTACGAGTGACCACGCCGGGCAGGCTCCATGCTCGCCCCACTACAAATTAATCCTTTTTTTTTATGCGAGAGAGCGTTTGGCTGTAGTATTTCAACTAAATTCGCTAAAATAAACACCAAAGGTAATTTTCAAATTTTTGTTTTCGTCTAAATAAAGCCCGCGCTTAAGATAATAATATCCTCATGGTAAAAATTGTGAGCTTTGTTTACTCGTCGATACTTACAACATAGGCGGGTCTATTTTGGTGGGTTGTAATAGCAGTGTTATCTGTCGTAAAAGGCGTTTCTATTTTTAATTAAAAGCTTATTTAAAAAAAGAAGCGATAACACGACGTCGTGTTGCGTAACTACAATCCGAAAATATTTTTGTAGATAAATACTTGTATCTGGTTAAAGTTGTTTAAAGCAAAAACATTTGAATATTTTTGTAAGTATTTTTGGTCTTTTTGCGTAAAGGATTTTTTCAAACCAAATCTCTGACATGGTAGCGCCTCAACTCAAACCGTCGCGGTGACATGGTAGTGCCTCAACTCAAACCGTCGCGGTGACATGGTAGTGCCTCAACTCAAACCGTCGCGGTGACATGGTAGTGCCTCAACTCAAACCGTCGCGGTGACATGGTAGTGCCTCAACTCAAACCGTCGCGGTGACATGGTAGTGCCCCAACTCAAACCGTCGCGGTGACATGGTAGCGCCTCAACTCAAACCGTCGCGGTGACATGGTAGCGCCTCAACTCAAACCGTCGCGGTGACATGGTAGTGCCTCAACTCAAACCGTCGCGGTGACATGGTAGTGCCTCAACTCAAACCGTCGCGGTGACATGGTAGTGCCTCAACTCAAACCGTCGCGGTGACATGGTAGTGCCTCAACTCAAACCGTCGCGGTGACATGGTAGTGCCTCAACTCAAACCGTCGCGGTGACATGGTAGTGCCTCAACTCAAACCGTCGCGGTGACATGGTAGCGCCTCAACTCAAACCGTCGCGGTGACATGGTAGTGCCTCAACTCAAACCGTCGCGGTGACATGGTAGTGCCTCAACTCAAACCGTCGCGGTGACATGGTAGTGCCTCAACTCAAACCGTCGCGGTGACATGGTAGTGCCTCAACTCAAACCGTCGCGGTGACATGGTAGTGCCTCAACTCAAACCGTCGCGGTGACATGGTAGTGCCTCAACTCAAACCGTCGCGGTGACATGGTAGTGCCCCAACTCAAACCGTCGCGGTGACATGGTAGCGCCTCAACTCAAACCGTCGCGGTGACATGGTAGCGCCTCAACTCAAACCGTCGCGGTGACATGGTAGTGCCTCAACTCAAACCGTCGCGGTGACATGGTAGTGCCTCAACTCAAACCGTCGCGGTGACATGGTAGTGCCTCAACTCAAACCGTCGCGGTGACATGGTAGTGCCTCAACTCAAACCGTCGCGGTGACATGGTAGCGCCTCAACTCAAACCGTCGCGGTGACATGGTAGCGCCTCAACTCAAACCGTCGCGGTGCACGTTCGCATTCCACATTAATCGCTAAACTAGGGTTATACCATATTTTCACTACGCAAAAGGAGAACAGGTTCTTTGAGAATCATCATGTTCGCAGATGTCCAGTTTTCTGTCAAAAATCAAGTGAAGACAAGAAAAAAGGTCATCTAGTCCTCGAAGGTCTATTTTTTCGCCCGAAAGCAAGTGAAGACCAAAAAAAAAAAAAAGGTCAAACTTCTCAAACTTTTCGTGGAAGAATGATATGACATGTTTTCACTGCTCATAATGCCGAAAAGAAGGACATTTGGGCATTTTTGGCGTCCTCGTAGGACAATTTTTTTGGTTAAAAAGGAGGTCATGTCCTCCAAAAAGAGGACGTGTGGTAAGTCTAGCTAAACATCGTATAAAAAAAGGGAAATGATCAACTGACCATAGATTGACTTGATTCACTAACGGAACTTGTATCGATTTTTTGATGCACATAAAACTAAAAAAAGAAGTAATTTTTATAATAATTAATACTGTTAATGATTGTTTACGACACCGAGCAATGCAAGCACGACATGGGCCGGGTGAACACTAACGCTTAGTGCACGAAAAAAAGTAACCGGTTATCATTTTTTTTTTGTCCTTCCAAACTCATCAGGTGCACATCAACTGTAGTTATACAACGCTTATTGGTGTTCTCGCTGGTCAATGTCGGAGAAGTTGCCCATGAAAAATAATATCAGCGTTCTTTTGTCCAAAACTTGATTGGTCAGACCCAGTCAGACGTCGTCAACGATTTCTTTTATCAAATCAAAAATCAAACCTTGATTATACTCGCGGTAATGCGCCGAAGCGCGTAACGAGCGGCGGGATCCATCTCAGTGCCTGCGCAGAAATGCTGCAGGAGTGGCAAGCCGTTGCCGATTCTGTGTCCGATTTGACCGACAAGGGAATCGAATCCGTAACCTACCGCATCGTTAGCGACGTGCTTAACGACTGAGCTAACTGGTCGGTGTATTTCTTTTATTTGTGTTATAAATTGCGTGTAGTGTTGCCGTTTAATTGCTTGTTATTCACACTCTACTGCAACCCTTAATCAATAGTTCATGACAGGAGCCAGCGCACAGCAGCATAGCATACAGCAACTGCTGCGCAGCAAAATTTAAAAAATCTGGGAAACTTTTTTTCTAAATTATTGTTTAACTGTTGATTAGGGTTTTGGATATGTTTCATATCGTTTCTGATCTAAAAATGTTCATTGTTCAGCTTTTACTTATTTTCTTCGTGTGACAGCATGCTTAATTGTAAACACAGTAAAGTTTAGCTTATTGAAAATGAATCCACTGGTAAAAGTTGATTGTTAATTCAAAATATGTTATTTTTATCAGCTATTTTATATGCAAAGCATGGACAGGACAGATTGTAGGAAGCATGCGCTGATTTATTGCGGTTTATATGCCAAATGCTGGAAGTAAAACTTCTACAGTATTTTTGATTGTTTATGTTTGCGTAAATATTGACTAAATTTAGTATAATCCTTTAAAACAAGAATAACGTAGCAAATTCCTTGTGATATTTCAGAAAAATTCGTAAATTAATCAGGACAGATAAAGGCGCAGTACTTGTTAAAACTGGACGTTTCCACAACATAGATTCAACTGTCATCATCAAGAGTGTAAGCACGGCAGAAGTTGCAGTTTTATACTGTATTGCTTACACTGCCGATGATGGCAACTGAATCTATGTTTCCGAAACGTTCAGTTACGTCACCGAAAATTATTTGAGCTTTATTTTGCTCCAAAAGTAATTAAAGTGCTGCGTAGCTTACAGGCATAACAACAAAATGATAAAACATATGATAAAAACACAGTAGAATGAAAATATAATAAAGTTCAGGAAAACATTAAACAGCAATAATAATTTGTTGCCTCATTTTTATACATCAAAAAGTGGAACGATTTCGTCATTAGCATCATTTATTCATTGCTACTAACACGTAGCAAAGTCGAACGCAACTACCGTATTTTACGGACCATAAGGCGCATCGGATTATGAGGCGCACCTGATTATAAGGCA
Organism: Trididemnum miniatum; assembly: GCA_964006365.1. Classification (NCBI taxonomy): domain Eukaryota; kingdom Metazoa; phylum Chordata; class Ascidiacea; order Aplousobranchia; family Didemnidae; genus Trididemnum; species Trididemnum miniatum. The sequence continues at coordinate 18,698,595 of OZ023251.1, forward strand.
CGATTCTCAATAAATTGCTTTGACTGTTTTTTTTTCATACATAAGATTCACCGGGCTATAAGATGCAATGGTTTTTGAGAAGTATCGGCAATTGGGTTATTGTAGAAAGTTCATTTAACAAACAAAACTCGAAATTTTAATGGCAATAAAGCATAAAGCACTACCTGATCCATACACAAGGCCCACGGGCTGATAAGGCGCACGATCGATTTTTGAGAAAAAGTATATAAAGTGCGCCTTATGTCTGTAAAATATAGTAACCTAATAGGTTGTTCAATTAACTACAGTTGACAAAATAAAATCAGTTTGTAGTATTGTACACGTAAATGAAATGAAATATTAGTGCATAATTTAATAAATATAGCTCACAGTATTGTACTGCCTGGGCCTAGCACGCAATGAGGATGACAACTAATCTATGTTGTCGAATTGCTCAGTTACGTAAATCCGCACTTATATCGATGCTGGAATAAATGACGTAACATGGTAAAAACGGTGATTAATAATCAAAAATCAAAAAGATCAAAAATCAAATCTTCATTATTTTCGCGGTGTTACGCCGAAGCGTGTAACGAGTGGCGGGGCCCATCTCCGCGGCTTAGCGCCTGGGCAACACAGCTCCGAAGAAGCGTCGCAGGAGTGGCGAGCCGTTGGCGACACTGTGCCGATTTGACCGGTCTGGGAATCGAACCCAGACCTCCCGCACCGAAAGCGTGCGCTTAGCAACTGAGCTAACGGCCGGTTCGTTATTAATGATAATAATTTTATTAGTTTAAAGACGCGAAGAAAGCAGGCCGTGGCCTGAAAACACATCACGTCTTTAACATCAAAAAGAACCAGTAACACAGCAGCAAGAAACACATCAAACACAGCAGCAAGCAGCAAAAACAACAGTTTGTACAAGGCCAGTAGGCCTACATGAACATCTTCAATCTGTCAAATTGATATAAGTACAGTGGATTCAATACGTGGAAGCAATACATGAAAATTTACTTGAAATTAAAATTAAAATCGATTACACAGTCTCAAAAACTTTTTGATTTCAGCAAATACGTTAACGTTTTCATCGGCATTTAATTTAACAGATCCTTTCAGTAAAAGATTTAGAACGTATCTGTTTCGTGTATAAACATCTAGACTTAGTTTAACGTTAGAATTAGTAAGAATTGATTGCAATTTATCAAGCATTGTAATGCGTAACTTTTCATATAATGGACAATCGAGTAAAAAATGATTCACATTTTCTGTTTTATCGCATTCGCATTTGCGATATGACCTGGAAATGTGTAACGGACTGCGGCCCATTCTAAGCAGGCAGTGAATAGCAACAAATTTGATATCAGATCCGTACAAGTGTGATCGATTTGGCTGAACACTATTGTCGTAATATTTTTTTAATCTGCACACAAAAGCATGCAGTGTTGCCGAAGCTTTTATTTCATGAGGAAGGGTATTCCACAACTTTGGTGCTCAGTGCGAAAACGAATTTTTTTGGTAGAGAGGTACGCGTAAAAGAAATTTTAACATTGAAAGGATGACGGAGCGAGTATCGTGAGGCATCACGCAATAGTGCTGGGGCAATTTTCTGAGAGATAAGGGAGAGCAAGACCGTTTAGAATTTTGTAGAACAAAGTTAATAATTATATTTTTCGACGAACCTCTAATGATGGTTACTCGAAAGCTAATTGAGATTGTATTTTGGTATGCAAAATATTTCGTATGCAATCTAGTATTACTTTGGCTGGACGCATTTGGTTTTTTTCTAGGTTATCTCTATCCCGCTTCGAGCAATTATCGTAAACAATAAGTTACCATATTCTAAAGTAGATCTAATGAAGCTCAAGTAAAGAGTTAGGAGAATATTCTTCGGAGTTGCTTCGGAGATTTTTAGTAACATGGTAATTAACTGACCGGCTTTGACACAAATACTATCAATGCGTTGATGCCAGGAAAGATTTTTTTCTAAAAGTTGGACCAAGATATTCTTAGCCATCAACTTCTCGCAAATCAGCATTATCTAATTTTAGAACTGTATTTGTTTGGTGCTTTATAACGGAGTCTAGGGTTAATACCACAGATTTGGTAGGGTTGAATTTAACTTATCATTTTTTAGCTCAAATATTAATTTGTTGCAGAACTTCATTTAACACATTACAATTCGTAGACGCATCATGAGCAGAATATAACAACGTGGTGTCATCAGCAAATAATTTTATATCAGATTGAATGTTTTCGTGGATATTATTAACAAAAATTAAGAAGAGTAATGGGCCGAAAATCGAACCCTGCGGCACCCCACAATTTGTATGCAATTTATCTGAATGAACATCACAAAAAGACACATATTAAGTACGATTATTTAAGTAGCTCGTTAGTCATTTCAAACAGTTGTCCTGGATTCCCAATTACCTTAATTTGAAAAGTAGACCACCATGATGCGCGCGATCAAAAGCTTTGGAGATATCCAAGAACGCGATTTTAGTAAACAAATTTTGATCTCGTGGCGGAGTAGCCTGTCACTGACGACAACAAGTAACTGGAAAAATGTTTTTTGAACCCGGAGTTTTTGGATGTCAGGAGACTGTTTTCATTGAAGTAGGCAATAAGTTTGGAGTGTAACATTCTCTCAAAAACTTTTCACAAAGTAGGAAGCAGGGATATTGGTCTATAATTTGTGGGAATCGCTTTGGTGACAAAAAAGGTGATTAAGCAAAAAGGAACGAATTGAAAAAGTTGGAGAATGCTAATGGGATTTTTACTAGAAAAAAAATTAAATAAACAGCCGCAAAGGTCAACATCTAGTAGATCGTCTCTGTCTCAACAGCGTAAGAGCCAATAACACCATTGCAATAAACCGATATCAAATCAAACAAAAATCAGATCTTCATTATACTGCCGGTATCATACGCCAAAGCGTGTAACGAGTGGCGGGATCCATCGCCGCGGCTTAGCGCCTGGGCAACACAGCTCTGAAGAAACATCGCAGCGATGGCGAGTCGTTGGCGACTGCGTTTGGTTCGACCGGCTCGGAATCAATTTCCCAGACCTCCCGAACCAATAGCAACGTCTTGACAAGTGGGCTAAATGGCCAATCCTATCTTACATGAACAAAGTCATCAATATGCTTCTGCCCGTGGCACGTGTTCAAGCAATTGCGGTTCACATAATGCACTGAGAGAATAACGTCACTGCTAGTTCTCTAAAACTAATTGAAATTGAACTTATTGATGAAAGTTCTTAAACTCCTAGGCTATGCCACAAACGTAAACCGGTTTTCAAGTGCTTGAGTCACTGACTTGGAACTTACAGATCACTTTGATGTCATCATTTGAAACGTAAAAGTGTTACATTAGGTTCATTGACTCAAACACATTTGTATTTTTGTTTTAAATGGCATATTGTTGATGTGCCCAAGCATCAAGTTATTTAAACATGAAATAATTTATGGTGATTTTTTGCTTTTTTTCGCTTTTCTAAATTCCTTGACCATTAGTGAGAATTCTTTCAGACCTTCGAGTACGCCTTCACCATTTAAAGCAGAACAAGGTTGAATTTTCCACCGCTGATGCTCCGGAATTTTCGCCAAGTTCAGTTGAAGCATGACTGTGTCTAGAGGTTGAGCACAGGATATATCTTGCTTATTCGCTAGCACAAGAATAGGAACTTGCGCCATTTCTTCCTCGGCTATAATTCCAAATAATTCATCTTTAGCTTCTTTAAACCGGGAAGGATCGGCGCTGTCGACCACAAATATCAAACCTGAAAACTTCAAATATTTAGCTCCTTCAAAAAACTTTAAATTTTACTTTTAACATTGCTTTCTTGCGAAGAATTAGCAGTTTGACCTTGTTGGACAAGGTTAAAAGCGCAGACATTCGTGAATCTCTAAACATCGAATCGCTGCTTCTCCGACAAGAAAGATTGCAACTGCGTTGGGATGGACAATGGACACAAGACGCAAATGTCCTAGTAAAGAACAGCCAAAAACTGCTCTGTTCAAAACCGATTGGTTGAAGGCTTAGAAATCGTCCCAGAACTTGGTGGCGAGATTACGTTGAAGATCTTGGTTGATCTCGCCTTGACATTCCACCAGAGCATCTGTACTTTGTCTCAGAGGTTCGAGATGCTTAGTGACTCCAGCTCGAACATCTGCTTCCGCGAGCCCACAAGACATAATTTTTAAAGCGGGTCTATAAAAGATAGATGGACGTTTTTTTCTTTTTTTCTGATTTGGTCGCATGTAGGAAGAATTAATTTAATGCTTTCTCATCCTCATTAAGCGTTGAAAAACCTTTTCAAATCTTTAGAAAAAATCTTGCTGCCACTACATCAATTTTCTCATTACGCAAGTAATTGTGAAATATGATAATTAAAGTAGATTGTAAAGGAAATCAAACCACAAACATACTGTAAACAACAAAATTATAAACAAAAGCAAAAGGAAGAAGATTATCTTTAAACAAGAGAAATGATGTCTTTTTAAGCTGTTTTCGTCATATTCAGTGTGTTCCAAAGAAACAAAATGATAAAAAATGAAAAACTATAAATTGTTGTTAATGTTTCGCGGCCAAGCCAAGTCAAAAAAGTTATATTTGAGGTTTTTCTAGAATGAGAATCAGGAATAAGTATCAAGAGATTTAAAATAATAATTACGCAAAAAAGCATCATCGTTTACAAGTTGAAACCTTACTAAGGGCTAAAATACGGTTTACATCTTGCTTTACACAAACACGCGACGCAGCTTTCATTTGTATTTTCATAATGTGTGCATCTTGTTTTTTTTTTCCTTAATAAACTGATTAATTTGTAAAATTGCTTCGAATTATTAATCAAAAAGAAAGCTTAAATTTGCATAGAAACAAAAACTTCAGCGGATTCAGCGAAGACCTGCAGCTGATTATATTTGCCACTTATTTCCAGTTGCTAAAAACTCAAAAAACGCAAGTTCACTTCGCAGCCTTCTTCCATGCTCGCTTGCATGTTCTGTGCAATGTTTTTACCATAAACAAATACTTTATTATTTGTCTAATCACCCTGTTCACATGTCCAATTAAAATGGGCCAAAAACCCATGGGCTTTCTGCATCATAATCCAACTTTTGATGTCATAATTAAATGACGTGATGATGACATCAAAAATTTAATTATGATGTAGAAAGCTCGTGGACTTTTTACCCACTAAAATTTGACATGTGAACAGGGTAAGTATGTTTGGAGATCGCACCTCCGGCATCTTGGTAATAATGTCTCCAGAGTCTTCTGAGTTTGGTTTGTCCACCAACATCCCACACGGTGAAAGTGAGTCCTTTGCAAGGAGTGATCGTTTCCACATTAAACCCGATTGTAGGAATTGTTTTGACAATTTTATCCAATTTCAGTTTGTATAAAATTGTGGTTTTTCCTTCAAAATATTTTACGTTAAAAATAACAAACTTTACTTGGAAAAAGCTTGGCCGACGGCGATGCTGTGCGGCAAAGCTTAGTTGAAATAATAAAACTAATAATAACAGATTTGCATCGCGCTCTTTTTTGACGGAAATTCAGATCTACTGTAAAGCGCTTGCCAAAATAACTAAAACCATAACAAAGGAAAGAGTAGAATCAAATACAGTTACAGTAAATAAAAATATGAAAGTTGCACTGGTAAAAACAATTCATTAATGCCGGCGACAAGTACGGTGTCCTCTCAAATTTTTGCCTGGTGGTGCCAAAAGCATGATTAAAAATCAAACGATATAGTTGTCCATATTTACAGTGGGCTTATAAAGTCAATCAAAGCCGAGCGTGCAAAACGCTGCTATTTATCCTTCCCTCAATGAGATTGCTGACGAAATACATTACTCACTCAGCTATCAAAGAGGCAAAAGTTAGGAGATCGAAAACCAAAAGTCGAATCTTGGGACCAACAAACGCACAATAAAACGAACTGCAACAATGGCCTTGTCTCCAGGTCGTGTGATGATGTTAATATTTTAAAGTTGTATTAATACCCCATGAATTTTACTTTCTTTGGTCAGAATTTACATTTTTGCGTGAAAGTGGCGATTGCAAGAACAGAAGAGAACAATGGTGTTTCATCACCACTGCAACTGACCTGCTGCGTCCAGACCAAGCATGAGAACTCTCACAGGATGATCATCGAAAGACTTGAAAAAACTTTCTAATTTTGAAGCAAACGAACCCATTTCAATAATAGAGAAAAACAATTTTTTGTAACCACTGTTACATATGCGTACTCTGAGCTTTAACTGTTTTTTTATAATCCCCTATAGCTATAATACGAAGCCATCAATTAAGATACAATAACAACAATAACGTAAGAAGACAATCTAGCTCAAAGGTATAATCATTTTGTACACGTTCACAATTCTCCCTTGTTAATCAAAGATTTGTCTTAGAGCTGATACGAGCATGTAGTATACTGTTATTAACGTTTGTACTGTGCAGTTATGCCAATATAATGCAGTTTTTCTGTGGCTGCTGGGCCTATTTAGTGAAGCCTAACCGACAGACAGTCACACCAATGAGGTGTAGCGCACCCGACAGATATAGGGGGCAGCAACTCAAACCGAATTATTTCCCAAGTTTATTGACTTTTTTTGCTACAAATGCATTTACATTGGTGCAACGGAGGACCAACTAAAGCCTTCCTCGTTCTACTTGCTTCTGCTAGCAGTTTCTATGTCGACATCAGGTCTTCAACTACCGGATTTTGAGTACACTAGTGGCAGAGCTGGGCACTCGGTACTTTAAATGTAACGACGATATCGGTACCGATACTTTGCCAAAAAAGTACCGTCGGTGCCGATAACGGTACATTTTTAAAAAAGTAACGACGATATGGTTACTCGGTACCGATTTTCGGTACTTTTGAAACAAATTTTTTTTCTTAAAAATTAGTTTTTGTTTTGGTTTTCGTCTTGCGAAGCAACGAAATTAAAGCCTTATCAAGTTTTTTGTCGCATCTGGTGCTTGTGTAAGGTCTGAGTTGTAGTCTCACGCGAATCTTGATACTGCAAGCGAACACGTCGGTTATATCAACAAGGCGACAGCGGCACGCTTACTAAAACAAGCATTCTCATGTATGGCAACGTGTATAATAATCTGTTGGTCTCCTTCATTAGTTATGTGAGGCTAGGTATAAAGAGTATCATCATCAGAAACTCGCCCTGGAGAGCAGAAACTTTTGTCACACTCCTGTTTATCTGGTTGCGTTGCTACATTCGAACAATACTGAGGACGTGAAAGAACTTATAGCCTATATGCGAAAAAATTGTGCAAAGGCTCTTGCAGTGTGAATTTCATTATTGTGTTAAAGGAGAATGTTTTTATTTTCAATGCCACTTTCAGTAGAGGTTGGTGTATAAGTAGCAGTAGCAGCATACTCAGAACTTTTAGATGAACCAAAATCTACATTTTTCTCAGAATTTACAGGTCTATAGTTTTACTTTGATTCAATGACATCGAAATAAATTTTTTACATGTAGTCTAGACCAGTGGTATTCAACCATTCTTACGCAATCCTTCTTTTTGGAAAGTTCGGGTCCAAGTTGCCCCCACAAAGCATTGATGAGCAAAAATATAAAAGTCTACTATTTTTCCACTGAAAATCGGTGAAGAGCAAAAAAAAATATCCGCATGCGACCCGCAGTTTGCCCAGCTCTGGCGTTGAGGAATTTTTTATGATTTTTAAAACTTCGTTATTTGCAACACATTTGTATAAGTTTTGGAAAGATCGTTAAATAGGTATGTTGCCAATAAATCTGAATTTATTTCTACAAATTCACCACAGTTTAGAAACATCTATAAAACCCGACAGTCTGTTTTACCTTATCTTATTCAAATAGAATAGATTCTATTTGAATAAGATACCCCTGATGATTTCTTTTGGGTGAAACAGACTGTCGGGTTTTAGATAGATGTTATTAAACTGTGGTGAGTGAATTTGTATATTTGCTCTAACTGAACTCAGTTATCCAGCACTTTTTGAAACACTGGTTCGCATCGTTATTGAATTTATTTCTATTCAGAAATAATTTCTATTCTATTCTGTTCAGAAATATATGGTTAACAATATTGGTAGTAGAATTCGTCTATAACGGCACCTCTAGGGGATTTAAAAAACTGCCGTTACAGGCGAATTGACGTCATAGGCGCACGCAGGGGAAGGCTACGGTGCCATACCACCCTTTGGCCCTCTAATAAGGTGATAAAACCGCAAAAATTCGTCGGCGACTGAAATTGCGTCTAACGTTATAAAATGTTTCAAATTCAAAGCATTTATTCTGAAAACGCATACGGAACGGTCACAAACTTCGCACGGGGTCGCAGCTCGGAGTCTGCCGACCACTGATCTACAACAACGTGGTCTTACGGTACTTTCCGAAGATGCTTTTTGCGGAAAAACCCGGAAAGTTTTCCGCTTTTGCTCGCTTAAGTTTACTCAAAAAAAGTTACCGAAATATCGAGTAAAACGGTCTAAAAAGTAACGACGGTACCAAAAACGGTATATTTTTTAAAAAGTACTGACGGTACCGATAACGGTACTTAAAAAGTACCGCGTTACAGTACCGCGGTACTGCTCAATCTTGACTAGTGGTTTAGCAGCATTCTGGGGGGTAACCTAGCCTACTTTTTTAGCATCCCTGTACCAAAGGGTTGCGATGTTTTGAATCTAGAAAGAGTAGCAGTGATTGAATGTTCAAAATTTTGCGACATTTTGTGTTTTCGACCATATCCAATAAGGAGAAACCACTATTTTTTCGCAGAAAATTTATTTCAGCTTCTTGTACTATAGACATCACTTTTCATTTTTATTCTTGCATTCATCGCTACATCTCAAACCATAAAAATGAAACTGCTGTGCCTAACAGTAGTTGTGACTGTTCACCACTAACATATTGGCAGTTTTTGAAATATAACAATAATTTGTGAAATTTCGCCTATCGATCGTGTAAACTCAAGATTAGTCTGAGCTAATGTCTTTTAACCTGTTGACTCGTTCTAAATAGCAACCAACAAATTCCAACAATCGTATATCCACAGTTACAGCATCACGCCTTTAACACTATATCTACCAGTTTTGACGCAATTGAACCTTTCTTCTGGTAAGCTGCAATGCAATGCCCACACATAATTTTTGAAGAAACAAAAGTTTCTGCATGAAACAATGCTATTTGGATGTATATCCGCGTTATGCGCTGATGAGTCATTTCATTTACGTTGAAAGGGGGCGAGAAGATGATGCAGCTCAATCAAAGTTTAAACACTCTTAGAAACCACTTCGTCATTATTACAAAAGATTGGATCATAAGCAACACAATAATAGAAAATCTTTCGTAGCAATAAGTTTTGAATGATCACAGGCGATGAGGCAACAGCTCCATAGTTGCATACTTCCATGCTCTATACAAAAGTTTTGAATAGCTTTACTTTCAAACACCTTTAAATTATAAAAACCACCGGTTCCCAAACTTTTGAATGTGCCACAAACTCAAAATATTTTAAGATATTCTCGCACTCTTTGCAATAAGAACAGCGCTGAAACAATTATCAATAAATCAACTAAAAATGAAAGCACTCTACGTACAAAATAAAAAACTTAAAAGTTCTTTGCACCCCCAGAAATGCTGTATCACACCCCCAAGGGGTGCGATAACCCTCGGTTGGGGATCCTGATGTAGACGGTCAAACAATAGCGAATTTGCTGTCCAAAATGTCTCAAGCCAAAACCCATGTTATAATAATAAATTTAAAACACTTCAAGTTGATTGCACTGTAATACATGGGATTGAATCGTAAAAAGCTGACAACAAACCTTTTATTACACATATCAAGAATCCTAATCTCTTTTCAGCCAAAGCTAACTTACTAATTAAGTATATCAGCTTGGATATATCAGTGCTTCGAATTAACCATTTTACTATCAGCGAACACAAAGTTGCCAACGGGCCGAAAATGTTGAGCCCGACCCAAACCCGAATCCTAATTTATCAGCCAGTCTGAGCCCGATTTAAACCCGATCGAAATCAGTTTAAATTACTTTAATGTTTTTTAGTACCGTAATTTTGATAAAAAAAAGAGTTTTACCCATCCACAGTCAGACCAGTTACGAACAGCACTGCTTGTACTAGGTGTTCTCTTTGCTTAATTCCAGCAATCGCGAAAACCCTATCAGTCACTAAAAATATCGATTTTGCTCCGGCGGCCCGATTGAAGCCCGACAATTTTTCAAAATCCAAACCCTAACCCGGCCCGAAACTGATCCGACCAGCAAAGCTCGAGCCCGATTGACAACTCTGACCGAACATTTTCAGCTGTAACACTTTCCTGTTGTTTCAGATTTTTTTAAATTTCTTTTTATAACCAGGTTTTTGGCGTTACTTCACAAAATCGGTCGTAGCTCTGACTTTTCGTGAACCCTGTGACTCCTGTTCATAACTACTTTGTCCAGTGTTGGTTGACTGTTTGTTTTATTTTGTGATACCGTTTACAAACTTAATTATAACTATGCCGAAAAGCACAAGAATTAGTGTAATAACCACTAGTCATTAGCCAATCAAAGAAATAAGATGGGGAGTGTATGTACTACGTTTGTTGCATTTGTAGACAGGTGGCTAGTATGCCAGAATAGCAACTTACGCCTTAACTAGCGGCAAACTTGCAAAAGTTTAGATACGCTTACCACTCGGTCAGTCTCTATCAAGTGAACCAGCAGTTAGCTGCACCATTGAAAAAATTGTTGGTGCTTTGCCGTTAAAGCACCGCAAGCCACACACTCACTGATTGCAGTTTCCATGCTTTCAACAAGCCCTTATTTACATTTGACTCAGCGCTAAAGTAGATTTACCTATTGTGTGACTTAATTGCAAAGACCAGTGTAACGATTTAACTGTTTAATATGTTTTGTTTTAAATGCTTTGTCTGTTGTGGAAAGGTTGCGTTGTTTTCCGAAATTTTATATTTTATCGTGGGATTGTTTCGTAAGGTTGCATTATAAAGTCATAATTTTCTACTGACGTATTTTTTTCGTGAATATTCTGGACAGATCTCTCCATTACGTAATTTCACTGGGTCAAAGTTTGTGCGTGTGAGGTCACAATCGTATTTACTATAATTTGGTGTGAATTTTTTGCATGACATAAAATTTCTCTTCGACGTCACAATCGTATTTACTATAGTTTGGTGTGAATTTTTTGCATGTCCTATGATTTCCCTTCTTGTTTCTTTTTAAGAATGTTATAGAACGTTCTGGAACTTAAATTTAGAGAATAAATAGGCGTAAATTTTCGAGCGTACTTATTCGAGTGTAGATTTAGTGTGCGTAGAGTAAGCAATATTGTTTTATGCTGAAGGGTATAGCCCTTGTTGTATAGTGTTATAGTGTTACTCCCTTGTTGTATAGTGTTACTGAAGTGAGCAGTGGAGCTGGTGTTTATTGAAAAGTCATTTCAAAATGCTTCTCCACTTGTTATGATCTTTTTTAATCTGCCATTCTAACTCTTGATCAATGGCATGCTGCTCCGAAAGACGACGCTATGCTTCTTTCTAAGTTGCAAACGAATTGCGGTGGCTGATGCTATTTTCATGGGAATGTAATCTGTCTGTTTTTCTCATGTCAAAAACCCACATTTTTTAGTAAAAGCAGACTTACTTTCACAGTTCCGGTTTGAGACGAGGTGAAACGAAGAATGAGCTCATTTTGAGCTCATGAGCTCAAATTTTAGAGCACATGAGCTCCAAATTTTGAGCGCATGAGCTCCAAAATGAGCGCATGTGCTCACATTAAAAAATGAGCTTATTTTGAGCTCATGAGCTCAAATTTTAGAGCACATGAGCTCAAAATTTTGAGCGCATGAGCTCCAAAATGAGCACATGTGCTCGCATTGAAAAGTGAGCTCAATTCGGAGCTCATGCGCTCAAAGTTTTGAGCTAAAGCGTTGCCGCGTTTCTACCAACTACTGAAGGTGAATGTGGGGGGAGGTAAAGGAAAATGTGGGGAGAGATGTGGGGAAGTGTTAGGGAGAGGTGTGGGAGAGTGTATAGGGTGACTGTGAAGGGTATGGGGAAGTGTGTTGGGGACGGGGTGTGAGGTAAAGTGAGGGGCAGTGTGGTGGGGTGTAGGGGGAGGTGAGGCTTATTTTCTATTTGGTGTATTATATCTAGAGTGCTCGCACCAACTGTTCGCCTAGATAACCCTGCTAGAGTGCTCGCACCAACGCAAGTGTTAAGGCAGGATATAAATATATCATTATTATTATTATTATTATATTTGGTGTTGTATTTGGTTATTATGATTGGTATTATGTTTGGTATATTCTACTTGGAGTTGTATTTTTTCGAGCGCCATGAATCTACAACAAATAATAGATTTTGAATTTGAGAATAGGTGTGGGCTGTGGGGAAGGTGTGGGAAAGTGTGTTGGGGTGTGGGGAAAATAAAGGGAAATGAGGAGAAAAGTGTGGGGGTGTGGGGAAGGTGTGGCAAAGTGTGTTGGATGTGGGGGAGAGGTGTGGGAAAGTGTTGAGGAGAGGTGTGGAAAAGTGTGTTGGGGTATGGGGAAAGGGGAGTTGGCAAATCTGTGGGGGGTGTGGAGAAGTGTTGGGTAAGGCGTGGGAAAGTATGTTGGAGTGTAAGTATGGTGTTGGAGTGTAAGTGTGTTGGAATGTAAGTGTTGGAGTCAAAGAATGGCAAGAGACGGGGGGGTGTGGGGAAGTGTTGGGGAGAGGTGTGGGAAAGTTGTGTTGGGATGTGGGAGAGATGTGGGGAAGTTTTGGGACAAGTGTGTTTGGGTGAGGGGGAGGTAAGGGAAGAAGTGGGAAAATGTGTTGGGGTGTGGGGAAAGTAGGGGGAGATGTGGGGGGTGTTGGGAGAGGTGTGAGTAAGTGTGTTGGGGTGTGGGGGAGGTAAGGGGAGATGTGGAAAAGTGTTGAGAGAGGTGTGGAAAGGAAAGATGTGGGGAGAGGAGTAGGGGGAGTTTGGAAGTGTTGGGTAAGGTGTGGGAAAGTGTGTTGGGCTGTAGGCAAAGTAAGGGAAGATATGTGGGGAAGTGTTAAGGAAAGGTGTGGGAAAATGTGTTGAAGTGTGAGGGAAGTAGAGGAGATGTGAAGAAGCGCGGAAAAGGGTGTTGGGGTGTGGGGGAGAAGTGGGGAAGTGTGGAAAGTGGAGAAAGTACGGGTAGAAATGTGGGGGGTGAGGGGAAGTGCAGGGGGGTGAATGTGAAGAGTGTGGCCAAGTGTGTTAGAGTGTGGGGAGAAGCTTGGGGGGTGGGGGGGAGGTGCAAAGAAGTGTTCTGGGGTGTAAGGATGTTCATTTCAAAATATTTTCCTATTTTAGAATAATTTCGAATTTTTTTTTTAAATTCCAGAATCTTTCCAGAATATTGAATCCTATTGCAAAATAATCACAAATTCTTGTATTTTTCAAGTCACAGCCTTGTTTTGCAAAACCGAAACTGGAAGACGTAACTTTCAACTTTCGTAACTGTCATAAAAACTAATGCGAAGAGAAATGCTAGAATTTAAAGAGAATAGACATTGACAAGCGTTGCTTGCACCAGCCGCACGTGCGCACACACACACGCGCGCAACCACTCGCGGTTGCTCTGTGCGTTTATACGGTAGCGTGTGTGCACTGCGCAATGGCTCTCTGATGTGCGCGTTTGTTCTTGCTGCATGAGAAATGCGCGTGCACTGACGTTCGTACACAAACGACGCTGAAGCAGCGCATCTAGACGAACTTCAACTATTTCGATTCCATAATTTGGAACCGGTTCCGATAGATTCGGTATTCTGGAATGAACATCCCTACTGGGATGTGCGATGAGATAAGAAAAGATGTGGAAAAGAGTTGGGGAGAGGTGTGGGAAACTGTGTTGGGGTGTGGGGAAAGTAGTTTAAGGGGAGATGTGGGGAGAGGTGTAAAAAGTGTGTTGGGGTGTGGGGGAGGTAAGGCAAGAAGTGAGGGGATTGTGGGGAAGTGTTGGAGAGAGGTGTGAGAAAGTGTGTTGGGGTATGGTGGAAGTGAAAGGAGATGTGGGGAAGTGTGAAGGGAGACATGGAAAACCCCAACAGACCTCCTTCAACACTTCCCCCACACCCCAACACACTTTCTCACATTTCTTCAAACACTTTTCCACTTCTCCCCATATCTCCTCCACATCCCAACACACTTACCCACACCTTCCCAACAGCCAACACTTCCCACACCCCAACACACTTCTCCACACTTCCCCTCACCTTTCCCTACACCCCAAAGCACTTTTCCACACCTCCCGTAACACACCTTCTTACACTTCTTCAACACTTTTCCTCACCCCCACATCTCTTCCACATCCCAACACACTTTCTTATACCTCCCCACCACACTTTACCGCATCTCCCCCAACACTTTCTCACGCCCCCCCCCCCACACACACCTTTTCCCACATCTCTCCTTACCTCCACCACACCCCAACACACTTTACCACACCTCTCACCACATTATTCCTCGCCTCCCCTCACAATCCAGCATATGCGCTCTGAAGGTGAGTGAGCGCATGAGCTCATTTAGAGCACGCCCCCAACACCTCTTCCCAGATCTCCCCTTACTTCCCCCACACCCCAACACACTTTCTCACACCTTCCCCGACTCTATTTTTCCCCACATCTCCTCTTACCTCCCCCACACCCCAACACCCTTTCTCACACCTCCCCCTACACTTTCCCACACCCCCTACATCTCCCCCTACCCCCATACCCCAAAACACTTTTCCACACCTTTCCCCAATACTTCCCCGCGTTTTCCTTCATCTCCCCCCTACACCTCAACAAACTTTCCCACACCTCCCTCAATTCTTCCTTTCACACCTCACCCCATCGCCACCACACCCCAACACACTTTCCCACACCTCTCATCACATTATTCCTCACCTCCCCTCACAATCCAGCATATGCGCTCTGAAGGTGAGTGAGCGCATGAGCTCATTTAGAGCACGCCCCCAACACCTCTTCCCAGATCTCCCCTTACCTCCCCCACACCCCAACACACTTTCTCACACCTTCCCCAACACTTCTCCCCACATCTTCCCTTACCTCCCCAACACACTTTCTCACATCTCCCCCAACACTTTCCCACACCCCCCACATCTACCCCAACCCCACACCCCAAATCACTTTTCCACACTTTTCCCCAACACTTCCCCGCGTTACACCTCCCTCAATTCTTCCTTTCACCCCCCACACCTCCCCTCATCTCCCCCACGCCGCAACACACTTTCCTACACCTCCCCACACACCTTTCACCGCATCTTTCCTCACCTCCCCTCACAATCCAGCACATGCGCTCTGAAGATGAGTGAGCGCATGAGCTCATTTAGAGCACATAAATGTGATGAGCGCATGAGCTCATTTTTAGAGCACATGCGCTTTGAAGGTAAATGAGCGCATGAGCTCATTTTGAGCACATGCGCTCTGAAAGAGCTCAATTCGCTTTTCACCGCTGTAGTCCGGTTTGAATTAAAAAGCAAACAGCAAAAGCAATATGCTGCTTTATCAAGAGGAGAGGAGAGTAGCAGTGTTGTAGTAAGGCCAAGGACCTTAAGGTCGAGGCCAAGGCCAAGGACTTCAAAAATTTTTCGAGGCCAAGGACATGCAAGTCGAGGTCAAGGCCAAGGACATGGATCAAGGACAACTGGCATTTTTCCGATTTCAGTATGAAATCTCAAAATGTGGGTCATTTGGTCATGAAATAATGGTTCGCAAAAAATTTATGGCCTAATATTGCAGACCTACAACGACAATCGTTTTCGAAAATTACAAGGTTAACAAAAATATTATAATTGATAACAGTCCAGTGCCAGCTCTACTAGGCGCAGGGTATAAGGCTATAAATTGATATAAGATCTCCTAGAGGAAACTCGCCAAAAAAATAAAACTAAGCCCGATAAATCGAGCATAAAGTTCCTTGTTGTTATTTAACGATAACTTGTTTATTGTAGAAAAAACGCATGCACTAAACCAGTTGCAGGCAAACTTATCAGAGTTAAGCAAAAAAACTTTAGGTTTTTATTAAATCAAATAATGTCTGCGTGGAAACAAATATTAATTAATGATGGTTGAAATCTTTACTACTTTGGTCGACACTGTTCAGCTTACTGCATACCAAATTGTTCAACAATTTTTGAATTTTGTGCTTACAAGCTAGTAGGTAACCTATAACCGCATTTTTTACGTCAGTACTCAATCCGCAGTTCGCTTTCCCATAGGTGTAGCCGCATTCTTCGGTACAACATCGTACGTTACCATTCCTACCTACAACCCGTGGTGAGCCAGATTCAGTTTAAGGAAGTTCTACCCACCAGGCCGCCACTGTCTTATGCATTAACCATTATAACTAAAAACCAATTTACCAAAAGTAAACAACAAATCAACAAAAATGCAAGCAATCATAATACAAACAAAATCACAAAAAGAAGCCAAACAAAAAGTGAAAAGCACTCACGTATCACATTCACACTCAAAGAACTACCCCACAACGTGTTAATTAGACTTAAGAAAAATCAATGTCAAAAGCACAGACCCCGAAATGCAAGCTCGATGGGGTCACATAATAAATCCCCCAAGAAAGCCCCAGCCGCCGTAGACAAGGTGAGTTTGGGGGCTTAGCCCCCAGTCGCCAACGGATTTTTACGGTTTTCACATAAAAAACACTCGTTTCAGCACACTTTCTTGTCGAAAAAGGACATACCGGTACCTGCAGTGATGTGCAGTCACTACTACAGTGTCAGACAACACAAAAATAATTATGTAGCCCATTTCTTAAAACAGAAGCTGGGTTAAAATAAATAAAAGCAGGCTGCAGTCATTGTTGGTTTTGTCACATTTGGTGGGATGACGTGTATAGGTGTGTTCTAGGCTATAATCTTTAACAACGCATGCAAAATGTTTTTTAAATTCTAATCACAGATCAACAAACTAACTTTACTCTTGAGTCGAAGCTATTGATTGAAGCAAAATTTAAAAAACAAAGCAATGGAATTTATAGTATGAGAAAGGGGGGCGAGGGTATGGGGTTAGTTTGAAAGATCAAAACAAAATAGCACTGGCTATTATTTTATTTTTTTTTAATTTTCAATTTTTTAAATTATAAAAAGTAAAACATCTCACTCCCCGGGCCCAAATCACACGACGCCACTAGCCCACGATCATAACTCAGTGAATTTGTTCGAGACCCAAGTTTTACAAACAAAGCTTGTCTGACCGAGTGGCCGGCGCATTGGGCTGGAAGCTGGTTTCACGGGTTCGATGTTCGGCTGGGCCATCTACCATGATGCACATACTTCACTACGATAAAAACCTTAGCTGTGCATGCGTGGCTTCGTAAAAATAGTATTAACGCTCTTTGTTTTTGAAGCCAATGTGCATATGCAATAAAATGTTTATACAAATTCGAGCTTAGGCCACATTTTTATTTGCTACACTGGTTGTACTTTAAGCTATTCCAATCTTCACTGGCCTTATAGGCTAGTTATTACTCTTAAACGGTTGTATACAAAAGTTATAATTTTCAAAGAAGGCATAGGTTCAAGTTCATCATTCTGAGTCTGCAGTCTTTACTGTACCGGTACTCCAGTAGATCTGTTCTATAATATGTAAAAACAATTACTATGAGCCTGGACAGAATAACTTCCCATTATAAAAAGTTTATCGTACTGCCATGCTAAACCTCAAGCTCAGTCCACATGCAAGTGCTCTAAACGAAAAATTCAGAGCATCGAGAAACAGGAAAGCAAAAAAAAAAAAAAAACTAGACAGGTGCAATTAGCTTTTCTAACAAAGATATACTATAATATCAAATAACATCGCCGGCGCGACATTCTCTTTTTCAGACTGTTTACATTTTAGCGAACACTTGGTGCTAACCCGGAGGATATGTTTGGGGGGTTAATAAGTGTTGCTAACGTACGTACAAGACGCACTCACCGGAGTAATCAGTAAATAAACGATCTTCCGAGCTTCCCATCAATACCTTGGATTGTATGTCCGTAACTTTAATCCAGTTTGTAATTGCAACTAATAAGCGTTTGCTTCGCGGGAGTAGCCGTAGATATTTTCCAATTTGTTTGTTTAAATATGATTATTCTTGTAAACAAATTTACTTTATTTACTATAAATCTCATTGAAATCTTATTCAAATAGAAGCATGATAACACCGCATGCACAAATTGTAGTCTTCGCTCAATGCGCTATTCTAGTTATAGGAAACACTGAAATTTTCCGAGAGAAACCAAATAGCATTAGCTATCCACTTTCAACTATATCACGTTTTTATGAGAAAACGCGAAGTTGACTATTCGCGCTTCTCGAAGCACCAGAGATTGATTAGAAATTAATGAATCAGAAAATATATCCTGTACATCAAAGCATACTACAAATGTACTGTCAAAGGATAGAACATATACGAAGCGAAAAGCGTGACGTAACAACAACTGAAGCGCTATCGCTACAACATCACTGCTTTACCTCAGACTGCTTTGCATGGCTATTAAGCAAAAATTTCTTCGCCGCGCGAGCTCACCAAATACCAATGCTTATTGTTATTTGGACCATTTTTGCTGAATACAGCTTGCGTTTTGTGAAAATAATCGCAAAGTTGAATTTTTAAAAATATCGAGTCCTCGAGCCGAGGACAGCACAAAATCCAAGGCCTAGGAGAGCCGAGGCCAAGGCCAAGGACAACACGGTCGAGGCCAAGGCCAACACGGTCGAGGCCAAGGCCAAGGACTTCACAAATCTGTCCTCGAGGACGTCCTCGAGGCCAAGGACGTCCTCGAGGACTTCATCACTGGAGAGTAGCCATGACCGTTTTACTAATTGTCCGTTCAAAAGCCGCTTTTGAAACCATTGTGTAGTCATTGAACAACCGTTGGTGGCGACAAATGGTCCATCTTGGCGTTGAAATCGGGAAGCTCCAGTTTGAACAAGCAGTGTGCAATTAGTTTGTGTTGGCTTTGGCCAGCCGTTTTTGTCCCATTTAATGAAAGCCATGTCCAAATGGTTTAAAACGTCCATTAAATTGTCAGTTTCATTCGTAGTTGCCCCGAGATCAGCACTGTCGACATTAGCCGCATCAGTGATAGACGTCGTTACTGGCAGAGATTGACTTGGTGTAGGTGTCAACAGTGGTGGGCAAGTTACTTTTAAAAAGGAACTAGTAACAGTTACAAATTAAAAAAAGTAAATAGTTACAGTTACAAGTTACAGTTACTTTTTTGCATGCCGCAAAACCAAAAAAAAAATATATCAGTTCTTAACATTTAATGAAATGCTGCCAAATTAATCGAATTAGTTTTTGCTCTAGTCTTAAGAGATTATTGAGCACTCTTTTTGGTTATGCAAGTAAATATAGCATTTTTTTCTTCAATTCTTAACATGTAGGCCTAGAGCTCCATGGTGTGCATTCAAACCAAAATCATTCATCTTTATATTAAACCAAACGGAAGTAGGCTACGATATGCTACAGTAATAACAATTGATTGTCTTTCAAAAATGATAACATTTCAAAGTGATTATTTATCACCAAGCCCACAGCGCTTCGGCTTTAAAATGTCTTTTTCAATACTAAAAAGTCGTTCAACTGCAGCATTAGAAGCAACGGCGAGGCGAGAAATTTTGAAAGAGGGGAGGGCCCACTAATTCGACATTTTTTCAAGCGTAGTTTTTATAAGGCAGAACTAATTTGAAGCTGATTGCGAAACAAAAAAGGCTCTAGGGGGGTCCGGGCAGGGCCGGATTAAGCTAGTGCGGGGCCTGCAGCAAAATTTTTGCGGGACCCTAGTTTTTGGAGACCCGGCCGAAGGGCAATCAAACCTGATTTCACTTTTAGTCTCATTGTTTTATACCAAGGGCTCTTACCGGAATTCACTGAAGATGCGTAGATGGCTTAAATTCGCTGTAAACCTCTTGTTTTTTTTAACGAACACAATTTTTTAAAGACACAAGACTCAAATTTTGTGAAAATTTGAGAACAAAGGAGGAAAAAAGCAAGCATTGGTACAGCAAAACGAAAGATCAAACTTTTTGTTTTAGGCACTAATAGTAAAGGTCTTTACCGTTCATATCAAAATCCCAGACGCAACAGAGCACTAATAGGGAATAGCTTCTTCATACTTGTTCGCTGTTCCGTTGGTTGCTTAGCCACTTGCATTTTTGCCGTGCCGTTCTTCTATCGTATCGACTCATTGTGACCTACTGTATACACAAAAATGCCATAAACATTCGCAATTATATGCGCGACTGCAAGCTGACTTTTTATTTTCTTGCAACGAACGCAAAAAGCGATCAGAAATCTGTTTGCGGCCAGACTCAGAAATACTGTAAGTTTTATTTTGAGGAAGCTTATGATTTAAAAACATTAAAGAAAAAGTGAGGGTGACAATCCGCAAAAATTTTATAAGCCAGTCCTCAGTGATGGAGTACTCGAGTACTGTATTTACACTCGAGTAGGCTACAGCTTTTATGAGTACTCGTACTCGAAACTTTTAATCTCAAGTAGTAGGCTACTCGTACTCGAACTTAAAAGTACTCGGACTCGGTCTAAAAATCAGTCGAGTACGCGAGTACTTTGATTTTTATCATACTTATAATGCTTATAACAGAAACTTTCGTTGAAACCTGCTCAAAAGTTCCGTAAAAGTTAACGTCGATTATAAAGAGCTTAAAACCAGTGTTCAAAGTGGTAATAAACATTTAAATACACAACTTCAAGAAAAGTGGTTCCAATTTATGCAGCAAATGCCTGCAACTGATTTTAAAGTGTAAAGTTTAACTGCCAAAAATGAACTCGGTACTCGTACTCGAAGTCAACCACCAGTAGGCCTACTCGTACTCGAAGATTCTCAAGGCAAGTACTCGATACTCGTACTCGAAGGTTGAGAACTCGACTCCATCACTGCCAATCCTAGCCGATACTTTTTTACAAAAGTGTAGCCTAATTTTTTCTGTAATTTGAATCATAATTTTGAAAAGCGCGGGGCCCTAAAAAGCGCGGGGCCCGTAGCAAATGCTACTTCTGCTACGTGATTAATCCGGCACTGGGTCCGGGGCATCTCCCCCGAAAAAATTTCAAAAAATTTACATGCTGTAATGGCTATTTTAGTGCTTTTTGAACAATTTTCAGGCAAATTTTGTTTAAGTTTTATGACCTTGATTGTGAGTGCTTCGCCAAATATGATTCATTTTGTTAGCACATTTTTTATTATGCGTGCTTAGGCTAAGTCGTAAAGCTTATTGTTATCGAAGAGGTTCGAAATTATGAAAAATTATACTTATCAAAAATATTTTTGAAAATGCCAGGTGAAGGGGATAGGTCTACTTACCCCTAACCCTACCCTCTGGATCTGCCCCTGGTCATAAGCTACAGAAACCATTGAAAAAGCATGGCATACCGGTACTTCAGTCACTTGGCACCATTAAATTTTGTTTTTTTTTACTAAAAGGCAAAGTCAAAAAAGATTACCCTTTTATCCCCCCTCCCTAAATACGCTCATGACTAGAAGGAAGAGCAGTATCGTAATGAATAAAAAGTTTAATAAATTCTTCGTGCATAAAAGCGTTTGCATCAACAGTTCGTGAGGGCGAGGCGAAAAGGAACTCCTCTGCACTTTATCGGCATTGCTAGATGTTCGTCGCTTTGATTGTGCAAACAAACAGCCAGAAAACTGTCACTTAAGCAAGTTGAGCTTGTATCACGGTCGATGTCGGTGTCACTACTTGTCGAAGCATCTAGAGCTGTGTTTTTCAAAGTGGGCAATATCGCCCCTTTGGGGGCGAAAGAGAAGCACCAGGGGACGAATAGCGAAAGGGGGCGAAAGCGGCGAAGGGGGGCGATAGCTCATGAACCGTGTAAGACCTTTTCTGCTCTTCACCGCATTTTCCTGTGCGAATTGGGTAATTTCCATTTATCAGTAGCTCTCGCCCTTGCGAGGTTTATTAAAACACAAGCTTATTAGGGTGAGGGGACGATGATGATACGCAGAGTACCGTAAAGGGGCAATGGCACAAAAAAGTTTGAGAACCACTGATCTAGAGCATTGTCGGTTGCCTTGTTTAGTATATTGATCATTTTTCTTTTCAATTCGGCCTCAGTTTCAGTGGGCTCGTCAAAAGAACCAAGCTCATTATTGCGAATGGAGTGAAATTAAATAATTTTTTCCATTTTTTTTAGCGGAAGAAAATGCCCCTAAAAAGTAACTGTTACTGTAATTTTTGAGGTTCTAAAGTGGTAACTAGTTACAAATTCCGTAACTTTTGCAGAAAAGTAACTTAGTTACAGTTACTAAAAAAGTAACTAGTTACAGTACCTACTAACTAGTTACAGTAACTAGTTACTTTTGTAATTAGTTACTGCCCACCACTGGGTGTCAGTGTGCTGCTGGCGTCAGCAAAGTCTATCATACTGCCATCATCGTCTTCAGAATCAGATGCGTTGTAACTGTGAGCTATTTCGGGAGAGCTTTTTTCAATCGCTGGAATGACAGAATTAGCGCTAGTCTCAGCTGAGGTAATTCTCTGATTATCTGTATTCAGCAAATTCGTCTTGTCTTTGCATATCGGCTGATTGTCTTTTTGCATTGTCACTACTTGCAAAATATTCTTTCACAAATTTTTTACATTCATTCAAAGACGTTTCAAATTGTGCTCGCCGTTTTCGACTCTGAGCTGCACTCTCTTTTTTTGGCATAATCTTGCTACCAGTTAAACCACTAACAATAAAAACTCGAAAAACGCTTAGATATCTCTTTTTACAAATTAGAGATATTTTATTTAACAATGCGGCAATTTTTCTGGGCCAGAGAGGAGCCGGTGAAAACTTATCACATGCAATCCCTGGAGTACAATCAGAAGACATTTTGGAATGAGATGCAGAACGAAATTGGCAGCTTTTTACCAAAATTGCATTTTTTGCTCCAATTGTAGATCAGTGATTCTTAACCGGTGGGAAAATTTCCCATTAGTGGAAAATTTTGGTAAAAGCAGTGGGAAATGTCTTTCCATCCGAATTAATATAGGCTACCAAATGGCAAATTTCTCCAAAGGCAAAAAAATAAGCTACGAAAATGTAATTTTTATTCAAAATGAAGTGGCTATTTTTACGGGCTCACACAATTTGTCTCTTCGGTTTATTTTATTACTTCGTCACGCTCTTGTACAATCGGGAAGAGCGCGAAGGAATAATAAAAGAAACAAAGAGCTTATTTGTACGGGCTCGTGCAAATAGCCACTGCCTATTGAAAAACCTAACCTATCGCCCTGGACATTGTTTGGTAACAATTATCAACAAAGGCATTGTCAATCCTTTTTTCGAAACACTTAGTAACCCACGAGTCATAAAATAACAACCTACAGTAGGTCAAAGTAATGGAGGTACCGGTAATTACATACCGGTGCAGCAAATAGCCCATGTACAAGTACATGGGAGCTAACTGTTAAGTGCGAAAAGAGAAAAAAGATTGAGCCATGTGGTCGTTGATCAAAAGAAACAATCGACTTGCGTAACCGTTAGCTCCATTTGCTAACGTTGTCTTCTGAGGAGTGAAAGCAAAAAGCTTCAGGATGACTCTTTTATCTCATGCCAAAATTTGAAATACATTAAATGATGGGTAATGCAGTGAAGGATTTGGTGATTTTGGACAAATATAGAGTGAAAGCAAGTTGCATCGACTTGTTGGTAAACAACAAGCAAATTCAAAAATCACATTAAAATCGACAACCAGACATTCACACTGTTTTTGCTTTGATGTATTTCAATGTAATACAGTAATCGCAGTTTGTTTGGGTGTTCTGTTATTGTTTCAAAACCTACTGACTATCTATAAAATGTCTCGTGTTAACATTGACAAAAATAGTCGGGTAGGAAATTTGGTCATAATATAAGTCTATGTTGTGAAACAGACCAAAAAAGGTTAAGAACCGCTGCTGCAGATCGTCCCAACTCCCAACTGAGTGTCAAGGATACAAAAGACACACTACAGGAACCACCCCCCACCCAGGGCCTATGAGAGGGGGGCTGGAGAGTACAAGAGGGGGGAACAATCTGCCCCGGGCCCATAACTGTGTGGGAGCCCATGAAAGAACATTTTAGGGGCCCATCTTGGCTATGTAGGGGCCTATCAAAGAGGTACCAGGGTGGTGTGGTGAGAGGTCCACTTAGCCGTCGAAGAGCCCGGATTCAATTTGGGGGCCCCGAATTATGGTGGAACACCTTTTTGTTATTTTTGGAGAGACCACATAGCCGTCAAGGGTCCCCGGTTTATATTTGAGGTCACCGAATTTCGGGTAAAGACCTTTTTTTTTTTCGGAGACCACTTAGCCGTCAAGGGGACCAAGATTCCATTTGAGAGCCCAAAATTGTGGGTGAAGACCTTTTCTTCTTTTTCGGAGACGACATCCCAACGGTCGGCTAGGGGCCCACACTGGGGAAAGCTGCCCACATTAAACTGAAAAGCTTTTTCGGTTAAAATCTGAACAAGAAGTTTGACCGTCGATTTGAAAATAAGGCTATCCAGAAAACGGAATTGCATTTCGTGTAGAGCAATCAAGCGCTCAGCTACAATTTTATCCTACGACACCGCAATTCTTTCACATTTTTAACTAAATTATCTTAGCAGCAGCAACGGGGCTGCGCTTCGCAACCCCTAAATTGCCAGATTTTTCCCGATTTTCTCATTCTGTGATTGCTGCCATTAAAATATTCAAAAAATCCGCATTGGAAATCACAGTCTACTCACCAATCACGGTAGCAAAACATTGCAAACTACAAAAGAAAACACCTAGAAAAGGCCATTGAGGCCAAGGTTCAATGTAGTTATAAATGCTTCGATCGGCACTCGTTCACTGTGTGATCAGAAATGGCCCATTGGTTGAAAAAGTTTAGGATCACTGTGGAGTAGGTTTAACACAGTATTACAGCGAGCGACTATACGACTTGATCAACTCATCAACAATTTTTAGCATCCATCTAACGCTAAAACAATGAAAATTTGATAGATGCCTATCGCTTCTTTACTTTTTTTCTAGCACAGTTCTATTTCCTTCTGTTTAATTATAAAATATATACTTGTAATTACAAAATATCAGTTGTTTACTATTTTGAGTGTTTACGTTTTTTAAATTTTCGTTGTTGCTTCAAATATCGAAATCTATGACGTAGACTCAAGACATTTTAAATTTGTGACTTGTTAACTTTGATTTCACGTCTAACAAATTCTTACGACGCAGTTTCAGCGGATCAGAGCAACTCCACACTACATTCGAAAAAGCTTTGATCACGAAACCGATAAATTGTTGCCGATCATGTCCAGACACGTAGCAACCGGAAGTAAACGTTTTCTTTTAAACAACACATAATGGAACAAGCAGTATCGGTTATTGCAGTAAATTTAAGCTTGCAGTTATTTTACGTAAAGAGCATTCTAACAGAAGATTGCTCTAAGTTTCCGTTTATAAAAAATTTTCAATATTGCAAGATTTGTAAATTTTATCATACAAGGTATTTAAATGTTATTGTTTGCTAAATTTTCTCTTCGATCGGGACAGTACTGTTTCGCGTTATTATCATCCACTCTCAGGTAAGGTGCATTCGCCCTTTAGCTGGTCTTACCAGGAAGGACTTTACAGTTAATGTGACCTTTCACAGATTTTAGCAAACGAGAGCAGGAAAAACTTTGATTTGAATTCTTTGCAACTGCGGTTTTCTATCATAGCATAAATCGAAACGACTCACTTGTTCAGTGCGATTTACATAGCGATATTTCCTATTGTATCGTTTAAAATTACAAATTAAGAAGCTGCGAGGAGGGGTTGCTTAAGTTTTTGTATGTTTCAAACTGTCAAATCCGCGTCTTGCTTTACGCATTTATGAATAAACATATTATTCAAGGTGATACAAATTTTATACTTGTAATGCGTTATTCAACTTCAAATCGGAAAAAATTCATAGGTTATTGAGAAAAATAACTTCTAAAGACAAGTCACGTTTGGTAATTCTACCTTTCTAAACTTACGGAAACTTATGAAGAACACACAACAACACAAGAACAACAAAAAGGGGGAAATTGTTTTGCTTTTGATTTTCACAGATTTCTTAAAGTTACGGTAAAACTATAATTCTCACACTTTTAAAATCAGCGGAAAGACTTGAATATTGGTACGTGTTCGCAATGAAAAGGCAGAAAATTGAGCAAGATTTCATCGTTTTTTCTAAAAATTACGTACAACTTTATTTTATAATTTATTCCTTTCTAGACGCCGTTTTTGCTCTATCAACTACTTACCGGTAATAGCTGAAAACTTATGCCGAGATATCTACTAGCGCAACGGATTCTCGTGTGCTTCGACTGACCCTGAGCGACCTCTTGCGGCAACACTTGCGCGACCTTACTCAGCACAAACCGAATTGATGACTATAACCACCAAGTTGAGGAAAAACCTAAAAACAAAAGAGCGAACAAGTTTGGACACCGTATTGAACAATTTATTCGCAAACATGCAAAACGTCTAATGTGTTAAACAGATTTAATGACGAAAAAAAAAAAAAACAATGGAAAAGAAGACAAATATTTGAAACCGTTGACGAATGAGAAGCTGAAACTAAAACCTTTAAGACAATTTTCTTATGCAAGAGTTACAGTAAGCGTAAAACAATTTTCTAAAATAAAAACTTTTTTTTGATCCATAAACCGAGTGGACTGCTTCACACAAAAGACTGCATATTAGAAGCATGTTAACTCGTACTATTCATGTTTTATAAGATAGAATTTAAACGTTTGTGAGAATTAAACAGATGGTTTACGACAGGTGGATTGAACAGATGGTTTACTACAAGTGTAGGAACGAATAAAAATTACTAAAAAATGTGGACAAATGGAGTGAATCTCGACATAGATAAAAATTGTGATTCTAATAGAGTTTTGATTTTTATGTAAGACGGGTGTTCAAAGAATATGTTTGCGGTATAAAACATTCAAAAGACGTACCGTATTTTACGGACCATAAGGCGCACCCGACTATAAGGCGCACTATCGGTAAATTGCTTTGATTCGTTTTTCTTCCATACATAAGGCGCACCGGACTATAAGACGCTACGTTTTTTAAGGAGCATCGGGTTGCCATTTAATGCTCATTTAGTAATGGTAAGGGTACCGGTACTGGTTTTGAGTGTAAGCAATAAAGCACTACCTGATCTATACATTAGGCGCACCGGCTTATCAGGCGCACGATCAATTCTGGAGAAAAAAAAGGATTTTGAATGCGCCTTATGGTCCGTAAAATACGGTACAATTTTTCTTGAAAAAGGTACAAAAATTGCAAAAATATGGTCAACTTTATGTGAATACTTTTATCACAAGTTCTAAAAACCTATACACAAAAGTTTTAAATAAAATTTGCCTGCATATTTGATGCATGTTTTTGAAATTATTACCACTAGTCACGTTTTGAGAACATTATTTGTAAGATTCTTTTAAAAACACTTGAGAATTTTTACGTAAACAAATAGAAAATTTCGAATCTTACAAGAAGGAACGTGGCGAATAAAATTTAGCTCTTGCGGTATTAAACATTCAAAAGTAATAACTCGTACAATTGTTCTTGAAAAAGCTGCAAAAATTTCAAAATACGATCAACTTTATTCGTTTACGACAAGTTCTGCACAAAAATTTGTGTTTTGACGCACCAGTTGTAATTCTATTTTTTGTGCCTTTTGGTAGGATTTAAAACTGGTGATATAATGACAAAACGTAATTTTCGGGAATGATTCATACGTGTGTTACGCGAAATAATATTTTTAGTCTTTTTGAGACTTTGCGAAACAATTCACGTATTAAACTGGTGGTTACGCTTTGTAACAGCTAAAGTAAATTTTATGGGTTTCAACACGCTTGTTCTACTCAGATGGTTTGAATACTTGTACCACAAGTTCTAAAAGCAGTTTTAAGTTGGAAATTATGATCAAATTTACGTAATTCGTTTTTACAGGTTTCCGTAAAATTTGTGAAGTTTACGCTTAAGCTTACAAGTTCAGAACACAGTTTTGCTTTGCAACTTGGTCAAATTAATTAATTTTTGAAGTAATTATTTAATTTTTCCGTGCAAGCAGTCCTTTTACTAATTCGTTCGATCGTATGAGCATGATTTTAGATTAGAGTGCGGTGAAAAAATAACATTTTTGAATTTTGAAAAGTGGTATTTATATTTGTCCCCAAATATGGAGCAAATAACATTGGAACTAATTTTAGGTTGGTGCACCCTCTAGTGGCCGTGCACATCTGCCAAACGATAAAAAATTGCCAATTGGGCCATATCTTGAATACCAGTTGAGCTAGAAAGCCGGTTTTGGGCTCAAAAGATGCAGAACTAGCACTTTCCTATATGCTCTAACAGGAACTTTCTTTCTAAACTAGCCAGAAAAAAAGTTGTAAACAAAAAACAGCTTTTTTGATGAAAATTATGCATGTGCGCGTATGCAGTACCGGTAGTCCATCTTTGCAGTTGGTAAGACTTCCAAGAGTTAAAATAATTACCAAGTTAGTTTTAGTTGGTCTAATTTATTACCTGGTGCTAGCAATATTTGCGTGCAGCTATGCATATGTAGAATGTGGATGTAGCATTTGACAAATATTATCCATGCAATACATGTACCGAAACAAAAGTAGACATATGTAAGCACATAACAGTACTGTGCTTGAATGATATCAATATAATTCTCACTATGTAGTGCACTACATCAAATCTTAAGGCATTGAGAAAGCATAAAAACTGATCAAGAAACATTTTTATGTCGGTCAAGCTTATGTATAATCAGCACCCTTATCGGCCCCAAGTAGAAAGACCGAAGAGCACCAAGCATTGAGAAAAGGCAAAGCTGATCGTTTTTATGCAGCCATATATTACAATGGTGGGGAGCAGAAATACCCCAATACCTCATCGCACAACCCAGACATGCATTGGTTTAGGGCAGTGGTTCTAAACCTTTCCTTCATCGTGGCCCCCTTGACAGTGACACTAAAAGACCATGGCCCATTCAGTCTAATCTTAAAAGTCCCCGATCTTGAGATAAAAATGTACTTATTCTTACACTTGTGGCCCCCTTCAGGGGCCGAGGGCCACGGTTGAAAACCCCTGGGTTAGGGTAAGAGCATGATGTTTGGGGAATTCCAATAAGCTTTTAAAGTAAACCATCTATTGTAATATGAAACGGCTTAAAAACGAAGAGCCCTGAAAAAGCTTGCTGATAAATAGTCAGGTTGACAACAGCACTGCCCGAATTCTGCCACACATAACACTGTAACAGTTCTGACTTCTGCACACCAATACTCTAATGGTACCGGTATGCAGTATGTGGTAAGTCTATTGCTGCCAGAATTCGAATACCAATCTGCTACAACTTAACTAGGGTACCAGTGCTGGTATAAATGCAGGGATATATACTATACTGATATACCAATGGCATTCCTTCCAAAAGCAAAGCCTTCGGACATCAGCATTGACAACCTAGGGTTGTAGGTTGGCTATAGTGAGAATTATATTGATATCATTCAAGCACAGTACTGTTATGTGCTTACATATGTCTACTTTTATTTCGGTACATGTATTGCATGGATAATATTTGTCAAATGCTACATCCACATTCTACATATGCATAGCTGCACGCAAATATTGCTAGCACCAGGTAATAAATTAGACCAACTAAAACTAACTTGGTAATTATTTTAACTCTTGGAAGTCTTACCAACTGCAAAGATGGACTACCGGTACTGCATACGCGCACATGCATAATTTTCATCAAAAAAGCTGTTTTTTGTTTACAACTTTTTTTCTGGCTAGTTTAGAAAGAAAGTTCCTGTTAGAGCATATAGGAAAGTGCTAGTTCTGCATCTTTTGAGCCCAAAACCGGCTTTCTAGCTCAACTGGTATTCAAGATATGGCCCAATTGGCAATTTTTTATCGTTTGGCAGATGTGCACGGCCACTAGAGGGTGCACCAACCTAAAATTAGTTCCAATGTTATTTGCTCCATATTTGGGGACAAATATAAATACCACTTTTCAAAATTCAAAAATGTTATTTTTTCACCGCACCCTATTTTAGATGTCCGGGCAAGATTTATGCAGCCAGGTGATTGTGTCATCATCCAGTCGGACCAATCCATTTATCGCATGAGGTGGAGAAAAAAGGGGACAGTGAGATAGTATGAGCTCTGCCGTTTGATTCTCGGCGCCACAGTCGCATGCCGCAGATGGAACCATTCCCCAGTTGCGCAGAGATGAGCGGAATCGTCCTACACCAGTGCGAAGATGGTTTAGCCGCACCCAGGAACGTCTCGGGAGATGCATACGTGGAGGAGGGGTGTCGATGTTGTAAATGAAGTGGTGAAGTCGGGTGCTGCAGTTGTTCCACTCGGATCTCCATGAGTGTTCCACCCAATCAGCCGCCCTGATGTCCAGTTGGTTGAGATTAGGTAGTAGTTCTCTGGCGGCGGGTACGAAAAGGTGTCTTGAATTCAAACGCCGAGATTGCCTTAGTTCTGGGCTGATGATCTTGTGATGGAGGAGATGGTTTGGCTCCAAGGCTCGGCGAGCTAAGGTCAGTGTGCCTTGTCTACGACGAAGCTCTGCAGGTGGGATGCCAGCGAGAACCGTTAGGTAATTCGTTGGTGTGGGAAGCAGGCATCCAGTCACAATGCGCAGTGCGTTATTAATAACTGGATCAATCAAACGAGTGAGGGCACTGCGACACCAGACAGGTGCACAATACTCTGCGGTCGAGTACACAAGGGCAAGAGTTGCAGTGCGCAGGACTGAAGCACTAGCGCCCCACGTAGTTCCAGCTAGTTGTCTGATTAATGAAACTCTGGTGCTAAGTTTATTAATTATGTTTAGGCAACAGCATTTTCATCAAAAGAATAGGTCTACACATAATAACATGAAGGCTCGTTCTATTGAAATTATGGTTACATGTAGTTACAAGTAGTGTTTTTACCTTATTTTTAAACAAAATTGTATAAAAAAAACCAATACTTTAATAAAATTTGTTTAAATTAGTACGAGTTTATGGTTACATAGAGTTACATATCATTAAAAGTAATGTTTTCACTCACATTTTTAAATAAAATTGATAAAAATACCTGTATTTTAATAAAATTCCATTAAAATTAGTACGAGTTTATGGTTACATCAAGTTACAAGTAGTGTTTTCACAGACATATTTAAATAAAATTGTTAAAAATACCTATATTTTAATAAAATTAGGACGAGTTTATGGTTACATGTAGTTACAAGTAGTGTTTTTACTTCATTTTTGAATAAAATTGTAAAAATACCTAGATTTTAATAAAATTCCATTAAAATTATTACGAGTTTATGGTTAGATGTAGTCACAAGTTATATTTTCACTTCATTTTTAAATAAAAATCACACCAAACTTAAGTAAATACGATTGTGACGTCGAAGAGAAATCTTATGACATGCAAAAATTCACACCAAACTATGGTAAATACAATTGTGACCTCACAAGCACAAACTTTGACCCAGTGAAATTACGCAATGGAGAGATCTGTCCACAATATTCACAACAAAAAGACGTCAGTAGAAAATTGTGACTTCACAATGCAACCTTACGAAACAATCCCACGAATGAAACTTCGGAAAACAACCCATCGGTCTAGAACCTTCTACACTAGACAAAGCATTTAAAACAAAACATATTAAGCAGTTATATCGTTACACTACCCCCTTGTTAAGAATATTATCCAACGGTAAATATAATACACACAAAAAAAACGATATCACTTATTTACAGAATTACTTCACACAAAAATTTCAAAACAGGGCGCAAATTAACAATTTTCAGAAGCAACCACTAAGCGGCTTAAATAGTCCGCTGCAACATTGTTCTTGCCAGAAATGTCCTTCACGGTATAGTCGTACTCCTGTAGTGTCAATGCCCATCGCAAAATTCGGTCGGTTCGAAACTTGGCATCCTTTAGAAAAGTGAGGAGTTGATAGTCAGTCTGTAAAACGAATGGCTTACCGGTCAGATACAGACGAAATTTCGATACTCCCCACACAATGGCCAAACACTCCTTCTCGATGGTGGAATACTTCCGCTCAGCTGATGTCAGCTTCTTGCTTCCGTACGCGATTGGAAAAAATCTTCCTTCGTGTTCCTGCATAAGCGCAGCCCCAAGTCCACAGTTCGACGCATCGGTACGCAAAATAAAAGCCTTGTTGTGATTCGGCAGACGCAGAATGGGCCTACGCACCAGGCTTTCGCGTAGGGTCACAAATGCCTTTTCTTGAGCATCTTCCCATCTCACACTTTCCGGCAGTCCCTTTTTTGTCAAGTCACTTAGTGGCACCGCAATTGCCTCGAATGATGGCATGTGGTCGCGGTAATAGTTGGCAAGACCCAAGAACGATCGAACCTCCTTTTTTGTTGTGGGTCTCTTCGCACTGCGTATCTTCTCCAAGTTCTCCTCGTTGATGGAAATCCAATTTTCTCCGATGGAATGTCCTAAAAACTCAACAGATTTCGAGCCAAATACGCACTTTGTAGGTCGAATAACTAAGCCTGCTTGTCTTAGTTTTTCCAAAAGTTTATCAAGTACCTGCAGATGAGTAGCCCAGTCGTTTGTGTAGACAATCAGATCGTCTATATAGCACTCGACATTGTCCATGTCTTGAAGTAGCTTTCTCATGCCACGAACCAACGTTGCTCCAGAGTTCTTCATTCCAAACAGCATACGCAGGAACTCATAACAGCCATCCGAGGTCACGAACGTGGTCTTGTGTATATCCTCCTCAGCGACCGGTGTTTGCCAGTATCCTCTGCTCAGATCTATTGTCGAATAATATTGGCACTTTCCCAACTTCTCAAACAAGTCCTCGGCCGTAGTCATCGACGCTGGATCTGCGACCGTTACTAGGTTGAGCTGTCGATAGTCAACGCACATCCTGTTAGAACCATCTTTCTTCTTGACAACAACCAGCGGAGAAGCATAGGGCGAGCTTGATTCCCTCACGATTCCGGTATCCATCATGTTCTCTATCTTCTCCCGAATCTCACTTCTCTTGGCATAAGGCAAAGGATAAAGCAAAGGATAAGGCTTGCACCTAATCGGGCGACAGTCTGTAAGATCAATCTTATGCTCAATCACGCTGGCCTTTCTTGGGATTTCCGTAAAGATTTCCTCATACCTTCTTAGAACTTCCATAACTTCGTTCCGCTGTTCACCATTTAACTCTGCCCCAACGCACACATCTTGGATGCTTTCCTTTGATTGAAACGTCACCAGCCCCAGCAAGTCCTCCTCATTACCACTGACCTCCTCAGCAACATCCCTCTTTACTCCTACCAGATTTGTCCTTACTTGTCCAACTGCAGCCGCCTGAGGACGGCCCCCCAGGACGCCCTGGACACATCCACAGCCCACCTGGGTTTCCCCCCGTGGCTCCCCTGGGATATCCCTCCGCCCAGGCGTTGCAGTCTCTTCAATCCTACCTCTTTCCACATAAAGTTTCAACATGTTGATGTGGTACGTCTTCACCTTCTTGTTGACTTCGACCTGATAATTGTTTCCCCATTTGGTTCCCTTGATCTCAAACGGACCTTTCCATTGCATAAGAAGCTTGTTTTGGTCAGTGGGAAGTAACACCAAGACTTTATCTCCCACCCGGAAACTCCGCTTCTTTGCTTTCCGATTGTACAAGTTTTTGTTTCTTCCTTGGTTCTTTTCTACTTCGGCTTGAGCCAACTTCATGGTCTCGTCCAACCTTTCCCGCAGTTCGAAGACATACTGGTAACTTGTTGTAATTTTCGGAACCTCTTCTTCCTCAGACCATAACTCCTTCAAAATCTGGACAGGGTCTCTTACCGTTCTTCCATAGATTAGCTCAAAAGGTGAAAATCCTGTGGCTTCCTGCCGTGCCTTTCTATAAGCGAACAAGAGGGGGTTGATGAAACGATGCCACTTACGTGGTACATCCGTTTCAAGGTTCCATTGAATTTCTCCACTAATCCGTTGCAAGCGGGATGGTAAGGGGAAGTCGTAAGTTTCCGGATGGACAGTAACCTAGATACTTCCTTCATGCACTCCGATGTAAACTGTGTTCCAAGGTCGCTCACAACTTCCTCCGGTACTCCAACCCGACTGTACATGTCTAACAACGCTTCTGCTACCGCCTCTGTATCGATGTTCTTCAGCGGAACAGCTTCTGGGCATCTTGTCGCATAGTCCACTAAGGTCAGGATTAACCTGTGCCCTTTGTCGCTAGCCGGCGCTATAGGTCCCACTAGATCCCACTCTTTTGAAAGGTTGATCAATTTCCCGGTTAAGTTCGCAACTTGAATCTGAACAGTTCGTGCGAATTTATGCGGTAGGTGCGAACATTACAATTAGGCTATGGTTAGTTAGTACAAAGTGCATTATTACGTAGCATAAGGCGTGTGTCAGCGCTGACGGAGACTCCGACCATTGGGCTTTGGGCATAGAGCATGAACCTACTGTTTCGAGAAAAAAATAAGTTCCTTGAAGTAGAGGATTAGTTGTTGTGCCGCGACGTGCAAGATGAAGCAGGAATTGATCATAACAAACTGAAAAATTCATTTGAATTTTTTCAGCGAAAATTGAGGCAGGTGGTCTTGGAAGCGAAAAACAAGTGAGAAAGCAGCATGCATAAGCTGATAGTTCATGACTTGTTTAAACTGCTAACTTTTTCACGACCTGTTTGTTTTGCCGTAAACATCAATACATTTCTGTCAAAAGTTGAATCTTGATTTTTCGACAATTTTTTGCGAACTTAATAGGGATGCGAACTTAAACGGTTGCGAACTTAACCGGGAGGTTACTGTAATGGCATGTCCCCTAAAGGTGCCCGTGGCACTGAGCCTCTGGCGACAGTCTTCTGGCAAACATCACAAGACCGACAGAAACTGATAACATCCTTGTGAAAACCTGGCCAAAAGAAATTGGTCTGAATTTGGGCCTCCGTCTTCTTCACCCCCAAGTGTCCCCCAAAAAGAGAGTCATGAGCCACTCCCATTACTCTTTCTCTTAAAGATTTCGGAACCAAGATCTGCTTACGGGAGTCTCCGATGTCATCCTTCCTTTGAAGTATTCGATACCAAATTCCTCCTCGCTTCTCATATGAGACCACATATCCCTTCCTGGTCTCAGTTCCTTTCAATTGTTTTAACTTCTGCAAGGACGTGCGGTCTTCCACCTGCATCTCGATGAGATCTTTGTTGTTAATCGACATCTTATCCGTCACTTCTTTCATCTTAAGTGGTTTGGGGTCCTTGTCACTCCGTGCTTGCGCTCTTGTAGCAACCGCCGTCACCACTCTCTATTCTGGATTTGGATTGTTTGATCTTCTAGCTCCAGGCACGTTCCCAATGATTAAGTCAAAAAGGGGTCCTGCAAGCACAAGGTTCCAACAGTTCTAACGTAGAAGGAAGTGTCCACTTCTACTTTAGCCATGGGAGCTCGCTTAATCGTGCTATCCACCATCATCATATGTCCCATCTCTCCGGTAAAATCCATTTTATCCACCAACTCTCTTTTAATAATTACTCCACTGCATTCAGTATCTCGCAACACCTCGACGTTTTTACCTCCGACCTTGCCCGACAACACAGGTAAGTTATCTTTAATTTCCGCCATACATGCACCATTAAGCACCTTGATCTTTTCTCCAGACTTCAGTTCTAGCGTTTCCATCCCCAATCCGGCTTCTTTTTCGTCACTTCTCCGTGGCACTTGCGTCGCGCATGCAACTCGTTGAGCTTGGGTCGGATTCCCCCCGGGACCACGCCCCCCGCTCTGGTACCAGGTTGAGAGCGCTGTACTGCGGTTTTGCACTCATGAGCTTCATGTCCCGTTACCCCACATTTAAAGCAATAAGACCGGCGGCCCTAACCAAACCGCTCATTCTGTGACGTTTATGCTTTGCTAGGGCACTCCACTGCCCTATGGCTTCTGCCATCACACACGTAACACCTCATTGCGTTTTATGAGTTCTAGGTAAACTGGTCTTCACATCCTGCTTTCTCACCGGCGCTTTTGTGGACAATTTCTTCCCGTGGGCATTTAGGTACTGCTCCGCCAGCTTTGCCAACTCCTCCAAATCCTTAGGACTGCTCTCCTTCAAGAACACCGACACACCCTTAGGGCAGGAGTTTGTAAACTGCTCTCTCACCATCAACTCCGACACCCCCATAAAGGTTTTGTCCCCACCGGCTAGTTCGACCCACTCATCGAAATAGTTGGAGATTCTCACAATGAACTGACTAGGAGGTTCCTGTTCCTCCGGCTTAGCTCCTCGGAATCTCTCACGGTAACTCTGTTCCGTGAAATCTTACCTCTGTAAAAGAGCCTTCTGTGGCTTATCATAATCTCTTGTTTGCTCGTCTGACAATACGGAATAGACATTCAGTGTTCGGCCTGAAAGTGATGGGCTTAGAATAGTAGCCCAGTCAGATCGTTCCCAGCCTGGAACAGTGGCATATCTCTCAAAGCGAAGCAAGTAGCTATCCACATTATCCTTTCCGTCTACAAAACTAGGAAGCACTGGGGCTTTAGTTCTTGCAACCGCGTTCTGAGAAGCTTGACGTAATGCCGCTTGTTGGTCTTCCGATGAAGCACTTCTTTGTTCATTCAATCTTTCGCATTCTAATCGCAACTTTTCCATCTCCAGCTTGTGTTTTCTCTCCGCTTCCCGTTCCGCTGTCTCAGCAGCCAATTTCCTTTCCTCGGCAGCCAATTTCCGTTTCTCGGCTTCTGCAGCCAATTTTAATTTCCGTTCCTCGGTCTCGGCAGCCAATTTCCGTTCCTCGGCTTCGGCAGCCAATTTCCGTTCCTCGGCAGCCAATTTCCGTTTCTCGGCTTCTGCCGCCAATTTCAATTTTCGTAGTTCATCCTCTTGTATCATTTTCCATTCCTGGGTCAAGAACTTCGTCTTCTCCTTTCCTTCAAGACCGATTTCTTCTGCCTGCCATTTCAGACCTTCCAACGTGATAAACCCGCTTTCAGTTGCCATGACAATCCGCTAACTATCAACCGAACAAAGAAAAATAATATCCCGGACGAACCCCCAAAATATCGCGAAATAGAAAATTGTATTACTTCGCTGACAGGAAGATTAATAAGAATTGTATGACAAACCGTAGGAATTAATTCCTTCTTACTGTAGATCTGACCTCACAAAAAAACCAAGACCTACTTCACCAAACGAATGTAGTAATCGACCCAACTTAACTCACTTAGCTACGATACTCACCGTACTACTTTTCAATAAACACCAGCTCCACTGCTCCCTTCAGTAACACTATACAACAAGGGCTATACCCTTCAGCATACAACAATAATTGCTTACTCTATGCACACTGAATCTACACTCGAATAAGTACGTTCGAAAATTCACGCCTATTTACAGTATACTCTAAAACTAAGTTCAAGAACGTTCTATAACATTCTTAAAAAGAAACAAGAAGAGAAATCATATGATATGCAAAAATTCACACCAAACTATGGTAAATACAATTGTGACCTCACAAGCACAAACTTTGACCCAGTGAAATTACGCAATGGAGAGATCTGTCCAGAATATTCACAACAAAAATTCGTCAGTAGAAAATTGTGACTTCATAATGCAACCTTACGAAACAATCCCACGAATGAAACTTCGGAAAACAATGCATCGGTCTAGAACCTTCTACAGTAGACAAAGCATTTAAAACAAAAACATATTAAACAATTATATCGTTACAGTCATCACGTCAAAGCTGCCCTAGTTTAGATTTATTAGTAATGTCAAATTGCTTTTAAAATAAACGAAAAACACACAAATCAACAAAAAAGGAAAATAGTAAAAATAAATAGTAATAATTATGATAATAATAATCTTTTTTTTATTTATTTTTGACTGAAATATTCTAGTAACTATCAATGAATTTTTTTTAAATGATTGCAAAAAGTGTGTTTAGATGCGTTTTTTATGTCTAAAGGTATCTTATTCCAAATTTTTACGCCAGCTTAGATGCATGACAACTGCCCACTCTTCGTAGAAACTCTTTGCAGATAATAACCATCTGAAGTGATGGATCGAATGTTTAAGAATGTAGTGCATTATTTGATCTGAAGTTGGTATCGAAATTTTCTGGAAGCATACGATGATAAAAAGAATGCTATAATTTAGTAGTCTCTAGTTCATAAACATCATTTATTAACAATATATTTATAGATTTGTATAAGGAGCACATTTTTACTCTGTCACTAGGATGTTTGAAGTTCATTATGCGAATAATTTTGTTTTGTATAATTTGCAGGGAGTCAAACCGTTTGAAATATCACTCCGGTTCCGGTTCAGGTTCAAGAAATTTTATTTTTAACGGTTCAATTCCGGTTCAGGTTCAAGACTTTTCAAAAATTTGGATTCAGGTTCGGTTCGGGTTCAGTTGCACCAAATTTTAGAGGTTCGGGTTCATCGAAACCAAATTTTTAAGGTTCAGGTTCGGTTCAGGTTCACTAAATTCAAATTTTAAAGGTTCAGGTTCGGTTCGGGTTCACCGAAAAAAAGCGGTTTCTACCGGTTCGCGGTTTAGGTTGGGGTTCACTTCAAAATCTTTAATTTGGCCAAAAACTACATTAGGGTCTTATATCGTTAAAATAACGAAATATAAATTGCATGCCCGAATCAATTAAGGTTAAATAAAAATGTAAAAATTCATTAAATTTTGAAAAGCAGAAAGAATGTTGCAAAGGTTGGAATAGGTCAGTGCTTTATAGTTTTGATGATGTTGGTTGTCAGTACCAACGAAACGTCGACAAATAAAAAACCTGACTAGATTTAGTTGAGGTTATTGTAAAGTTACCGGAAGAACGAGAAAAAACTCCAAGTAAGCAGAAAGAATGTTAGGCATCGCAGCTCATGTTTAGAGATTTTTATTAATATCTTTTTAGACAGCTCAGGTTGAAACATTGTTACTAAACGATTTCTGTTCAGGTTTATGTCCACAAAATGTTATAGGTTCGGGTTCGGTTCGGGTTTACTTGCATAAAATTTTAAAAGTTCTGGTTCGGTTCAGGTTCACAGATGTGAAATATTAAAGGTTCGGTTCAGGTTCGGCACGGGTTCGGTTCAGGTTCACAGATTTGAAATATTAAAAGTTCGGGTTCGGTTCAGGTTCAATGATCTCAAATTTAAACGGTTCAGGTTCGGTTCGGGTTCACCGAAAAAAAGCGGTTTTTACCGGTACGCGGTTCAGGTTCGGTTCGACTCCCTGATAATTTGCTATTATTTTAGAGAAGTTTTGTTAACACTATCCATGCTGAAACTACATATTTTAAATGTGAATATACAAAACTGTTTACGATTGGTGAAAAATAGAATCAGTCTGTTAATTATAAAAATCTATTTAAGGAGATATATTTCGCTATAACAGTATCATCAGTCCTGCAAAAACGAGACAATAAATAAACTCTTACCTTGCTTGCACAGAAGATTTCACTCTGGTCTTAACTGGAAGAAAAAAAACTATTGAAAAAACCAAAAGCTCTACCCTAAAGTAAAAACTATACTCAAAAGAAGAAAGTTTTCTTTCGATTTTCTTTCGATTGGTAATAATCAGACAATAATGATTAAACAATGCTTAAAGGCCGCATTTTCTAAATATGATTTGGAACTTTCTTTTCGTGAAGCAAGCACCGATAGTTTGGAAAGTGAAGTTGAGTTTTTAGATGTCAACCATGTGATTGATAACACGAACCCTTCTGGCTTCATCACCAGAAATTATGTAAAACCCACAGCAGTTCACCGTAGATTTCTGCATGGTAATTCTCACCATCCACCTTCAGTGTTTAAATCTATCTTAATCGGAGAAGCTGAGAGACTCAGACGCTTGAATGAGTGCGACAATGACTTTACACTTAGTCTTCAAGAATTAAAGGACAAAGCTTTAAAATCTAACTTTCCACTTCAGACTGTAGAGAAAGTTGTTGATTTAGCGTTACAGTGGAAAGATCAAATCAAAGATAACGAAGGCAGTAATGGTGATTCTGATGACATAAAAAAACGAGTTCCCATAACTTGGCCCACTGCATTTCCGCATTTACTACGTCTCAATGAAAAGCAAAGAAAGTTGGCACCTACATCCATGATTTCATACAAACGCCCTCCTAACCTGTTTAACCTATTGACCAATTACAAGAAATTATCTCACGGTGATCATGGTAACCAGTCCCATTTCTCTCCAGGGTCTTTTCCTTGTAGACACTGTGCACTTTGCGGTAGTTTTGGTAAGAACAAAGAAAGCATGGTTTCTCCTACCCATATATTACATACTCCTAATAACTCCTTTCATTTGACACAACACCTCACATGTAAGCATTATGGTATTTACGCGGCCACATGCTGTATTTGCAAGGAACAGTATGTAGGACAAACTAAAAACAGATTTTCTATTCGGTGGAACTATCATCGTTCTGCTTGGAACAGTCAGAAAACCTTCAATGTAAATGAGGATGGCACAGCAGCTTTATTTCAACATTACCAGCAACAACATCAAGTCAGTCTCACTAAGGGTTTAAAAATTTGCCATTGTTTCACTGTCATTTTTGTTGAACAGCCAGATTATGACAAATTAGACCGTGCTGAAGACAAATGGGTAAACAAAATTGGGGCAACTATCAATACAAAGAGAATTATTTTGCCTAAAATTAAATAATTTCGTTGAATATTATTTAAAACTATGTTTTCCATTTTCTTTTTTCTTCATCCTTGCGTTGTTTTACATGACTATTACCGTTGGTATTTTAGAGTTTATAATTTAGTAATATTACTTTAATATTTTCTCTTTTATGATATCCCTATATTTTTACCCTATTATTTGGCGTTTATTACTCTTGTGATTATATAACTGTTTTTCACGTGATTTGTGTTGTTTATTATGTCACTATATCGTTCATAACAAATTTTGGTTTTACCTCTGGTCTTAAGATTTTTATCAGGTAGTTAAATTACTTTCTTCTTTTGAGTATAGTTTTTACTTTAGGGTAGAGCTTTTGGTTTTTTCAATAGTTTTTTTTCTTCCAGTTAAGACCAGAGTGAAATCTTCTGTGCAAGCAAGGTAAGAGTTTATTTATTGTCTCGTTTTTGCAGGACTGATGATGCTGTTATAGCGAAATATATCTCCTTAAATAGATTTTCATAATTGCAGACTGATTCTGTTTTTCTCCAATCGTAAACTATGAAATTAGACAGCAACAAACAAGAATCGTCTGACCTGAAGGTATTTGGAGTAGGGCCAAAGGATTCAGAAATTAAAAGTGAATTTATACAAAACTGTAATATAAGTTAATGAGAGTTTGCTTGTTAATGTAATGTCTGATTGTTGAAAATATGCGTGTTGCACATGAAAGTTTTTCATTATATTATCAATATGAACAATCCAGCTTAACTGTTTGCCAAATGTAACTCCCAGATATTTCACTTTTGCCACAGATTGAATATCATGATTGCCTACTGTTATTTTAAAGCTGCCAAGAGATTTAGGCTTGGGTACATAAAAAGAAATTAGTTTTGGTACAGTTTAAAGAAAGTCTGTTGTATTTCATCCACTCATCTATGACCTGCAGTTCCTGATTGACATCTCGTTGAAGTTGATTAATGTTGCTGTTTTTCACAGGAATATCTAGAATATCGGAATCGCTTACTCCGCTTTTTTGTCTTTTGAGCTTGACAACAGTGGTGCCGACTGCTGAGTTCTGAGTCTTAAAGGACTGGACTGGTGGCCGGTTAGGCCAAGTTAAACCGTGGCGCTAAGGTACAGTCAACGTCAGTTGTAAGATAGAATGTCAGTTTTAGAAGAGTAAAACAGTTTTATTTAGTAAATAGAAGCTTAGTAGGCCTAGCTTATCAGAAGTCGATAAGACTAGACTGAAAAAGAGATGCCGTAGCCGCATTTACTGGTACCTGTTAACTAGACTTGATTTTCAACAGCTTCAAATTGATTTAACAATATTTATTAGGCAGTGTTTAGGGGATGTATATTTTCTATTATATATCAAAACCTTGCTGCCTTAAATCACTAGTTAGGGGTAGGGAGGAGGGGGTAAAGTTAGGGTTATTTGCCTATTGTCTAAGCTTAGTGAAGTAGACTAGTTACTAGTTAGAGTTGATTAGTGTAGCCCATGCAAAAACAATCCAACTAAAAAAAGATTAGCTGTGCTGTTCAGTAAAAACTCTGGAGTATGAATGATGGATATTTTAGATAGGGCCTAGTTTAATTACTAATAATAGGCCTATATAGCTAGGACAAATCGACACACATTCAAATGAGACTTTTCAGTTAAATTTGACTATTACAGTTGAATGTAATTCAACCAATATATTTCATTTAAATATATTTCAAAATGTTCTGGCTATTGTATTTGTAATTAATAATTATTCATACAGTCATACTGTTAATGTGTCGATCCAACGAAAAAACATAAAACAAAAATATTGACATTACCGCGTACATATCTGTATTTTGCCACGACCAGTTGACCATTGACTTCACTAACTAACCAAGTATCTTTTTTTAAAAGTTACATATTTTAGTTGTAAAGAGAGGATTTTTAAAGTAAAAACAATTACTACAGTAATTCTATCATTATACTACACACTTGTTGTGTACCGCAGTGCAACTCTGGATACCGGTCTTGTGTTGATGAATGTCCATGTTTCGTTTTCTCTGTTTTGGTCGATGCAGATGTGAAGAGTAAATGGATAGATGTGTGCCTTGTCCCAATGCACAAAATAGACTCGGATCAGTTGAGACATTGGTTTAATACAGTTATGCAATCTTTAAAAGATATATTTTTCATTCTAGCTGCTTCCTTGGTCAATGATAGCCTATATGCAACAGGTGAGAATGTGCATTAGTGTAGTTATGAATTCTCATTATCTAGTAACTTCCATGTAAAAACAGAAAATTGTATGAGTATATAACAATAAGCCTTCTAAGATCTTTGACCCCATACGTAAAATATCAGAGTATACAATTTTTGCTGTTTGTAAATGTATGATCAATGTTGTCGGTATCAAATGCTATAGCAACTCGTATATTATAATACCTGTAGTAATATTATACTTGCTTACTGCACTTACAGTACATAGGCTCAACAGCTCATCTTGGGTATTTTTGCTTTTTCTTAAAATCCACAAC
Organism: Trididemnum miniatum; assembly: GCA_964006365.1. Taxonomy (NCBI): domain Eukaryota; kingdom Metazoa; phylum Chordata; class Ascidiacea; order Aplousobranchia; family Didemnidae; genus Trididemnum; species Trididemnum miniatum. Next base: position 18,741,835 of record OZ023251.1, read on the forward strand.
ATTATAATTTTCTCAATGCAGCGGTTGATTTAACCGATGTAATTTTACTTAAAAAATGTGCTATTTCTATGTTTCTTGTTTTGCAGAAAAATACCAATGGATCTCTGTGGTGGTAATTTGAAACCACACTGTACGCATCCTACAAAGACTGAAGAGCTACTTTTTTGTTATTGGATTTCACTCACAATCAAAAAAATATTTTCAATAACTTTTTGTCAAAGGGCTGAATGCACATTCCAGTTGTTGGTTTTGAGGATATATTGGGTCCAGTTGCCTGGGTTTGTTTGGTAACGTAAAGCATCTGTATGCTTTAGAAGAACACAAGAGCTTAAAAGTTGCCCATTCACTGAAAAAGGCATCCTTGAATCCAAGCAATATGGCAAAAACTTCTCCTCAGCATGCCTTGTGTAAGTTGGATTATAACTTGGAGATTGATTAGTCAACTGCTATTTGCACACTTTGCTACTATACTCAAAATGTGCAGCTGTAGTTCTTTCAAATGCATGCGTGTTACTTGGTGAAGATTGAACTGGGTAACTTTAAGCTCAACGAAATAGCTTTCATTGTGTGAATATAGCTGTATTTAACCTCGTGGGTTCGTCGCTGCTTTCTGGTTCACATTGCGTTGTACCTTATGATATTTTATTTTCGTTGCTATATTATTTTCTGTTGTCTTTGTGGACAAATAAAATAATCTGACTCTGTCATTCGTCATATTTCTTGACTCTTTAAAGATTTTTTTAAGCACCGGTGCAGTGGGATTAAAACTACTGTTAAAATTTAAAAACACAACAGTTTGTTTTGTCAGTAACGGCTCATCAGGTGTCTCAGATTCTTATTCAAATAGAATCTCATCGGTAACGACTCATCAGGTGTCACAGATTATTTAAATCTGACACCTGATGAGTCGTTACCGACGAAACAACCTGTTGTGTTTTTAAATTTTAACTCTGATTTTAATGTCACTGATTCTGCTCTGGTTTTTATCATCGAGAACAAAGCATTATAGTTCCAGTTATCCCAACTTTGCTGCTACTTGAAACTTCATCACTTTTAACAACGTTTGGAAAGTGATGTCTTTGAAATCACCATCAAAAGGTGTTGCCGATACCGACGAGAAATTGTGTAGCACTTTGTGAAGAAATAGCGTTCAATTAAAATTCTTGCCGTTTTTACTGTTATGCTGTAGGCCTAGGCCTGCTAAAGACCTATATATATCAAGTGTGAAAGAACGTATTTTTCCTTTTTCACTCATGCATGGTTGTGCATTGTGCCCCCGGCTTATATTTTAGAACTTTCTATATAATATTTCGATTTTTCGTTTTAGGATCGAGAAAAAATAATGAGATGTGCAAGCCTCTGACCGTAAATGCAAAAGGGTCTGCCAGCTTCTCTCTCACATTTTTGCATCAAGCAACTGAAATATTTAAGCAGTGGAAGGCATCAGGGCAGTCTGGTTTAACTAATGAAACCTTCACTGCGTGTAATCAATCCATGGAAGCTGTAAGCCAAATTGGCTTCTCATCTGATTTCCAAACATGGGTTCAGCTACGTGCTTCCTGAAAAATTTACCAGCGATCCAATTGAAGGACGTTTTGGCTAGTACCGTCAAGCCAATGGCGGTAATTTTTGTATGTCAATTCTGCAATTTTTTTAACCAAAAAAAAGAAAAAAAATTCGTTGCCTGAGCCTCCTGCGACAAAAAGCTCTCCCCATTTTAGCTAGTTTAAATACCAGCCAAGAGCAGCATTTGTCGCCATTTTTGAAAAGATTGTAAATAAAAATAATGAGCATACATTCTTGGTTAAGCAAATTTGTTTAGATGGACATTACAATTTTATTCCTGGTGTGCAATCACTGTTCAACTGCTTTGCTAAAAATCAACTCAAGCGAATTAATCAATGCGACGTGGACCACCCTGCAACAATGTGCCGTGCTGGCTTACACATGTTATCTTCAAAATCTACACCGAAACATTAATTCGATTATTGCTCTTTTTTCGTGTTTTGACTCTGGTATACCTGTATACCCTGAGTAGCTATTGTGATTGGCCAGCTGTTTTTTGCCCAACGCTCATTTGAATGCATGCTAAAATATAATTATGATGCCGGTTTTCTGAAATATCGCAGCATTGAAAAGTTTCTGTTCTAGTTTGCATCAAGATATGTTTATCGCAGCATTGAAATCTCGCAGCATTGAAAAGTTTCTGTTCTTGTTTGCATAACATAACTCGCCTTGACTTCACTATTTTTTCAGCGAAAAAAAAAGCAAACATCGTAGATTTTCTGACTTTCGTAATAATGACATTGGAATTTAGCGGGTAAGGTAAGAATTTTGTGTAAAATTGTGATTTTAGTACGCATGCGATAATTTTGAATATTGCGTTCTTACTTTGACTCATTGCATTGCTTACTTTTCTTTCCACCGCCGGCAGGAATCGACCCCAGAATAATTTTTATGCTATAATAATGGTTTGAAAACGATAACGGCAATAATTTCTCATTTCTTGAATTTTGGATAGTTTACACTAACCAACACAACCTGTTCTACAGTGGCTCTTAGCACCTCTGTTGTCAGTGCGATATTGAAGCAAGCGATTCCGTAGTTCTAGATATCCCTGGTTTTTCATTACTAATGCAGTGTAATCCGCGAATTATGTAACATGAAAATTGGTGTGAACTGGCAAATTATTTGTGTACAAAGAAAATAGTGAGGGCCCCAAAGTAGAACCTTGAGGCACCCCACAAACAACGTTACTAGATTCTGCTGGAGTATTGTTGCATTCAGTGAACTGTTTGCGATCAGTCAAGTAACTAATTAAAGGATCATACATTTTCCCTCTTATGTCATACTTATATAGTTTGCTGAACAATAAGTTATGATTAACAGTGTCAAAGGCTTTTGACAAGACTAAAAATATACAGCATGAACAATAGCCCTTACCTACGCTTTTCAGAATCATATTGTGCAAGACAGTAATAGCCATTTCAGTAGAATATCCTTGACGAAATCCAAACTGCTGTTTGGTTATAATACCATTTTTTGAGAAGAATTTTGTTGATGTAATATACAACAACTTTTCAAAGACCTTTGACAATGGTGATATGAGAGAAATAGGCCTGTAATTACTTACTACGTCCTTTTGTTTGGCTTTATGGATTGGAATGATTTTAGCAATTTTGAGAGCATAGGGGTATTCTCCATATTTAAAACATTTGTTGAAGATATTACTCAGATATGGGAAGATTATTGTTGATAAAGCTCTTAGAAATTTGACTGGAATGTTCTCTGGACCTGGTGCTTTGTTAAGATTAAACTGTTACATTGGTGCAAGAACTTCTTCTCCAGTGATAGAATCAAAAGTAAAATTATTTCACTGTTGGCTTCTCATGTACGAAATGCATGCCCAAGTTGCGTACGCTGAAACCAATATTTTGGTCGTATGCTCGATCCTACTCTCGACGTTGCACATCCTAAGCAGTTGTCCAAAGTCGTACGGTACGTCGACATTGACTACGAAAAAGGAACTGCAGATATCAAAGAAACTTTCATTGATTTTCTGCAAGTAAAAGAGAAAGATGCTGCTGTTCTCGAAAAGCTCATTTGCAAAACGCTGGAAGAGGATCAACTTCCGTTGAGTGACTGCTGTTCCCAGTGTTATGACAATGCTGCTGTTATGACTGGTCATATTTCGGGCTTGCAGCAGAGAATACTTGCCAAAAATCCGAAAGCAATTTTTATTAATTGTGACAACCTCTGCTAAAATTTCGCATGTGTTCATGCAGCTGGTGAAGAGACCGCCGTCGTAACTTTTTTTGGAACCATTGATGCCATTTACAACTTTTTAGTGGCTCCACCAATCGATGGGATGAATTAAAACAGAGAGTTGGTATCTCCATCAAACGACAGTCAAAAACGCGGTGGAGTTCCAAAGAAGAAGCAGTAAAAGCTGTCCACTGCTCCATCGACGAACTGTTTGATCTGTTGGAGGATTGAAACGAAAACGGTAACACCTCTGACACTAGAAGTAGAGCACATATTCTTCTGCAACGTATGCTCAAGTTTGAGTTTTTAACTCTGTTCAGTTTTTGGAACAGCGTTTTGTCACCAATTATCCAAGTGCAAAAGCGTCTTCAAGACCCGAAAATGAATTTCAAAGAAGCTGCTGCAGACCTCGATTGCTTGCAAAAAATGGTGTCCGATTCATCCGAACGTATATGCGATGATGCAGTTGCTGCTGGAAAGAGGCCATGTGAAGATTGGGGACTAAGCATCAAGAGACGAAAGATTCGCCGTAAAAAACCGCAACGATGAAGAACAAAGCGCTCATACACAATTAACCTGTGAAGAAGAAATCAGGCGAGTAATGACAGCCACAATAGATCGCCTAAACATGGAGATCAACAACCGATTTTCTCGCTTGCGCAACCTCGATGGCAGATTTGGATTTACTTCGAATGCTGAAAATGTTACTCGTGCTGAAATTCCTGAAAATGAGTTGCATGAATCGCTTGACATATTTTCAGGAATCGCTTGACTTACAAACCCAGCGTCCCTTCGCAATTCCCTGTCATATCACCAATCTTTTATGCTCATTGTTAAATTGTTTGGTGTTGGTATCGTGATTTTGACTTAATAAAAATGTGATTGATCGATTGCATGAAAAGTGTTGTGACCTGGCAAGTTACTATTCAAAAGATATCGATGGAAACGATCTGTACGAAGAAATCAAAGACTATGCGATGTTATTCAGTGAAAAATTGGATACCGATTTAACCACACCTAAAGAGCCAACAGATTTGATTAAACTGATTATTCCCTACGGTGACGACGTTTTTCCAAATTTGAGAATAGCTCTTCAAATTATGTGCACAATCGGAGTATCCAGTGCCAGCTGCGAAAGATCCTTCAGCAAGCTAAAATTAATTCTCACGTATTTAAGAGCTTCCATGTCAGAAACACGATTGAGCGATCTTGCAATACTGAGTCGAAAAGCAAACTCTGGAATCAATTGCCTTTGACGAAGTTATTGATACCTTTGCTGCAGCGAAAGCGAGGAAAGTGTTGTTATAATGAAAACCTAATGTTTAATCATGTAAATTCGTTTTTTTTTTTCCTTTGTTGTTGAACGTGCAGTACTTTTTGCAAAATAGTTGACTTTGGATTTCCGTTTTTGCAAAGCGTAGCTTGAAGTAAATTTTATTTCAAAAAGTTCTGGGTGGATGCGGTTTGCCTTGTTCGGTACAACCAATTGTTTCCTTAGGCGGGGTTGCTATGTAAGAAAGGCGGTTGTTGATTTCTATGTTTAGACCATAGACTCTCCATACATAGACTGGAAACTCGCAAGGATACCTTTTTTCGTCGCGCCTCGTTGATTCTGGGTCCATATCGCATGCGATAATTGTCTGTAGTCAGTCGTCAGTGGGCAAAACGATAGAAGTTAAAACATGCAATGAGACTAAAGCTGTAGCCTAAAGATTTAGGTTTGAATACATGTTTGAAATGCTAGTATGAAGCCTTAATGTAACTATAGGACAGTAATATAGTAGGCTATATGCATTAAGACCATAAAATAGTTGGTAGCCTAGGTATCGGAGTTTTCCAATTATTATACTCCACCAGTTGATATACCATGGTATAATTTTCAGTTACTATACCATGGTATATTCACCAGGATCAAACTTTTGTAGTGACCAACACCTTGTCAAATATAGCAGCAGTAGCTTTGCCAAATGCATATCGACTGAAATCTTGAGAAAAGTTAGGCAAGCACTTTCTCTTTGCATCAATTGTGTATCGTATTTCTTCCAGTAAAGTTCAATATCCTTAAAAATCCTTGTCAGAACCATAGGGCAGGTACCGGTAGTCGAGTGCCATGTCCAGTTATAAATTATGGTACCGGGATATTAACCTGGATCAAACTTTTTCTCAATTTCGTGATTTTCCGGTTATTGTACCTGGTATAATAAGTGGAAAACTCCGGTATTTGAATTGCCTAGGCCTACTGTAAGTGACGACAAGAAGCTAGTCAGGCTGCCAGTAACATTTAATAGGCTATTTCAACAGTCACTTTTTATAGCAATTTTATAGTAATGGCTCCATGCAATTGTGCTGTTCCGGGATGTTTCACCAGTTACAAAAAAGGAGAAAAGGTTTATTTGAAGCAAATTAAGAGTTTAACATTTTTGAAAAAAGACTCACCAGAATATAAGCATCAAAAATTACTTCAACAGTTTATATTGCGATATCGAGATGGGAAAAGTAAAGAAGACGCGATATTAGCACGAATCCATCGTGGACAGTGTGATATATGTGATAAACATTTCACAACTGCAGACTTTGATATACGTAAGTTTTAGTCATCTTTAAATTAAGTATACATATATATAATATAAAGTGTACTATATACAGTACATTTTTCATAGAAGTAGCAGCTTCCTTCCTATTGGCAAGCATCCATTCCATTAAAAAGTCCAGTTCCTCTGCTGCAGTTTTTCAGAGCTTGAAGCTTGCTTAACTATGGTTTAAAGTTGGTTAAGAAGTGGGATTCAAGCATGGTAATATCGTTATGATCAGAGATGAAATAAAGCTACAAGAAATAGCATAAACATTTCCTACACACCCCAAATACGCAAGTGTTTTTCAACACTAATTTCGTTTGTTGCTTTATGACAGAGATGGGCAACTGGCAGGCTGAAAAAGCTACTTAGAGAAATGGCAATTGGCAATATAATTTGGCTCACTGAAAAGCACAACTAAAGTTTTTTACCCACATCCTACATTGCAATCAAGCTGCCCTTCTCTGCTTTACACCAATTTGCTGACTCTGCAGTTTGCATGCTCAGGTCTTAATGAATTGTCTAATACGTTTACTTTTTTTAACAGTTGCAAATGGGAAGAGGATTCTTAAAGCTGGAGCAATTCCAACTCTTAACCTACCATCAAAATCAATTGAAAAAAAAACTACTCCTCAAAGACGACAGATTGTTAAATATCCTTTACCCTCACCAGTTGTTCATCGAAACTTCGACAGTCTTTGTACTGTAATAAAAAATCGTCTTATTGGGAAAATCAACAGCTGCTGGAACTTTTCTCTGTTTGAAGACAAGGTATAAACTATCGCAACATTGTTATATATTGTTGTAGTTTCAGCCTAATTTATGCTAATTGCTGCAGCATCTCCTGATGTGTGCTGTAAAAAAATATTAGAGTTTTTGTATAATCTAAAATTTTTTGTTAGAGGGCGAGAGAGACATAATTTGTTTAGTGTTATGTTCTTTTTCACATTGAACAGCTGTAAAAAATACAATGCTGAGAAGTTAGCATACCCATCTCAAATGAAAATTGACATTGTTGCCTATATATATTTCAGATTATTGCTCGGTACAACACCGATGTTTCCTCTGAGTTTGAGCTAGGAATTTTTTCGAATTTCGACCTCAAACTATATCATCATGGATTATTGTGTTCAGTTCCAAGTCTCAAAGATATGGACATACAGAAAACTCCGGTGTCTGACTTGCTTCACAAGATCTCACAACTACACGCGTGTGCAGGTACTGGTAATGCAGCCATTTTTCATTTTGACAACATAAAGTAGTCGGTGTGTCTACACTGTGTGGACAATTTGTTTTTATTCTTTGGTTTTTGTTGATGTAGAAATGCATTGCAGAATTCCTTTTACTTTAGGCTTTAAATTTGAAACGAAAAATGCATCTGCTCATGTGATTTCCTTTCGAAGCAATGATACTGCTACTTTGCTACACAAGCAGATATATCGATCCCCTGCATGTCCAGTTGTTGTGGAAAGCTCCAACGTAGAGACATGCACTCACTGTAAGGCTTTAATCAACAAAGAAAAAAATTTGCAACGCAGCAAAGAAAGTTACGCCAAAAAAACCCAGAATCTATCTTTGATCAAGTATTCCACAAATGCTTGTAAAAGCAGGCTATTGCTTACTGTCAAAGAACAAAACCAAGAGTAAGTAATTTAGTGTAATACAAGGGCATATATAATAATATACCGGTATATGGAATAACACTGGTCTTAAATTTTGATTTGCTTGGTGCCTTATAGTGTTTGTCTTTGACTGCGCGTATTTTTATTTAATATACTATTTTCTAGAATTGCTGAAATGAAATCCAAATTATCGCCAATTGCAGATTTAGTAAACTTAGACTCGGAAACTGCAAAAGATGTTTATAAATTAATGGAAAACAATTCGGACTCGTTTTACCAAAAATTTTACTCGGAACAACTAAAAATGCAAAAACAGCACAAAAATGGCAGGCGTTTTCATCCTGATATTATAAGGTGGGTGACATTTTTTATTTATAATTCGTAAAATAGTTCGAGCTGTTAAGTTTCCCAACATGGTGATTTTTTACTACAGTGCAAAGTCTGCTGGAATTTCCATTCAAATGATTGGTGAGAGTAAGGAATATGTAACAATTTCTCGTCTTTGAGGCGTAGTTATTTTATTGATATTGATGGTAGGTGAAGAGTTAGAATTGCTTCAACTTTAAGTATTCTCTTCCCATTGCAACTAGTAAAAGCAGTGCATATGAGACAATTCATCTGAGAATGCACAACAAAATGTGTCATTATGCATTTTTATATTATTTCAGATTTGCTTTAAACTTGGCAATGAAAAGTCCAAGCTGCTATGATGACTTACAGAAGGTTTTATTTTTACCTTCACGACGTACTTTGAGAGATTATCGGTAAGATGCAATTTGATTGGTTTGTTTTATATTGGCATTGTATTGGTTTCTTGGTCATACGAATCTGCACTCTGCACTACAGTCGCACGAGTCATTACTATTATTTGTTGTGTGCTTCTTTAGTTGTTGATATCTGTTGTTTGTAAGCATATCATCACTATATCGCAATCTCGTGTCGGTTAGATATAGATCGCCAGTCAGATTAATTGCTTTGAAATATGGAGCCATATGTTTTGTAGTTTATAAGTATTACGAGGCCGTCGAAATTTTATAAGTTGTAACCAATCTTTAAGTTTTCATGACTTCCATTTCATTAAGTGTGATTTTTAGAAAGCTAAGAAGGGTATATTTTTAGTAATGCGGAGACGCCCGGTGTTGGTTGGACATCACAAACCACGGAGTTTGTTCGAAACTATGTCCAAGGTAGCGGGGAGAAAGAAAAATGTGTTTTTTTGACTGTTGATGAGATGTCCGGTAGGTAAACTTTGTTATACTGGTACCGTATTGTTTGTTTGTTTTAAATTACTAACTGTAATGTTATTTTTAATAGTTAAACAAGACTTGGTGTATAATGCCACCACTGGTGCCCTTGTTGGGTTCACCGATCTTAGCCATCGGCATAATCCTAAAGCCGAAACACTTGCGACTCATGCTCTCACTGTGTATGCCAAATCTTATTCTGGAAGGCCCGGTCTAAAGCACCCTCTCGCGTATTTTGCGTCAACTGCAATGACTGGACCCCAGTTGGCGTCTATTATGTGGGAATGTGTTGCATTGTTGGAACACCACGGTTTACAGGTATAACTGCACTTATAGTTAATATACCGCTATGTAATTAGAATAAACCGTCATGGTCATGTAAGACTTTCCTTTTCGTAAGATTGATTTCACCACTGATCAGTTATAGTTGTTGTGACAATATACTGCCTTTCACAAAAGTTTAGATTGCTTCCATGTTTTCATTGTGTATTACTAGGTATTTGCAATTGTTGCTGATAGTCTCGCTGCAAATAGAAGCATGTTTAAGTGCATGAGTGCAGATGATGATCTTCCGTATCAGACGACAAACCTGTTTGCTTCGAATGAAGAGCGAAAAATATTTCTTATTCCTGACCCACCGCACCTTTTGAAAACAACTCGGAACTGCATATTTGCGAGCCGCGGAAAAAAGGAGAAACCATCTTGGCTCATCCATTGTAACGGAAAGTTTATCTTGTGGGAGCAATTTTTATCGGTGGAGTCGAAAAATGTAAGAGTGTTTCTGCATTTCAACATTGAAATCAGATTTTTTTTTTATTGGAAACGTTTGTAATCAATTTCTTCATGTTTATCCTCCTGTCGTAAGAAAGCGATGGAGGCGCTATGCATAAGACGAAGCCACACTTACCTAGAAGTTGCCGTTTTTTCCAAGTTTTCCGGTTGAAGAATGCTTCTTGCTTCTTCAATTTTTGCGGTTAAGAAACCACCAAGCAGAGGTAATCATCGTGGAGCATTTTACCCAAGAACACGGCAACGTAGCTTGGGTGAGAGTTGAACACACAACCTTGCAATCATGATCGTCGTAAAAACGACACCCCGATCCACTGCGCCATGCTGTTGACAAAGGCTTGTTGATCTTCACAGCTGTTCTAAACTGTAGCCTACTTTAATATCTTGCATGTATTTTTGCTGGCGTTTTGGTGTTAAAGTCAATCATTTGCTTTGCAGTGGGGTGAGCTGGCTTGCAACCGTTTGACTGCGAGACACGTGCGCTTGACCAGTTACTCCAAAATGAGTGTGAAGTTGGCGGCGCAAACTCTTTCTGCTTCTGTAGCTCGCGCAATGAGAGATAAGGATCGTTTTTCTCCATACGAGCTTGAGCGGATAGACGAAACAGCTAAATTTGTTGAGATGATGGACACTTGGTTCGATTGCATGAACACTCGTCCTGGAAGCGGAAAAGCCAATGTCAGAATGTATAAGTTAGTACAAGTAACATAAGAGTTTCATGCGCTTTTGATAACTCTTCAGCTGCATTTACTAACCGCGCGGCAGACGACAAGCGACAGGTGATAGAAAAATAACGAACATTGATCGGCCCTGCGTAAGGACCAATCAACGGCGAACGCCCGTTATTTTTTTTTATCTCCTGTCGCTTGTCGCGCAGTCAATAAACGCATCTTAGGTTTTCATACGCTTAAGCCTCATTTTCACGTGAGAATTTACGCCCTAAAGCATATCTATAATCTTTGCCAAAAATTACTCACTATATGTGTAAGCTAGAATCGCCACGTTTAATTACAGCTTGGAATGACTGTTGTTTAATGTTCATCATATATGTTTGTTGCAGTGATGTGAACGACCATCGCCTCCATTGGCTTGAAAATATTTTCGTTCCACATCTGGAACAATGGAGGAAGAAGAACAGTGAAAAGTTTGGAGCAAGTGCGCTTGAGAAGTCCTTTCTGTCCAAACAAACTTTTCAAGGATTGTGCAATGCTACAAAAGGGATGGTATCTCTTGTACGTTGCCTGATCAAGCTCAACTTCTCTTGTGTTGCCACTAGAAGAATTTCGCAAGATTCTTTGGAATCATACTTCGGCTATCAAAGAGCGTTTGGGAGAAGACATGAAAATCCTAGCATCCATCAATTTGGCTACCGCAACAACGCCATTGTGCTTAAGCGCCAACTCCATTATACTGTGTCGAGCGCACGCCCACTCAAAAAACGACGGGTTATGCGTTCATAGCCCGATCTCTACGTAATTTGAATCATTTGTAGAAGAAATGATATTTAATAAATATTCACATAACGGTAGCAGAAGATTTGTCATAGCAAAACCGCAATGCAACAGTTAAAGAGGCTACAAATTCTAGCTTTGCATTGTAGCTTATAAAATTTTAAAAAATCGTACTTTTTGAATCCCGAAAACGTTTTGGTTAAGAGTATTTCAGCTTTTTCGAGCCTGTGGAAGAGATTTCGTCTGATTCCACAAACCACCACCATGAATTTTCTTTAATGGTTTGCTTTAAAGTCCATTGTTGCGACACTAATGCTCCGATAGCCGATTCAACAGCGTCTGCTTTTGAAGCTGTAGACTCGGGGTTCGATTCCGGGTCGGGTCAAGCCAATGACTTTAAAATTGGTATTTACAGCTTCCCTGCTTGACGTTCAGCATTATAGGGTTAGCGTGGAGAACAAACCGGCAAGATTTCTTTTTGTGTCGTTGAGAAAGGCACTTAACGGGATTCTCCCATCTTTAAGTGGTAGACAGGTGGCTGGTAACTCCTAAGCGAGCTCGTATAGCACCTCCGTCGCTTTCTCGCAAAGGAGGATAAATATATGACGAAATAAATAATGAGAAGTTTATTCGTCTACGGTTACGCTGACACTCGGCCAGTTCTTTGATCTTAGATGTGGTATGTTAAATAAAATAATTAACTCGTCGACATGCTTTAAAATTACGCATTTTGTTCCGATGATGACGTCAATATAAAGAAAAATATGTTTTTTTCAATGGTCAATATCGTCAAAACCACGCGGCGAAAAAACATCGAATTAAGACCAAAATTTTACTCTCACGAACTTTTGCATTTTAAGTAAAAAATATTGTAATTTAAGACTTCGTAGCCCCTTTAAGAACAAATGCAATAAATTAAATTGAGAACCAAACAAGAAATTAATAACAAATCAACTGCTTTTTTTTAGAGACTTTCGAAGTGGCAAAGCATTCTTCTCAGTTAACTTTTCGTTTATAATTTTAGCTGCAAACCGGTGTCCTCTAATCTTCAAAAACATCCCAATAATAGCTTCTATACAATGCATTACATCACGACTTAGAGTGGATTCTCCAGCGAGTTCTTTAATTAACTTGATCACGTCAGGCTGGCAGCAACATCCCTTCAATTTAGATAGTTGTATCTTTCTCGTAGTTTCGGGTGTGCAATTTCTGAATTTTTTTTCGAGAAATATCAGTCTATTTTGTAGTGGTTCTGCAATATCATATAGCGCTGACTGAGTGTTTTTTACTGCGCAATGCTGGAGAAATGCCTTTGCTTCCGGAGACAGTGCTTTACGTGATACCTTTCTGACAATAAATCCTCCTATGTGTTTGACAATTTTGATATCATCTTGACTTATTTCGGCTTTTTCCACTTCGTCGTTTGTGGCTTTTTTTTCTTTGCAAATCATCTGAATAGCGTCAAAGCATTTGAGAATTTCGGTTATTTTCAGATTACACTCTTGAGCTAAACGCTTGTCTTCCTTCACGAAGGTCTTCATTAATTTAGCATGATCCCCATTGGAACAATACTCTACAAAACAAAAAGTCTTTATAGTATTTCAAAAGTTCTGTTACATTAAACTTGGCATGCTGCGTAGCAATGCCATGGCGACGAGAGGTAGTTTTAACTGCATATACATGGACCACAAAAAGCCACAAAAGAAAGCAATGTGAAGCATATAGGCTACGGTATAGACTTACCTCCATAAATGTTGGTCATAAGCTCTATTCCCCTAGGTGTCGCAGGTGAAGAAACTTCTGTCAATCCACTCTTGATTGCTAGCTGACATCCCCTTTCAATAACAAGATTTCCAGGCAATAAGCTAACGGGAATCTAAAATTAAAAAACAATAAATTTAGATTTCATGACCCAACAACGTACGGTAACTATGGACTACACAGAAGGCCTACATTATAAACTTGAGAAAAATCGACTAGGCTATAATGGTGGTACCGGTAGGTAGTTAGTGGTTAGTGCTACCTATGGTGCTACCATTGCTACTTCAAGGAGTCATAATAGCCTATTTTCAACATAGCCGCACCTATGGTGTAATTGGATGATGCAAGCCAACGTGTGAACTTCCATGCTAGTAGCCTACTAGCCGCACTCTACTCTTCCAGCATGTCATAGCGTTACTAGGCTTCCCTTTCTTGCGCTGTCTAAATCTTAGGCTAGGTCTACTTGAATTTTTTTTTCAACGGTGCGAAAATACCAGACACTAAACTAAAACTAACCCTACACTTCAATAATAATGATTAACGCTCAAAAATACTCGTAGAATACCAAATTATGCTAACTCCATAGTAACTAATTTGACTAGAAGTCTCTTGCCTCGATTTCAAATTCCCAATCCGAGTTTGAGATTAGCTCTTCAAGATTAATATCTTCCATTATGTAGGTAGGCTAATCAGTTGGTTAGCTTCAAAATACTGGGATAATCTCGAACTGCCTGTCCAATAAATTCTTATTCTATTAATTTTGAAATAAAACTGCTTCTAAAAATGATATACACTGTCATTATATTTGATATTACTAGCATTAAGTTTTGTTGTTAACGCTAAAAAGTACAATTTTGCATTAGTTGCATGAGGCAATTGAGTCACCTGACCCAGAACCACTCGACCGTGAGCAAAAAAAGACTCCGTCTGGGAGCATTCTTTTTCTCTTTTATTGAGAGCGCCTTTTTCTCTCGCGAGTTGTTTCCAGTCTATGAATGAAGAGTCTATGTTTAGACGATCTAGTGCAGCTAGGTAAAAGGAATAAAAAAAAAAATTAAAAATTGATTGAAAGCAAAAAGCGAGGTCAAGAAAAACAAGAGAAAAAAAACGTTATTTTGCATCACTTCTGGTGTTGCATGACTTTTTGAAGGGGGATATACTACATTTTTGCGTAAAAGCTTCTTCGAATTATCCTATCTATTTTGTCGTCAACTTATTCAATAGTACAAAATTTGATCTTCTTCGTGTGGGTCGATTTTATGGAAAAAGTTTTAGATGCCTGGGCATACGTCCAGAAGCCACGATGTCTAGCTCTCACACATAGTAGTAGTAGTAGTGTCTTTTATTTCTGCACCGTCAAAATAAATAGAACACAGCAATACAGGAGTTAAACTACAAACGGATACAGAAAAGGGAAGAAGCAACAAAACAATTAACGTTGTAACGTGTTAGCGAAAATGAAACTTGAAGATGAGAGAATTAGCAGGCATGGTCGCAACACCCGATTAAACTAAAATGGGGAAGAAATTGAGAATAGCTTTGAAAAAAGCTGTTTTCGCGTTAGGCTTCAAGAAACCCTCTGTCATAACTCTTTGAGAGCTTTGAGAAAAGCTGTTTGTCCCAGTAACTCTTTTTGAGTAGCTTTGAAAAAAGCTGTTGTCCCAGAAGCTTTTCGTGACGCACTCTTCAGTGAGTGAGTGCGTTACGAAAAGCTTCTGGGACAACAGCTTTTTTCAAAGCTACTCAAAAAGAGTTACTGGGACAAACAGCTTTTCTCAAAGCTCTCAACGAGTTATGACAGAGGGTTTCTTGAAGCCTAACGCGAAAACAGCTTTTTTCAAAGCTATTCTCAAGTTTTGTACCGCCAACCAATAGGGAAGAAAAGAAAAACGAACAAATGACGAGATAAAAAAAGACACTGGAGAGACCACAGCTCCAACACCGCTATGATATAGCGCAATGGTAGGAACCATAGCAGTGTACGGCATTTCGAGGTTACTCTGTGTCGTCACAATGCAACTAGACTGACACGGAGAGACCCAACCTAATCCCAGACCAAGCGCCGTTAAGACCATAGAGGAACCACAAAAAGCCAGACAGACAAAGAAACCTACCAAAAGAAATCCTGTCCAGCATGACCGCAGATTTACGACAACTTTCACTAAAAAGGGAGAAAAAAACAGATTTTATCTCTTAATTGAGATAGTGGTTGTTAAGATTTTAACAATATACTACGCAATTGCAAAAGTATACAAAGATTGTGTAATAAGTATTGAGTAATCTGGGCCAAAACTGTTTCAGAAAGCTGGTGGTCTTTCAAAATGGCAAGAGCTAATAATCAACGCGAGAAAGAAAAAAACTAGTGAGGTTGGTAACGGAGACGAAGGCATAGCAAAGAGAACCGAGTACAAATTGGTATGCAATAGACCCTGCCATCTCACACAGTTCTAGGGCTAAAATAACCAAATGCAAATGTCCAAAAGCGACAGTGGGTTTGAAGTTTGATGAAGTCGCAGGCAATTCGAGTAGACATGGACTACCTGAAAATATTGCAGAAAGCAATTTTCTGTTCGAAATAATTTAACCTATGCTGGCAGGGTTAAGGAAGAGCTAGTAACTATTTAAAAGATGCAGTTTCAATTTTTTTTTTAACCCGCCGATTGTCTTAGATTTTCTAATAGGTAGCGGAATATTATTCCATGTTTTAGGACCGATTTATCTAATTGATTGCTGACTGACAGCACTACGACAGCTTATTGGGATTACGGGACTATTGCTTCGAGTTGTAATTGAAGTAGTTTTGGACTGGAAAATAGGATCGAAAGCTGATGGTAGAGTACGGTTGTGGAATCTAAACATAAGTACAGCCATTTCATATTGAAATAAATCGTTAATCGTTTGTAAGTTATATAAATCGTTAATCGTTTGTAAGTTATGCTGTTTCATCAGAGGCAAGACGTCTTCATTACGATTTAGTCTTAGAGTCAGTCGGATAAATTTATTACAAATACTCTGAAGTCGATTTAGGACTGTCGAATTGCCTTGATTCCAATAAATTGTACAATAGCGAATACGACTTATTACCAGGGAATGATAAATCGATGTTAAAGAATGTTTACTGAGATAAGGTTTGATCCCGGCACCCAAGGTAGCACGTAGTTTACTCTTAAGAGCTAGCATATGCTCCTTCCAAGTTGTATTTTTCATAAATTATTGTCCCTAATACTCGCACTGACGACACTCTTTCAATTGGAGTGTTTCTAATTACTAAGTTTAGATTGCTGGGGGGAGGCTTTGAGTTGGCAGTCTTAAAATATACACACTTTGTTTTGTTTGCATTTAGCGAAAACTTGTTGGCAACCAGCCAATTATCGATATTACAGAGTTCATCGTTCACTTTATCGAAAAGCATTTGGGCCGTTTTGCCACTGATAAAAATACTTGTATCATCCGCAAACGATAAACCAGTTCCATGTTTCAAGCAATTAGGAAAGTCATTAACGTACATAATAAATAATAGAGGGCCAAGAATCAAGCCCTGAGGCACCGATAAATTTATCGCATTGATATTGGAAGAAGCAGCACCGTTATAACAAACCTATTGAGTGCGTCTAGTCAAGTAACTTGTAAGCCCGTTTAATGCTGTGCCTCTAATGCCATAATGATTAAGTTTATGCAAAAGAATTATGTAGTTAATAGTATCAAAGGCTTTCGAGAGGTCAAGTAAAATTCCGAGAGTACAAAGCATTTTTTTCGAATGCTGCATCAATTTTGTCAACAAGCACGCAATTAGCATGGGAGGTAGAGTGACCTCTCCTGAAGCCAAACTGAGAATTTGAAAACAAGTTAAAGCGATCAAAGAATGAATATAGCCTTTTGTATACGATTTTTTCAAGAATTTTGGAGAGGCTAGACAGCAAGCTAATTGGCCTATAATTGTTTAAATTCTGAACATCACCCTTTTTATGGATTGGTACTACTTTAGCGTGTCTAAAAGCGGTGATGAATTTACCCTGAAAAAGAGATAAATTAAAGATATGCGTTAGAGCGTTAATGATATTATCAGGCAAATGCTTTAATACAACTGGTGGCATTTCATCCCAATTTGAGCTATGCTTCGGGGGTGTTTTGTTAATAATCTGCTTTGCTTCATAGGGAGAGGTGGGATAAAAGAAAATAAAAGGATTGACTGGTGCTATGTATTTTTGAAATGGTGTAGATGGTTTGGGAAGTTGGTTTACTAGATTAGTAGCAATGTTAGAGAAATATTCATTAAACTCATTTGCTATCAAAGGGTCACAAGTTTTCTTCCCATTGATGAAAAAGGATGAAGTGGCATTGTTTAACGACGTTCTACCAAGAAGACTGTTTATATATTGCCACGTTTTCTTTACATTATTATAGATATTGTCAGCAGACCTTCAATCCCACTGGAGACTGAGGGTCTGCTGACAATCTTTACGAATTGTCAGCATACTCTTTGTCCCACTGAAGAGACATGATGGTACATATGACATGTTGTTACAAGTAGTCTGCAGTCTGCTCTTTAGCACCACACTCGCAAGCCGCTGAGTGTGACATGCCCCATCTGTGCATATTTGAGCGGAAAAGACCGACACCAGTTCGGAGGCGATTCAACCGGACCCAGGCAGGTCCAAAAAGTTGCATTCCAGGTGGAGGTACACTGATATCGGCGAATCACGAAGTCGATCACAGGCGTTAATTGCGATAACGTCACACAATCAATTACCTACGTTGAAACGATGGCAGGACGCAAGAAATTGCAATCTATGTGCTGAACTCCAAATATCCTGCACCAACCAAAGGCAAGGGACTCACTCCACTTGTAGATTTATGCAAAATTTGGGAAGTGGCGATTTAAACGCGATTATGTGGACGAGTGGACTACCGGTAGCTTTTTCTAGCTTGATTGGCTCGGGACTCGTCTAATTAATTGTGTGCTTTGGTTAAAAAAGCTTAACGCAACTCTAGATTCGAATTTTTCATTTGCAAACAGATATTTTAAAACATAGAGGAGAACAGGGTCAGTTGAGCCAGCGGGTCAGTCGAACCAACTCTTCCCCTGCCCTTGTTTAAAAAAAATAATCAATTTCAGCGCCACTTACATAGAAGTAACATGGTTGCAGCCATTTTGTCTTCAAATGGGTTTTCTGCTTTGGCAGGTTTGCCAGTTAGAACAACAAAAGTGATTTTCAAATCTTTTTATGGTCAAAAGTTAAAAAGAAATAACAATTTTTTTTATAATTGATGTATTTGTTGAGTGTGTAATTCATTACTGGAGTTGTTGGAGGAGGTTGTGGTGTAATCTGATTTTACCTTGGTTGAAGCGGCTCCATTTAACGGCAAGCCTGGATAAAATGAAAAGATTCAAGTTGCAGCTGCAACGTTCCAGTTGAGCAAAACTTGGTGGTTGCTTGACTCGATGACCTTACGGTCCCTTCGCAGCCAC
This sequence comes from Trididemnum miniatum, assembly GCA_964006365.1. Classification (NCBI taxonomy): domain Eukaryota; kingdom Metazoa; phylum Chordata; class Ascidiacea; order Aplousobranchia; family Didemnidae; genus Trididemnum; species Trididemnum miniatum. The sequence goes on from OZ023251.1 coordinate 18,760,510, forward strand.
CCTGTTGCTCTAATATTAGATGTTGTTTAGCTGTTCCTCTAATGTTGCTGTAATATGTTATATCTGTGAGTGATTTTTTAATACTGCAGTGTAGCTACATATAAAAAAGCTAGAGTCTTGAGTCTTGGAAGCCCTGTGTTGAAACGTGGTTCAACTGACCCCGTGTGCTGCATCTTTCATATTTTTTCTTAAAATTCTGAATTATGTTTGTTACAATGCTTTTCTCGTTTCGTTGCATACTTTTCATCCTTTTCTGAGCAGCGTTTTCTCGTTTCGCTGCTAACACGTTGCATTTACCATAAGTGGTTCAACTGGCCATACCCTCTGGTTCAATAGACCACGCATTTGAGGTCATTGGAACCGTGTAGTTGGGGTAAAATTAGGGCCAAGTTACAGCGACAACAAGAGTGACATTCCCTGTTTTAAAATATATATTAATGCGTTACAGCAATGTTTGTATGCAAAAGCAGAGCTGAGTCCTTCCAGAAAGTAAGCAGTAATATTCCAAAAACAATCATCTGTCCCCGTTCTCCCCTAGGGGGCGCACAACTTTTGTTTGCCCCGGGGCGCAGGATACCCTCGCTACGCCACTGCATAATGACGTCATTGTAGTCAAACGTCAAGTCGAGTCTTGATCTGAAGTTAATGGTCAGCGTTATTATTTTTTCTTTATAACTTTTGGGTGAGACAGCCTTGCCATCTAACTGCCAGTAGATCTTGTTTTTATGTTTATATCCGTGTAAGCCATAACACTGAGTGTTTTGCTGTCTTTCCTCATTATGCTATTGTTCTTGGCGCAAATGAAAATAAATAAATAAATCACTTCAATCGCACTTATCACGTTAATTTCAAAAATTTTACTAAGAATGTGGAGTTTGTTTGATTTTTTGGCATTTTTACTCAAATGATAATGTAATTTTTCACTTCACCCTTCCTTGATCATAATTTATTCGACGAATTTTCGCACGAGCCAAGACAAAATAGACAATAACACAACAATTATTATGACACAATGGACTTGTCACAAGCATCCCCACTAACGTCAGGTGACGTGCAGACACGTCATTATCGTCGAACTCAGGGAGTCGAACCGTTTGATTTTTCCAGTTCAGGTTCGGTTTCGGTTCAACAGCGATTTGAAATTTCGGTTCAGTTCCGGTTAAGATTCAGATAAATTGAAACGGTTTGCTTTGGGTTCGCTCCAGCAAAAAATATTTCAAAACCGGTTTATAAAATTCCGGTTCAGGTTCACAGTAAAAAATGATATAGTTCTAGTAACATATTTAAAAAATGAAACTTACTATGCAATTTTTCTTTGCATTGACTGGCCAATATAATGCATAATTTTAACTAGCAGTAAGGCCAGTAGGGAAGTGTCGAATCGAGTCCGAGTACTCGGCCGAGTATTAAAGCTTTACTCGTCCGAGTATTAATTGATACTCGACCGGGCATTAAAGCATTATCATTTTGACCTTTTTTTTGCTCTGCACCCGATTTTGAGTCGAAATTAGAACTTTTAAGCCCAGGTCACACGGAGCGATTTTGGTCGCTGCGACTGCACTCGCAGCGACTAAAATTGCCAACTCGCCTCGTGTGACCACCTAATCGCAACTCGCTAGTCGCACTCGTGAGTGAAATTAGTCGCTGCGACTAAAGTTAAACATGTTCAACTTTACTCGCTACTCGCTAGCGATTTGATGATGACGTAACATAAAAGTGACGTCAAACAGCATTGTCTGATCACATATTTGTGATTATATTGACACGTGGAGACTGGAGGTGTAACTTTGGCACAAATTTTGGATAACATTTTGAGAACTATGGCAAAAAAACAGAACTTAAGGTGGTCAGGAGAAGATATATTAGTATTTTTGGACACATACCGAAACTTTGAAGCTTTATGGGACACCGCAAACGAAAATTACATGAAAAGAAATGCTCATGAGCATGGTATGAGTAAACTACTCCAAGAAGTTGCAGCTAGAGGCCTGCATGTGAATGATGGGGAAGAGTCACTAAAAAGAAAAATCAAAAACTTAAAAGATTGTTACAGAAATGAGTTACGGTAAATAAAATAAATCGATCAAAAAAAAGCGGGGCAGGCACAGACGACATCTATACTCCCAAACTGGTGTGGTTTTCGAAGGCGGATTCGTTTTTACGAAATGTAATGGCTGGGAGGGAATCATCCTCTAATTTGGAAAGTGCCAGTAGGTCTACTAGTGTGATCACGTAGCCGAATAGGCCAATTACATTCGGCTCCAGAACCTGTTAAAAACGCGTTGAGAGCAAGGGGAGCAGCATGGCACAGTAAGTTAACCAATAATATTTAAATAGTTTTATCTTGCATTTTGGATGATCCGTTCTGTTTGGTGATTCGGTTGCAACGTTTGGGATACTTCCTGTCCTAGTTTAGATTTATCCTGTGCTGACACTCCTTCGCATTCTCGTGACAGGAGCATAAAAGTTGTGAAATATTTCATACAATATTGCTCAAAAATTCCTGGTTTGTCTTGGCTAAGTAAGATTTGCTTTTGAAAAAAAAACTCAATAGGTGAAAAATTGATATTTCCATACAGAAGCACTTCACGACACAATCGCAACACTAGGCTAGCGGAGTAACGGCACTACGTAGGAAGAACATTTAAAAACGACATAACATGAATGAAAGTACTAGCAAGTTTGCCTAATTCACAAATGCAGTCTTTCCAATTGCCAAGGAACCGATAAGGTCGTGCTGAAAGCTCTTGCATACTCCCTCCGAAGTCGTTCAGCATCCTTAGTGAAGTTATTGGATGCACCTTCACGGCTCACTGACTGAAGAGGCTGAAGCAACTCTTGGCGCCATGTTCCAAGATTCACATCACCTGTATTCATGTCCTCTTCGTCAACACATCCAGATGGAAAATATTTCCTTGCCGAGGTCATGCGAAGCCAGTTATGGATGGCACAAGCAGCTTTTACGAGAGCTTCTGTTGTATCCACGTTCAAATTGATAGGCCTTAAGAAAATCCGAAACCTCGCAGCCAAAATGCCAAAGTAAATTGCTGCCAGAACATCCGGTAGAAAGCTGGAAATTGTATTGTGCGGCACTCGAAACATCAAGCCAAGTGAGCGAAAGCTATCGCCAGTAGCTAAATATCGCAGGGTTACTTCAAGTTTCGTTTTGCTCGAAATAGCCGGCCTCATGACAGTGTCTTGCTTTTGTACTTTTGAGGCTACCATAGAGAGTAGTTCTTCGAACTTGGATGTGTCCATTCTTAACGCATTCCTATATTCAGCCGGATCTTCCTCCGCTAGCTCTCGTAGCAAAGTATTGGATGCTCCCAATCCTCCTCTTCTACCCACCCAATCCCTTACCCACCTTCTAGGTCTCTGATTTTGTAACTTTATAAGCATATCTTTTTGAATTTCAGTACATGCTAACCGTAATACTCGGTTTATAGCTTGCCGTCGAATACGTTGATGCTTCGGCATGGCTGCAATCTTTCAAAAAGGCTATCACAGAGCTTTCGTTTACATCAGGGGTGACGAACCTATTTGCTGTCGCGGGCCACTTTGTTACTTACCAATAAGCAAGCGGGCCGCATAACTTTCTAGTCATAAACAGTGGCGTAGCGAGAAATTTTAAAAGGGGGAAGCCATAATTTCCATATTTCTTTAAAGCGTTTTTTTTTTCAGCAGAACAAATTTGAAAATGATTGAGAAACAAGAAAAGCTCTTGTTCTTGGAGGGTCCGATGGCATGCTCTCTCGGAAAATTTTTGAAAATTTACATGCTGTAATGGCTATTTGTAGTGCTTTTTGAATAATCCTCAGGCAAATTTTGTTTAAATTTTTTGACCCTGATTCTGAGTGCTTTGCCAAATATGATGCAGTTGGCGCGCACATTTTCGATTATGCGTGCTCAAGGGGTAAGGCTTATCGCTCTCGAAGAGGTTCGAAGTTATGGAAAAATTGTATACATCAAAAACTATTTTGAAAATGGCTGGTGGGAGGATGCATACCTCTCATCCTAACCCTTGGATTAGCCACTGGCCATAAGCTACAAAAACCATCAAGAGTCTGGCATGTTTCAGTCACTTGGCACCATTAGTTTTGTTCTTTTTTTACTAAAAGGCAGAGTCAAAAAGGGGGAAGGATGGCACAATGGCCCCCCTCTGAATACGCTCCTGGTCATAAACATATCGGATATCGGTCCAATCTTTTTGAAATACTCTCTTTTCATCTTCAATATCTCGTTTTTTCGCTGAAGACAAACGGCTAATTAAATATTGATTAAAAAACAGAATAACAAATACCTTAAGAAAGCAGTAAAATTTGCAAATGATAAATGGTACTGCCACCTCACCAATTCATTTCCGCAAACTCACATAATTCCTACTACTGTAAGGCAAGCTAAGCTCTCACTCGAATAGTTACTCGTAAACTGCTGCACTATGCTGAAGCTGCAACGGACTCGAGTTATGTTATTATTATTTCATAACAATGGATGAACTACTGAATCCTAAAACAGATGACTTGTATTGAGCGTTTATATAACTACTGCGTGATACGCGCTTGATTGAATCAGGGGCTCAGCTTTTGGTATCGCATCGCAAAGATTAGACGGGGAAAAAAATTTTTAAAAGTACTGGTCTCGCCAAAATGTTCGCGGGCAGCAGGAAATTCTTTCGCGGGCCGCATGTTCGTCACCTCTGGTTTACATATATACAGAGGTTAAGTAGCAGCGAATACGCAAAAATTCAATCGCTGCGTGTGACCACTCATTCGCAGCGACTAGCGAACGGCGAGTAATCGCTGCTTCTACTCGCAGCGACCAAAATCGCCTCGTGTGACCTGGGCTTTACGGACATGATGACCTTATTTGTTCTTCACCTGAATTTGAGTTCATATCTTGACGTCGCATAATAGATACTCGGCCGAGTAATGTCGTGAATACTCGTTACTCGGCGAGTCCAAGTAATTTTGCTTGAAGCACATCCCTAAAAGCCAATCAACGATAAAAGACTTTTTCATCATGCATAGATTACTTACATAAGTGACTATTTTGAATTCAAACCAGCTTCATAGTGACGCGTGTGACGTCACGGAGCGAACCGCTTTTTTCAATCGATTCGGGTTCGGTTAAGGTTCTCAAGTACTCAAATTATTCGGCTCAGTTCCGATTCGCTCTTTGCGATTTTGAAAAATACAGTTCAGTTTCGGTTAAGGTTTGACAAAAATAGCTTAAAACCGGTTTATAAAACTCCGGTTCGGGTTCGGTTCGACTCCCTGGTCGAACTATCAAGAACATAAAAGTTAAAAAATTATCCCGACCTATAAATCAAATATAAGCCACGTACTTGAGCCCTCTGTTTACGTCAGTGACCCATTTATAAAGCCTTGGCAACCCACATGTGGGTCGCGACCCATGCTTTGAGAAACGCTGACTCAGATGAATATAAATTACAGTATTCATTCAACAAAAAACAACGAATATCAAAAGAAAATGAACAAAGCACATTCCGTGAATTGAAGGCTCACTGACAGTTAGCACAATTGATAGAGGCTGAAAGTTAACACGTCAATTGAAAGAGCACCGGACTACTGGTACACGTTGATATAATTATAATCAGTGAAACATTGAATTATCAAGTATGAGTCATAAAAATAGGTAAGGAAGTAGCCATCATTCACTAGTAACTATATAAACTTTTAAGTGACAAGCGAACTTCTGCTGGTGTCTAAAATTTGCCAAACACACTACATCTTACATCACTGGCTCTCACATATTCTTCGGCTATATCTTGGTTAGATGTTTCCATCAGTATATCTCGATGCACCTTTAAAAAATAGTCTTAGACCAAGGCCTTCGCCGTGTCACTGACATCAATACATACGAAACGGCTTGTTGGCCAAGCTTTGCTATGGAAATTTTTTACGCCTCTAGTGACGGTGTGACATGTTACACGTGTGATTGTATATCGATAAATGCTATGTGTTTTGGCAGCAAAAAGGGGGGGACAAAAGATATTATTTCTCCCCCACTTCAGAAGGTGGAGGGACATGTCTCCCCGTCCCTCCCTTAAACTCGGTCCATCGTGCTTTGAACAAACCTTAGTTGAGATAGTTGATCTCAAACGCGATACTGCAATCTTCACTGAGTTTCAAGTACGATACTGCAATTTTCACTGAGTTTCAAGCAACATCGTATTGTTTTATGCGTTTTGCGCTTTGCATTGATTTAGCATTTTGACGTCACCTACGCAGACCTCGTGACTGCTATGCGGAAACGTCTTCACGCAACTTCACAGTAGTAAGCTTCATAAAAAAATGCGTGACAATCGGAAGTCATTAGATCGCAAGCTTGCTCTATTCATACAAAGGCTAGTGGCTATTGAAGTAAAAAAGTCGGTAACATCAAAACAGAGCAAGAAGTGGCTAGAGAAGTAAGCAGAGAGACCAAGTCAGCTTATGAAGAAAATGTTCTAGCAATTGTGTTCGATAGTTGACAAACCAAAGACCTCAGCATGACAATTACCGTGTCCACATATCCAATTTTAGTGGGCATTATTAGGCCCTTGGTTCTTGGTTCTAGTTTCTGTATCATAATCATTTTTTCGATGTCATAATTTAAAAAAGTGATTACGATGCAGAAACTACAACCAAGAATCGTGGGCCTAATAATGCCCACTGAAATTGGACATGTGAGCACTGAACAGGGTAACTCAGGCTAACTCTCGCCTCGGAAGTAAATATAGGGGATTAAGAGTTGTACAGCAGATCTGATTTACTCTTCATGGAGTTTTAGTGAGAAAAAATTGGATCAGATTATGTTTTTTAAACTAGTTTTTACGGAGAAACAGCATCAGATTGGCCACCATCACCGCTGTGTTGTTTGTGAAGCAATTCCGAAAGCTTACGAACAGTTCTTTCGCATGTTATCAAAATTCTTCCCTTTTTTACCTGTAAGTTCAATAAACGGCCAGCGTAGTAATATTGCAAAACAGCTCTGACAAGATTTCACCAACCTCGCAAATGCGAAACGAGTGCTATCGGTATCGCAAGAGTGACTGCTGACTAGATACCGTTATCATGGAAGGACATGGTTTGATCTATAGGTGGCGGAAGCGGGGGGCAGGGAGGCCTAATTTACGCGTTTATTTCTGCAATGATACCTCTGCACGAATATAATTGAAACTTAATAGGCCTACCATCGAAATTAAAACCCAGGAAAGAACTTAAGTGCAGAGATGTTTTCTTTAAAATTTTGTTTGTGGGGTGGGGGAACAGAAATAGTGTAATCTTTTTATAGCAAAAAAATAATTTGCGGCTTGTAAATGGCGAATTGAGCATCTTAACATATAGAAGGCAAACTAGCGATTGGTAGCATCTAAGCCAGGGGTTCTCAACTTCTCAATCGTGGCCCTTGGTCACCCAAAGGGACCACTGAGCACAGAGTGTTCTCTTTGAGCCACGATGATATAGGAATCAATTATGAATTATAACAGACCGGGACTTTTAAACTTACTATAGGGGCCACGGTCTTTTAGAGGTACAGTCAATGGGTCACGGTTCAGAAAAGATTGAAAATCACTGACCTAAGCTTTCAGTATGGAAAAAGCATTTTACAATTACGTTTTGAGACGAAGCGAGGTACAGTAGTTGTCGTACTGGTAAGAGTCGTTTATGGTGAACATTTGTATTTTTGTATTTAGTTGCATGCTTATCTTCCTATCACAAGAAAGCGATCAAGACGCTATAACGAGCTCGCTTAGGAGTTGCCAGCCATCTGTCTGCCATACCAAGATGGGGGAATCCCGCTAAGTGCCTCTCCCAACGGCACAACAAATAAACTTGCCGGCTTGTTCTTCACGCTGTCCCTTAATTAAGCGTCAAGCAGGGAAGCTGTGAATGCCAATTTTAAGGCGCGGTTCACACAGAGCGGTTTTAGCAACCAGGCGCAAAGCTTCTTTTTGTTATCGCGAACGCAGTTTTAAAGATTTTTAAACTTGTTTCAGTAATTTGAAAACGTGAACAATGCAGGTTTTTGAATCGCTGAAACAAATTTCAAAATTTGTAAAATAGCGTTCACAAAGGCAAATAAAGTTTGGTGTCTAGTTGCGAAAACCGCTGTGTGAACGCACCCTTAAAGTGATTGGTTTGACTCGACTTGGAATCTAACCCAAGTCTCCAGCTTCCAAGGAGGACTCTCTTACCACTCGGCCATCTGAGCTGTAAACTCAAAACTAGGACCCTCTACCAATGTATTGTATACCCTATTATCTGCACTGACTTAAAACAGTCACTTAAAAGAAATGTAGCCTAGGCCTACTGTGTTTGCAGTGTAATTTTTCATAATGCAAGGGGCGGGGCTAATTCTCGGGGAGGTGGGAGCTTTGCTTTTTTTAGACTTAATTTTGACGTTAACAACTAACCTTCAAAATCGATAAAATAAGCAGCTGTCATAAAATAAAAGCGGCGGACTGTGCAAAATATCTATAGCCTAATTTTAACATTTTTTTGAATGTTTTTAAATTTTTTAATTCACTTTGTTTTGCTGTGCAGTGCTAACCCTAGCACTTCCTTGGCCAACAAAACTGCTTTTTCTAGTCAAAGAAAGCAATTAAAACGTTTCGATTCTAGTTTTACGTGTGGCGATGCGATTTATGAAGTTCTACCATTTCTCTACGCATCACCTTATCGGTGTAGGAAATAAAGTTAATTGGAGTTGAGTTATGAATCATCCCAACTTCATCTTTTCGTATGCTTCAAAAAAGCTTACTGCTCTCGCTGTTTCCGTGACCGTATACGTGGCATACCGTAAAACCTCTATTTGAGCGCCACACGGCCACAGCGCTCTATTTTTCAACCTTTTTCCTCTCCTATTGTGGCGGCGTTTTATTGCAGGTCGTGTTCAGTGAGAGAATGGTGCTATATTTTTTAACTAGCTGGTCAGAATTTTGGGAAGATAAATTTGATTGATGAAAATATAAAACTTATATCAGAGTTAACATTTAACCTTTAAAGAAAAAAAACATCTACCGTAACCCAGTTACTAATACATAATCAAACATTCAAGGCGGAAAATCAGATGATTCGTCCCTGTGTAGCCGTCCTCGTCATTTTCAACACCTTTCCCTGTAGTGGCGTTACAGGTGGTGTTCAATTAGAGCAATGGTTCCTAACCTAGGCCCTACCAGCCGCCCCCTAGCAGGCGCTGTTAACTTTTAGAGAGGTGGAAATACTCAGGGGGTGCTACATTCAGAAGGTGTAAAGATATTTCGTGCCATGATCAATGTATACACGAGCACTGTACATCTGTACAGGCCTGCTAGCTCAGAGTTCCAGGGCTGGAAAAGAAAAGTAGGGACTTCTGCGGACGCGATGACCTCCTTTTTTTTGCTCTTCACTGATTTTGAGTGGAAAATAGGGTTTCTGCGGAGGCAAATGACCTTTTTTGCTCTTCACCCATTTTTAGTGGAAAATTAGGGCGTTTGGGCGGCAGACTAAGGACACCTCTGAAAAGGGGCGCTGGGAGAAAAAAGGTTAAGCACCACTGAATTAGAAGGTGGCGCCTTATTTTTTAATCCTTCCCCTATAGTGGCGCTCAAATAGAGGCTTTAGGGACGGTTATTGTATTTACAGAAGCTGTTGGGGTTGCTAAAACAATAAACTTTAGCTACACAATTGCCCTGTCCACATGCCCAATTTATGTGGGCTTTAAACCAACGGTTCTTGGTCCTAGTTTCTGCATCACAATTAAATTTTTGATGTCATAATTTAATTGTGATGCAGAAACTGAAATAAGAACCGTGAGTCTGAAGCCCACATAAATTGGACATGTCACATGTGGACAGGCTAAATATGGGTTGTAGGCGAAGGAAATCTGGTCATTGCTTTTAGGCTCCCCACTTTAGAAATGCTTTCGCCATCGCTGATTTGATCATCTTACACCCAAGGCTAATTCTGCGCGCCAGCTAGGAGGCCGACAGAAATTTTTTAATTGAGTGCGGCAACCATCTTGTTAAGCAAACCTAAAAAAACATGCTCTTTTAGCTGCATGCAAGCTTGCCATTATCTGCCAAACATTATTGCTTTACCTCGCTGCTTTCCACGAACGAATCGTCTTGGCACAGCAGGTTTCAAAAAGACCTTTACATCAAACCAAAACTTCTACTCGTAAATGTTAACCTGTAGGCTTGATGTAGATCGTTAGAGAATAACCTGATTGATTGATTAATTTCTTCATTTTAATCCTCCTGTCACGAGAAAGCGACGGAGGCGCTATACATAGACGAGTCCAGACTCGCTTAGGAGTTGTCTCTGTTTCCTAACTTTCCGGTTGAGTTTTACTTCTGTCTTCTTCAGTTTGCTGCTTGTCAGGTTCTTCCACGCAGAGATCACTATCGTGAAGCATCTTATTCAAGTTCGCTACAACGAGGCTTGGGTGGGAGTTGAACCCATAACCTTGCGATTAAGGTCGTCGCAAAAATGACGACGCTCCGAACCACTCAGCCACGCTGCGGAAGACCCCTACCACCAACCCAATGCACAAAAGCCACAAATAAACGTTTTTTGTCCCAATTTTTGAGAAATCATCGCTGATAACAGGTAACAGTTAATTGAGCCCACCAGGGTAGTTAGATACACGTCAGCGTTTAGTTTGTTGCAAATGTTCACGTTGAAACAACATCTCCAGCATTACCATAAATTTCTTTTCAGGGGGTCGAACCGTTTAATTTTTCCGTTTAAGGTTCAGATAAATTGAAACGCTCCGGTTTGGGTTCGCTCCGGTGAAAAGTATTTCAAAACCGGTTTATAAAGTTCCGGTTAGGTTCGCAGTAAAAAATGGTATAATTCTAGTAACACACTTGAAAAAATGAAGCGTACAAAGCAATTTTTCTTCGCATTGACCTGCCAATATAATGCAGAAAATACTAGCAGCAAAGCCAATTTCGAGATAATTAAATATTGTTACTATGCTCTGACACCGGCGACCTATTCAATCCATAAGTAGCGTTAAATTAGTGTTAAAGCGCTTTGTTTGGTCTGTTACGCGTGTACTACGGGACCGGGTATATCAAACGTAAAAGATTTCTTCATCATGCATAGATTACTTGCATAATTAAGTGACTATCATTTTGAATTCGAACCAGCTTCAAAGTGACACGAGTGACTTCACGGAGCGGGCCGCTTTTTCAATCGGTTCGGGTTCGGTTAAGGTTTGACAAAAATAGCATAAAACCGGTTTATAAAACTTCGGTTCGGGTACGGTTCGACTCCCTGTTTCTTTTCCCCAATTAACTCTTTGTAGCTCTGATATGACAAGGTTTGAAACATGCTTTGCGAACGAGACGGATAAGCTTCTGTAGAGAAGTTGCTTTTCACAACTCTTTGTTTGCAGACTTGTTGTAAGTTTTGAATAATGGGCGCGCTCTGGGCAAAGTTTAGATCCAATGATGGTGAACCAATTCGAATTTGCATGCTCGGTCTTGATGCAGCTGGTAAGCATTTCATATTGTTTGACTTCATAGAATTAATGCGTGGTGTAGCAAAAAATTTCAAAACTATGAAAGCCTTGAAAAGAGTATGGCATATTTTAGCACTTCGCAGCATTTGTTCTTTTTTACTAAAAGGTAAAGTCATAAATAAGCGGGGTTATGCCCCCCTCCCCCGAACACAGAGTTGTCAATCGGGCTTGGTTTTTCGGGTCGGGTTTGGACTTTGAAAAATTGTCGGGCTTCAATCGGGCCGCGGACGCCGGAGCAAAATCGAGATTTTCAGTGACTGATAGGGTTTTCGCGATTGCTGACTGCATAAATATTGCTGTTGTAACTGGTGTGACTGTGAATGGGTAAAACTCACTTTCTTTTTTTATTAAAATTTCTTCAAAATTTAAATTGATGTTTTTGATTTCGGGTTTAAATCGGGCTCAGACTGGCTGATAAATTAGAATTCGGACTTGGGTCGGGCCGGGCTCAACCTCTTCGGCCCGTTGACAACTCTGCCTAAACACGCAACTGGGTTTAACGTTAGTGCTCACTGATAATGCTTTGCAACTACTAGAATCTACATAGCCAGCAAAACTTAATTTTCATTCTAGTGTGATTGCTTGCTCCAACTGAATTATTACACTATGCTTGACGCTAAAATAAAACGTTGTGATGCTGTTTCTATAGTTTTGGTAGCTCGATGGCGTACCAGGTACATTGTGCTTGTGAATATCGTCACATCAATTCACAACAGGTACATCGTGCCAATTACGTTGTTATTACATTATCCTGGAAGATGAATGTTTCTTACGTGAGGGCGGCTGATGAAGGCTAAGAGCCAGAAACAGCGCTGTCTCGCTCTACGGTATTGTGTGTTAACAAGGCGTCGTTTGTATGGAAACTGGATTACATAAACTTGTATTAAGTCTGGACTTGTAGCCCTTGATGCGATTATTATACGGTTACGCCTAACGCTTGATGTACGCGATAAAAGACAATTGAAAGCATGATTTTCATTCAGCAACTTCGCCACATATTTGAATGCATGAGTACAAAAATCAACACAGAGTCGCCACGTTGTATGCTGACACGCTTAGAAATTATGTAAGCTGTATACAGCTGCAAACCTGTATAAACGTGACGTCAATTTTAAAAAAGTGTTTCCTTCGATGTACCACCAAGTTTATGAAGCGAATATGCATTGGTGCTGATTCCCTTAGATTGCTTTGTTGATTGTAGCATAGACTTGCCGTCATTGCTTAGTCACAAATCGTTATATCTTTAAAAACTAGATCATTATATCTGTAAAAATTTTAGCTGCGTTGCGTTTTCTAATTAGTAAAAACAAACTCTTTCGATGGAGTTCTTTCAAAAGAGAAAAAAACTGCCGCTAGGATACAGTAGATTTGCGTTGTATTGTTTGCTTAATTTTCAAATAACCAAGAGGTTCTCTTATTGATAACTAAAAAAGTTATATTCTAAACTTCTACCTCATTCAAAAGTTGTTTTCCCCAAGTTTTGAAATAAGTTATTCATCTAAACCAGGGATCGGCACATTGCGGCTCACGTGCCAAATGCGGCCCACGAACAAATTTATTGTCGCCCTCGAACGACCTCACTTTAAATACATAAAAAGAGAAATGTCTGATAAACTAATTACGGTACAAGTTTGCGTTCATGCAAGTTAATTAAGGGACGTCAAAATGACACCTACAAGTTTTATAAAGTCATAAACGACTTTATGTCGTCACATTTAATGAATTAATTAATTATTGTTATTAGCCTGTCTGCACACGAATTTATGTCGTAAGCCAGGGGTCCGCAAATACTTTTTGGCGCGACCCCCAAAAAACTGCCCTAAATCCACGCGCCCCAAAAAATTTAGAAGCGTCATTTTTATGGAACATTATTTACTTTATTAACCAACTTTAAGGCTTCTGTCAAACGCAGCAATTTTTACATACAGAAGAAAGTTAGCGCAGCCGTAAAGATAGAATCATTGCGTTTATTCTTCTAGTGAGAAGTATGAGATTTGCGTGTAGAACACAATAAGCAAATTCGGGGTTTAATGCGGGAGACGATCCAAAATAGAGTGAATGGTTTCAAATTGGCAAGTCAAAACACGTTAACCGTGCAAAATCCAATTTTTCTATGATATTCAGTCATAAAATCTTCGCTGTTCTTTCGTTTACAAAGCGGTTAGGCCGCTGTCCATTTTTTTTTGAAGCATTCGTTGTAAAGCAATTTCTCGACATTTCTTTGTGACCACCCAAATACCGGTAGCTAAAAAGGATTAAAATTAAAGTCTTATGCTCAAGTCCAAGAAATATCAGTCGAGTTCAAGTCTTAATATCGACGAAATGTTACGTACATTAAATATTTCTAAATTTTACTGAAGGCTTATCACTATGCAGTACGCAAATTGCCATCGTAATACTTTTTGATGTTGTGCTTGCTATTTTGCTGTCAATACGCACTAAATGCGAAACAAAAAAGATGATTGCTATCTCATGGTTAATGATTCTGCTCAAAGAACTTATAATATTATTAGCTTCTTTTTTGCGACCGATTTTGCGAAATTGAACTGCCTAACAGTCTAGATGTTAAACCAGTCTTAATTTGACCAAGCATTTTTCTGCTGAGCTGACTTATTGGTTCCTGCTTCATCAGACTACAAACTTAAAAGCCGTAATGTACTTATATCCTCCCACAGATGCCAATAAAACAGTTCAAAGTGAACTGAGACTCACTAACAGTGACAGCAATAAAGGCGTTGATATCCTACACGCAGCGCCCAATTATCATTCTTAACAATTCACATCTGTTACGCGAGGAATCAATTTTTAAAACTTATGACTCAAAAGATTCAAAAATTTTATACTATACCGTTAAGTCAGAAAGTTTCAAAACCAAAAAGTTTAAAACAATAACTGAAAAAAATGAAGCAAAAAATGTCATCGCGTCAAAATAATTATATAGTCCTACGTTTAAACTTTTTGCGACTCAAAGTCGAAGGTGTCGCGACTCGCGACCCACTATCTGCGGACCCCTGTAAGCGAAAACAAATGTTTGCTATTAGCTTAGGCCGTTTTGATATATTTGCGTTTATAGGCGGAAAGTATTGCGGCCTGCACGCTTCTAGATGTGTGAAGATTTGGCCCAGTGGCACAAAAAGTTTGCCGACTCCTGATCCAAACAACACATTTATGAGTTACGACAAGAAGTTTTATTTACGTTGAACAAAAAAAATCTTTGTTTTTAATAAACTATTGTAATTAAGACAGATGGCCGAGTGGTAAAGCATCCGCCTCTGGAGCGAGTGGTAAAGCATCCGAAAAACCATTTTGCAATTTGACCTACAAAAAAAACTTCGTCAAACACATTAAAAAATTACCCGAACATTTATCGGAAAAACTTATCGGCGATAGGTTATCGATATCACTTTAAGAATTTGAGATTTATCGATTATCGGTATCGCCCAGAGCTTTTTTGAAATTATCGATTATCGTTATCGCTTTAGTACAGATAGGTTTATCGTGCCCATCACTAAATATTTTAGTAGTCCATGTCTAAAAGCAGAAGCTGCGCTAAAATAAATGAAAGGAGGCTGCAATCATTATTAGATTTGATGCATTTGATGGTATGACGTGAGTACGTGTGCTCTAGGCTATAATCTTTAACAACGCATGCAAAGTGTTTTCTAAATTCTAACTACAGATCAAGAAACTAACTTTACTCCTGAGTCGAAGCGATTGATTGAAGCAAAATTTAAAAAACAAAACAATGGAATTTATGGTATAAAAAAGGGGGAGTATGGCATGGGATTAGTTTGTAGAATGAAAACGAAATGGCACTGGCTAAATTTTTGTTTTTTCAATTTTCAATTTTTTAAATTATAAAGAGCAACGTATCTCAGAAAATGTGGGGGGGCCTGGCCCCAATGGTACGATGCCACTGTGCTTGACGCTTAGCATCAAAAAGGGACCGTGTGGAGAACAAGCCAGCAAGTTCGCTAGTTGTGCCATCGGAAAAGGCACTTAGCGGGATTTTCCCATCTTCTTGTGGTAGACAGGTGGGCGGCAACTCCTAAATTGAGCGAGCCGATTATAGCGCTTTGATCGCTCTCTCGTGGTAGGAGGATAAATATGCAGGTAACAAACAGACAAACAATGGATGCTTGTCGCTAGTTGCCTGTTGTTTCGGTATTCCAGAACTGCCTCGTATTGATGATTATCTCCGCATATTTAATTAAAACAGACAAAAAGCGGTTTCGCAAATGTTACAATTATGTCTAAAAACGGTTGTCATTGAAAATTGGAAATAAGTTTGGTTTAATAATTTTCCTACTCAACACATCTGTTAAGCAACAAGTTTGGAGAAACTGAGAAATAATTTGATCAGCCGGGCTTGAATACTGCATTGCAAATGATATTACTGCAGCACCGACCGTTTGGCGTAGTATTGACGACACCGCTACGATACGGGAGGTATGGGATTCGACTTCCGGAAGGTCAAACGGACGCATGCAGTGTCGCCAACGGCTCGCTACCGCTGCGACGTTTCTTTGAGCTGCATACGTAACTAGCCCAGGCGCTAAACTGCGGAAATAGCCCGCCACTCGTCACACTTCAGCTTCGATTTGATATTCCAGAAGCTTAACTTGAAATCAATTCTTCATCACACTCGCGGGAATACGCTGAAGCGTTTAACAAGTAGCGGGATCCATTTCCGTTGAAATGTTCGTAGTGAAATTTTTTAATATTTTTATTGTTCTCAGGTAAAACCACCATCTTAAAGAAATTAAAGTTTAGTAAATCCATCCAGACCATTCCTACAATGGGCTACAACGTTGAAACTGTCAATCCGATGAAGGGCCTCACCCTCACCATATGGGACATCGGGGGACAAGACAAAATCCGAACGTTATGGAAACATTACTACGATAAAACTGAAGGTAAATGAAGGAGGTAGAGGGATCAGTATGGGGTGATTTGTTCCAGAAGTTAAAAAAAACTTTTCGTTTTACCACTGCATGTTCTACTCGACTTCAACAAAAATACGTTTATTAGCTTATGGTTACTTGAAAACACCTGGTTTGACCTTGGTTCATAGCTGCCTCATCTCTTCATCATCGCAAGCCAATTTTGTCTGTTGAGTATTTTCGAGGGCTGCAATTTGCTGGGAAGATCGTAAGCAGTGTTTCCATCATTGTTTTTATTTCGTGAAGCTTAGCTGAATAAACGGTGCAACTGGTAGTTAGTTAGCTATTTAATTATAAATATCACATCCAAGAAACATATAAAAATACTTCGGCATAAGTTTTTTTTCGCACCACGGCATGAAAGCCAGCTCAGCGTACAAGCTTGTAGCGGTCGCAATAGCGCCAGAAGTGAGCCGAAACGTCCGGCCCAGTAGTTGTAGCTGCATGTGTCTGAGATGATTGTAATTAAATTAACTGAATAAATGTTGGGAGTTGTGTTGTGAATAGCATCATTGCAAACCTGTTGGGAGTTGTGTTGTGGATAGCATCATTGCAAACGTGTTGGGAGTTGTGTTGTGGATAGCATCATTGCAAACGTGTTGGGAGTTGTGATGTGGATAGCATCATTGCATACCTGTTGGGAGTTGTGTTGTGGATAGCATCATTGCAAACGTGTTGGGAGTTGTGTTGTGGATAGCATCATTGCAAACGTGTTGGGAGTTGTGTTGTGGATAGCATCATTGCAAACCTGTTGGGAGTTGTGCTGTGGATAGCATCATTGCAAACGTGTTGAGAGTTGCGTTGTGGATAGCATCATTGCAAACGTGTTGGGAGTTGCGTTATGGATAGCATCATTGCAAACGTGTTGGAAGTTGTGTTGTGGATAGCATCATCGCAAACGTGTTGGGAGTTGCGTTGTGAATAGCATCATTGCAAACGTGTTGGGAGTTGCGTTGTGGATAGCATCATTGCAAACGTGTTGGGAGTTGCGTTGTGGATAGCATCATTGCAAACGTGTTGGGAGTTGCGTTGTGGATAGCATCATTGCAAACGTGTTGGGAGTTGTGTTGTGGATAGCATCATTGCAAACGTGTTGGGAGTTGCGTTGTGGATAGCATCATTGCAAACGTGTTGGGAGTTGCGTTGTGGATAGCATCATTGCAAACGTGTTGGGAGTTGCGTTGTGGATAGCATCATTGCAAACGTCTTTGTATATATATTGAAAATAGACGCATTTCAATAACATTTGGACAATTATAGTTTTGGTAAAGAGGTCGATTTTTTGTACCATAAGGTTGCAAGGTAAAGCAACCAAAAAATCTGATGCATTTGTCAGCGACATGGCCTAGCGGTACCGCGCGCAAGGTGACAGATCCTACGTGACGGGTTCAATTCGCGGCTGGAGCCGATCGCATTTGACATATTTAACGGGTGGCTGCTGACTCGAAGAGCGCAAGCTCACTTCGCAGTCTCCCTCAATTACTGTTGAATTTTCAGTTCAATATAATTTTGAAAATAACCTCAGTTATTTATTTATTTATTTTTTTATTTATTTATTTAATTCATTGCATAATTAGTTTAAATTAATGCATCAGATTTTTTGGTTACTGTACCTTGCATATTTGAACAATTTTCCAAAACTTCACTATTTCCACAACTTTGAAATGACGACCCGTCAGCAGAGGAACGTTTTCCCAGCCCAAACTGTTAAGAAGTTCTTGTTCCAGTTATGGAGCAACAGAGTACTTAAAAAGTCTATAAAATATATGCACTAATAATACATGGAATAATAATAATATAAAATCCACGCAATAATGATATAAAAGACTCGCAATGATAATACATGCAATAGTAACATATTGTTGACAAGAGCTTTGCTTTGAGGGCTTCGCAGGCCGCGCGCATAGCGGGGGTTTGTCACCGATGCGTTACGGTTTGATTCGACAATGCAATTATATGTAATATATATCAGCTATTCGAAGTAAATACACAGCTGAAAAGGTGTAGCGCCGCATAAAATTCCATCAATAATAATTATGACAAAAAATACAGTATCTAAAGGTTAATAAAAATAAGTCTGGTTACATGTTAAAGCTATATCTACTGTATAGTGCATATCTACTGTTCTCTAGGTCTCATCTACGTTGTGGACAGCGCCGATTCAAGCAGATTTGTTGAAGCTGCAACAGAGCTGAACGCGATTCTGACTGGAAATGAAAGTAGCCAAGTAAGAACGTAGTAATTTTACTGAAACTGCAGGATTTCCACAAATTTGATTTTGCAATGTTACATTGCAACTGCAAGAACAAGTCCTCTATTGCTAGTGACATGTTATTTTATGATGCTCAGCCGAACCAACGAGGTCTGCCGGGTTCCCTGCAGATTGTGTGCACGAGCCAACTCTCCCTGCCCCCCTACTCGAAATACAAGAAGGCGTAAAGAACACATTAGATCTGTTTGAAAAAACGTCATCAATGTTGCCGCCTACTTTCCAAATCTACCAGCTTCCTTGTAATATTATTTGTCTTGCAGCATTTGCCTATAAGTTAGTCCTACATAAAGCCTGCCTTTTGAAATGTTTTCCTATTCTATTCGTTCTTAGGTTGTAGGCCTATAGAGTCAGTGTTTTTTTAAGGTTTGGCTTGAGAAATCATTAAGCAATTTTAAAAGACCGCAAATTGAATTTATTACATAAAACACAGCTTTCTACACTAAAGTAGAAGCAGATTTTGAGAGACTACTGGACGATTTTGAGAGACCATTTCGGTTCCTCAAAGCGCCTTAAAAAATCACTGGTTAGAGTTGTAGCACTAGCCTATATTATGCTCCAAATACACTTTGGGGTCTCCTGAATCAACATCTTTGTCATCGTGAACCTGACCACTCCAAACTAGAGAAACTACTGACAGCACTTTTGTCTAACAGCCTAGATGGCCGTTAGTGATGTGAATCATACAAAAATTGATCAAGTTGGTATCAGTCGCAAAACCAGGGGTTAGAGAAGCTCAGGACCTTCCAAATGTTTGGTTATACGCATCCACAAACGAGTACTTCAATATTTCTGGGCATTCAAAACTGCAAAATTGACATGCTTCGACTTTTAGTTCTCCTATAAAAAATCTGGATTGGGCAATCCGATGTAACGCTTGGATGCAAAAATTTGATTGCCGCGTTGTTCACACGTTGAATATTTGTAGAGTAATTGAATATTGTATGTATTTGTAGATACCACTAGTTGTGCTTGCTAATAAACAAGATCTACCAGGAGCAATTGATTTGAAGAATATGGAGGGAGTTTTGCAATTGCACACACTTCCTCCTGAACGTCTGTGGCATGTTCAGGTAATTACGCGCATTGACAGCACTACAGTTCATGATGGAAAAGATAATGACAAGAACCGGCTACAAACATAATATTTCTGTACTGTACTACTCATACAACCGTTAGCAATACGCCTTTTACTAGACGAAAAAAAATTTCATAAGATGGTTAAATTTGCTTTCAAATATAGATTGACAATGATTTGCGAGCAATGCGAAACGTCCGGTATGTTTCAATGATTTTGGTCCTTCTTTTTGTTACGAAATTAATATTTTCAACTTTGTTTTAATCTACTGTAGGTAGCCCATAGGTCTATTACAGCGTAAGCACTGTGTCGTGACAGCTACAATATCTTTATAATTTTCGAATGCAGGAATGCTGCGCCACGAATGGTTCTGGGATATTTGAAGCTGTAAAGATTTTAGCAAATTTCATCAAAGACCAAAAGAAAAAAGAAGAAACGAATGCGGGAGTAAAAAGATTGTCATCCAAGCGGAACGCCAAATCAAAACTCTCCACGTGACGTTATTCCCTTATTTTAATATTTCGCTATATTTTGCTGCATTTTTGTAAATTCATTTTTATTTAATTGTTTTATCGTTGCAATTTGTAACTGTTGCATCGCCAAATATCGCATGCGCAGCAGAAAACCAGCCACAAAAAAGCAATCACAGGTAGGCTGTCAAGTTGCTGCTACCAGTTATTTTACGCCTCAAATTTCCGGTTTTCTAACGAGGAAGTTTGTTTTCTGGCTGAGCAGATGATGTCATAACTTACGTCATATCCGCGTCATTAGTGTGGTAAACACTTCAGACTAGCTTATCGCTTTATTACAGTTTGTCACATTTTTCTATTGATTTCTCTTTTTTCGCTTGCGATATATTGAGCTATTTTATCTTTTCAAAAAGTATTTTTAGAAGAATAAACACGTGTGTGCGGATGTGGAACAGTCGCGATTCTGAAAGCCTTCTAGAAACTATTTTTAAACGCCGAGTTTTCGGGTTTACGATTCAAAAAAATTTCAACGCTGGAATTACAATTAGTGAAAGGGTCATTAATCAACTTCAACTTTATTTTTTGTAGCAAACAAGTGACACAAATGAAAATAAAAAACAAAGAAAACATAATAAGAAGAAAAACAACACAATAGGAAGACTTGCGACTAAGAGGTTGCGAAAAGACCCTTTGCTCATCGAGTCATACAGCCCCCTTTTAAAGATCATAAGTCTCATTAAAACAATACAGTATTTAAAAAAAAGATTGCTTGCCGAGCTCTATAAGGAAGTGTGCGACAGAAAATTTAGTATTGGTGTAAGAAAGTAAATTTTAGTTTTCTTTTTAAACGAAACCAGCGACATCATTCTGATTTCCGCGGGAATGAAATTCCAAACCATTGCACTCTGATACTTAATATTTTTCGGCATTTTATTTGAACGAAAAAAAGAAATATGAAGTAGATCTCTTTGAGTTGTGGAAGTTTCGGTGGAGCGCTGGGGAAATTTTATGAGCTTCAGCGAAATAATTAAGGAAGTAAGTGGGGAGCATGTGCGGTCTGTGTATGTAATTATGAATGGCTGTGCTGGAACATAAGGATATCAAGAATGGCGCGGGTGGTCGAGATGTTTTCTTGAAAACTATAGCCTACTGCGTTGGTGATATCACGTTATGTTTGGTAAAACATTTAATCAGTCTTTTATGAAGTAATTTTTCAAATATTTTCGCGAAACAGGGTAAGATTGATGTAGGTCTATAGTTGTTTGGATCGTCTGTATTTCCTTGCATATGAAGAGGAATAACTTTAGCTATTTTACAGTGATCAGGGAAGATACCGCTTGTAAAAGCAAAATGAATAAGAGGTTGGAGATAAGGAGCTATAACTTTGGAGGCGATTTTTGAGCAATAGGCCGGAAGATTGTCATGGCCTACAGCTTTGTTCACTTTAAGGGCGCGTAACATGTCAATAATTTCCTAAACGTTTGGAGGTTCAAGGAAAAGGAGGAAGAAATTCGATGTTTCAGAAAAGTTTTAAATTTCAGTGGGTTTCGGGTGGTTATCTTGTTCGCTAGTTTTTCTCCTATGGTACAGAAGAAATCATTAACTATTAAATAAAGTCTCTTCAGTGGTGCTTAAAACTTCAAATCCATGAAGTAAATCCATCAACATACAATGCATTCTACCTAGCACCTTTAAAGGTTACTTCTATATAAAACTCAAGTTTTTGGCCTCAAACAACGATACCCAATGAAAGAACCTATAACCACTAACCCACAACTAAGTTCCCGGTAGCCTAACTAGCCCACATCACTAGTAGCCCCTATGGCAACCCACTCATTTGCAGCTGCAGACGCGTTTCGACCTTATTATGGTCTCATCAGTGCAGCATAGCAACCTCCCACCTTCCTGAAAAAAAAAAAAAATTCTAACCTTCAAAAGAACTACACGCTCCAAATCTAAGCCTCTACTCGCTCTGCTCAAGGTAGAAAATTTGAAATAAAACCTTCAAGAAAATAATACAGGCTGGATAATGATGTCACAGATTCCCTGTAAACAATCAAGGATTAAAGCATAAAGGTGCTAGGTAGAATGCATTGTATGTTGATGGATTTACTTCATGGATTTGAAGTTTTAAGCACCACTGAAGAGACTTTATTTAATAGTCGAAACGTATCCCGTCTGGTGCAAAATAAAGAAATCATTAAATTTTTCAGTTAAGTTAGGGACGAGATTGACCTCTTGGTAAGTATTTTGAGACAATTTTTCGTTTGAGGGAAGTAAAGAACGAGTCAAGTTCCAGACTTTTTAGGATCATTCTTATTTTTACTTAGTTCTTTTTTGTAAAAAAGACTTTTAGACATAGCCCTCATTTTTGTAAGCTTATTGGAATAAGTCTTAAATAGAGATTATTCAACTGCGTTTCCGTTGATGAAATGAGATTTAAACATTGCACTTTTTTTTAATGGAAACCAGTATACCTTTGGTAATCCATGGCTTGCGCTTTAATCTTTTTTGACGTCGAAAGTACTTTTTTAGGGGAGCGTGTTTATCAATAATATTTGTAATAATTTTAACGATATCTTTAATAATATTTAATAACCGTTCTCGTTTAGGCTACTTGACATACAGCTTCTTTAAAGACGAATTCCAATTTCTGTTGCCAAGGGTGGGAGCAGGAGCGTATTTAAAGGGGGGCATAGTGCCATGCACCCCCCTTTGACTCAGCCTTTTAGTAAAAGAACAAAACTAATGGTGCCAAGTGACTGAAATACACCAGACTCCATTGATGGTTTCTGTAGCTTATGGCCAGGGGGTAGGATGAAAGGTATGCATCCTCCCACCAGCCATTTTTAAAAATGCTTTTGCTGTTAACAATTTTTTCATAATTTCGAACCTTTTCATAGCAATAGGCTAAGCCTAACCCCTTAAGCACGCATAATGAAAAAAGGGGCGAACAAAATGTTGATTTGGCGAAGCACTCAGAATTAGGATTCAAAATTTACTTCAAAATTATTCAAAAAGCATTAAGATAGCCATTACAGCATGTAAATTTTCAAAATTTTTCCGGGGGAGCATGCCCCCGGACCCCCCAAGAGCTTTTCTTGTGTCTCAATCAGCTTCAAATTTGCTCTGCCAAAAAAAAAACACGCTTGAAAAAAAAGTGGAAGTTATGCCCCCCCCTTTTAAAATTTCTTGCTACGCCACTGGGTGGAAGAGCATCGCCTAATAACTGCCTGACAAACGCGCCCGGTGTCACTTGTCGTAGTGACGCTATGTAACACGATGGATTAATCCCTGACTTGACTTATTTATAGCGTTGAGTTTGTTGCTAGATGTTTTTTTTTCTCATAGGCTTACCATCAATTTCTTTCATTTTAGATGCAGCATCGGTAGCCTATGTATTACAATAAGGAAGTCAAAGGAATGCTTTCTGGTAAAACTGGTAAAACGATATTCAAACGTTAGCAATTTAGTAGCGATGTGCCTCAAGGGAAATTACTCGGACTCGCCGAGTAACGAGTATTCACGACATTACTCGGCCGAGTCCGAGTATCTACGACGTTATTAACTCAAAATCAGGTGAAGAGCAAAAAAAAAGTCATCACGTCCGTAGAAGTCCTAATTTCGACACAAATTCGGATACAGAGCAAAAAAAGATCAAAATGATGATGCTTTAATATTCGGCCGAGTATAATTAATACTCGAACTCGGCCGAGTAAAGCCTTAATGCTCGGCCGAGTAAAGCCTTAATGCTCGGCCGAGTACTAGGACTCGACTCGGCACATCTCTAAAATTTAGTTCTTTTTTGAGCTACGTAAATCATCTTTGCTTGAAATCGTTTAGCCTTTTTTCTACGGAAGGTCTGAAAGACCTAGGGCAGTTGCATGTATAGGAGCGGCACTGCCCTGCTAATAAAATTTCTTCAGTGCTTTGTTGCGGCCGCGACCTCTCAATACGCGTCCGGCTCTGTGTAGGAGAGGACAGCCTCAGCGGCGAGCGAACACTTAATCCTTGCGGCTGTGACGTGTCCGCCACCCAGAGAGCACGAGGGTGAGCTTCTTTATTTACTAAACGTTCGTGGAGATTTCGACGGGCTATTTTCTCCTTCTGATTTTCACTTGCTCCCAAAATGTTTCTCAATCACCAAAACTTCAATTTATTAGCAGAAATTAATTTTAAAGACTCTTATGTTCAAATGGGATTCACAACTTATGTTCAAATAGGATTGTATTCAAATAGATTTTACAAAAATGCTTCAATCGCACACAATAATCAATACTGGGCCTGATCACCTAACTCCTGCTCCATACGTCGCTTTTGCATAATTCCCCTAAAAAACTATCTACTTAAAAAAAAACAAAAACCCAGCCCAGACAACTCATCTAAACTACTGCTGCGCGTTGTGGGAAAAGATGCTTCAGCAGCGACGTTAAAGGCTACTGGTAACCAGCCCTTGACTAACATAAAAACACTGCACCCAAATTAATTAACCCAAACGAGTCGACTACAGAGCTAGCCTCGCCTATTCTTTCCCTTTAGTAAGAAATCCAAAGTCCCAACTGTAATTTTGCTCTACAGTAGCTCAGTCCTTTGTAACCGACGTCTGCTGCTTCTTTCTTCGATGAACTAATGGCGTGATAATTTCATGAAAGGCCATCGACCAATTCATAACCAGTGGTATTGTGACGTCTTGTGGACGGGAGAAATCGTCATGCTCCGAAAGTGAAAGAAATCACGTGATCTGGGAAGGTGACAGGCGGGGCTAGCTACTTGAGTGCCACACTACACCCCCCGCGAGAAACGGTTTTCGCCGAAAAAAAAATTTTGAAGCCAACAACGGGGTCCGAAATGAGTGGCGGAGGTGCGGAACTCCTGCGAGAAATCTGTGCACGATTCGGAGGTGTTCTGCACGGCACGTATGATGATTTTTTTTGAGAGATGACGACGATCAACATCCAGCAGTGGCGGTGATGTAAAAACAATGCACTCAGCAACCAAAATGAACAGATCAAACAACGCTAAAAGAATGGACTCAGGTATCACCCGAAACAAAAGCGCAAGTGGAGTGAGTGAGAAATCGCAAGAGTAAGCTCGGCAGATAGGCGATAATAAACTTTAAAATTTTTGAATGATAAAAACATCGAAATCCTGATAATAAACTTTAAAATTTTGCTGAAATTAGCCTACACAAAGCCTGACTCGAATAGCTAGCAAAGCCCGCGGGACGAACCGACAAAAGCCCACGATTTTTGGACATGGAAACAGCCTAATTCGGCCATCCCAAAAGCAACAGTAGACTAAAAGCTCCCAATATATTCCAGATCTCACTTGATAATGTATAAAATCGGCGTAATGAAGTAGCTTAAATTGAAGCTTGGCTAACATCTCTATACGTCTAAACGAAATTAAACTAACCTGCGAATGCAGAAACTAGGACTTACCGGTATTTAATGCATTGCTTACATTGGATATCAGTCAGATGCTATGCTAGTCCAGTACTTCATTACATTGGCAAGGCCACTGCCACTAGGTGGCGGTAAAAATAAGACCTTTTCTACACAAGGTTTCCAGACTAGTTATATACAGACTATGCTAACATTGAAACAACATCATTATGAACTTTAACCAAGGCAGTTTCACAGCTATGATGACACCTATAGGATGACTGGAAGTCACCGAATAGTTGATTGGCATGTAAACATTCAATAATTTGATAATTGACATATTTTTCAATTAAATTCGAGAGAAACGATAAGTTACTAACTGGTCTAAAATTAGTAACATCATCTTTGTCAAATGATTCACTTTTTAATATGGGGGTAACACATGCTACTTCAAGTTCATCCGGAAAATTCCCGTTTAACAAAGACAGATTAACAATATGAAGAATTGCGAGTAGTAATTCATCAATACATTCCTTTAGTAATTTAGTTGGTAGGGGATCCAAATGGCAAGATTTTCTAGGCATGCTTTCAATGATAGTTTGTAGAACCAAGCTTTTAAGTGGCTGAAATTCTCGCAAAGCCTGTTTACTCAATAAGGAACAGTTATACCCAGATTTGTTGCAAGTATTACCAAAGTTAGGTGAGTGGTGAGCTAGCATATTGCCATAAATAGCCTTAATTTTGTTATCAAAAAAATATGCGAACTCAGATGCTCGAGCATCGCTCGAGAAAGTGTCACCTTCTGATCTGCAAGAAAATTGTTTGTCTAGCACAGGGGTGGGCAATTATTTTACACAAAGGGCCAGATTTGGAAAAATTGTTGAAGCTGCGTGCCGCACGCTGATTGGAAAACAAGGTGAAGACCTTTTTTTTTGGAGATCACGGTTCACGTACGAATGTGATCTCCAAAGTAAGAGGTTTTCTCCTCGTTTTTCATTCCAATTTTGCACCGTTGAGGCTTATTTTTTTAAAATCACTGCCATCCCTGATCTCTAAAGGAAAAAAAGGTCTTCCGCTAAATTCCGGGTGAGAATTTAAGTTTGTGTAAGTGCCGGTGGGCCAGAATAAAAGGACCGGCGGGCCGGATTTGGCCCGCGGGCCGTAGTTCGCCCATGTCTGGTCTAGCAACTGATTAACAATTCTGTAGGTGTTTCTAGAGTCCCCTTAATAGTTCTGCAATCGTTCAATGTGATACATTTCTCGTACTTGTAAGTTGTTTTGGCCTGTATACATGCAAGATTATATTTCAACTTGTTATCAGCTGAACGTATTTTACGAAATGCCCTCTCAGCCCTTCGTCTGTATTTACGTGCTTCCTGGCACGCCTTATTCCACCAAGGATTATCATTGGAATTATAGAAAATTTCTTCAGGAGGTGCATGCCTATCAATCAAGTCATTAAGTGATATGCTGTATTGTTTTATTGCTTCATCACAGCATAAGCATTGCAAGATATTTTCGATACATCTGGAACTCTATATATCTTTTTTAAAGAATGCAGTGTCAATGTTTTTATAGTTCCTCATTGTTTTCCTCACCACCTTATTCACTGAGGTATTGATCAGGATTAAATCCATGATGCATTAGGACTGCAAGAAACTTAAATACATCAGAGTTCGAATTATTTTGCACATGAAAATTGAAATCACCACATAAGATAAATTTTTCATAATTAACAGGTATAGCAGCCAGATAATCAAATTCCGACCAAAACAAGGATAAAATACCGCCACTGATATGGTCATGGCAATTTTTGGGCTTCATTGTACCAGGTCGGTAAACTACACTAAACCATAATCGTTCAGTATCTGCAATCATACTAGCCTCAGTGACCTAAAATGATGCAAACTTTTCTGTTTTCTCTTGCTTGATAGGTAGGCCAGACTTGAACCCAAAGGCAACACCTCCACCTCGACAAGCTCTGGGCTTACTGTATATATCGTAAACCAGTTGATGAATTTCCCTAAATTTGGCTTTGTCTCTTACTTTCAACCACGATTCCGTTAAGCATAGAATATCAATTTTCCAATCCGTAATTAACTCAGCAATTGAGCAAATTTTATTGCAGATTGATCTAGCATTAAATAAACCAATCGTGAGGGAGATTTGGCCACAGTTAAGTCCTACTCTTTGTTGTTCAGACTGATGAACCACATTACATTTTTTGAAGTGTAGTCAATCTTTTGTTGAAGCTTTGCAAGCTCTTGTTTGATAAAGAACATTTATGTGAATAAGATTGATGCTTGTTTTAGGTCAAAAAAGTCTTGTGGTGAGAGCAGTTGCTGCAAACATGCGTATCACTGTTTTGTTAGTTAGGACAAGAAGCAGAACGATGAGCTTGAGAGCAATAAAGGCAGGTTGGCTCAAGATCCTTTTTAGTGCAGTCTTTGGCCAGGAATCCAATTGTTTGACAATAATAACCAGTGGTGGTTTTCTGCATGGGCGTACTGGGAGGTCGCTCGCCCCCCCCCCACCTTATTTTACGCACTGTTGGGGGCCCCCACCTAAGTTTACGCGCAACATGACCACCTCAAATTTTTTATGCACTTGGTGAGATCTAGCAATTTTGTCTGGTTCTTTGATCTTTGCTTCACTTATTGCTGGGGTTCTTAAACTTTTAACACGTATATACCCCTAAATCACTTTTGTTTTGTTCGCATGGACTCCTTTTGAAAAGTTTCTTGCAGTTTTTACAGTACGGAACATTTCCATTCGGTCTTCATGGACCCCTCATAACTTGTCCACGGTATCTTTAAGGGTCCGAGGACCCCAGTCTAAAAATCCCTGACTTATTGCTTTTATCCTGCTCTAAAATGGTTGCTGTTTGGTACGGTACTGTAGCTTTAATTTTTGTTCCAAACCATTGGCAGTCAAAAACAAAGTAATTGGTTTAGGACTAGATGTTAGCCAGTAGGTTACAGTGGTAGAATTAATTTTGAGCTTGTTAGTTCATTTTATTAGATAGCCCACCGTGTAACAACGTACCGATAGTACCAGTACAAACTTGTTGAATTTGACCTAGGTGTCGACTGACAAGAATTCTTTGGTTGAAGTATCAAAGCTTGGAATTTGTGGTTAGTTGAAATTTAGTATTGGATTGCCTGCTGGCACGTAACCAGGTATGAAGCTCCATTTGGGATGAAAAACTTGGCCTACCATAGGCTATGTTTCGGTTTAGAGCTGTAGATTATGGTACAACTGATACCGGTAGCAATTTATACAGTCATTTCATCTATTGTATACCGGTAATCTACTAAATTTTTTAAAATTTGTAACTATCACAGATCACCTCTTATATTTTGGTCATGAAAATATATGGGATAGAGCTTGAGGAGACTAGATGATTAAAAAAAAAAACCGAAAAAATCTTGATGGGCTTCTGAGTTATTTTAATTTAAAATTTCAGCTATTCTACTTGAGAGAGTTTACGTTTGTGAGCACTGGTCAAGCTTATTGTTGAATTAGTTGAATATCTTTATTTCTGGTGATAAAATGATAGAACAAACAAATGTCAAAACAAGTGTGATAAAATGATAGAACAAAAACAAAATCTTTGGGGTCCAAAAATCCATTTTTTCACATTAGAATTGTCCAAAACATCTCTTTTGTGGAGTAAATTAATGTTGTTTAATCAAAGTCAAAAGGTAAGTTTACGACACAATTAAAAAAATAGCGAACGTTTCTCGGAAATAATTTTTGCATTTTTGTGTAGGATCGGTCACTTGTTTTCACATATCCAAAAACATAAAAATTATCAACTTGTTTTTTGTGCTTTTGAAGTGAATTTGGTTTTTAAATTCCAATTTTTTTATGATTCTCAGAATGGCAATTTTGCCATTTCGTCCATAAGAAATACTTCTGCCTAAACATCATCGTTAGATTTTATTCTTTGTGACATCACAGAAACGTTTCAATTTGTTCATACAAATATCATAACTATTATTATTATATAATTAACCAATCCATAACATGCAACATAGAGGAAAATTGGAATCATCTAGCTCCACGCATTGTTACTTGACTCAAAGAAAACTGAATCCTCAAGGATTTCGTGGACAGAACCAGCTCTTATAAATAGCCAAATTTTCAGTAATAGGAAAAACCCTAAGACTCTAAGCAGGGAGACAAAAAATCAGCAGGTAAAATTCAACAACTTCGCCCAACCAACTAGGTCTAACCACAGGCCCCACATGCCCATCCACTAATTTGAAGCTGCAGACGCGTTTCGACCTTTTTAGGTCTCATCAGTGCAGCATAGCAACCTCCCCCCCAACACGCATTTAACACCTAAACCAAACTCACCACACTTCAACTGAGTTTGCAACCTCTGTCTGTGTGCTGAACTTACTCTCCAGCAAAACAAGATTTTGCTCTTGTTTTGCTGATACTCTATTTTCTTAATACTCTTGTTTTCGTTATTTTTTAAATTTTGCCATTTTACTCTTGTTTCTTTTCAGAACTATTATTATTATTGTTTATTTCAGACTCGAAGTCCATACAAAGATAAAAGAAAAAAAAACATAACACAGTACACAGTTTAAACGTATACAAAAATTAATAAACAGTCCGAAGCCGCCCTACTAACGCGTTAGGCCTATACCGGCAAAAGTCAGAGTAATGCAATTTAGAATAGTGCGCAAAACAATGGGAATATAAAAAACAATCAGATTCAAGTGTTTGGACCAGGTAAGAATTGGATGATTGAAAGCATCTAAGTATGAAGTTTCCTGTATAATTCTTTCTGCGTATTGATTGGAACGTAGATATTGCGCTGTTTACCGTAGTTTCTCGAATATGAATTTTTTTAGGCAAATTATGAAGTACACGGTAGGCTCTGCATTGTTGTGAGCTACACGAAGACGTTCAATACTTGAATGGGAATAACGACTCCATGAATTAATACCATATATACAAGAACAAAAATGTCGAAACAAGATATTTTTTACATTTGCAGAGCATTTGAAAAATCGACTCCGAAGCATGTTTGCAGCGCAATAAATTGAACTCACGCGAGCCGTTATGTCCATGTAATCAGATAGGTCATCAGTTGGGCGATTTTGGTTACAAAAGTTACTTTTTTTGCTAGCTCTAATTAACGTAAAAAGCGTTTAACCAAAATTTCACAGCTATAGGGTCAGTATGTAAAAAGTTATAAGGCTACAAAAAGTTACTTTTTGTCTTTTAGGTTATATTTTGGTTTTCGTGCTTTTTTGCACAATTTTTCTAGTTTTTTGTCTTGGATTGATGCATGAAAAGATAAATTTACAATCTACAAACACTAAGGTGTTTCTTTGGTGCCAGCCAACAACTGCTTCTGTGGAAAGAAGTTTTTGTATGCTTTAGTCCTGTTGCTGTTGAAGACCATATTATGGGCAACAGCGTAATGCGTACACACTTCCATAAGTTCCTGTAAACCTTTATTTCAATAATACTCTGTCCGAAAAAATATAAATAGATGAATGAATGAATTTACTAGTAGGAGCAAAACAACAAAGATCATCAGCATACATTAAATTGTTTAAGCGCTTTTTACCAATGTAGCAACCAATATCTAATTGATTTAGTTTAAGAGAAAGTTGATCCATGTAAATATTAAAGAGATATGGGCTGAGAATGGCACCCTGTCTTACGCCATTAGAAACAGTAAAACACTGAGACAAAACATTGTTCCATTTAATTTTAATCCTGTGATTTTTATACCAATGAACAATAAGACGAACCAATATTAGCGGCACCCGTCTGGAGATAAGCTTCTTACACAGAAAAAAATGGCGAATACGATCAAAAGCCTTAGAGGAGTCCATGAACATTGCATACTCAGGAGTTTTATGAGAATTATAACGGTTAATTGCTTGCTTCAGTAAAAAAACGCAGAAATCTGTGCTATGCCCAGATTTGAAGCCAAATTGGTTATCACATGTATAAAGATACAAGTTCAAATAGTGTAACAAAATTAATTCAAAGAGTTTGGAAAAGTGGATGCCAAGGCAATCAGCCGATAATTATTTTTATCTCGTATGCACTTACGATTGTTCTTTACTACAGGAATTATAACAGATTTTATGCAGCTTTGTGGTATATGTCTTGTCCATGCACAAAACACATATTAATAGCAAACTCAGATGTATATATATCAAGAGATGAGAGAAGCTTAAATGTTCTGCACATATGTCATCTCGACCTGGTGCACATTTATTTTTCAATTTCTGTGCCTGAGCCATTACAAGCTCCTCATGACATTGAGGCAAGGAATCACTCACATTAAAGTCATTAAGGTTCAGCATTTGATGAACAAATCGTTTAGCTGCTATTTCAGCTTCATTAATGGGCAAATTCAGGAAGGTTTTGTAGTGTTCTTCCCACATGTTAGCGATAGTTTCATCTCCAGTATATCCATCAATACAAGTGGAGGGGGTGATTTTTCTCTTACTGCAATTTACTGATTTAACTCTGCTCCAAATATCATTAAGAAGTCACATTAAGTTTTCTAGCATTAAGTGCTTTTGGTTTGCAACTTGCAAACTACTGTACCCTAGTACCATAGTGTATCCATTATGAAAATAAGGCGAAATGAAAACAACAACAACAACAACAACAAGTTTATTTGTCAAGCACCAACACATTTTATGCATAAACAAATTAATGAAGTCATTGACTTGACAAGGTGTTAGTGAAAAGACCATAAGGTCATCAAAGTCAACCACCACCTTCGCAACATCTTTGAAATTTGGTTTAACTCAAAACAATTGTTTGACTAGATACACACAAAAGAAACTAAAAAAACAAAAAAACTAAAATAAATAAATAAATAACACACATACTCAGTATATATGGGAATCACCTGTTGAGGAAGCTGCAATAAATTGGAAATTTAAAATTTTTTGCCTTTCACAGAATCGGAATTTGAATTTAGTACTGCATGATTATGTGTTCTTTGTACAGTTTTGCAAATGTTCGTAAGGAGTAATTTTTCAGATTACTCGGGACACTTGTCCAGTATTTTGGTCCAAGTATTTCAATATTTGTTCTGCCAAATTTAGATTTAGTTCTCTTTGAAAAGTAATTTTCATTTACTCGTTTTCTTGTGTTGTAGGAATGCATTGATTTTAATGGAATGTATGCAGATGGATTTACCCCTGCATATTGTTTTGAATTTACTTGATACATATGTTTGCAAACTTCGAGTTTATGGATGTCATCTATTTTTAATAAATTCAAGGATTTGAACAAAGGTGTTGAATGTGCATTGTACCTACTATTAGTGATTAATCGAACAGCTCGTTTTTGTAATTTTATTAAGGGATTTAATGTAGTTTTGGAAGCAGCGCCCCATGTTAATATGCAATATTGTATATGGCTTTGGATCATTGCATAATATACATTAAGCAGGGTTTTCTGATTGACATAGTTTTTTAACCTCGCCAAGGCCCAGCAACCGCGTGCTATTTTAGAACATACACTGCTTACTTGTTTTTTCCACGTCAACTTATCATCTATGTAGATACCTAGATATTTTGAACAACTGTTTTGTTTAATGATGTGATTATTTATCTTTATTTCAAATGAACTTTTAGTTTTTGTTCTTGTGATTAGTAGATATTCAGTTTTAGAAAAGTTTATTGATAATTTGTTGCATCTCATCCAATCACAAATATTTTCTAATTCATTATTCACATTATTTTGTAGCTCTTTATCTTTATAATGAGACATAGTTAAGTTTGTGTCATCTGCAAATAATTTTACGTTGAATTTTGTTACAGATGGTAGATCATTGACATATAATGTGAACAAAAGAGGACCTAATGTAGATCCTTGTGGGATTCCACATGTCATGTCATTCATCCTTGATGATATACCATTAACAAGCGTAAACATTTTTCGATTGCTCAAATAACTATTAAACAATACTAGTTTGAACCTGGTTTGAACCAGTTTAACCTGAAATACTGAACCAGTTTAACCTGAAATACAGTTTAACCTGAAATAATTTGAAAATACTGGTTTGAACCAGTTTATGTCGCATTTTTCCTTGGTTTTCATTTCGCCGCGAAAGCAACGGAACTATAAATGCTGCGGTTGAATCAATGACGTCATCGTTTCGGTGTTTACTGAGCGCGTTGAAGGCAATAGAATGGTCTGCGCTAGTACCCTGCAAGTGGCGTTACCGCCGCCGAATTCTGGCGTGGCTGCCACGACTGTCACTCTAATTTACTGCAAAAATTGCGCTAGCAAATATAAAACGTTAGGCTGAATTATTGCAATCAATTGAATTCTCTTACCTGTGTTCTTGGTCAGTTTTTATTGCCAAATAGGCATAACTTCAGCGTTTTTCTTACCAGAAAGGTTTTTGGAAAAAACTATACCGAAAATGCGTTAATTTGTGACTATAATTTATAACTAGGGCAACTTTTTCATGACCTATAAAATCGAAAAATATGACTTTATTTTTTGAAATATATGACTTTATTTTTAGAACAGCAAATTTGTACTGTTTTCCGTAATTAACATCTCTAATGGTAAATCTACACTCGTATGTTGAACCAAAACGTACTCAAAAGAACAAAGAATTCACTTGAAAATCAGTAAAAAAAATTCAAATGTGCATCTTACTACAAGTAAGGTATTTAACTGTTGAATACGATTTTATAAAATGCGACGTGTGCATCGGTAAAATTTTGGTTTTCGTGAATCATGGATTTTAACATCGAAATTCACCGTTCTACAGAATGATGCTGATGTAGGATGGTATGTTAACAACTTGGCATACAATGCTGGAAAAATATTTGGTCTACTCATCTCCAGAATGGTTTTTGTATGAATTTTTTCTAAACTAATAATAAAAAAGTCGCTTCAAATGCTTCGTGAAAGTCGGCGCGAAAACTTGAAATTCTCATTTCCTCTCTTAAAATAAAATTATCAAGTTTAAAGTCTACAGGAACTGTATCTATGGTGGTGCCGGTAATTAATAATTTGTATTTCACAACAAAAATCAATGGTCATATGTTATGACCTTTTCTTTATGAGTTTGGTTTATTTCGTTGTTGTTTGTTTCATTTATGCGTAGGCCACATAGATTTTCGCGGTCATGCAGCCATGCCAAGTCGGTTGCGACTGGCGTGTCTCAACGGTTCCTCGTTTTGCTGCATGCTCCTTTTTCCATGCCAATTTCATTTAACTTAAGATGTAAATATTATCTTGGACGTTTTTGGCAGTACGGAAATAAAATAAAAATTGATTGATTGACCTAAAAAAGAATATATGACTTTTTATAAATAGACCTCGTATCTACGTAGGTTTAGTTTTTTCGCAATTATTGGTTTTATACGTTTTTGCGCTACCAAAAAAATTTAACTTTAATGACTTTTATCCCCCCTATTTATAACCACTTCCACACTCCATATCTGAAGAGACTATGGCAGCAATTTTACAAAGTAAACGCAATTGCTTTTCTAGATTGAATGTAAAACGAAAATTTAGGAAGAAGCTGGAAAGAACATCCTTATGGTGGAACAATATGTTTAACAAATAAATGTACACAATAGCATTTCGTCAACTGGCAATCTTTATAAAGCTAGCCAACTTTCTTTTCGGTTATTTTCAAGTCGCTAGCGTTCACACGCTTATCACACCCCCGAAATGAATTTTCATTTCTGTCCTGAAGTCAGAAATGAAAATTGGAAAAAAGGCGATTTCGTTGCGGCACGCTCATGTGAACTCTTCCATTGTCTGTAGACTTTACCGATATGAATTTTTTTAGTTGAGGGCGAAATGAAGCATCATGTGGATGTAGCCTAAGACTATGAACTGCTTGTCACTTTTTTCACTTAAATCTGCAATGGCTCCTTGCAAAATTTAAAAACAGCAAATTTTGAAAACGGCAACATTGCAGTTAAACTTCTTCAAAAAGCATTATTGCATCAACATTTTTGTGATCAACAGGGGGGTTAGCCGTGTTAGTCATAATTAATGGTAAACTGTTAATGGTAAAATGGTAAACTGTTAATGTTAATGGTAAACTAAGTTAATGGTAAATTGTTAATGGTAAAATTAATGTCCAAAAGCAGTGTATATTGGAGAAACCATGCAAACACTACGGAAACGCATAAATGGACACAGGAATGACTACGTGCACAACCGCAACAAACCAGTGGCTGAACATTTTAATTTGGACAATCATGACCTGGATAACCTCAAAGTTATGGTTTTAAAGTACTCGACATCTAACAGCAAACAGGACCGGTTAATACAAGAACAAAAGTTCATTTTTATGTTTGACTGCGTTAATTTAGGATTAAATAGAGACCTAGCATTCATGGCAAACTATAAAATTGAAATTTTTGTATAGACCTAATCCATTACGTTCTCTCTTTATTTATTCATAGACTCTACACTACTTATACATAGACTCTACACTACTTATTTATTCATAGACAGTAACACTACTTACGTATTGCACTACTTACGACTTACACTACTTACGTATTGTAACTGTCACCTTATCTTGAACTTTGCTATATTTACATTCACGACTATGACATCACAATGATCATTTTTACTACAATCACCCCAGTTTTGTTTTTAATTTTAAATCACTATTTCTAGTTCCTCATAACGGCAGCGAGTGTATTAGCTTTATCCTCTAGCAGTTGATAGTATGAGCTTCTGATTATTTTCTCTTGAGAGGAGTATAGAAACTAAGATTATAGGATAGGCAGACAGGCAGAGCTAATTAGTTATATTTCCGCCCTTCCATTTTTGATTTGCTCTGGTCGCCATCATTTCCTCGTTAGACAGATAGACTCTAACCTCTCACACTTCCACGCGGCTCACTGTTCCCTGCTTCTTCCAACCTACGAGGTTAGTACTTTATTTTTATTTTTAGCCCGCTTCATACACATTAGACTTTTTTTAGCTTAGGATTTTTGCTTGCTATCGTTAGTGCTTATACGTTTTGCAGCCACCTGATGAAGCCAGCGTTACTCTGGCGAAAGCTCGTGTCTATTAATAAATAAATGTTAGTCAAAGAGTGTCATCATTTTTAACAGTTTAACATTTTTGTGGACATACATAACAATGCTTCAGCATTTTTGAGGACATACGTAACAATGCTATTTTGTTGAGTGGGTCCACTGTAAGAATTATGAATACACTGAGCCGGTACCTACTAAAGTCGAAGTTCTGTCTTCACTGCAATGGGTTTGACTTGGAACTGCAAAATAGTAAGAATGTTTGTAATCGATTGCATACCAATGATTGAGCACCTGCTTATAATAGTAGTGAATGACTGCTTATAATGCGCTTGCTACTTATAGTAGTATCAGTGCGCACTTTGGTGTACTGAACTACTGCTGTGAGCTAAAATATTATGCAATTTGCGAGCTATTACAATGTTCAAGATCTACCTGATGAGAATTAATTTGAGTGTAGTAATAGTTGTGTTGTGACTAGTGATTGACTGCTTACAAGTTGCTGGCTACCCAAATATCAGTGAGCAGAATTTGATATACTGATGTAAGTTGAATTGTTTTGCATGCTATGTATTTTTTATTTTTTGTATTTTGTTGCATATTTATCCTCCTATCACGAGAAAGCGATTAATGCGCTATACGAACTCGGTTAGGAACTGCCGGCCACCCGTCTACCACACGAAAATGGGGGAATCCCGTTAAGTACCCTTACCAACAGCACAACTAGTAAACTTGCCGGCTTGTTCTCCACACTGTCCCTTTAATGCTGGGCTTGAAGCAGGGAAGCTGTAAATATCAATTTTGAAGTCGTTGGTCTGACCTGACTCGGAATCAAACCCAAGTCTACAGCTCCGGAGGCAGACGCTCTATACCACTCAGCCATCTGAACTGTTTAATCATTTTGTAGTTTTAACTTTTGAGTATATACTAAATGCCACCAAGCAGCAAGTGTTTGTGGCATATCTTTCTCAGTGTTTCGCAGACAACAGTTATGTAACAGTGCAGCTTTAAGTGTTGCTTATTTATAAATTACTTTCTGTTCAGGTTTACTTTTTATCTGGAAACATAATTATATTGCACACAATGTACAGCCAGCTGCTATGGCACGATGGCATTGTTTTTACTTAGTGGTAGATAAAATTGCAGTGATGGAGTCGAGTACTTAACTTCCGAGTACGAGTACCGCAAAAAACTTCGAGTACGAGTACAAGTACTGATATTGAAAAATGTACTCGAGTACGAGTACCGTAAAAAGTTCGAGTAGGAGTACTTTTACAAATTCAGCAAAAGAACAATTTTTAAGTTGTAACAGCTCAAAGTTTGTCGCGAAAACATAACCGAATACGTTTTTTCAGTGTCAGGGATGTTGAGAAGACGAGTTTTATTGGCTGTAGTTTGCTATCGAAAGTTCATCTTGTTCGTTAGTTTGTTACTTCTAGCGAAAGCCAAATGTACTCGTGTACTCGGCGCTTGTTTTGACCGAGTACATTGACCTTCGAGTACGAGTACTAACCGAGTACCAGGAATTGCGAGTACGAGTACCCCAAAACTGGTACTCGAGTAGTACCCCAAAACTGGTACTCGAGTAGTGCTCGAGTTCGAGTGCAATACTCGAGTACTCCATCACTGTAGAATTGACGTAATGCGTAAATTAGAAAGTTCTATGAAACATTATTGTAAGCGATAGCCGAGATGTATTTTCCCGGTAACGGACTATTTTATTATATATTTTTATACTGCCAGTATGATTGCTTTCTTTTTGCGGAAGTATTAACTCCGCCGAATTTCGCTGTTTTCTCCATTCCTTTTTTGGTGCTGAATGCTGATTCATGCTGTATCATTGTCTGTTGCCTGTCTCATGTAATAATTTGTCATATGATTCGTGAGTAAGTTGTGCAGCAGTTATAGGCCTAAAGCCGCTTATGTCACATTGGCGAGAATGTTTTATACGAGTTCAGAGCTTGTACTAGAGTGTTAAGTTGTTTTGGGGAGATTCAGTTGTAGTTGTTGGGTAGCACTGTTCTACTAGCTTGTAGGTGCGCCGGTAGGATGTCAGTGTACACCGGTATTTCTTGTATGCTGTTTAGCTGATGAATTGTGAGTACAAATTTGTTTCTTTGTACTCTGTGATATAGTAATTATTTTGGATAGCCGTACTGATAACTTTGATTGTTTTTTTGTGTTTTTAAGACCGCAATCCAGTAGATTGCAACACCAGAAACTGAGTAATATCACCAGTGATAGAAGTTATAAATTAGGGCTTGTGTTAATGTGTGTTTTGTATATAATTGGATTCTTGGCTCATATTTTGGAACTGTTACAACTATCTGTTTAATACACTTTCTGGTTACTCTTCACTCTCTGTTGAATAAAGAGGGAGTTAGTAACTTTGGACACTAGACTAGTAAGCACGATCGGAATTATTCAAGTAGGATCAACCTGCTATCGACACTTTGTTGAATCGCTGGAGTGGGGGTAGTCTACAATTATGTTGTGATTCTTCCTTATGAAACCACAAGGCGTTGTCAGCACTTCAGGAATATATCTTCCATATGTTATGTGATTCTTCCTTATGAAACCACAAGGCGTTGTCAGCACTTCAGGAATATATCTTCCATATGTTAAAACTGTTCTTTGGTAGGTAGTTTACTGGTACATATTTACTTCATTCTGAGATTTATCACCAGTTGTAAAATTTGTTAGAAAGTGTGTTGATCCTATAATATAGACTTCGTGTACCCTAGTTGCAAAGACATATAGCGTTGTTGCGCAGGGGGGTTTATTTTCTCTGTCCCCCCCCCTAGTCTATGACCTCCACTGATGATAACATTGCTTGATAGAGATTCTGTCTTTGACAGGACAGCATTGTCGCGAAATAGAAAATTGTATTACTTCGCTGACAGGACGATTGATAAAAATTGTATGACTAACCGTCGGAATTAATTCGTTCTTAGATCTGACCTCACAAAAAAACCAAGACCTTCTTCACCAAACGAATATAATAATCGACCCAACTTAACTCATTTAGTTACGGTACTCACCGTATTACTTTTTACTAAACACCAGCTCTACTGCTCACTTCAGTAACTCGTTACAAGGGCTATACCCTTCAGCATAAGACAATATTGCTTACTCTACACACACTAAATCTACACTCAAATAACTACGCTCAATAATTCACGCCTATGTACACTCTAATTTTAAGTTTGAGAACTTCTGTACCATTCGTAAAAAGAAACAAGAAGATAAATCATATGACATGCAAAAATTCACACCAAACTATAGTAAATACAATTGTGACGTCATAAGCACAAATTTTGACCCAGTGAAATTACGTAATGGAGAGATCTGTCCAGAATATTCACGAAAAAATACGTCAGTAGAAAATTATGTCTTCATAACGCAACCTTACGAAACAATCCCACGAATAAAACATCGGAAAACAACGCATCGGTCTAGGACCTTCTACAGTAGACAAAGCATTTAAAACAAAACATATCAAACAGTTATATCGTTACAAGCATGAATTGCCAATGTAAGCATAACCCCGATGTAGCACCCCATTCCTTACAGTTGGGGATACTCTGAGGCCTATGTTTATATATTTGACAGACTTGCTGATGTAGATTACCTCCATAGTATGTCCCAACTGAGACATTTCTTTAAGTTCATACTCTTTTCCAAGATTAAACTTATTACGGTTCTTAGTCATATCATCTCCATCAGTGATTGACAGACTACTTCCATATACCATCTCGAGAACCACAAGAGGAATTTGGCTCACAGTTAGTTTGGGCAAATTTTTTTTTTGTGTGGGCTCAATGTCAGGGCCATGGCTCCCAAGTCCAATTCTTTAATTTTAAATTCTGCCTTAATTTTGTTTGGTAAATCTCGCAAACCTATACAAATGATTTGGTAAATCTCGCAAACCTATACAAATGAGATTGGAAGATGTATTTAGTCTCAATAAACATACTTCAACATCATTTGAAGCAGTTGATAAAGACTTTTTGATTTTACACCACTGATCACTAGAAAAGGTACTCATTGGTCCATCTGCAGCAGGTTTCAAGAGAATCATGTTATCAGGCAAAGCGATTTGTTTGTTCGAGGCAACAAGCTTAATAGCAGGAGTACTAGCATTAAGTGTATGGTATGGTATGGTTTATTTTATTTCAAGATCACGAGAACAGAAGTTTACTGCGCAGATATTAACAAGCTCGTCAAGAAAAAGGCCGAAACGATAAAAAACGATGTACGTTGGGAGGCATGCAGAAAATCAGACAACTTTAAATTTAAAAATAGTGTTAGACTGCAAGGTCGTTTCACCTCAGAATAACATAGATACAAAAAATAAAAAACTAATAAAAAAGCCAATAGAGAATTGGTAACGGCGATACAAAACACGATAAAACCGTTAACACTATTCGCATTTATTACAGCAATTTGATCTCAAAGCGTGCAATTCCTCCAGAGTCCAAAACTTTGGTGTAAACTATTTGCTGTGTGGGTAAAAGTCCGTTATTTGTAAGACTGATTTATTTATAGTTTGGTTAAAATAAACTTGTGAGTGTTTTTTATAAAACTTTTTACACTACGCGTTTTTTTAAAGATGTAGGTAATTTGTTCCATACAACAGGTCTTTTGTATTCAAGGGACTGTTTGGTTTTTGATAACCTGCAGAATTTCGGGACCAAGTTGCTATTACTTCTTGTTATCATATGAGAATTGTTTTGAAATTTCAACTTTGTGTTTTAAAACATGCTTAAGAAAGGACAAGGAAGTGATTTTGTAGAGAGTTTAAAGATGAATACGACTATTTCCTTAAGCTGTAGCTGTTTTATGGACAAACAATTT
Organism: Trididemnum miniatum; assembly: GCA_964006365.1. NCBI lineage: Eukaryota > Metazoa > Chordata > Ascidiacea > Aplousobranchia > Didemnidae > Trididemnum > Trididemnum miniatum. The sequence continues at coordinate 18,802,052 of OZ023251.1, forward strand.
GTTCTGAGTTAAACCAAATTTCTAAGATGGTGCGAAGGTGGTGGTTGACTTAGATGACCTTATGGTCTTTTCACTAACACCTCGTCAAGTCAATGACTTCATTAGTTTGTTTTACGCATAAAATGTGATGGTGCTTGACAAATAAACTTGTTGAAAAAATAAAAAGATAAAAATAAATTGTGAGATTTCATTATTTCTGATACATCATCTTTTTTGTTTATGCCATACATCATACGAACAAATTTATTCATTGACCTGTGTAGTTTATCAACCATAACTTTGTTTCCATGGCACCATATTCCAATGCAACAATCGATGTGGCTCCTGATCAAGCTGTGATATAGAATTAGCGAAGATTCTTCGTGCAGATACTGTTTAATTTTTTTAACAATGGCAAAGTTGACTCGAAGTTTCTTTAAAATATGTGCCATTTGTAATCTCCAAGACAGATTTTCTTGTGTATAATAACCTAGAAATTTAACAGAGGAAACCTTTTTAATGGGTGTGTTGCTAATCATAGGCCTCAATTTATTTTCAATAGGTTTAGAACCTACAGGTTGAAATATAATAAAGTTTGTTTTGTTAACATTAATGGACAGTTTGTTTGCCATACACCATGCATGTACGTTATCCAACTCTTTATTTATTGAACGAAACAAGTCTGGAATTTTCTTGTTTCTAGAAATGGTGGTGGAGTCATCAGCAAACATTATAGCTTCAGAGTGTTTCAAGCAGTTTTTGAAGTCATTAACATAGAGCAGGAATAATAGTGGGCCTATATCGACCCCTGAGGAACCCTATGGAGTATCTCCTGTTTTCCTAAGGATAAAGTGTCAGAGCAACAAACTACTTGAGAGCGATTTTTTAAATAGCTAGCAAATCAGCAAATGCTTTACTACAGTGAGCAATCAAGTTGTGTGGTTTAGAATCATTAACTTTTTCTGAGTCACTATCTTTTACATCTCCACGGTTTTGAATATGACCAAATTTCAAGTCTGGTTGATCAAAACTTGCACCAATGACAGAGAAAAGCTTAGTCGTTTGAATTTCCAAGTTTTCAATTTTATGATTTTGGGCATTGGCAACATCAATCAACTCATTAGTTTGCTGCAAACACAACGTTCTAGGAGCTTCACCATGACAGCTTGAACATAGCCATTGAAACAAGCCAAGTTTCGCGCCATCAGTTTCTTTTGCGAGAAAAGTAGGCCTATACACTTCTGATGGTAGTTTCAAACATTTTGCATGATACTGCAAATCACACAAGTCACATGCGATGCTATTATCTTTTTCACTTCTTTCTTGCACGATGGACAAGCCATAGACTTGTAATGAGATGTGCTTTCACTGACAAAATACTTTCCAAAGGATAAATTACAAACAATCACACTTATTCAAGCAATCACTGGCGCCGACTAGCGGGGAGATGGGGAGGTTTAACCTCCCCATAGCCTGCAGCGTGGTGAGAAACCTCCCCGTAAAAATCTCTCCTATTTATATGCTAAAGAATGATATCTTGTTCATGAAATATTAAAATCTAAAATCCGCTGTTTGTGTTGAATAAAATTAACCTGGTATTTCAGATATTCAGCGAGCCCATCGACTAGATAAAAAAAGAGCCAATACTAACCCTGACAAAGCTCCCAATCCTCGCCCTATCATAGTCAGGTTTTAATCTTTTAAAAACCAAAATCAGTTTCTGTATGCTAAACCCAGATTAAAGAAGAATGAAAACTACAAAAATGTGTTCATATCGGAAGATTTGACGCCGTTAAGGGCAAAGTTGCTGCATTATATCAAGCATCACTGCCAAAGCAAATTTGTCCAATGCCATACATTTAACGGTAAAATTCGATTCAAGAAATCTGCGGTCAAGGAAGGACTTCCACTTAATGACAACGGCAAAGACCCAGGAACTGGTAAATGGATGACAGTTACTCCTGATGAATTGTTTAAAGTAGGAATAGATATTGACATCGACAAATTTAATTATGAACCAATGCGCTACCTAATTGACTCTAGCATCTCATAGAATGGTGATTAATCTTGAACTCTTTTGTATAACTATATAAGATTGTTTTTATCTAGTCACAATTATGAGTGACACTAGCAACCATTGTTTGTATGAACCGCTAACTTCTTTTGCTAATGACGTAAAGGGGAACTGAAAAGCAAAACTGTTTTTGCAGTAATGGCGTTAAAAATTACTCTGAGTTCCATACTGACTGCAAAAATGTTCAACTATTTTTGATTAACCAGAAATTAAACGTTGAGGTTTGTGATGATGACGTCATGGAGGTCTGTGACGTCATTGAAAAATGTGTCAGTTGCTGCGGCAAGGTTTGCGTAAGTTGCATGCGTGCAGTGCAGTGGATGTGCGGTCAGTTGATAGTAAGTACGGGTAGACCAGAAGCTTTGGGTTGCTGAATGTGCTGATTGCAATAGAAGTGTGGTAGTGTTTGTTTGAGATCCCAAAGCAATAACAGTGGACTATAAGCAGTCAATGCTCACTGCTCTCTTTTTATCAAAAATGATTTGTATCATAACAAAATACACATCATATTGTGTGTGTGAAGTTCTCATCCAAGCTAGGTGAAAGTGTATATGTGTAAACATATAACGGTAGCCCTACTGTAAAGAAATATTGGTAACGTGCCGGTAGACCTTATGACCAAGGACTACGGTATGACTCATCCATATTCATGAATGCCGTATTCCTACAAAGAAACTAAATACCGGTTTTGCAGATATCAAGTAGTGCCGGGATACGAAGTACCGGTAGGCTACCGTACCTATATTCTGATATTTCAGACAATGTGCCGGTAGCAGCTCAGATGGCCGAGTGGGATGGAGCGTCTGTCTCTTGAGCTGTAGACTCGGGTTTGATTCCAAGTCGGGTCAAACCAACAACTTTAAAATTGGTATTCACAGCTTCCCTGCTTGACGCTCAGCATTAAAGGGACAGTGTGGAGAACAAGCCGGCAAGTTTACTTGTTGTGCCATTGGGAAAGGTACTTAGCGGGATTCCCCCATCTTCGTGTGGTAGACAGATGGCCGGTAACTCCTAAGCGAGCTCGTATAGCGCATTGATCGCTTTCTCGTGATAGGAGGATAAATATGCAACTAAATAAAAAATACTCAGTGGTGTAAAGCAACGAAATACTTTTACTTGAGTAGATTACTTGACTAGTTTTTTTCGGTAACGAGTACTTTTTTGAGTAGTTTTTTTTTTTTGCTACTTTTACGTTTACTTAAGTACTTTTAGTATAAAGCAACATTACTTGGGTAGTTTTTATTTTAGAAAAGTACAAAGTAATCGTTGAGTTACGTATTAGTCTCACTTGAAATCCCTCGTTGCACCTGAAATTTTGCGTTGCAAAGTTGCGTCGCATGCAATGTCACTTGTTGTCTGTAATTCCTGCATGACCGTAATCGCATGACCGCAAGTTACAGAAAATGTTCACAATAATATGTTCTATTCCATAAACCTGTAGGCCTAGCAGTAAAACTGTCGCATTTCTCTTTCAACTTTAATTACAGAAAAAAGCAAATTGCAAAGCTAAAATTGAAGTGTTTACAGAAGTAAGCAGGTCTCCCCTTGGAGGTAATGCTGATTTATTCATGTGTTCATTCTTCTTTGCGATAGAGGCGCTATAACGAGCTTGCTTAGGAATTTCGAGCTACTTGTCTGCCACTACGAGATGGGGAAATCTCGCTAAGCGTAGTTCCGAACGGCGGAACAAATGAACTTGCGGGTTTGTTCTTCACGCTGTCGCCTTTGATGCTAAACGTCATGCTGCGAAGCTATAAATACCAACTTTTAAGTCATTGGTTTATCCTTACTCTAAATCGAATCCCGAGTCTACTGCTCCGAAAGCAGACGCTCTATCCACTCGACCATCTGAGCGGTAATAATTTCTTTTGGTTTGCCATTTTGCCACCTTCGGAGCAAGTCATCATCTGCAAGTGTGCATTTGACACTTTAACGACTGAGAACGCTATACTTATACTTGAGTAGTTTTTAAATGACTACTTTTTTACTTAAGTGCTTTTTTTAGTCAATGCTTTCTACTTTACTTCGAGTAGTTTTGCCATCGGTAACAATACTTTTACTTAAGTACAATTTAAAAATACTTTTTACACTACTGCCGGTACTGGTACCTAACCAACTATGGTTTAGTTATTTACCAAACACAAGCCTACTGCTACATGCTAGGCTTTGCGCATTTTAATCCACTGATCCAGGCCAAACGTACACTTAGGCTTTAGCTTGTCAATTTGTGAATTTTTTTGCTAATTATGAGCCCTAACCCAGCCGTGGGTCTTACCGGTACTAGTCTACTTGCTATCAACTGTCCGCACAACCGCAGTACTGCACGCACGCAACTTAAGCAAACCTTGCCGCAGCAACTGACGCATTTTTCAATGACGTCACAGACCTCCATGACGTCATCATCACAAACCTCAACGTTTAATTTCTGGTTAATCAAAAATAGTTGAACATTTTTGCAGTCAGTATGGAACTCCGAGTAATTTTTAACGCCATTACTGCAAAAACAGTTTTGCTCTTCAGTTCCCCTTTAAAAGATGCCCCTTTGCATGATATTTTAGTTCGTCACATGAATGTTGTCAGTTTGCCAAAAAACTTCGAAAAAATCAAAAGATTTCTTGAAAGCATGCACTCGGTTACCTGAAGTGATTTGCTTAAGTGAAACCAGGATAAATCAAAAACCTAATACGTCAAGCTTAGATGGTTACACAATACACATTTTACAGTTACAACTTCCACTCAAAAGCAGGAGGTGCCGGGATTTTTGTATCAGACAAGTTACATTGTCTACATCTTCCCACAGTCAAAATTAAATCTGAAGATTGTGAAGACGTATGGATCAAAGTAACTACACGTGATAACAACAGTCTTATCATTGGCTCTGTTTATAGGCACCCCCGACATGATATTATCAAATGTCAGGAGGCTTTTATAAACATCATACGAGAATTAGAACCGAAACAAAAATTTATCATTCTAGGTGATTTCAATATCGAATATGATGCATATAACTCGTCACCTCGCATATCTTCTTACTTTAACCAAGTCTGTAATTATGGTTGTTGTCAAATTATAGATAACCCTACAAGACTTACCAAAAACACACAAACAATTATTGACCATATTCACATTAATTCTACGTCCTCTATTGACATTAAGCCCGAAATAATTTTCCGTGATATCTGTGATCACTTGCCAATATTTGCTTATGTAAAGTTGTCTTTCAATAAAAAATTTTTACCAGACCAACGCGACGTCATATAACATTTGAAAAAACTGCTATAGGGAAGAACTGGAATTACTGCTAAACTCTCGAGTAGCCATGGTGTCATATGATATTGAGTATCTCCTGAAAACTATGTGTGACTTGGTTGATGTTCATTTCCCCAAAAGAAGGCTTTCCAGAAAACAATATTAATCCTTTACCAACCCGTGGTCAACCAGAGGTATATTGATATCTATTAAACATCAACTGAAGTTATTTCGAGAATTGAAATAACTTCAGTTGATGAAGAGCAAAACTGTTTTTTCAGTAATGGCGTTAAAAATTACACTGAGTTCCATACTGACTGCAAAAATGTTCAACTATTTTTCAGAGCCGTAGCAGCCGCCCCCCAAACCCCCAATTGGGGGGGGGCCACACTGCCAAAAGGGGCCCCAAATTGTCTTGAAGGACCCGAAGTTGCATCAATTCAAAAACAAAGTTTTGCTTGGCGAATCGCGTTGAATGGGATTTTTTGCGCTCAGATTCTATATATTTCAGTTTTAAAAGTTTTCGCTATCGTTTACTTTCAAATAGCGTCATAAACTGCATAATGATGTCATAAACAATACACTGTGTGTAAGAGTGCGCGTAGGACTTGAAAAAGGAGGCCGGTGCAGAGTTGGATGCAATCATTTTTCAAAGCTTAAATTCAAATTCATTCCTCTTGAAAAAATTAAATTCAAATTCATTACAACCTTGTGAGCAGATTTAAAATTTTATCTATTTATTTTTTATTTATTCGCAATTTTATTCTCCTATCATGAAAAAGCGACGGGGCGCTATACGAGCTCGCTTAGGAGTTGCCGACCATCGGTCTACCACACCTAGATGGGGTAATCACGTTTAGTGCCTTTCCCAACAGCACAACAAGCGAACTTGCTGCTTGTTTCGCGCTATCCATTATGCTGAACGTCAACCAAAAAAGCTGTGAATACCAATTTTCAAGTCATTGGTTTGACCGGACCCGGAATTGAAATGCTGAACGTCAACCAAAAAAGCTGTGAATACCAATTTTCAAGTCATTGGTTTGACCGGACCCGGAATTGAATCCCGGAGTCCACCAATCTAGAAGCAGATGCTCTATCCACTCGGCCATCCGATCGGTAAATTAAATTCAATCCTACCCTATTTCTGTGTCAGCAACCATAATCTGACATCGAATACAAAAGTCCATTGAAAAAGGATTTGCTAGTTTGAAAACGTGTGCTTTTGAAATAGCGCAGGAATTGGACATTGGTCCGGTCTTCCTCAATCAAAAAGTTAAAAAAAAAGAGAATGAAAATAGAAAAAAAGAATGTTTAAATACGATGCAAATCTATATCGTACAGCTTCTGAGGAAGAGATTCAAAGCAAACTTTTTAAAACAACTGGTGGACCAGGCTATTATGTCGATACTAGAAAGTTTTAAGCTGACATGTGATGTCGCTTCTGTCTTTGCATTGCTGTTTACATCCAGCAGCTTCGTGCATGAACAGCCACTGTCAGCATTATGATTTGGCAATACCGCACGCAGGTTCAGATTCTTTGCGACGGGTTCGATTCACGGCTGGAGTCTATTGCATTTGATATTTATATCAGATGGTTGCTGATTAGAACGACACAAACTCGTTTGGCAGTCTCCCTTCAACACCGTTGAACTTTTAATTCAATAGTAATACCTGTAAGTGCTCGCTTGCCTTGCTTCTCGAGTTTACAAAATGCGTTGTTACTGTTACCAGTGCTGAACAAAGCTTCAGAAAACTGAAATTTATTAAAACGTTTATTACATCTAATATGGCAAACAGCAGACTATCTTTTTTCTTTCCATTTGTTGGCATTTTTATCCACCTATCACGGAAAGTAATGGGGCGCTACACGAGCTCCCTTAGGAGTTGCCGGCCATCTGTCTACCTACCGCACTTAGATGGGGGAATCTCGTTAAGTGTTTTTCCCAACGGCACAAGCAAACTTGACGGCTTTCTTAACACTATCCCTTTAATGCTGAATGTCTAGTTGGAAAGCTGTGAATACCAATTTTTAAGTCATTGGTTTGACTTGACTAGTGATCGAACCCTCAGTCTATTCACTCCTTCAGGCTCAGAAGCACACGCTCTATCCACTCGGCCATCCGATTGGTTCTTCGCTGGCCATGTTGTCAATCGAAAGTTAATGCGCCCGATCTCCAGATTATGATGCTGTCAAAAGAACATCTGTGTACGAAAAAGTGCGCTTAGCTAGACCGGAGGTTTTCAACCTATTGGCCATGGCCCAACAGTGGGCCACAGAGCTTGACTAGAGAGCGACATCAGCATTCCCTAATCATGCCATCACGTTGACTTTGTACCTTTTAGCAAAAGTTATTGGGCCACCATCATATTTTATCATTTTAGTGGGCCATGAGCAGAAAAAGGTAGAAAAACCCTGAGCAAAACGATTTTAATGGAAAATGAATTGGGTGCAACAAACTTGTCTTAAAATTACACCTTTTATTTTTACACAGTGATAACGCGTTATATGTTTTAATTTTACCACAGTATTCGCATTGTGGTGAGAAACTGAGTTGTTACCCCTGGAAAAACCTAAAACAATTCATATCGAAAGCTAAGTATTGGGGACTTGAAAGGGTTTTTGGGGGGGGCCCAAAGTTGAGCTGCTACGGCACTGCTATTTTTGATTAACCAGAAATTAAACGTTGAAATACATTACTAAGAATTCGGCTGTCACGGCACAAATGTACGGAAAATATAGAAATGTTTCAACTCGAGTAAAAGAGAGAGCAAAAGCCAATTGCTATTATTCATTATTTACCAACAATCGTGATCCGTCCAGAACTTGGAAAAACATAAACAAACTCTTAAACCTACCAAATCTAACACATTGCCATCACAAATAGACGCAAATGGCGTTGCTTATACGTCTCCTACTGACATATGCAATGAATTTAATACGCATTTTACTAACGTTGGGTGAATTTTTGCATCAACATTTAGTTCGATCTCTAAAACTTATGAAGATTATTTAGGCCCAAGACACGCAACTTCAATTTTTCTCCATCCCACAGATGAATACGAAGTCCTTGAAGCAATTAATAAGCTGAACAATCATAAATCCCCAGGAGTTACAGATATACCCGTAAAGATAATCAAACAAGCTAAATTCATTATTGCAAACTTCTTGGTTAAAGCTTTCAACCATTGTATTGAAAATGGAGTCTATTCTGATATTTTAAAACTAGCAAAAGCCATTCCTTTACATAAAGGGAGTTCTAAGCAAAACCTTGGTAATTCTAGACCGATTTCAATTTTGTCGCCTTTTAACAAAATATTTAAATTATTATTGCGCAAAAGATTACTGAATTTCTGGAACAAGCATGATTTGTTTTCAAAACATCAATTCGGATTTCGCGAACATTTCTCTACTGGTCTTGCGATTACACAAGTACTTAGAAGTTTACTAAACAATAAAGGTATTAACAAGTCCTCACGTGTTATATTTCTTGATCTTACCAAGACATTTGATTCAATTAACCACCAGATCTTTTTGGATAAACTCGAACATTATGGTGCTAGAGGCGTTGTTCATAGTCTCTTTAAGTCTTATCTCCAGAACAGAAAACAATGTGCTTCATGTAACTACGCTATTTAACTACGCTTTCACGCTTGGCATTTTTCCTTTTTGTTTAAAAATTGCTAGAGTTATTCCTGTATTTAAAAGTGGTGAAAAAATTGACCTTAACAATTATCAACCCATCTCCATCCTTTCTACTTTTTCAAAAATTCTGGAAAAACTAATTTACGATAGAACGCAATCGTTTCTAGACAAACACTCTATTTTATTATCAACTCAATATGGCTTTCGACCTTTCCACTCTACTTCACATGCCATGCTTGATCTTTTGACCTCCACTTATGAAAACATCAATGATAGTAAACAAACTGCTTTAATGCTATTAGATTTTAAAAAAGCGTTTGATACTGTTAATCATGTTATATTATTACGTAAGCTTCAACATTATGGTATGAAAGGTGCTGCCAATAAGCTTTTTGCTTCTTTTCTAATTAACAGGTTTCATTTTGTATCTACAAGTAACGTGAGATCCAGTTATATGCCCACTACATGTGGAGTCCGACAAGGTTCTGTTCTTGGCCCTCTTCTTTTCACTTCATACGTAAATGACATCTCTAATTGCACAACTTGTCAACCCAGGCTTTTTGCCGATGATACCTGCCTCGTGCTGAGTAATCAAAATTTGTCGCAATTAAATTCTGAAATTGACGAAGAAGTAACCACCGTCAATAATTGGATGATAGCAAATTAATTGACACTAAATATTGCTAAATCACGCGTAATCTTAATAAATTCAAATAATAAAAAATTGCAATAATTTTAAGACACAGGTTTACGTTCTACCTGGTCGAACCTGCTAAATATTTAGGTATAACGTTTGACAACCGTCTCTCTTTTGAAAAACATATTAACAACTTAATAAAAAACTCTCTAAGGCGGTCGGAATATTATATAAAGTTAAAAATTTCTTACATTCTCAAGCACTTCTCCAGCTTTACTATGCTATTTTTCACTCGCATTTACAATATGGACTTATTACTTGGGGTTCTACTTTCAAAACCTACCTTAAAAAACTAATTACCATACAAAATAAAGCAATAAAAATTGTTGGCGGCCGTAAATATCTTGATCATGCAACTCTTTACTACTCCAAAACACTTGTTTTAAAATTGGTTGACCTTTTGAAATTAGAAAAGGCATTATTTGTTTTCAAATACAGAAGCAAAGCTCTTCCCTCTGCATTCAAAAAATATTTTTCCGAAGTTTACAATGATAGATCTACTCGGTCGGTTATCCAAACTAACCGCTTCATTCCATTTACAAAATCCACTAAGTTACAAAAATCTATTAAATATCAAGGTCCGATTATTTGGAATTCTCTTGATTTACACATTAAAAAGCAAAACTGTACAAAATTGTTTAAATATCATTTAAAAAAGTCACTGTTGAGTCAATATTGTTCACTATTGATTACAACCTAACCTCCTGTTCTTCCGTACTCCATTTTTCCCTTTATCTCTGGTGTAGAGTGCTGTGGTTTTAGCCTTGTCTTTTTTGTTTTTTGTTTGTTTGTTTTCTTTCGTTTGATATGCTAAAATTTATGACCGTTTGACTTTATTTAATTCTTCAAAATGGCTGCTGACTTGAAGACCACTCAACTGGTCGCTTCGCACTCTCCTCCGCGTCTTACTTGTATAGTCGACCAAATTTTACATTGTGTCATACTGTTTAAATGCGCGTCAATAAACAAGTTTCAAGTTCATATAAAGATGTATCTTCAACTTTTCTCCCTATTACAACAGGAGTACCTCAAGGAAGCGTACTGGGTTCTTTTTTATTCTTGGTTTATATAAACGATTTGCCACTCTGCTCAAAATTTAACACCACATTATATGCTGATGATACTGTCCTTATCTGTTCTGACAAAAACATCAACTCTTTGAATTTAAAAACAAATGAAGAACTAGTAAAAATAAATTTGTGGTTTCTTAGTAATTAACTCTCACTCAATTTGAGCAAGACAAAGTATATGCGAATTTTAAATAAACCTATGCAAAATACCGGTAGCTTTTCTGGAAAAATAGGCAACACTGCAATAGCTGCGACTAATTCCATCAAATATCTAGGTATCTTATTCGATAACAAATTAAACTGGAATAAACATATTCAACATGTTATTTCTAAGTTGAGTTCGGCTATTGCCATTCTTCACAAACTATAATTTTATGCCCCTCCAAGCTTACTCGAAAAGGTTTATTATGGTATTGTGTATCCACATTTAAGTTATGCTATCACCCATAGATGGGCAAGTTTATGCAAAACGTTAGCTTCGTTAACCACTACTTCGTTAACACAGTTCTGTACCTCCGTTAACGTTAATTCGTTAAATTCAGCTCCAATTAAAGGAAGTTAATTAAATTCGTTAAATCGTCAATTTTGACTTAAATCGGCGTTTCTGTTTAAAAAAAAGCTTAAAATTTTTCAATATCAATGTTTGCGTAAGAACTTAGGCAATTTTTCTGTTCACGAGCAATATGTAGGGCCAGATACAGAAAAACTAGGCCCGGGCCACCTATCAAAAGTAGGCATCTCTAATCTGAAAAAGTCTATTAACTTGTTGCGTTTGAAATTTTATTGCTTCGAAAATTCGTGTTAGGTCTATTTACAGAATTAATAAAACTTGTATACTATATTGCGTTGATTTCACGGTCAATATTTGATCAGTATTCAGTTGTATAATTCATCTAAACTCAATCGAAAAAATTGTACACCATTTTAACACGCTGAAAAAGTTACAGCACAAAAAACAATACTTAGTTAATGCTCAAAGAGTAATAAAGTGGGGGATCTGATATTTTTAAAATATCACAGAAAAACTTGGAACCATGAATGACTGATTAATGGTAGAAAGCAGGGAAAAGAGATTAATATGATGCTCTTCAAAGAAGTACTTTGCGGGCTTTTTTCTCAGCAAATTTGTTAACAACTGTAGAAAAGTCTAGTTGTCGAGCTTAGTTACAGTTAATGTTTAAGATCGCTAGCCCGTTTGAATGTTCATCCTCCATGGTAGAGCTGAGGTAGTTTTTAAATCGTTTTAGTACACTGAAACTTTGTTTATTCGAAGCTACTAATGCACGTAAAGAAAGAAAAATACGGAGAGCAACAACCACATTCGGAAACACACTACCCATTTGCAGTTTCAACATAGTTTTGAAAATTTCTTTCGGTGACCTTTGCTCTAACTGGAAGTTGACATCCGCTATCCTATTCAAAAACAAAACTTTGTCAGAGATGTCGCATGAAACGTCTTGTGAATACTTTTTGTGAAAATCGTCAGCCAGGCTAATCAAACTTTCCTCAGTCATGTCTCCAAATTTCCATAAAAACTCGTAAACGTTGCATATTTCTCTAATTTTTTGGTAACGATCAGTAAAACCTTGACCAACAGCGTCAAGAATGCAATAGAACACATTGATTTGGAAATTGTTCTCGGCCTTTTTTTGCGTGTCGCAACCTCTTTAATTTAAACGAATTTTGCACACCGATATATTTTGCTACAAGTTTTGCTTCAAACAGTAAGTCGGTCCAGTTATCTCTCAAAGCATTAACGTCTTTAGTTAGTTTATTAATGTTGTCTCTCTCAACGTCTAGTGTCGCTCTTCGAGCTTCAAGGAGCAAGTTAACTTCACGAATCATTTTTAACACTTTCACCCAAATGCTTAGGATCACAACAAATTCTAAAGAGCTTGAATACTCCAGGATACCAGACAAATCAGTTAAAGTTTCTGGTGGCAAATTAATAGTTTCTCTGAGATCAACGAGGGCATTTTGTACACCATCCAAATGAGCAGCAACAGGTTTAACGCAATGCAATCTTGCAGACCATCTTGTTTTAGACATGGGGTGTAGAGATACTGGAACATGTTTTTTCAAAATTTTCCAGCGTGATGTACTGGAACTAAAAATGTTGAACAACTTTTGAATGCTCCCGAAAAGTGTCACAGCCTCTACGCAAGCCTCAGCACTATTAACCCCAACAAGGTTCAAAGTGTGATTGCAGCAAGGTGCAATAAAGACATTTTGGGTTTTTTCTTTCAGTATGGCTTGCATTCCTTTATATTTGCCGGCCATATTTGCGCCATTGTCATAGGCCTGTCCAACACAATTTTCAAATTGAACATTTAACCATGATAAAAACTTTAGAATTTTCTGTGCAATTTCAACGCCACTTTTTTCAGAAAATTCCTGAAATGCAACAAAACGTTCTTCTATATAGCAAGATCCATCTTCTTGAGTGACCACATATCTCAAAACAAAAGAGAGCTGCTCTTTTCGCGAAATATTTGGAGTAGCATCAACAGCAGTAGTGTCACGCCTAACGCCTTCACACTTTAGCTTTAAATGCAAATTAGGCTTTAATCAACTACAAAACACAAGTACTCTAAAACAATTCACATTATAGCTTATGGTAAAGTAATATGTGCATAAATTATAAACCAAGTATACTCTTAACATTACGGTCACTGCTCTAACAGCTCACATTAAACTGGCAAACGCAAAACATTCAGCAAAGCGCAGTTGGAGTGACGTATGAACGCGCTGTAGATACACGTCACAGGAAAACAATTTGTGGGTTGATAATCAGCTCATTTTGTAGCCCTGAGTTCGATTACACAAGAAACAGTTTATCACAACCCTTCCCGCTGAGTTTAGCATAAAATTAAGAAATCACCAACAGAAAAAAACACAGACATTGTAGATACGCAACTCAAACAGCATTTACTCGTATGGAACTGCACCATATCTATCAACGGCTTTACGGATACGAGTAGATCTACGAAGAGCTATAGGTTCTTCGTTATCGGTCTCAGAAAGTTCAACTTGTGAGCAGTTAGATTGTTCAGGTATCAAGGAAGTAGGTGCAGGTACTGCTTCATTAGTCACTTGAGGATCAGTTAATGTTTCACTTTCAGATTCTTTACCAGGAGTTGATGCTTGTGGAGCTAGATCAGAAGTAGACACAGTTGTCTCTCTACCATCAGCAAACTTTACGTAAGCGTAACTGGGATTCGCATGAAGAAGCTCCACTTTTTCACATAATGGGTGGTTTTTATTTCGATTTTGCTTTCTTATTAGCACTACGCCAGGATTTACCAACCAAGAAGGTAACGATTGACCAAACATGGAACGTCGTGAAAAAGGAAGAAAGCGTTCGTGTGGAGTGTTATTAGTTGATGTGCAAAGAAGCGACCGAATAGCATGTAAGGCTTCTGGGAGAATAGCTTCCCATTGATCATTATCAAGTTTTTGCGTTCTTAACAGTAACTGAATAGTCTTCCTCAGAGTTTGATTCAGTCTCACGCACTGAGAATTTCCGGTCAGATGGTAAGGAGTTGAATGACTTGTTGCTACTCCTCTTTCATGCAGAAACTGGTTAAGGTCCCGAGACATGAATGAACTTCCTCTGTCGCTGTGTACGTATGCCGGAAAACCAAAGAGACTGAAGAGGGTTGTAAGGCACGATATGACAGTTCTGGTGCTGACATCTTTGCATGGAAACGCAAATGGGAATCTGCTGAATTCACCTATCAACACAAGCAAGTATCGATTCCTGGATGATGATGGTAATGGACCTTTAAAATCCATGCTTACTCGCTCCCATGGTTGAGAAGCTTTTATCAGGGTATTTTGATTCTTTTTATGATGTCTCGGTTTAAGCTCTGCACAGCCTTTACATTGAGAGCACACTTGACGTATTTCATCCATAGAGTAAGTTAAGTTTTTACGCCGAACAAAGTGAGATAGTCTTGCTACTCCAGGATGTCCAAGAATCTTGTGCATTTCGGTTTGAGAACTTTTAGGCAATAAGGCACCGCATACTCTTGACATCGTGTCCGGAGGCACATTTTCCACACCACGCTTGTGTTGAATTGTATATGAAAATGTTCCAAGTTCGGCTCTCCACGCTTGTGTCTTTGCATGCGCTTGGCAGGATCAAACATGAAGGCAAGAGAGCGTTGATCAGTAACTAGTATAAAAGTGCGCCCGTGTAAGTAATGAGCCCTCTTGCGAATAGCTTCTATAATTGACGTGGCTTTATTTTCAACTGTAGAATAATTACATTCACTGAAGATCAGAGTCCTTGACATGAACGCAACTGGCCTTCCACCCTGATTTAACACGGCGGCAGTAGCGAAGTTTGACGCGTCGCATTCTACCGTGAAAGGCTCTTTATCATTTATGCATCCAAGGCATGCATTTAGTAGGTCTTGTCGTAAGGTATTGAATGCTTTCACAGCCTTGTCGTTCAGTGAAAGAATGGTCTTTTCAGGAATTAATGGTTTGATTTTAGAAGAGTAGTTCCTATTCCAACGAGCGTAGTATGCGAACATACCTACGTATCTTTTCAGCTCAGCAGTAGTTTTAGGAATAGGCAGTTCTACCAGAGGGCGCAGACGCTCTGGATCAGGTTTTATCTGCTGGTGTGATATCCTGTATCCTAATACATCTATAACAGGTACAGAAAAGGTAGACTTACTTTCATTGAAAGTTAAATTCGCCTCAGAAGCAGTTTGTAGGAACGCCTTTAAATTGGAGTCATGTATCTCTTGAGTTTCGCCCGCAACGGTAATGTTATGTAGATACACGTAAGTTTTTTTCAGTTTATTTCGTTGTATTAATGAATCAATTATTTTTTGGAAGGCAGAGACTCTATTAGTTAGACCGAAAGGACGTCTGCAAAAGTGATAAAGCCTTTCGTCAGCTTCAAACGCGGTGTACGGCCGATCTTCTTCAGCAATAGGAATTTGATAGTATGCAGATTTCAGATCAAGCGTGCTGAAAACTTTACACTGCGCTAGCGCATTGATTTGCTCATCGATACTTGGAAGTGGATATGCATCTTTGAAAGTGTATCGATTGATGGTTTGCGAATAATCGATCACCATTCTCTTTTTGTGTCTTTCATTTTTCGTTACTAGCACTTGGGCTCTCCATGGCGATTGCGATGGTTCAATGATACCTTCAGTTAAGAGTTTCGAAATTTCCTCCGTGATAAATTTCTTATCCTCTTCTTTGAATTTTCTTAACTTAGTTGCTATTGGTATGCAGCTTTTGCAATTCAGAAATTGAAATAACCTGGGTGGGGATATCTTGGCCATTGAAACGCTACATGTTGCTTTACGTTCCTGCTCATTACAAATTGAAATGGACGGTTGCGAACCTCCCATTTCTATAGTTACAGACTCATGAAGCTTAAGGAAATATTGTCCCAAAATAATGTCGGCACATAGTTTATCAATCACTCCGAGTTTCAGATGATAATCATTGCACAAAACTGAAGCATTAACGTTAACAAACCCATGGATTTTTACCGAGCTTGTAGTGGAAGCAAGAGCTACTTCCGAGCAATCACCATCAGGTTTAAGACGCAGCCTTTTGACGACATCAGCATGAATAAAGCTTTCCGAGGCTCCTGTATCAATCAATGCTTGAGAAGTTGAATTTTGAATCTTCCAGCAAACAACAGATTTGCTGAGATCAGCAGGTGCTCCCGCTAAGGTAGCCAGGTAAGAAGCTGGAAGAGCAGCAGCTACGCGTTGTTTCGACGTAGAAGGCTTTTTAGATGAACAGACTTTAGCAAAGTGTCCAGTTTTTTTACACAAGAAGCATTCTACAGAACGAGCAGGATATCTAATTCGAATGTGATAAGCTTTACCGCAGAAGTAACATTTTTTAGAGTTAGTAACAGCGACTACTTGAGGAGACGATGATTCTTCCAGCTTTGAAAGTCTGTCAGGTTCTTTTGAGATCGAGGTAGCTAATGTTGTGTAAGCAGAAGATAGTTGTTGCGCTCGATGTAGAGCTATTGCAAGTTCATACGTTTGTTGAAGACTAAGTTCATCTTTTTCCAGTAAACGCTGCCGAATTACTGAAGAAGATAGTCCATTAATAAAAGAATCCTGAATTAAATCTTCCTTGTACTGCTCTGCAGAAACTGCTTCTAATGTGCAATCTTTCGAGAGCACTTTTAAATTTTGAAGAAATTCTTCAATGGTCTCCCCCGCTTGTTGCCTTCTGGTTGCCAGAACATGCCGGGCAAAATTTTGTTTTTAGGTTTAATATACAGATCTTTTAGCGTTTGTAGAGCTACATCGTAACTTTCGCAATCTTCAACGTGTAGGTAGATTGCAGGAGAAAGAAAGTTAATCAGAAGATTTCTCTTAGTTCGTTATCTTTCGTTATCATCATTATTATCATCTGCACGAGCTGGCAAAGCAGATTCGACAAAGTTTTCAAATGTTGCCAACCAGCATTTGAAGACTCTCGATGCGTCAGGATCTGTCGGTTCTGTAGTCAAATCTTTTGGTTTCAGAAGACGATCCATTTCAGCAGTTGAAAATGATGATCAACATTAGCAGATATGTAGTTGATTAAATTGTCACGTCTAACGCCTTCACACTTTAGCTTTAAATGCAAATTAGGCTTTAATCAACTACAAAACACAAGTACTCTAAAACAATTCACATTATAGCTTATGGTAAAGTAATATGTGCATAAATTATAAACCAAGTATACTCTTAACATTACGGTCACTGCTCTAACAGCTCACATTAAACTGGCAAACGCAAAACATTCAGCAAAGCGCAGTTGGAGTGACGTATGAACGCGCTGTAGATACACGTCACAGGAAAACAATTTGTGGGTTGATAATCAGCTCATTTTGTAGCCCTGAGTTCGATTACACAAGAAACAGTTTATCACAAATAGAATAATATTTTGCTGATTTAATTTCGTCGAGGATGCTTTCCAAAACAAACGATCCACACATCTCAATCAACTCGTTTTGTATTGTTTTTGAAAGATAATGCACTTGCATTTTTTGTCGTTGTTTTGCGCATTTCTTACATTAGAAATACGATCATTCAGAAAGGAATCATATTTAGCCAACAATTCCACCATACCCAAGAAACTACCGTCATTTGCTTCACCGATGCGCTCTGAAAAACCACGAAAAGAAAGGCCTCTTTCCGAAAGAAATATAATTATGTCCAAAACTCGATAAAAAATTTTTCGCCACTTTTCTATTTCAATTTCAAGGTTATCAATAATATAATTGTTGATTGACTTTGAGGCTTGAGCAAACTTGATAGTATTTCTCCAAGCTATGTAATTGTTTTTGTGACAAATTGATTTTTCGTGTTCTGGGATTTTATCCTTCAATTTTCTTTATGTTTTATGAATATCGCATCCCGGATGCTTGACTAATGCACTAATTCCACAATGATCATCAGTGGATACTTAGAAACTTTGGAATAATACTTGTAATAAATCGTATTCCACAAAATTACGTTCTTTACAAAATAAAGCTTTAAGAGCGATTGGAAACGCGAAATGGTACACTCCTGTGGGCCCGCTTTATCACAAGTTTAATATTCTTAAACTTAGTGACCTATATCGACTAGAATTGGGTAAATTTATGCATATGTTTTTCTGTAAATCAATTCCATGTTATTTTGATAACTATTTTCTTGAATTCAAAAACGCTAATAAACACAATACTAGATCATGCACTTCTCGTAATCTAAAACTCCCTTTGCATTCCATTAACCGAACTCAGAAGTCAATAAAATTTCAGGGAGCGAAACTTTGGAATGTTCTTTCTTTTTCTCTAAAACAGCAATCTCGGAGGAATTTGTTAAAGAATTCAAAAGTGATGCAATTGCGAATTATTTGTCTTAGTTCATTGTTATTAGTGCAGTGCTTTCACCGTTTATCCAAGATCACTAAGTATTATTTCTTGTGTTTAATGTGTGTGTACTATATACTTGTACTGTCTTTGTAATGCTTTTCATATTATATGCATAATTAAAACCTAAATTTCGTCTTAACCACTCTGATTTATCTGTCGAAATCGAGTAAAATTGCTCATTAATTAGCCCAGGTAACCGTTTGACTCGAAGACCTTGCGTCCCATCACGGTTTCCTGTCGCTCTTACACGTGTTTTTTTAACGTTGCACGTTATTTTGTTGTTTTGGACGTAATTAGTGTGATGAGATGACAAAATAAAAATATTCTGATACCAGAAAACAGGGAATACAATACACAGATTTATTCATGGAACTCCAACACAGTCAGTCTCTTTTGCATTTTTCCCATTTAGTCCGGCAGCCCCGAGGTATGAGCCTAGCTGGAAACTTACTGATTTTTATCCCTATTATCGTTTAAAGTACCTCAAACCATGCACGAAATCAAATTTCTGTCGGGTTAAGGGTGGTGGGTGTGGCCAGGATGAAGGGGTAAAGAGGGTAAATCGTTGAGCTGGCACAAGTTACTTAACCTATAAAAGTAGTTTTAGTCGTTTATAGTCGCAGTAGTGTTCTCATTTTGGGCTTAAACGAAAGAAGAAAAAATGCAAAATTTGATTAGCAAAAA
Organism: Trididemnum miniatum; assembly: GCA_964006365.1. Classification (NCBI taxonomy): domain Eukaryota; kingdom Metazoa; phylum Chordata; class Ascidiacea; order Aplousobranchia; family Didemnidae; genus Trididemnum; species Trididemnum miniatum. The sequence continues at coordinate 18,821,348 of OZ023251.1, forward strand.
AATTTCAAGTTTATTTCATTATGACGTCATGATATTTGAGCTTGAACTTGATTTTGCTCAATTTTTTTGCAGTTGGGGTGCATAACTTTAACTGTAGCGTCCAAGTTTATAGAAGCAAATCAATGAAACTTGTTTCAGCAGAAAAGTAGTTTCTTACCCACAAAATGAAACTATTTGGACGCATTTATGATAAACACAGACAAAATAACACGCTAATATACAAAGACGCATAGTTAATTTTAAACGCTTTTTCATACAATGCGTGTTCCGCATGACTGATTTCCCTATGAAATTGCATGGCGTTTGGGCTATTTTATGTTGGAACACGTTTCTTTTGCTGTATTCTTCAAGAAGATTGCAAATAATTACTGCGTGGTACAAGGATATAGAGGGTTTCAAATTAGGATATAGAGATATAAAAGGCTTCAGTTACAAGCACCCCGAAGTTAACGATTTTTTGTGAATTGAATAACACTGACGAAAAACCCACGGTTTAATGTTGGTTTCATCAATCACCTAGTGAATTCGGTTGCGATTTCGTATCTCGAAGTTGAGTTGATTCTACTTTAATCCATGTAGGATCACCAGGTTTAAATGATGAATTGGATTACCGCGTTCGATTATTTCCATAAACCCTGAAAATATCGTTAAAATATTATCTAAATTTATTTCACGAAAGTCAATCAAGTTTTCGCATATTTACTGTAAATTGCATGTGTAATATTTTTTGTTTCGCTGTTTACCAGTCCTAATCCTGTTTACCAGTCCTTACCTGCTTTAAGTCGCTCATGGTGAACGGACGTGTTTGCTAGGCTCTTAGCTGTAGGGAAATTAAAAATTGGAAAAAGCAGCAAAAAAGTAATAAAATCAGCCGTAATTAATGAAAAAGAGTTTTACAGAAGACTAAATATGCCAAAAGATCAAATTGAAGCTAAACTTGATTTGATATTGCTTAAGTTGGATGGCTTAACTGATCGAGTTGATAGACTAGAAAAGACTGTCACCAGCATTCAGCACCAAGTTAGCGAAGTAGAAGCTAAACTGTCCAAAAGATGCGAGAATATTGAGCTTTGTTTAGCAGAAAAAGTAGAAAATTCAGAACTTATTAACCTCAAGAAGCAAGTGAAAGTACTAGAGAAGCAAAGAGATGAAGAGCATGAGGTTTTAGTGACTCAGCAAACTCAGATCACGCAATTAAAAGGACAGTTACAACAATATAAACAAGTGGCTGAACGGGAAAGTTTAAGTCGCGAAGCTTATAGCAAAAAATTCAATTTACTGGTTCATGGACTCGACGAAGATCAAAACAGCCCATGGGAAAACAGAGCTACAACTGAATCCATGTTGAAGAAATTTCTCAAAGATGGCTTACAAATTGAAAATCCTGACCAAATCAGTATCATTGATGTCCATAGGCTTCCACAATACCCATTGTTTAAAAACAAAGTAAAAATCAATAGACCGATTATCTTTAAATTAGCTGGTAACAACGACAAGCAAATGATCATGCACAGTTTGAAAAATCTTCGTCGGTATAATGAAACTAGATTGGAAGAAAATTCTAAAGCAGGCAAAGTATACGTGACTGAACATTTACCTAAGCCACTTTATCTGCAAAAAAAGCAATTGCTTCCGCATTACAAGAAAGCAAGATCAGAAACAAGAGAGCTAGTTGGTGCATACAGGACGGCGAATACTGTCTGTACGTTGATGGGGAAAAAATCGTTGCCTAGAAGAAGTCACTTTAAGGTGAATCAGTTTTGCAACTATTGTGTCGCTCCCTCATTTGCTTTTATTTTGATTGCCTTACAGTGCTACCGATTGGCCTGTCTTTAAACTTGATCCAACGTTGATTTAAATGCACTAAATTGCTGAATTCCATTTATCTAATCTCATGCTGTAAATCCTTTTTAAATCCTTCCCTACTGCGTTTTGGTTAGCTTAGTATGGTTTGCTTAGTATGAGTAATCTGAATACGATAGACACTGATTCAAGTCAAGCGATTTCAGGAATTGATAGAATTTATCAAATGACAGATGACATGCATTCTTACATCACTCAAGACTTATCCTCTACTAAGTATTTTGATGCTGATCGTATATCTTCCCTTAAAATAACCTCTAAAGATTTATTTATTATTCATATTAACATCCGCTCGTTAAACAAAAATATTGACGATTTGCTTGAGTTCTTAACTGAATTAGGTACCCACCCGAATATAATATGCCTTACGGAAACCCGATTGAAACAAAATAGTCTTGTCAATACTCAAATCCCTGGTTACAAATTTTGCCACGTAGATTCGGATACTAACGCTGGAGGAGTGGGTATATATATTGATGAAGAAATAGAATTTGTTTGTGAAAATTTATACAGCTTTTCAAAAAATGGCCTTGAAAATTTATGGATTTCTATTAACACAAGTTTAACCCAAAATTTTGTTGTAGGGGTGGTTTATCGTCATCCTAACGCCAATGTTAAGGAATTTATTGATGAGTTTAATGATACCCTCGTAAAACTTAATTCAAAAAATGCCAATTGTATTGTTCTTGGCGATTTCAACATAAATATTTTGCAACAAGACATCGAACCTGCGGCTTCCTATATTAATATGTTACACTCCAACGCTTTTTTTTCGCTTCTAGATAAATCTACGCGTATAACCGAGTCCTCATCCACTCTAATTGATCACGTTATAACTAACATTACAAAATGTAAAATTGTACCTGGTATTATTGATTACCAATTAACAGACCATTTGCCGACTTTTGTTACTATTAGCAATATTAAAAAACACTCACATAACACTACAAAGTTTTACCGAAACATGAAACAATTTGATTCAAATAAATTTTGTCAAGATTTACAAATATCATTGGAAGAGTATTTTTGTAGCTTACCCGAAATAGATTCGCTAAACTTTAACGATGTTTTTCGCCACTTTTTAAATACAATAAAAACAGTAATAAATACACATGCACCACTTAAGCAATGCACACGAAAACAAAAAAGGTTACAACGTAAATCGTGGATATCTAAAGGTTTGTATGTATCCATACGAAAGAAGCAAAAATTGTATAAGACTCATTATTTACGCGGATCGAATAATCAAAAGGCGTACTACAAAAGATATGCAAATCTACTGACTACACTAAAAACAGCAGCAAAAAAGCTATATTTTGAAAATCAGTTAAAATCTGTCACAAATAATCCTAAAGAAACTTGGAATATTTTACGAGAACTTTTGCCTAAGAAAAAATGTGACACAACACCATCCACATTAAAATTTGATGATGCAGATATTTCTGACAAAAATGAAATTGCTGGAATTTTTAACACTTTTTTTGCTAATGTCGGTCACAAAATTTCTGAGGACATTAATTCAACTAAATCACACATTGACTACCTAAAGAATAGTGTCACATCTTCAATGGTTCTATCTCCCCCTACTCCTAACGAACTGGCTACTGAACTTAAAAGGTTAAATGCAAATAAATCCACTAGCGATAATAAAATACCAACAAAATTCTTGATTATTGCTGCGGACGTCTTATCACCTTATTTAGCATACCTTGTGAAGTACATGTTTACACAAGGTATCTTCCCCGACGAACTTAAAATAGCTTAAGTTATTCCTATATATAAAACCGGCTCTAACCAATCAGTTGAAAATTACAGACCGATTTCATTACTTTCGCCATTTTCAAAAGTCATTGAAAAATTAATAAAATCAAGATTAATTAGTTTTCTAAACAAAAATCAAATTCTGTATGAGAGACAAAGTGGCTTTCGTGAAAAACACACAACTATATTTCCTCTAATTGATGTAGTTACGCAAAGTTTCGATAACATAAACGACAAACTATACACATGTGCTATTGCATTAGATATTAAAAAAGCTTTCGATTCGGTTAACCATTCAATATTGCTGAATAAGTTGTCTCACTATGGCATACGTGGAGTCTGTCATCAATTATTTGAAAGTTATTTACTTAACCGAAAGCAATATGTATGCATCAATGATGCAAACTCTCCAATGCAGGAAATAAAATCAGGAGTACCTCAGGGATCAGTATTGGGACCAATACTCTTCCTGTTATACATAAATGATCTCAGCAATGCATTATTATGCAAGCCACGTTTGTTTGCAGATGATACACTATTGTTATATTCCTCTGATAATCTAAATAAATTAAAAGTTTTATGTAATAATGAACTTTTACTTGTTAAGCGTTGGATGGATGCTAATAAACTAAAAATAAATACAAGTAAATCGCAAGCAATCATTATCAATTACAAACTAAGATCTCCAAGATGCGATATTCAGTTGCGATATAACTCAAATTGTATTCAATCTTCCGCAAAAATAAAATATCTTGGAGTCGTAATTGACCACAAACTAAGTTTTTTGCCACATATTCAAAATTTAGAAGCCAAAGTATGTAGAAATATCGGAATATTATTTAAACTTAATAAAGTTCTTCCCATTTCTGCATTAAAAACGCTGTATTACGCTTTGGTCCATCCACTTCTATTTTATGGGATAATTATCTGGGGATCTACCAATAATTCCTACCTCACTAAACTAAGGTCTCTTCAAAACAAGGCTTTAAAAGCAATTGGTCATCTTGGTTGGCGTACTTCTCCTAAACATCTTTATCGTAAATTCAAAATTGTGAAGTTAAACGATTTATACGAAATTGAGCTAAGCAAGTTTGTATATAGTTACATTAGCAAATATACTCCAAAATATTTTAATGACTATTTCATAGAATTTAAGAACGCCAATGTTCATAATACAAGATCATCTTCTCGTCAAAATTTAATATTACCTTTGTATGCAACTAATCGGGTACAAAAATCGATCAAATTTCAAGGAGCTAAGTTATGGAACTCTTTACCGTTCTCATTAAAACAATCATCTCGTCGTAAATTCCTCAAAACACATAAGGAGCTTATATTTCAAAATTATATATGATTTTCAGCAATAAAATTATCTATCCATCACATTCTATATATTTTCAATTTAATTATTCATCTTAAAGCCAAGTTTTGTAATAATCCTAGGGGATGAATATCTCAAATAATTAGCTATAAATTCATTTCATAAAGTAAGTTCTTAAAGCTTTCACTCCATTCGAGCCTTTTTTCAAGTTTTTGATTATTGCCTATGGAATCGCTTGACTTGAAGACTTCGCGTCCCTTCGCGATTCCTTGTCAAATCACCTCTTTTCTTTTGTGCTCAATTTAAAAGTGTTCTTAACTTTGAACATTGTTTGATATCGCCTTAGTTGTGATGTTGACTAAATAAAATTCAGTTGTTGTTTGTTAATTGCTACATTTATCATGTTTTTGTAAGTATAGGTTTCATCGCGATGCTGTGCCCATCTACATTAAAAACTTATCTGGTGGAAATGCAAAATTCACTTTCGTTTCAGTGAATAGCGACATTGCTAAATATTTTATTTCGGTAACTTTTCATTTTTGTTTTAAAAAGTGTTCAAAAAATAGTTGCCAAGTTGTCACAAACGATCCTTGTCTTCATCTCCATAAGAATTGTTGTGGATGTTGCTCAAATCTTTCATAGCTGTGCAAAAAAAATTGTAAGATGCTGGAAAAATTTAATTAGTCTGCAGAACCACATCGACTTTGCTATGTTTGCATTGTTTTTGTCCCATATTTGCATTTTTTAAGATTGAGCTTCATCCCACCATTTTCCACATTATTAAATACTGAATGACCAAACTTCGATGACGACTATGGTAATAGCTATGGCGTATATTTAAGGCAAGCAAGAGTCTCTGTATTGACCACAGTGCTGAAATATAGATCTGGGACAACGATTTTGTTGTTCGCGTTTCAACTTTTCCTCCGAATAAATACACTAACATCACCTGGGTACGTTTATTAACCATAGCATGTAAAGATATCAGGGAAGTTGCATATTTCTACTAGACATTTAAAGAATTTAATTGGTTAGTGGTTTTCTACAAGTCTACAAAACTCTACATGCAGGTGGATAAATAAGCTGACTGGAAATAACGCATCGTATGATTTCCTAGTTAAAGAGCATTTGTAATGTAGTACTACATTTTATCAAAATGTTTTGGCTGGTGTTATGCCACTTCGTAACTAATTAATTTGAAAAAGCATACCATGTCGCTGTTCTTTTATGCAGAAAGCGTGGAGGGCATGAAATAATTTTTCAGCTTTGTGGCGAACGTGAACCCGAGACATTTCCTAGTCTGATACATACTAAATAGAATAGCTACAGCAGATCAAAAATCGCTAACAAAATTTGAAAATCTGGAAGATGGTGGGATAAAGCACAATCTTAAATGATGCAAGTATCGGACAAAAACAATGCAAACATTCGGAAATCAATGTGGTTCTGCATTCTGCAGTCTATAAATCACATTTTTCCAGCATCTTGCATTTTTTCTGCACAACTATGAAAGATTTGAGCAACTTAATCCATAACAATTCTTATGGAGATGAAGACGAGGAATGTTTGTGACAACTTAGCAACTATTTTTTGAACAATTTCTAAAACGGAGATAAGAAGTTACCAAAATGAAATATTTAGCAATGTCGCTATTCACTGAAACGAAAGTGAATTTCGTATTTCCACCGAATAAGATTTTGACCACAGTTAAAAAGTAAAATTTATTAACCCAAAAGGGATCATCAGGGGCATCTACAAACAAGTAGAGGTTTAAAAATTTACTGCAAATATGCGAAAACTTGATTGACTTTCGTGAAATAAATTTAGATAATATTTTAACGATATTTTCAGGGTTTATGGAAATAATCGAACGCGGTAATCCAATTCATCATTTAAACCTGGTGATCCTACATGGATTAAAGTAGAATCAACTCAACTTCGAGATACGAAATCGCAACCGAATTCACTAGGTGATTGATGAAACCAACATTAAACCGTGGGTTTTTCGTCAGTGTTATTCAATTCACAAAAAATCGTTAACTTCGGGGTGCTTGTAACTGAAGCCTTTTATATCTCTATATCCTAATTTGAAACCCTCTATATCCTTGTACCACGCAGTAATTATTTGCAATCTTCTTGAAGAATACAGCAAAAGAAACGTGTTCCAACATAAAATAGCCCAAACGCCATGCAATTTCATAGGGAAATCAGTCATGCGGAACACGCATTGTATGAAAAAGCGTTTAAAATTAACTATGCGTCTTTGTATATTAGCGTGTTATTTTGTCTGTGTTTATCATAAATGCGTCCAAATAGTTTCATTTTGTGGGTAAGAAACTACTTTTCTGCTGAAACAAGTTTCATTGATTTGCTTCTATAAACTTGGACGCTACAGTTAAAGTTATGCACCCCAACTGCAAAAAAATTGAGCAAAATCAAGTTCAAGCTCAAATATCATGACGTCATAATGAAATAAACTTGAAATTTTTTTGCTAATCAAATTTTGCATTTTTTCTTCTTTCGTTTAAGCCCAAAATGAGAGCACTACTGCGACTATAAACGACTAAAACTACTTTTATAGGTTAAGTAACTTGTGCCAGCTCAACGATTTACCCTCTTTACACCTTCATCCTGGCCACACCCACCACCCTTAACCCGACAGAAATTTGATTTCGTGCATGGTTTGAGGTACTTTAAACGATAATAGGGATAAAAATCAGTAAGTTTCCAGCTAGGCTCAGACCTCTGTGTTGCCGGACTAATTGGTAAGGGTGATAGTGAAGAGCCGAGCAGGAAAATTATGGTTATTTTTATCCACAGGAAAACCCTGGCTCGGGTATTTTAAATTCCTTTAGTCTTAAAACTGATTCGATATCAATTCGACTGCTTTTATCAATCAAACTAATATCAAAATCGTTGCAACTATTTTCCCCTTCATAAAAACTGTCATGTGCTGCTGTTACAGTACTCTCATTTTCAATGTTGACTTAACTGACATGAGCTAGACTTTCATCACTAGCTGCATAAGGACCAGAAAAAGGTATTGCCTTTGGAGAGCCAGAATCAGCTACTGTTGCGTTTGCGTGTGCATCAGTTCTGACAAATGAACTACCTTCATTGCGTGAAATAGGGCCATTATGATTACGAGAACTAGGATTTAAAAACTCTAAAATTGATCTTGAGCTATGTAGGTCTACTGCATTATTTTAAGCTTTTGCCGCTTGCGTTTTGATGCACCACTCTCATAACTTTTTGTTGCCATCTCGATACTCTCATCTTAACATATCACTCCTAACACATTCATTGGTGTAAACCTAAATAATTTAAACAGCTTAGAAGAGGTTTTGTAGCATCACAGTTCATTTGTGAAATCCTACACTAAATTTCACAATTCATTGTTTTGTTGCGTCACAGAATCTCTGTAAACGTTGTTCTACGAATAATTTTTGAAGTTTGCATCTGGTATAGCTTTAATCGAAACGAAGAAAGAATGATATACTCATCAAAATATAAAAATAATACGCTGAAGGATGTTGGAATTAACAAATAAATTGTAAAAGTAGGCCCCCTTTTGAATGGTAGGCCCGGGCCATATGGCCCCGATGGCCCCCCCTGTATCCGGCCCTGGCAATATATTTTGTTGTTTTTATCTCGCTTTTTGACCTCATTGGTCGTATTTTGCTAGTTTATCGATGTCAAACTTAGCCAACAATAAGGGAAATAAGCGTTCACAAAAATTTAACGGAAGTTATCAAGCACTAACGGAAGTCCTTAATTTTAAAAAGAAATTTAACGAATCAACTAGTTAATGAAAAAGTTAACTTCGTTATTAACGAATTAACGATTAACGAAATTGTGTCCACCTCTGCTATCACCACTTGGGGCAACGCTGCAAGCACACGATTGAATAAAATTCAAGTGATGCAAAATCGCCTCGTAAGAATTATTACTAAAAAGTGTGATCGAAGAACTCGCGTGTCCTTTCTGTACAAACAGTTTTCGATATTGAAACTGAGTAATATATTCAAGCTTGAAATATTTATGTCAAAGAAAAAATAATAACCTGCCAGAATTATGTTAAAACTATTTTTATTCCACTATAGATATCCACAAATTTGCCACCAGACAAGCCGGACGTCACGATTTTTTTTTACCTAGATCAAGTTCTACTGTAGATTTGCCCAAAATTCAATTAAAGTTCGTGGCGTCAAAGTATGGAACAGTTTACCTTTGCTTCTCAGAGATGAAGTCAAGCTTGGTAAAAGAACATTCATCAAAACCCTAAAAAGTTTTTAATAAATTCGACATAAGTCTGTTTTAATAAATAAATAACCAAATAATTATTTGAGTATTTAAACAAATAAAACAGCTGAAACAACTACAGAACAAAAAATTAAATCCACTCTAAAAATTTTATTTTATTTTTTTATCTGCAGCAAGTGTTTCTTTTTTTTTTAATGTGTTTGTAAAATTGAACAAAATTAGACCTATTTGCTTTTTTTATTTTGTGTTTTTTGTTTTGTTTCTTTTTTGTTTTCTTTTCTGTTTTGAAGTAGCGTAATTACTGAAGTGAGAGGGTATAGACTCGATGACCTCGTCATGCTTTTTTGGAAGCTAGACATATGGTCTTTCGCACTCTCTCACTGGAAAAAAGTGTATGCTTGAGAAAATGTTTCGTGTTCTGCGCCGGTTATTTTTTTGTCTACTTAATTTGTTGGAATAGTCTTGTGCATGCCTTTTTTCCGAGCAAAAATAAATAATTTCAATGAGTATTTTACATTCGTACTTGCTTATCAACACCAGAAAGCGTACCGTTCAAACACGTACTCACGCAAAAAAACTACAACCCATAATCCTGCGCAAACGCATTTTAGCGTGCGCAGGTTAATTTACGTGATGGTGCTTCACACTTGTACAAGCGCTTTCGCACAGCATCAAACACTTTGATTTCAGCACTCCGTTCAAGCAGCAATGCTAAGATGGAATAGCACTGCACAGGGCCGAAACTAGGCAATGCGGCCCCCCCCGAAATTATCTTTCGGGGTCCCCTAAACATTTTTTCTTGGATAGTGATACAAAAAAGGAGCCCCGAAGGGGTGATGCCAAGCTAGGGGGGTCTGGGGGCATGCCTCCCCAGAAAATTTTGCGGAATTTGACCTTATTTTGGAAGTTTTTTGTGCGTTTTGAGCCTTTGAAATTCCTCAGTTTTAACAAGGTTTAATAGTCTGTTTTACTAGGTCCCTTCCAAACCCACTAAAATAATGCTGCAAGCAAACCCTACTTTGACATTTCGCTACCTATGCGAAGAAAAAACGTTTTTAAGGCTTATTTTTGCAGCTTTTACTTGAGGATGAGGGGCTCTTGGTATGCTACTAAACGTTTGTTTGCTAGCTTTGCGACTGTTATTTTTCTAAAAATTTGCAGGGGCCCCCCATGGCCAAAAGCATAAATATGGTATGGGGGCCCACTTCGCGCGAATTAAGACAAAAAACATATTGAATCTTAGAATAGGCCTATTTAAGGCACATTTATCATACGCTGAGTAAATAGTACTATACGTACTGACTATTTACGGGGCCCTCTTTTTGTGCGCCCCCCCAGATTGGGGGGCTCTAGTTTCGGCACTGGCACTGCAGATAACATTGTTGCGCGAGTTCTTTTTCTTCTGGGAATGACTTAAACATTCACGAGCAGATCCGAGTAGAAAGAGCTTTTTTATTTAGTTGCAAGCAGCAAAGCGGCAACGATTGCAGAACTGTGATTGATTCTGATGGCTCAGAACCAACCCAGCGCTGATCTGTTCTGTCATGATCGCGATCTATAATGAATATTTTTGCTTGCAAGTAAATTTAAAGAACGGTGAAAAAAAAGCATTTGCAAGCATTGCCACGTTGGGTTGCTAGAAATCACGCCTTTCATTTCGGACAAATCTGCCTGTTCCAGGACCGAGGAGAAGGTGACAAAAAACATGAGAAAAATTGAACTACCGATAAAAATGTCGCGAAGCAGTCAGATTTCGACTGGGAAATAGATTGCATAACGTCCAGCAACGAGACCAACGAGCACGTAATCGCCACATAGCTTTCCCCCAGATTGACACGTATGATGAACGGAATGAAATGAAGGACACGATAGGTGGCAATCGATAACAAAAGCCGTCACTCATCAGGCAACTAGCTTTCACTCAGGAGCAAGACACTCCTCATTTCGTGCAACTAGCGCGACACTCAACATTTTCCACCCCGGGAGACGTGAGTTTTTTTTCACCCTGCGAATCATACCTCTCTGGATTTTCACTAAATCACAGCTACAACGGATGATCCAGGAAGCCTCAGCTGTGTGATGCCTACCCTACAATATCATATGAGAATTGTTAAATAAATGAGAAACACTCGCAGAAAAACTGTTCCATATTACTATGCAGTATTAGCAATTCCTAGCACACGAAATAAGCTTAACAACGAGGAATTTTGTTAACCTCGAAATATCAAATATGCTTAGCAGGGGGTGCTCCGGATGGCAGATGCTTTCCCGTAGCCCGGAGCGTTACTCTGTCTACGCTATTTAATCTGGCTGACAGAAACCGAATCTGCCTTAACGGCGAGACACCTAACGATGTTCAAGCTGGGCAGCGGCAAACGTCCTTTTCAGGACGGGGCGATGCGCATCTTCGGCGCACCGTCAACAAGTTCCAAAGGCCCAGCACTCTCCAACTGAACATCGAAGGCCTCACTGCTAGCAAGATGAGCGTGTTGCATCATCTTGCGTTACAGTGTGAGGCACTCGTCATCCTCTTACAGGCAGGGCATGTAATGGAATGGAATGGAATGGAATGGAAGATGGAATGGAAGAGGAATTTTGGTATGGAATATGGAAGACTTCAGGTATGGAAAGGAATGGAAGATTTTAAGAATGGAATGGAATGCCATCTTCCATACTTTCCATACCTGGATTAGTTTAACAGAATAATAAATTTTGATCTATAAGTAAAAAAAGGAAAAAAAAACAATTAAGCAACAACAATAGCGTTACTTGCAGAGTTGCAGTGGCACTGCGTCACAGTATTGCTAAATGGTAGAAGGTGACGCAGCCTGGAAACTACGCGGTAAGCCGGTAAGTGCCGTGTGCACAAACGGTGACAGAGTTCGCACTACATTCTATTGCTTCGCGGAAAACTTCAAAGTGTTCACAATCACAACTTCAAATTTATTCAAAATTATTAAAAACAAGATGTCACTCAATTGGACGAATGCTTTCACCTGGCGTTGTGCTGGCGCAAGTCTGCGACTTTTACCAAAAAAGCTTTTCTCTTTTGATGTTATTAGAGCAACGCAAGTACAAAAACAAGCTGTCAATCAAACAACTTGTAAAATCAGGCGGGGTCCTGCAGCGGCTGCAGCTGCAGCTTCTCGCAAAACAATTTTCGCAAAAGCAAACTTTGTTTCATTTCGACGATAATTTTCAGTTTACACCTTAGATATTGCATTGATTTTAATTGTTTATTTTGAAGTTTGAGATGCAATATGCGAACTCACCCAGCGCGAAGCGAACAGGTAGTGGTAAACAAAATGTCGGCAGAGATAATAATCACAGTTTTTTGATTTTTTCAATGATACAGATTTTCAGTACTTAGGTCTTACTAAAAGCAAAATTAAATAAATCCAATTCAAATTAATTAAATTAAATTAATTAAATAAATAAATTCACTTGCATGTGGACTGAGCTTGAGGTACAGCATGGCAGTACGAAGTTTTTTATCATGAGAACATTGAGAAGTTATTCTGGCCAGGCTCAGGGTGATTGTTTCAAGTACCAGTAAAGACTGTAGATTCAGAATGATAAACTTCAACATATGCTTTCCTTGAAAATCATAACTTTCTTATAAAACGTTTAAGAGTAATAATTATAGGGCCAGTGAAGATTGGAATAGCTTAAAGTACGACCAGTGTAGCAAATAATTGTGGCCTAATCTCGATTTTTAGTAAACATTCTATTGCAGTTGCAAGTTTGCTTCAGTTTTAAAATGTGGAAGTCATCATTAGTTTAAAATGTGGAAGTCGAAATGAGTGCATGAACGAATGCCCCCTGAATACGCAATTCTGACTATAAAACCTTCTCATACCGCAATAGGCTAATTGCTTTTGCGCCGCAACCAAGCAATGATTCATTACCAAACAGGCAATCTGTAATTAAATATCATAAATTATGATCAGAAAAACTACATCGCAAGCAAAGTCAGCCCATATAAGCCTACTTCCGAAACTCTAAGAATAGCATTAATGTTTTGTTTGTATGGAATGGAATATGGAAGAAATTTTTTGTATGGAATGGAATATGGAAGAAATATTTAGGTATGGAATGGAAGATGGAATGGAAAAAAATTGTCGGTATGGAATATGGAAAAATCGTCTTCCATTCCATTCCATTACATGCCCTGCTTACAGGAAACCCATTGCACCTCGGTAGAAAGGTTAGATCTTCCGAGCTACCATCTAGCTGGGTTTTCTTTGAGCAGGAAGCATGGTCTTGCTACGTTTGTCCATGAGCGCCTGAAGTGGATCCTAATCGACCAGTCCCCACCAACATCGGAGATCGAGTGGGTGTGCGTGGATGTTGATAACTATAAAATAGTCAACGTCTACAAACCCCCTCCAACACGGATGCAAGCATCTGATCTTCCAGCATTCCCCCATCCCTGCCTCTATGCTGGCGACTTCAACTGCCACCATGTTGACTGGGGCTATAATAATAACAATCCAGATGGTGAATGCCTGGCTGGCTGGGCCAGTGCCAACAACTTCACCCTGCTATATAGCCCCAAGGAGGCCGCCAGTTTCCATTCTGGCCGCTGGAAAACAGACACCAACCCAGATCTTGCATTTGCCAGTGTCGATTTGGACAGTCGCTTACCTGACAGACGTATCTTAGGAAAGTTCCCAAGGTCACAACACCGACCCTCGCTTATAAGTCCACCCAAACTTGCTCATCCAAAACTGAGCAAGCCAGTAAAGCGATGGAACTTCCGCAACGCCAACTGGGACCACTATTCTAACCTAACCAACAAACTGGCCAAGAGTTTACCGCCACCTGAATCTCAAAACATCGATCAGGTTTACCAGTGCTTTTGCAAGGTAATAAGCACTGCGGCGAAGAAATGCATCCCTCGTGGTCGACGACCAAACCACATACCTTGCTGGGATGCGGAGTGTGAAGACCTCTATCAGCATTTCCTGCAGTCACCTGGGGGCCCTGATTCGGATAGGGCTGCCACAGCCCTACTCACAAGGCTCGACGGGAAGCGGAGAAATCGCTGGTCAGAGACGGTCCGCAACATTGACTTTTCGCACTCCAGCCGGCTGGCATGGAATATTATAAACAACTTGACTGGTAGGTCACGACAATCCCCTCGTCAATGTCCCGTTTCAGTTGATGCTATTGCTTCTCAGCTGGTTAAAAACGGGAAATACGAAGGTGTGAATCGACGCTCATCTCGGCTCGTTTTACAGGAAGTGTCTGACCTTTGGAGGGCTGATCCATTACATCCTACGAATGTCTCCGGGAGTTTTTCCCATCGGGAGTTCGCTGCTGCCCTCCAACATTTAAAACCAGGCAAAGCTCCTGGACCTGATTCCATTTGTCCGGAGCTGATAATCCATGCTGGAGCCAGCTTAAAATCTTGGCTACGTGGCTTCCTATCTTCCTGCCTGCACCACCTCAAAATTCCTAAGATCTGGAGAAGAGCGCTAGTAGTAGCGATCCCAAAGCCTTCGAAACCTGTAGAGGACCCAAAGAGCTATCGTCCGATCTCCTTGCTCTGTGTTCCCTACAAGATTCTCGAGCGACTTATCTACGCCCGCGTCGAACCTCTTATTGACCCTCTGCTCCCACGGGAACAGGCGGGTTTTCGACGCGGAAGATCCACCGTGGATCAAGTCACTTTGCTCACGCAAAGCATTGAGAATGCATTCGAAGCGAAAAAGAAGGCCGGTGCCGTCTTTATCGACCTGACAGCTGCCTATGACACTGTCTGGCACCGTGGCCTCACCTGCAAGCTGTTGCGGCTTCTGCCGGACAAGCACATGGTTCGTATGATTATGGAGCTGATCCGTAACAGAAGCTTCACCCTTACAACTGGCGACAGCAAGCCTAGCAGGTTACGACGCCTGAGAAATGGCGTCCCCCAGGGATCGGTCCTGGCCCCCCTCCTTTTCAACATCTATACATATGATATCCCCTCCATAACCTCCAAGAAGTTCGCCTATGCCGACGACCTGGCGATACTTCATACATCTGGAGAATGGAAGGAGTTGGAAAGGACTCTAAGCCAGGACATGACTACACTCTCGGAATATCTCCAGACCTGGCGATTGAAGCTTAGCCACACTAAAACGGTGACGACGGCCTTTCACCTCCACAATCGAGAGGCTAAGCGTGAGCTTAAGGTCTGTAACATCGGTAAGACCTTACCTTTCTGTCCAGTTCCCACTTATCTTGGGGTCAAACTGGACAGATCGCTCACTTATCGTCCTCACCTGGAAGCATTGCGCAAGAAGTTAAGTGCTCGCGTCTCACTGTTGAGGCGACTTGCCGGAACAGGTTGGGGTGCTAGCGCTAAGACATTACGCACAGCTGCCCTGTCTCTGGTCTACTCGACTGCCGAGTACTGCGCACCAGTCTGGTGCCGCAGCGTGCACATACGGCTTATCGACAGTGTAATAAATGACGCCTTGCGCATTGTCACTGGGTGCCTGCGTCCCACTCCATCGGTCTACCTTCCGGTTCTTTCAGGCATCCAGCCAGCTGAGCTTCGCCGCCAAGGAGCGACACTCTCCCTAGCCAACCGCAGCTCCCTGGACCCTGACCACATTTTACATGGCCAGTTTCATGAGTCACAGGACGTATGTAGGGAGAGATTGAAATCTAGACGCTCATTTGTACCTGCTGCTCGGAAATTACTAGACAGTCTTTCTGAGATGGATGTCCGTGCAGCCGAGTGGACGAACACGAAATGGGAAATGGAGTACTCTGCCAACGCATTGTCACTCCACGCTTTCATTCCCAAGGCTAGCTCCAGACCCTTGGGTATGGGTCTGCCCAGGGCAGCCTGGGTCAAGCTCAACCGTCTGCGTTCTGGTGTTGGACGTTTCTGTTCGTCCATGTACAAATGGGGTCTCGCTCCTCTAGCGAATTGTGAGTGTGGTGCCAGTGAACAAACCGCAGATCACATCATCTCACAGTGTCCCATACATCGAGCACCCCGAGGTATGTTTGGTCTAATGGTTTTGGATGACGAAACAAGATGCTGGCTGAAGTCCCTTACAGTCAGCATCTGACCCAAGCAGTTTGGTGGCCAGGGTGGTAAAAGGATAAACCCTCGGCCTTGGTCCTCCCATCTGTCTTGGAAGAGATGCCCCGCCAAACGACGACGACGACGAGCAGGGGGGTACGCAGAAATTTTCAAGGGAATAGGGGGCGTGAAGGAGCCATGTTGCGTCCTTGGATAAGATGCTTCACGATGATTATCTCTGCTTGGTGGAATCTGGCAAGTAGCAAATTAAAAAAGTCAGAAGAAAATTCAAGCGGAAAACTTGGAAACAAAGGCAACTCCTAAGCGAGTCTGGATTCGTTTTAAGCATAGCGCCTCCGTCGCTTTCTCGTGATAGGAGGATAAAGATAAAGAAATCAATCAATCAACAGGAATTTTTCATGTTACGGCACAATTTTTTTGCGGAATCTAAGCGATACAGGCTTTTCGCGTGTATCGGAGGAAGCCAAAAAGAAGGGCGTAAGCATTGGAGCCAAGCCCCCTGCGTACGCCTGACGCTGAGCGTACTGTAATTATCTGCCATTTCAATGTGTCGTCTTTAAAATTTTTTCGTAACTTTGTTTGCGTTAATTCGCCATGAGCAAGCCCGAAAAGCGTTGCTATCGTTTATTCAGAAACGCGCTTATTATTTGTTGAGTTGAAACAAAAATAACGCGAAAGAAATGTGATAGCCTACTTCTAAAATGTCGGCAGCGTGGCGTAGTGGTTCGGAGCGTCGTTTTTACGACGACCATGATCGCAAGGTTGATGGTTCACCTCCCAACCTAGTCTCGTTGTTGTGTCCTTGGATAAGATGCTTCACGATGATTATCTCTGCTTGGTGGAATCTGGCAAGTAGCAAATTAAAAAAGTCAGAAGAAAATTCAAGCGGAAAACTTGGAAACAAAGGCAACTCCTAAGCGAGTCTGGATTCGTTCTACGCATAGCGCCTCCGTCGCTTTCTCGTGATAGGGGGATAAAGATGAAGAAATCATCATCATCATCAAATCTAAGGGATTGTTGGGGTAGACTTGCTAACTCGCTCATCTCCGGTTGAATTAGATGCTGATCGCAACAATCAAAAGTTTCAGAAATGCTTTGCATAGCACAACGGTTTTCTTAAACAGTGATTTGATTTGAGCGTCAGAAACATTGCGATATAATAAAAATACGCGAATCAAGTGAAACGTATCAATTGAAGACGAGAAACCAAAAACGTCAACAGCTGATTCCGATCCCAAAACGCAATTTGGAATGTAAGCAGTGGCGTACGCAAGATTTTTCAATGGGGAGGTTTCAGTGACGTCACATTGTGATGACGTAAAGATACTACATTACAACTACAGAAGTTTAGAAAACTTAGAGCCTGCGTTATCAGTTGTATGTATTGTCGTATAGTTGCGTCATAATTACTTGTGTTTGCATTCAATCTTACTGAGCAAGTTTGTGATCATTGTTTTTCCGGTCTTTTCTGTGGCTAACTACGAATAGACAACAGTGAGCTAAATTTATCTGATTTCTTTCTAACCTCCTTGGAGTCAGGGCTCCGTTGCATTTGGTGCCGCCCGACGTGATCTGTGCGTGTAAAGCAAAGAATGGAATCTCTCTTGGAGTTTAACGATGTTGAATTGAAGACAGCAGAATTTGAAAATTCGCCATCTTGTTCAATCATGGTCTGTAAATTGCTAGTCTGCTGGCCAATGCTAGTTTTTGCTGTTTAAACTTTTTACTTAGCGCCACCTATTGACAGGTTAGTAAAAGTTGGCAGCTGCTGGCAGTTGCAGTGTGGCTTCAGGAAAAGTACAACAACAACAACAGAGTTTATTTTTGTTCGGAAACATACATCCTCAAGCAAACGAGCAACAACTTTCAGTACAAGATAAAACTAACTAACTAACAACAGATTTAAGCAGTCTATAACGGTGTACGTTTCCAGTGAGAGGTTGCGAAAAGACCATGATCTACGTTTCAGAAAAGACTGAAGCCTAGCGCGGTCATCAAGTCAACAACCTCTCACTATAAGGCGATAAAAGCAAACATGAAAATGAACATGAAAATGGATACTGGCAGCTATATTTTAAATTAAAATAAAATAAAAAAAATACATCATGAGACTATGAAAACTTTCCAACTTTTAACATAAATTTCCGGTACTACCAATCATTATAAACCAACCGAATAATTTTACACAGCATTGTGTCTATCTTAGTATCGAAAAAATTAAGTGTAGTTCCTTTTTTTGGTAATACTCGTACAGAATGGAGATAATTATAAACATGAATAAAATCATACTGTCTAAAGTTTAATTACAGAAATGGAAATCAATGCATTAATTGCAGTTGACCAAATGAATATTAATTAATAAAATTATAGCTCACTAAGAAAGTGTTTTTTTGCAGCTTTAAAGAAACATTGTTTGCCAAGTTTTATTTTGTCCTCAGTTAAAGAAACTGGCAGATTGTTCCATAATTTTGCTCCTCTAACTTTAATTGACATTTGCGTCCTAGCTTTATTTACTCGTGGATGAAAAAAATAGTTTTTTGATGCGTGCCTGGTACGATATCTATGTACTGCAGTAACTGAACAGTAATAATCTTTAAAAACTAGGGGAAGGTTTCGAGTTTTAAGACGATACATAAATTTGGCAACTTCTAAATCATGAATTTTATGTAATGGCAATAGGCTTAATTGATTGTACAAGGGTAGAATTTTAAGTTTTAATATATTTGTGTTAGTGATTATTTTAACAATTTTGTTTTGAAGCACTTGTATGGTGTGAAGATACTTTTTAGCAGTGCAGCTCCATGTTGTGATGGCGTAATGCAGGTATGGATAAACTAAACCATAGTAGACTTGAATAAGAGTACTTTGTGGAACATAATACTTCAATTTGTGGAATATGCCGAGTGCAATACTCAGCTTACTTGTAATGTGCTCAGCATGTTGTTTCCAAGATAATTCTTTGTCAATAACCACACCTAAATACTTTATAGAATTTCCTGATATAACTGGTTGGTCATTAATTGAAATAGTAAAATTTTTTGTTTGTGTTTGATCTCTTATCAAAAAGTACAAAAGATTCGGCTAGCCTAATTCACGGTATAAAGTTATGTGTAGTTAATATCGACGCATTTTTATGAAGTTTTAACACTGGTTTTCGAAAAGTATAAATTTAGAGTGATGAAAATGAAAAATAAAACCTCATACATGATTTTATTAATATGTTAGTTGAGGTTATCGAATACTGGATAGCCAGCCTACCGGTGGTACTGTATTTGCATGCTTAAACAGTTAAACCACCATCCCTAGAGTGTGCGTGGCTGAGTGCATGAAAGGATCACCTAGTATGAAATAAAATGGTTATAGCGAATACTTATTGTATCACACAGGTATAGGAGTAATCTGGTGGTTGCTCAATTAGTCTTTAGCCTCAATTAGCCTAGACTCCTGGGAACTTATCAGTAGACGATGGTGTTTGAATTACCGGTAACCATGAGTAGACTTACAGTACCAAAGCAAAACTGGCTGGGCCATTTTTGAAGGCCTCAAAGTTTATTTGTGAATGTGGGTTTTATCTGAAATACACTGTGGTTTCATGGCCTTATAAATGCTTACAGTTACCAGTAACTTTTGCACCTTTAAATTAGGAAGTGTTTATTTTCCCACTAGAGGCAAAATAGTTTCTAGGTCTGTTTTGCCGGATATAGTGCAATCCATATAGAGTGGATACTCAAGGCTGTTTTTGAGCGCCGCAAAATAGCTTGTAGGTCTATTTTGCCGGAAGTAGATGCTGACTTTACCTACTGCTGGCAAAATAGACCTAGAAACTATTTTGCCATTTACGGCAAAATAGACAGCAGTACCTTTGAATTATTCTCTGCAGCCTATGGCTATTTGTGCTCATAAAGCTCCTTTGTGTTTATAACAATGTATTTATAATATGTATTATTTTAATGTAGATTATTAAAACAAATATGGCTAATAATATAACCTGTGGTGACTGTTCCAGTAGATTCAAGACTTAATCTTAGGAATGGATCGACCAAGAAGAGTTTGTAATTTTACCCAGTGGTCCGATATGGTATATGATGAAGATATGGATCTTCTTCTTAATCAGGTAACTAGCGGTATGCCATACTGGTAACAGAACTGTCAGTAAGATATTCCATTTATTTTAGTTTTAGAGATTGTGATGATAACTGCTAGTTTATTTGTTTACTAAGTGGTGGTATTTAATGTACAAAACAAAATGTTAGCACAATAAAGAAGTCATGAAAATTCCTTGGTAAGAGAAAGCGAAAGGTCTCACAATAAATGTTTGTATAATCTGTTAAGTTGACGTAGCGTAAAACTGGTTTAATAATAGGTACAATGACAGCTTGCAATCTCGCAATAAATGTTGTCGCCATCTCACAATAAATATTACCATCTCGCAATAAGTGTTTGTATGATCTTTTACGTTAACGTAGCATAAAACTGGTCTAACTATTAAATAAAGTCTCTTCAGTGGTGCTTAAAACTTCAAATCCATGAAGTAAATCCATCAACATACAATGCATTCTACCTAGCACCTTAAAGGTTACTTCTATATCAAACTCAAGTTTTTGGCCCCAAACCTTGAGTTTGATATAGTTTAAAGTAAAGAGTTTGATATAGAAGTAACCTTTAAAGGTGCTAGGTAGAATGCATTGTATGTTGATGGATTTACTTCATGGATTTGAAGTTTTAAGCACCACTGAAGAGACTTTATTTAATAGTCGAAACGTATCCCGTCTGGTGCAAAATAAAAACTGGTTTAATAATAGCTATGATGACAGCTTTAGTTGTGACATTGTGATACAGTACACACTAACAAAGATAATAGGTGAATGCAATTTTTTAGCTTGAAACACCTCTGCTCAATGAAGATAAGCATTCTTACGCAAATACACATGAAGACGATTCAACATTATTTGATCATGGAAGAATGAGCAGTGTGGATGATGAATTTTGTGACAATGTGAATCGAAGCATGCAGAAAAAAGCAAATGCTGGTGATGGTGCCCATTCAGTCTGCTTCAAGGATGAAGAAATACTCAAATTAATTGAAGTTAGTTTGGATGAGAGAGGCTACTCTCGAAATGAATCAAATAAAAGCAAGTAATGTTGGGATCTTCCAAAATAGTCAAGACATTCATTAAATGGTTGCTTTATACTTACGCACTTATATTGTTTTCTTGTTAATGAAGACAGGTAATGTAATGATTGCTATTAGCTTTTGCTTTGTATTTGCACTTACGGACTTATATCGTTTTGTTAGATGAAGACAGGTAATGCAATGATTACTTTTAACGTTTGCTTCGTATTTATTGTCAAGTGAAAGTGCTTTCACTCTTTCAGTGCCCGAAGACGAAACTGCTTTCTCTTTAAAAAGTGCCCGAAGACGAAATCATTTCTAAAATTTAAGTTCATAAGTTTATGGATCAAGTGAATGATAAATGTTAATGTTGATGATGAGACGATATGTGCGCATGCGATCTTACTTTCATGCTAAACAATGTGCTCGAAATCAATTGCGGAAGAAACGATTAAAAACTTATGCGCTGAGAAAAAACCTTAGAACTCTGCACTAACTGCGAATAGGCTTACCTGCAAAGTGCTTTGTTGTTCTTTGTTGCTTGCGCTCCAGTCAGTGCATGAAAAATGCCCACTTTTTGCCTACAGTAATCTCTGTATCATCATATTCATTAACCATTTGCCAACAGTGGCGTAGTGAGAAATTTTAAAAGGGAGGGGGGGCATAATTTCCGCATTTTTTTAAGCGTGATTTTTTTCGGCAGAATTAATTTGAAGTTAAATGAAAAACAAGAAAGGCTTTAGGGGGGTCCGGGGGCATGCTCCCCCGGAAAATTTTTGAAAATTTACGTGCTGTAATGGCTAGTTTAGTGCTTTTCGGATAATTTTCACGCAAATTTTGTTTAAATATTTTGACCCTAGTTTTGAGTGCTTCGCGAAATATGACACATTTTTTTCTCACATTTTCGATTATGCGTGCTTAAGGCGTAAGACTTATTGCTATCGAAGAAGTTCGAAATTACGAAAAAATTGTGTACATCAAAAAGTTTTTGAAAATGGCTGGTGAGAGGGTGCATGCCCCTCATCTTATCCCCCTTGATCCGCTCCTGGCCATAAGCCACAGAAACCATACATATTTCAGTCACTTGGGACCACTAATTTTGCTCTTTTTTACTAAAAGGTGAGATCAAAAGGGGGAGGCATGGCACAATGCCTCCCCTAAATACGCTCCTGTTTGCCAACAATCTATCAAAGTTTTGGCACTAAAATTTGGGAGTAAATTACCAAATCGCGAGTAATAACCAAGTGCTAGACTTTTTCAAACAATGTTAAAGTGCATGTGATTTTAAACTAATGTATTTGCCAATGGAGTTGGTTCGCTTTATTAGGCTATTGTTGTTTATTTGATTCACATGATCATGTTGGCATGCCTCAACGCTCTTTCCGTTTTACTTCATACGCTTTTTCACTGAAATAAAATAATCAGTTATATTCAGCTGCTCTTACTACAGTCTACCAGCTAAATGCAAGCGTGTTAAATTTTTTTTTTTGACAGAAGGCAGCAAAACTGACCACACCGTCGTTGCGCTTGCATGTTGTCGTGTTATGTATCAAATTAACCGAAAATCAAAATCGCGCAATGCTTCAAAGACATTACGAATGCAGTTTAAATTAGCCTACTGCAATTTTTCAGGGCATAACACCGTAATGCTTGCATTGCTAAGTAACCGACAGTATAACGGAGTCTACCTTCAGACGAAAAGAAAATATGCTAACGACTTGTTGGTGTTAATTTGGCTTTCAGGCAGTATAACTTTTCTCAGAAAAAGTTTAGAAGTCCACTCTTGTAAAATGTGTAAATGCTGGAGCATCTTGGCAAGAAATTTTCATTGAAACATTTGTACCGCGTGTGTGTCTAACCCTATACCGTAGCGTGTTGCTGCTGCCAGTGATTCAATCGCTGCAGTATTCCTTACGTGCTTAGTTGAGTTGCCTAGGTGCTAAGTAGTGGAGATGGAGAGCGTTAACTCGCGACACGCATCAACGTAGCTCGCAAACTAATGCAGTACGAGCTGTATCACTATCTTGCAATAACGTCTTTCGGTAACGTAAAAACAATTTCCGCCGTAGTAATAGTTTTTAATTTTTTGCCATGACACAACAACAGACACACAAATAGGAGCAGGGCTGAAAATAATACAAAGCGACATACGTCAAGACGTACATAAAACTGCAAAAATTTGAAAATTAGATAGACTGAATAAATAGGCTGGCTATTTCCTGGACATGCAAAAGTGGGACGCCGCCCAAAGTCAAGTGAAGAGCAAAAAACAAGGGTCATCACGTCCACAAGCCGTGGTATGTGTATTGTGCAGTTGACATGCTGTTTCAACAAAAGCAAATTTTGAATCGAAAATTCTGGGACAAAATGGTAAACTGGGCGGGACACCGGGACCAAGGCCTAAAAACGGGACGTATGGCCAACCATTGGCCAGTTGGATACCCTATAAATAAACATGAATACGTCAGTTGCCACTTCACCCAGAAAACTGACAGAATTCTATCCCGAAATCGGATAATAATATTCTGATCTGATTTCTTCATTTTTATTCTCCTGTCACGAGAAAGCGACGGAGGCGCTATGCGTAGGACAAATCCTGACTCGCTTACGAGTTGCCCTAGTTTCCGAGTTTTCCGCTTGAACTTTGCTTCGGACTTCTTCAATTTGCTGCTCGTTAGATTTCACCAAGCAGATATAATCGTCGTGAAGCATCTTATCCAAGGACGCAACAACGAGGCTTGAGTGAGAGTTGAACCATCAACCCTGCGATCATGCTGTCGAAAAAACGACGCTGCGAACTACTCGACCAATATTATTCGCCAACGGTTACAAAAAATTTAAACGCACGCATTTACGAAGGGCTTAACAATAAGTGATGCATACATATACCAACGGATTACAAAAAAAATTAGTGAGGTTTCACATTAACATGAAACTGCAAATCAAAACTAAATAACGATTTAAACACCAGCACCATGGCCTAGTGGTTAGAGCGTTAGTCTTGGAAGCTGGTAGGCTGGGTTCTATTCTCAGTCGGGTCAAACCAAAGATTTTAAAACTGGTATCTGCTGTTACACTTGCTAAACGCTCAGCAATTAAGTGTAGCGCCGAGGATGAAATAAACATAGAATAAAAATATGTCAGTAAATTCTTGACAAAATTTAGTCCTGGCGCTAAAGGACCTCAGTAGTTATGAAGCGCCATGAAACCACACATTTCATTACAACCATTTTCTTTTAAGCAGCGGACAGAAAATATCCACTCTCTCGAACTAAATTTGATTTCTATTAGCGTCAAGACGAGCCCGTAATTTAAAATCGAGCCCCAGAAAATTACTTTTGTAGCACCAACTAGGTATCCTGAGGGTAGTAGTCAACAAACCACTTCACGGGAAAAATGGGTCCCACGAACAAACAAGTAACAGCTCTGCAAACAACGGTCTAGGGCAGGAGTGAGGATTGAGGAACCAACACGGCACAGCGGGTCACATTGATTGCATAATATTCTCAGCGGGCCATAATTATTTTTGTAAATTTTGTTTTAAAAATACACAATATTACGTCGCAAATTTAATCAACATGCTGAGCTTTTTTTTGCCATAAAATCAAAGACTTTTGCGCGTTTTTATGCCACATTCAAAACTTAGGCGGGCCGCAGGTTCCCCACCCCTGGTTTAGGGTCTAGTCTACGGAAAATGGTGCAAAGATAACAGGAAATGAACAACCAAAATGATCCTAGTATTCCAATTAAATCGTGGGAATTGACTTTCTAAAATGCTATTTAACCTCTTAATTGTCGATCAATTCTTTTCAAAACTGTTGAGTCGAACATCTGCCTTCAAAGACGACTAATTTCTTTTGACCCACCCGAAAAGGTTGACAGCTGGCAAGTTGCGACACTAAAAACTCACAAAGTTGAGATAATTTAGAAGTGAGCAATAATTCCAAGTGAAATAAGCAATGCAATGAAGAGACAAAAACACTGCATCGTAGAGTTGAAACAAATAAAATATACAATTCTCGAGGCATAACAATAGAACTCAACATGACGCTACTAAATGCATAACTAGATGCAGACCGGTAGTTACATCTCTTTCAACAGTTTTCTTGTGTCACATTTGACCCACTCACACTTTTTCTAAAACAATTAATAGCTCTGACGTTGTAAGCGAACATGGGTGCTGTCGGTGCATCAGATCTCCTTCCACGTTGACGTTGGTGTCCAAAATGAGATTCCAGAGGGTCTTGATTTATTCGGCGAGTCATCACAAACTTAGCGCCAGCAGAGAAGCAATCTTCGACTAAATCAATTATCGCTTTAGTTGTCATAAGCAGACCACTTTCTGTCGTTTTGCTTAGCAACATTGATTTGCGACCAGCATCAGATGAAACGAGATCCGTTGATTGCACTTCATGTTTCCGTTGATTGTGCTGACAAAATTAATTAATCACCGGAATAATAAGTCATGTACACAAAAGAGAAAAAGGGAATATTTTTAAAGGTTTTTATTCCATCGCAACCAGAGCATAGGCATAACGGGTAGTTTACTTCGTCCTACGTTGCCTTTTGACACATGGACAATAACATACTTTCGGAATCTACTTACCCACTATAGCGCAAATCAAAATCTGAGAATGCATTTCAATCTCGACCACAGCACAATATATCATCCACATTAACTGCAGTGATCGAAGATTGTTGGTGGGGTAAAACGCAACAACGCCATCCAGCTCTTTGTTCGTGATTCCTAAACACATCAGCTATTAGGTTGTTTCCACGCCAAAAATTAACGCTACCAAAGAGTGATAAAGCGCGAACAATGTCCGGCATTTAAAGGCACAAAAAAAAAAAAGATGGGCTGCTTTTATCGACTTATTTAATATGAACATACGGATATGAGAAACAATCATTTTGATACACACCTCTCACGTATACAGCCAACATGTGATCAGCCACTTTTTCTTCAGAAGATCCTATTGAATTCAGCGAGTCATCACCTGTATCAGCATAACCGATGACGTCGTTGCTGTATGGCCGGTAAATTAAATCATCAGTACAATAAAGCAAGCTTGTGTTAGGTTCATAACATAAAGCAAAACGAACATCGGGGCTATGTAGAAGTTTGCACAGTTTTAGCGCGCCGGTGGCGCTTAGGCCTACCACAGGTGGTCGTTTATATTGTGCTAATATTCAGTTAACCACTATTTGCACCTGTCATCTTTAACGGTATGTCCAACACAAACGTCATATGCAACTTTGTGTAACGGCCCGGGAAATTATTGGGTTCACGTCGTATTTTTCCAAATTGTCTTTTTTCCAATAACGGCCCAAGGCGGAATTGCGGAAAACCGTGGTACGAAAGGTGAGAAAACACAAGCAGAAATGGAAAAATTCACAGACAAAATCAACTTTTGGTAACTAATAGACAAAGCCCACCTTTAATAGTCATCTCATCAATTATCATTACAGCCATTTTCTCATGTGTATCCTCAACTTTAGCAACTGCACAAGTCAATTGCTGCAAAAGATCTAATTGAATCCCTGGCTGTACAACACCTCCCTTGTTACGTTCCAACCGAAGTGTCGAAGGAGACGGCAAAACTAAAACATCACGAATTGCTTGATATGCAGCAGGGCTTTTGGCGTGCAGGCGAAGGCAATACCTTAAAAAATACACAATATTTGCTAATTTTAAAAAAGTAAGATGAACTTCGTTTTCTCGCTATTCATGGCAATCTAATATACAGTAGCTTGGAAGCTACTTGGAAGATATGCATGCACAACGTACGTAGCCTTTTTTCTTACAGCTCTCAACTACAATAACTTATATGCAAGTTCACATGCAACATTCTAGTTCACACCCTTGCATCAACGCTGACTTGTTAGCTCAAACTATGCCAAATATTGCCAAAGGTAAAGGATCTTCAGGTGAAATGAAATTAACTTATCGGTAATGAAAACTGCAAAAATATACGTAGGCTTTATATCAAAACTGTAATTCTGTAACAGATCAAATTTCCGATAACTAACTCATACCGAATCACTGATGGAGGATAGCGACGTAAATGATTAGGCACATCGAGGTTTGTGGCCTGTGTAGCCCACCATTCTTTGAAGAAGCTATGCTTATCCTTTTCACTGCTTGAAATCACATTTTCAACAATGGCTTGAACTGAGTAATTTGGTTTAGCTCCACTAACTGCCAACTCTTTTTCTAATTCTTCACATCTACAAAAAGTTATTTTTTGTGCAATATGCTGCTTTGTACATTACTGCAACACATATAGCGCGAATTAATAAGAATGATATGCACAAAGTTCGTTTTTTTTTCATTTTTTTTTAAGCCACGCAATTGCAGCTTAATTTTTTATGTGAGTGAAGTATATGCATCATAGAAGATGACCTAGTTGAGCATCGAACTCGCAAAACCAGTTTCGCAGCCCGATGCACCAACCACTCGGCCAACTTAATGCAAGAGATAAAACACACAAAAAAGTCATGCCAGCAGGATCACATACCTCTTGGCGTTGACAAGAGCAGAATATTTAGCTCTCTCCATACTGCAGTTATTAATGCGAAGCAATGGAGTGCTCACCAAACTTTTCTTTCTCTCATCAGACAAGGAAGATAGCATGCATTGGTGAAGACAGTTTGAACATGTAGCAGAAGTTATATTTTTTGTCAAACCAATGCTACAGCTTGTGCTAATGTATCTATGAAACAAAAGTTCAATATACAGAAGCTTGGCAATAACAGATTATAATCAACCAGTTACACTAAGAACTACAGTATGTTAAGTCTAGTTTAATGTTACCAAACAACCTAAAATAGATAGCATCCAAATAGAAACGTTGGAAACATCTTGAACTGAGCAGGGTAAGTATGAGTGAATAGACTGATCATTACTCGGCCTCAGGGAAAATTGGCGTAATGCTTTACCGATATACATTACATTGATTGTTTACTCATACATTAAACTAAAGGCATCATGCAAACGTAATTGTCTAAAATAAACTGTTGCAACTAAAGAAAAGTAAAAAAAACTTTATAACTTGCAGCATACTTAACTAAGGACTCAGGAAAACCCTACATGGTTTTATTAAAGTAGGAGCGCAAGTAGGCTGTTAATTTTTGGCAGTGTCTAGAGCACCGGCCCAGACTCCATAACTAAAAAGCTGCTGCACCGGCAGCTTGGTATTCTTCTATAATGACGTCGCTCTCATGTGGTGTCCGGTTTTCCAAAGCGGCAGCGGACTGCTTGTTTGTTTCTACAAAAGGCTGCCGGTGCTCTGGACACTTCTTTAATTCTTTTTACAAGTTATTATGTTGGTAAAAAATTCGTAGGCTATTTTTTATATGATGTATTGATATAATTGCATTTACAGTTAACAACTTGCTGTACCTTAAATGCAATGTTGACAAAGATGTTGTCGCAGAGCTTTCCTTTATTATAGGGATCGAAGATCGTTGACCAGCAGTTGCATATCCATCACATAGCTTATAATTTTCCGTAGCCAATAAAACATCTTTAACAGTTGCAGCATTGCTTCCAACTAGTGACAAATCATAAAGATCATGATCAGAGGGTAGAAGCAGACCGTCAATAAAAATTTAAAACTTGAAATCACTATAAATGAATATTGTGTAAGTTGGAACAGCTCTAATTCTATAGTTGCACGGATTCCAGAATGATAATCGTACAAATGACTTGGATGGAATTGCTGTTGAAGAACTTGCAATGTTTTCTGCTGCTGCAAACTTTAACTCCCATCGACTACTTACAGTTTCCAAAGACCAAAAATGTGACTGTATCTCATCTAAGGTTTTGTATTTACAAACTCGTTTAGTTTTAACAGGCAATTCATGCTTTACAATGGACCTTCTCTTTATAGAACTTTTGGTAGCAACACTTTTTTAAGGCATATTCTTAGAAGGTAATGCTCCATACTTTAACCAGCTCATTTTACTTGTTCTCTGAATATAAACTTCTTCAAAATGAACACTGCAGATATATGCAGTCCCATTTTTGCATCTTTTTCCAAAATTTTTATCTGATGGAGCACGATATTTGAACAAAACTTTAAAAAATTCTTCACTCCATGTTTGCATATCAGCAGCATCTCCATACCGACGATTTTTTTTGCCATTTGGAACAACAAACAAGGATACATTAGGTGTGTTGGATGACGATGTGCAACCAGGTAAGCAGCAATATTTACCACCTGAGAAATGTGATGAAGACATTGAGGTCGAACTAATTAAAGACCCACAGAGCCACACATGCACAACAGCAAATTTAAAGTCTGTTAAATGCAAAAAGTAATTTGGCCTATATTAAATTATTTTCTTAAAATCACAACTGCATGGAAACACAAACTCTCAATTATAACTACCCGTATATAGGCCTACATGAAAAAGTGCATGCCGAATGAAATACCGGTACCGGTAATTAATACGGTACAATTACCAGTCCCAGCAATTCTACCAGAGTACTTTTGCAAAAGATAACAGTTACAGTCCTTGTCAACTGACCTACATTTTACAATACTTACTGGTAATATGAAATTGTTTAAAAGTTGAATCACATCAGTAGCCTACTGTAATAGGGTGTTTTCAACCATGGTTTCAACTTAGCTGCTAAGCCAAGACTGGAAATATTTTGTTGACTGATTTGCTTAGCAATAATAAGAAAGCAATACAGCTTTTTGTTCAAGTTTTGAAGATTCCGGCATTGATCTTGTGCTACCACACAGATGTAAGGAATAGATTCTACCATACAGATGTAAGGAATAGATTTAACACTACTGATTTTACTTTTTGCCCAAATTTATATTCTCCTTATCAAGCTTAGTGTTAAGATTACTTTTAATCACTTGATATTACGCGTCAATGTCATAGACTATGGTACCCAAGGTACGGGCATATCTTCAAGTAATCTATTCAGGAAGGCTGGTTCAGCAGCATCCAAAACCACCTATTTTCCAGATAACTCATTATCCTAGGGACTTGACACTGTCTTCAAAACGTTTTTATTTTCTTTTAACATAAATTCTGAATTTTTTGCAGTTTGCAATTATTTAGCAACGCCACTTTACAGGTTAACTACTTCCTGACTGTACAATTTTCTACCATTGTCGCCGCCAGCAAACCAAAAGTACTAACCTGTCAATAGGTGGCGCTAAGTAAAAAGTTTGCCGCTACGCTCGTCGGCAGACTAGTATTTATAGACCATGATTGGATGTGAACAGCAAATAAAAGGTTTTCAATGCCACAGCATAGGCAGATAAACCTTTCTTCTCTAAGAAAATGTTCGTTACCGTTTTTTTCTACTATTATTATTATTAGTAGCATATTTATCCTCCTATCACGAGAAAGCGATCAATGCGCTGTAACGAGCTCCCTTAGGAGTTACCGGCCATCTGTGTACCACTTCAAGAATGGGGAATCCCGTCAAGTGCCTTTCCTCACGGCATAACAAGTAAACTTGCCGGCTTGTTCTCCTTACTGTCCCTTCGATGCTGAACGTCTAGCAGGGAAGCTGTGAATACCAATTTTAAAGTGATTGATTTGACCCGAGTCGGAATCGAGCCGAGTCTACAGCTCCAGAGGCGAACGCTCTTACCACTCGGCCATCAGGCGGACGCTCATATCCAATTCTACAGTTTTCGAAACTACAAGTGGGTCACTGAAATCTGCAAGTGGGTCACTTAGTGACCCGCGGGTCAGTGGTTCGCCATCCCTGCTATAGGGGCAGTGAAGATTGGAATAGCTTAAAGTACGACTAGCGTAGCAAATAAAAATTGTGGCCTAAGCTTTAATTTTTATGAACATTTTATTGCATATTATGCAGGTTTGCTTGAAAAACGAAAAGCCTTAATCCTATTTTTACGAACCCACACATGCAGAGCTAAGGTTTTTATCGTAGTGAAGTATGTGCATCATGGTGAATGGCCCAGCCGGACATCGCACCCGCGAAACCAGCTCCCCAACCCAACGCGCCGGCCACTCGGTCAGACAAGCTTTGTTTGTAAAACTTGGGTCTCGAACACATTCACTGAGTTTTGATCTCGGGCTCAGTGGCGTCGTGTCATTGGGGCTCGGGGAGTGAAATGTTTCACTCTTTACAAATTAAAAAATTGAAAATTAAAAAAATAAAATAATAGCCAGTGCTATTTTGTTTCATCTTTCAAATTAACCCCATACTCCCCCCCCCTCTTTCTTATATTATAAATTCCATTGTTTTGTTTTTTAATTTTTGCTTCAATCAATCGCTTCGACTCAGGAGTAAAATTAGTTTGTTGATCTGTGGTTAGAATTTAAAAAACATTTTGCATGCGTTGTTAAAGATTATAGCCTAAAACACACCTATACACGTCATTCCACCAAATGCGTCAAAACGAATGATAATCGCAGCCTGCTTTTATTTATTTTTAACCTAATTTCTGTTTTAAGACATGAGCTACTAAAACATTTTTGTATAGTCTGACACTATAGTAGTGACTGCACATCACTGCAGGTACCGATGTGTTCTTTTTCGACAAAAAAGTGTGCTGAAACAAGTGTTTTTATGTGAAAGCCGTAAAAATCCGTTGGAGACTGGGGGCTAAGCCCCCAGGCTCACCTTGCCTACGGCGGCTGGAGCTTTCCCTACAACCCCTGTAATGTCCTCCACCTTTGCTAAATCGTGGAGTCACACCGATTGCGCATACCGTTCATAATTAAGGAGCGGTTTGGGGTATTAAAATAAATTTCGATATATTGTCCAAAAATTGGGGTATCACGACATATTTTGGTATCTTTTCCTAATTTTCTTTTTTCGTGATGTTATTCAATGCTAGATATGGTTTTTATAAAGGTTGTAAATGATCAACATCTGTTTAAGTTGTTATTGGGGCTTCTCCAAACTTTTTGGCTGCACGACGCCTCTGCTCGGGCTCAAAAATATTTTCAAGTCAATAGGGTCTTGGTATCGATTTTTTTTTTTCTTGAAGTCTCGGTCTCGACTCTCGACCATCAAAATTTGATTCCATCATCAGTTGATAACAAAATCAAAAACTTTTAACGTTACAGCTTTAGATTGTGAGTAAAATAATTAATTTTCTTCCCAAACTGAGCTGTTTAGCTCATCGGGTGCTAACGGTTCTAGCATCATCAGCCCTAGTCGAAAGAGATTTTGGCAAATGGGGTTTATTATGTGACCCCATCGAACTTGCATTTCGGGGTCTGTGCTTTCGACGTTGATTTACTAAGATCTAATTAACACGTTGTGGGATAGTTCTTTGAGTGTGAATGTGACACGCGAGTGCTTTTCACTTTTTGTTTTGCTTCGTTTTGCGATTTTGTTTCCATTATGATTGCTTGCATTTTCGTTGATTTGTTGTTTTTTTTTGATTAATTGTTTTTTTGTTATAATGGTTAATGTATAAGACAGTGGCGGCCTGGTGGGCAGAACTTCCTTAAGCTAAATCTGGCTCACCATGGGTTGTAGGTAGGAATGGTAATGTACGATGTTTTACCGAAGAACACGGCTACACCTATGGGAAAGCGAACTGCGGATTGAGTGCAGACGTAGAAAATGCGGCTATAGGTTTACCCACTAGAAAATGCGGCTATAGGTTTACCTATAGCACAAAATCCAAAAATTGCTGAACAATTTGGTATGCAGTAAGCAGAACAGTGTCGACCAAAGTAGTAAAGATTTCAACCATCATTAATATTTGTTTCCATGCAGATATTATTTGATTTAAAAAAAAACTAAATTTGTTTAGCTTAACTCTGATAAGTTTGCCTCTACTGGATAAGTGCATGAGTTTGTTTCCATATACATTAAACAACTTACCCTTAAGTAACAACAAGGAACTTTATGCTGGATTCATCGGGGTTAGTTTTCGTTTTGTGGCGAGTTTCATCTGGGGCATCTTGAATCAATTTATAGCTTTATACCCTGCGCCCAGTAGACCTGGCACTGGATTGTTATCAATCACAATATTTTTGTTAACCCTGTAATTTTTGAAAACGATTGTCGTTGGAGGTCTGAAATATTAGACCATTAATTGTTTACGAACCATTATTTCATGACCAAATAACCCACATTTTGAGATTTCATACTGAAATCGGAAAAATGCTCGTAGTCTTTGATCTATGTCCTTGGCCTCAAGAAGAGGTCAAAGTCCTTGGCCTTGACCTTAAGGTTTTTAACCTTACTACAACACCGTTAAGAACTTAGTACGTAAGTTGTGACGCTTTACATTTTTCTTCAAGCAGTTGCGATGTTTTTACAGTAGGGGCCTACTTTGTACAACAACATTATGCTTTGAATATGAACTTGATCAAAAGAGGTTGACGCAAAGAGAGCCGAATCTAACAAAACACATCAGCAATGAAATTGTATAGGTTTATACGTTGATATACAAAAAGTATGCGAATCTTAAATATTATAGCCCATGCATAAATATTTACCAGTTCAAAAAAAGACTGACAATACTTTTCACTTTTCTTTATAAGCGCAGTCAGTTGTTATAGGAAGGTATACACCAACACAATACTAAAAAGCTAAAATGTATGGGAATTCAAATTTGTGTGTAACGAACTAGATTTCAAACAATAACGAAGGAACGAAACTTCTTCACCTCAATAAATACTGACTTCAGATTGCTCGTGTAAAATGGGCATAAGACTTCTCAAATGTGTACCCATCTTCTATTCGTAAATATTTTATGACAATGAGAGTACTACTAAAAATAATATTATGCCAGCCTCAGAAGAAATGAAACCACATTTACTATAGGAGTAATAACGCTTTTGGACCATTTTCTGACTTTTCAAGCTCGAGGAAAATCGAGATCCGTCGAGAGCTTCCTTACTGAATCATTGACCTCCGGGTCATTAATTGTTGCTGCCATTTGAAGACGCACTCAGTTTTAGTTTGTGGTGGTCTTCCATTAACAACATAGTACACATAAATAATTCGAAGAAGACTGACAATGCAACTGACAATTCGAAATAAATAAATTAACGCAATTAACATAACCTCAATGACAACATGACGT